>CAIIXF020000001.1:35812335-37012335 GCA_903813345.2 Owenia fusiformis
TGTAAAAGCTTCTTTCAAACCTCAGTTACTTTGCATTTTTCATTACAGATATATTGCAATATGTCATCCATTTAAAGCCAAGACCCTATGTACCATACGAAATAGCTACAAGGCTATTTTTGCGGTGTGGATTTGTGCTGGTGTTATATCTGTTCCTACGGCCTTTGTGATTGTAAGTTAAATTCTGATATTCTATCTTGAACTTAGTATTCTTTATACAGAGATAAGAATAGTATGCTGGACGACAAACTGAGGAACAACATTGGCTAACGCATTATTACCTTTCTGACAGATAAATTATTGTTAGAACTAAAATCACACGAGATCCTTGGTGACCGATATTGAATTTCAAATGTCCAGGATTAAAGTTTCTTATAAGTGCAACTATTTATTTTATTAGACAGAAGTAGAATACTTTGGGGGTCTCCCACAATGTGACCTGTACGTATCCAGTGATATATATGCCAGGCTCTTTAGCCTGCACCTGCTTTTGGTGGTATTGTGCATCCCCCTAGTGATAATGTCAGCCATGTATGCTTTGACAACACAGACGTTGTGGTGGAGCATCAGTAATGCACACAAATTGAAGGAAGCCGGGTAATGCTACTTAATTATTACATGTTGACATTTATAATATAGAAATAAAAAAAAATTCTGTAAACATGATGATTAATTTAAATGGCATACTTCTTTTATATGCCATTGGGGTATTGAGACATGTTGCATATTTTGTATCTTAATGATAAATAGATAAATAAATAAATAAATGACTAGAAATAAAATTAAAGTTATGTTTAAACAGTGAAGCTGGACAAGGTAATGGAAGGGTGCAGACTAACTACAAACAACAGGAAGATATAAATGGAAGAATACAAGTAAGTTTAACCTGTACGCTTATTATAACCTGCAAGTAACCTATGATCATTGATTTTCGTGTATTAATTTTGTACTATATCCTATTGTTAACAGTGGTTAATAAGCTTAAGGTGGGCTGGGTAAAATTGTAATTAATTTTTATATTTTATAGTTGAATTGTAAAACTGACCACTATAAATAAATAAATAAACTAAACTATATAACGATTTGGTTCTTTGATAACTCAAGACGGATTTGGATCAAATTTCATATGCTGATGACTAGGAACACAGTAACTCTGTTCAAATATGAATTTTCAAGATGGCGGCTGAATTTCAAAATGGCCACGGCTTTTCCTGAAAAACAACAAGTAATCTGAGGTACCAGTGAGCGGATTTTGTTCAAATGTATAATGCCTAGAGACACTGTAGCTCTCTTCGAGAAAGATTTTTTCAAGATAGCGCCTGAATTTCAAATTGGCCGCCATTTTTCGTAAAGGAAGATAATCTTTGATAACTCAAATGCCAATTGACTGATTTGGTTCTGATTTTATTTGTAAAGTCCAATGGTCAAAGGAGCTCTGATAAAGAAGACATATTCAACATGGCCACTGAATTTCAAAATGGCTGCCATTTTCATCTTTGATAACTCAAATGCCAGTAGACGGGTATGGTTCTAGTCTTATAGCTTTGCCAAAGATATATATATAGCTTTGCCAAAGAAGGGATTTTCAAGATGGAGGTAAAATTTTAAGACGGCCACTGAATTTCAAAATGGATGCCATTTTTCAGAAAAAACGTAATCTTTGATAAATCAAATACCAGTGGATATATGCTGATGCTTAGAGAAAAGGGAGGTCTCCTCAGGAAGTCATCTTCAAAATATTTATCAAAATGGCCGCCATTTGTCGTTAAAAATCTAATCTCTGATAAATCAAATACCAGTACGCAGACTTGGTTCAAATTGTGTATGCTGCTACATAAGGACAAAGGGCCTCTGCCCAAAAAGAGATTTTCAAGATGGCAGCTGAATTTTAAAATGACCGCCATTTTTCGGAAAACATGATCTTTTCTAATTTAAATACTAGTGGACAAATTTGGTTCAAATTTTATATGCTCATATGCTTTGTTCAAGAAGAAATTTTCAAGATGGCCACTAATTATCAAAATATGTTTTGTTCAGTGGTATTTACTACTCCATGAACACTTGACTCTGGACACTTGCTTAGGAAATGAACACTACATTTCTAAATGACCAGTATTGACCATATTAAAACATGTTCCCCTGCTTTGCTTTAAATACACATATGATTACAGCTATCATATCAAGAGGCAAATGGTCTGGCAAGTCCCTTTAAATAACAAAAGCATCAGCAAATTGGTGTTTAAGTTATTTCAACATAAAATATATTGGCTTTGGCTTAGGATATTGGAATATGTATCTGGTAATTATAATGGGCCTAAAATTCTGTTATGATATAATTTTTCTTTTTAGGTCATCAAAATGTTAATTATGGTTGTTGCCATATTCATTATTTGTTGGGCTCCAGTAAGAGTGATAGCGGTGTGTGACGTATTTGGCAAGATAGCTTTATCACAGGACGTGAAGAAACACCTAAATACAGCGATGGCAGCTTTGGCGTACAGCAATAGCTGTCTGAATCCGATCATATACTGTTTCATGTTGAAGTAAGAATATATCAAATTACACGACTTGGCTATAAACTTTCTATTTTTAAATATCGAAACAATTAAAAATATTTAGTAAACTAGTAAATATTTCTGCTCTTAACCTCATTTTCTACATAATAGATAATATGATAAATAATTATTTAACAAATAATTAATATATAGAATAATAATGCGTGATTCCAGACAGTTCAGAAGAGGATTTCTCCATATAATTTCATGTGGAAAGCATATTGATGGACCTTACACTGATCGAGATCGCAGTTCTTTCAGCCTCAAATCTGCCAATACAGGAACAGAGTCAATCGCTGATTCGTCACACATGTGAAAGATTATCAGTGATTTAGCGCATTGTAGTATCTATCAATGGTGCAGGATGCATATCAAATTGACCAAATGATTTAGCACACAGGTGATGCAGCACAATGCACACAAGTGGAAAATGACCAGTAATGCAGCACAATGCACACAAGTGGAAATTGACCAGTAATGCAGCACAATGCACACACGTGGAAACTGACCAGTAATGCAGCACAATGCACACAAGTGGAAATTGACCAGTAATGCAGCACAATGCACACAAGTGGAAATTGATCAGTAATGCAGCACAATGCACACACGTGGAAATTGATCAGTAATGCAGCACAATGCACACAAGTGGAAATTGATCAGTAATGCAGCACAATGCACACAAGTGGAAATTGATCAGTAATGCAGCACAATGCACACACGTGGAAATTGACCAGTAATGCAGCACAATGCACACAAGTGGAAATTGATCAGTAATGCAGCACAATGCACACAAGTGGAAATTGATCAGTAATGCAGCACAATGCACACACGTGGAAATTGATCAGTAATGCAGCACAATGCACACACGTGGAAATTGATCAGTAATACAGCACAATGCACACAAGTGGAAACTGACCAGTAATGCAGCACAATGCACACAAGTGGAAACTGACCAGTAATGCAGCACAATGCATACATTTGGAAACTGACCAGTAATGCAGCACAATGCAAACATGTGGAAATTGATCAGTAATGCAGCACAATGCACCCAAGTGGAAATTGACCAGTAATGCAGCACAAAGCACCCAAGTGGAAATTGATCAGTAACGCAGCACAATCCACACAAGTGGAAATTGATCAATAATGCAGCACAATCCACACAAGTGGAAATTGATCAGTAATGCAGTACAATGCACACACGTGGAAACTGACCAGTAATGCAGCACAATGCAAACAAGTGGAAACTGACCAGTAATGCAGCACAATGCACGCAAGTGGAAACTGACCAGTAATGCAGCACAATGCATACATTTGGAAATTGACCAGTAATGCAGTACAATGCACACACGTGGAAACTGACCAGTAATGCAGCACAATGCAAACAAGTGGAAACTGACCAGTAATGCAGCACAATGCACACAAGTGGAAACTGACCAGTAATGCAGCACAATGCATACATTTGGAAATTGACCAGTAATGCAGCACAATGCACATAAGTGGAAATTGATCAGTAATGTAGCACAATGCACACAAGTGGAAATTGATCAGTTGCTAAGCAGTCATGTGAAATCAATCAATGGGAACTGGTTGGTGATAAAATCAACCTTATAGAATCTGTAAGTGATGCATAAAACGTGGATGCCAAGATCAGTATATTGTTAACAAAAAAGTTACCACCCTGAAATGAGTTTGAATTTTACAGACATGGAAAACGAATACGTAACTACATCTTGGTGGTGATATATATCATTGCCATTTGATCATTATTCATGATTGAAATAACACTATTTGTGCACTGGTCCTTTAACAGAATATATTCATAGCATTATTTGTAATATATTATTTATTAGCTAAAATGTATAAATATGTACAATAGTCCTACGTAAATAATTGCCATTTGTTGTATATACGTGTATATGTTTTGTTTAAATATTTACGTTTAATATATATTTGTGATACTTATATTACAAAGGGAAGAGTGGAATGACTTTATTTAAATGCACGTTTACGGTTAAAATACAAGAACCCCGGAAAATTCCGATGAGTACACGTTTGAGTATCTTGATCATATTATAATGTATTGAAATTCTCACTGGAGAAACTAAATACCATACCTGACATGAAACCTTGATTCATTCACTTCCAAATATATCTCATTAGAAAAATATTATTTTTTGTTTCAAACTATGCACTAAAATGTATCCAGAAGACGAATCGCCGAGTTAAATTCTGAGCGACAATGGCCAGAAGTATTTCCTTTCGGATCCCTGCGCATTAGCCATATTGTCCAAACTTACATATATATAGTAATAACCAAAACCTAAAAATCCAGAAATATGTCCTGTTGAAGAACCATAATTTGTATTACTTGGAACCTTTACATGTGATATTGCTCTACTGGTTCCTGTTCTTAAAGCAAATTGATTGGAGCTTTTTGATTATGGGGGATTTGAGCAAGGGACGATTATCGGGAAAGTGTTTAAAACATACAATCAGCTAAAAATAACTCAGTTACGTTTTTTGGCATGGTGCTGCATTTCTAAAATCAAAAGTGAATTCCTCGGGTAGATTTCTTTGAAACAAATTATATTATGTATCAAAATAAATTTAAAAATAGGCCCTTGCTAACACCCTCAATAACTTTAACACACTCAAATCGATTGACCTGATTATGGCAAAAATAAAACCGATGATTGGAAATAAATCAAGGACTGCCCATATTTCTGTTATATTGAAAACAGGGGTTCTGCAACAGGACATAAAACCTTAATGGAAGGTCTTTAGAATCTTGATTATTATCTACTGGTATATTGAGATTAGCATGTATTTAATAGGATTACATAACTTTTCGATGTGCTCAATTATACACACAATTACACCAAGATACATTTTTGTGTGACAATTTGACACTTTTTAGGAAATTATTTAATTAAATGCAGCATTATTTATCAATCAAATGAATTTCAGATTCCCATTGGTTATCATGAGAATCGCAATTTGGTATTATACATGTAGTAGCATAGTTCCCATTATCAAGACTTCTCGGTCAGTATTTTCAGTATCAAAGCATCATTGGGCTAGATCATGTTGTAACAATAGCATAAACGTACTTCAGAAAGAACTTCAGGAAGAAAGTTCAGGCATTATTTACTTAAGTCCTTCAAGTCCACTGATGTTCAATGTTCTTATAAAATTGCTCTTTTTCATATTTTCATATGAGCATTCCAAATATTTAAAAGTCTATACGGGCCCTGGTCCTGAATTACACATTGGACATCCACTAGGCATTTGACCTGTCAAAAGCGCATCAAAACTGCAAAAAAACAAAAAGCACGTAGTCATTAAAAACAATGAAATCATGTGCGACTTGTGAAAAAGTCCACCCATTTGAGTACAAGATAAACAGGTTATTTACTGGGTGAGATTGAATATGGGTTTTATTCCTATGGACAGCATGATATTTTCCGAGGGCCCGGGAAGTTAATATGATTTTCGTGAAAGGAATGGGTGGGAGAATACAAATTGATATGTGTAGCAAGTGTAACATTTTAGAGGTAAACGATTCGAATATCATTTCTTAAAAAGTGATATTCGATGGTTTCGATTTTCCAATCTCTTATGGACTCATTCGCTGTACAAGATTGAAGATATCCACTAATGGGTGTGAATGACATTTTTTCAAACCCATAGGGTATTTCTATAGTATATACGGGGTTTGGGAAGTCATACAGTTTTTTACCATTCTGGGCACTGCTTTGCAAGTGATTTTGGCCCCAAGTTGTCAAATGCGAACCCCCTGGATTTTTTGAAAAGTGACCCCTTTGTCAAAAGCTGTCTACGGGCCTGAAACCATTCGTATCAATATCAGCAGTATTCACCTGTCCTGTCTAAATATCAGAAGCAGCACTCATAGACATGATATACCATATAAGATGGCATTGATTATCATATACACTTACAAGCATGCTGAAGTGTATGCAGTCATTTCATAGTCACAGGCTCCATATGTGGCTGACACTCCTGACAACATCAACGCTAGTGATACGAATAAACCGAACAATATTGTAACAGTTGCCATCGCAGTAACAATTCCTTCTACAAATACAACAGAGAAGAATAACAATTTATGATTAACAGCTTCTCCCTTTCCCAATTGTTATTGAGTTCACAAACCAGCTTCAGATTTGATTTACTACTACTACGTTGATCTGATATTTTTACTTTATCAGCATTGATGTGTATATTAATATGGGAATAAATAATTTACCTTGGCCCTTTGGTGAACTTTTGGGAAATCTTAGATCTAGTAAGATTTTGTTTGTAAACTCTCTGTTAAAAAGTGATATTTTAGAAAAACGATTCCGTGTGCATGAAAAGCTGAATGTAAATTAACACATTACAGGACACAAAATGTACAATATCACCCTATGCAGACTGTGCTGAACGTAAACAAGCGATGTGGATATCATGTGCGCATCCTCACAATTTCCTTTTTATTGGGGAACCTGTACACATGTTCAAATGTAGTTGAGTTACAAACATACCTTAATTTGTGAAATATCACGAATTCAAATTTTAAAGTAACCTTTAAAGGCCTCTTCACACATGAACGGAACCCCCGACGTCAACTTGCGTGTACTGGCTAATGATAGATCCCATTAGTACGCTGACTGTACATCGTTGGGGCGTATGTATGCGGGAGTACACTTCGGACGGCTTCGGAAACTTGCGATAAGTTACGCTTCGGTTCGCAAGTCCCCAATCGCCTTAATTATAATGGACAATTTACCGAATTCGCAAGGCTGCGTTTAGTGGATTCGTTCATACTGTATGTGAGGAGGCCTTAAAGTCCACACCGTTCGCACATGATATCCACACCGCTTATTTTCGTAAAGCACGGTCTGTATAATGATGAATATGTTATTTGAGGTATCGTGCCTAAATCTACATAAACATCAATATCTCGAACTTGTAGTGAAATTTATTTGGTTTTCCTGGATGCATAATGATAATTTCAGGGTAAAAGTACACGACCACACCAGACCACAGACCACACCATCAACCCACCCCATTATCAGATCTAGATTCCCCCAACTTTTGGACAATATTCGCGGTTCGATGTCGATAAATCTTCGATTTCGGCAAACCAAGTACAAGTAAAATAGTTGAAGCTTGTATACCCCACACTATGTTTTGGGAACATATAATATAATCTAAACATTTATAAAACTTTTAAGACCTTTTATTGCTATCATAATTACAATTTCATTTTAATACCAAACAAAATGAACATAACAATTAAATAATGCTAGTAAAATGCAAATGCATATAAATGAAAATAAATAAATGTAATGTTTTTAAAGTAAAGTGTTTATTTTTGTTAAAAAATTTATAAATACCTGTCAGTGAGCATATATCTATACGTTAAGCTCCAAAGAAAACCAGATTGTCATTAGTTATTCAAAATAAATATAACCCAAATATATATCTTGTGACAGAAACGCCTACGTAAATATAATACTTCAAATGTAAAAACAATAAGTTGGTTACAAATAAATCAGCAACAATGACATATTGTAAATATTAGTGAACATTCTTTACAAAAACATTCATCCCTAAAGAGGATCCACTCAACAATCATTGAAATGTAAAATTTAGAAATTATATTCCTACTTAACATTGGAACAATTGATTTTATGCTTGGCTGTCCATTGTAGATTTAATTCCTCACTATGTAATCAATCATGGGGTGTGAATCTAAATATGAATCAATTGTAGAAAATAATACCTGGTACTGTGCAAGTCAATCAAGTATAAGTAAATGTTATTGTGTTTGCAAATAAATATTGGGAACTTGCAGGATATTTGCAGTAAGTAAACAGGAAAAAATTATAAAGTTATAGTAAAATAACGGGATAAATGCACAAATTGGATAGCAACTAATGTGGATGCGGTAAGTCAAAGAATAGTGTAACTATGACAAAGATATTTGAATTAAGAATTTTTTGATTATCAATTTATGTTTGCTGTCAATTATTCTGTTGCCATGCTGTCAAACTTTACAGTTTTCTAGAATTATTATTTATCAATATTTCATCTACTAACTATTTTATATCACAGGATATGACAGAATTTTGACAGCCCTGTATAAAACAAGATAATCCGGGTAACCAGATTAGAAAACATTCGATAATAGGCGAAGGTAAGAAATGATGATTGACCGGTAACATTAAATCAGTGCTTTTTTAGATAAATGGAAAGTTATACAGCTATTTATATGGCATTTAATACTAAATATAGTGGGCATAATTTTTTAGAATTTGTAATCATAATTTTGAATATTTGCTTTATTCATATTGGAAAAAAGACCTGATTTTTTAAATGAAAAACCGATTTTCTCCAATGCCAAATTAACCAATTGCATAAGAATTTCTGATGTTCATTTTCTGATTTCTGATGTTCTGATAATCATTTGCATTTGCTTTCGTATATTTAACACGTGATTGAATAATAACGGTCCTCATTTATCCGTTATCCTAAAATCCGGTTATATTGTATTAAAAAGTACTAAAATGTTAGATTTTGGCGTATTATCCTCAAATGCAGAGTGTGATAATCATTTTAACTCACAAGAATATGTACTACATTCACTAAATAATAATAGCATGCGATTAATTCAAAGAAGATGTCAAAGACAATATTGATACCGTCAATTTTCAAAGGCTTCTCTGCGTCACCGATGAGATATGAGATAGCAGAAAGGGTGAATTTAGAAAAATAACATATTATGTTTGTCTGCTTTTTGATAATAGGTGTTTATTGAGTAAAAATGGATAAACAATGTGTACATTTTCATTTTAAAGGCCCTAATATACCTCAGTCACAATTTATTTTCCATATTTGACAAAATGGCAACTGACGAAAAATTGATTGCGAAAAACGTTATCTGACATGCGACTTCATTGCTATGAAAAAAAATAATTATTTTAAATATGATAATACTTATTTATTTTAGCACCCAACATCATAAAAGATATGATTGAGTCAATGAAGATACTACTAAGTACCCTGATTGTTTTTATGGCCATTCAAGACTCACAGGCAGTTAAAAGAAAGAATCTGGCTGAAAGATTCAACATTGAAGCATATGACATCACATCAAATCTCACAGAAATTCAGAAAGAAAAGATTCTGAACTGCACAGCATCATTTGAAGTTCTCCTGTGTGAGACACCAAGTGCTTGGTGCTTGTAAGTAAACAATAACACTCACAGGGTGTGATCGAAAGATTTGTCCGCTGTGTGGAGCATTACTTTTCACTATTATAGCTTCACAAATTATTTAACTTTTGACGTGTTGAGTTATACCAAACAAAATTACGTACTCCACGCAATGCGTATATCATATGAGGGTAACCTTCACTTCTGTTTGAAGTCCAATAACGATAGGACTAAAAAATGCAACGCATTGGATCCTCAAATGTCTAATGAGATTTCGACCAATGGTACTATTTTAAGTTCACCTACTATTGGGTGTCTTTTCATGTCAATGTAAAATACTGTATTTGAAACATTTGAAATAAAGTGAATTGAATTGAAAAAAACCAACTGTCCAGAGATGAGAAAAACAGAAAAGCTATCAAATGCATAAAACACATGACTATAATAAAGAGTTAATAATTCTTTTCCAGCTACCATGCCAGAACCATTGGAATATGGCCTCGTTGTTGCATTCCATTTAATGAGACAATCTCCCCTACCATAACACAGAAGTGTCGGAAAGCAGTGAGTGTACTTCTCAATAAGTAGTGGCAGTGGTGAGCATATTCATATAATCAACTTTTCTAAAACAAAGAGCCTCCAAACTTCTTAGAATTTAAGCAAGGGAGAATATTAGTTTAAACATCAGGAAGTCTGACATCATGGATATGACTGAAGCATGATATCTTACAATGTCATGCAACATATCTCTTGAAAGCCCATGCTACAACTAAAAACATTTGTTACTTTCTATAGAATCATGAACTACATGTAGTGGTGCTTGTGATCCCTTAATTCTAGTATAGTTGAGGCCTCTTAGTTGTTTGAATATGATTGCTCTTCCAATTTAGAGAAACAAAGAAATTATGACTAACTTAACTGTGAATCAATCAAAATGATTGGAAGAAAATAAATAAACTTAACAAACTGAGTAACTATGAACCAAAGTTATCATCCTTCAATTACAAAGTCCTTCATAGATTTTTAGCAACTAATACATACTTAAAAATTGTGGACTCATAGAGTCAAACATTTGCACTTTTTGTAAAGCAAATCCTGAAACGATTTGTCATCTTCTGTATGAATGTACTATTGTAAGTGCTTTATTAAATGAAAACGCTTTTTTGTGATGTTCATTTATCGTAATCCTGAAAAATTCACTCCTATATATCACACATTATTACTTATTGCAACTTATTACTTATCATATATAAATAGACTGCAGGTAATATTTGTTCTTCAAAACGAAGCTCGCTTATCAGGGGCGGATCTAAGAACCAACAAGGGGGGGGGGCCCAAATTTCAGGTCAGGGAAAAAATTGTCCGCGCTTGCGCGGAAAACATTTTTGGGCCCCTAACATCCATAAGTGGGCCCAAATTTTGAAATTTTCTTCAAAATTTGGCCTGAAATTAAAAAATAAGGCCTTAAAAGGCCCAGTAATGACCAAAAAGGCCCACTTTTTGGGGCCTGAAGGCCTTGTTTGGCTCAAAAAAATTTTGGGGCGCACCCGGCCCCCCCCCCCCCCCCCCCCCCCCTTAATCCGCCAGTGCTTATGAACAGCAATCAACTGCAACACATGAAAATATCACAGAATATTTATATATGCTTTGACAAGTGTTCAGGTTATCACATAATGAGAAACATTAGTATGATAATTGATTTAAATGCATATTGTATTGTAGCCTCTGGGTGTTTTATTCAAGAATGATGTCACTAATACTGCAGACAAATCCAGATGATAATCTCCGGTGAACATATATCATTGTAATATTTTGTACAATAACCTAATGCTGTAAATAAATGCCATTTGTTAAAGTTCTAGTTGTGTGTATTTGAGGCATAGCAGGAGCATTTTTTCAATATAGAATCCCACATTTTAAATACTATTAGTTGAAGTCAATATGTCAGGACATCCAGTATATCATCAAAATATTACGACTTGTCAATCTGTCAATAGTCAATATATTACTTTGACTAATTAAGGCTCAAAGGTGATCACATATTAATAATAATAATGAATAGTCTGTTTCAGTGAATAACCCACTTCATTAAAAGCCTGCTTCAAATGTTTCTCTAAAGCCTGACAGATAACTTATTCATCTTACTACTATTCTTTTCATCAATTCATATGTGTCAACTCAAAAGTCACGTAAATATTCATATATTTCTTTTATTTACAACTGCATCAAAATATGACATACAAGTCTACAACAGTGCACTATTATAAAAGGGAGAGTGCACACATAACGACACAAAATGAAAATATTTGGCAATCATTTCAAAAATAATTTTCTATTATCTATAATCATGATAATGGATTAAACATCTTTGAATTCTAGAATATCAATGATGAGTGAATGTGAATCACTATTTGCAACAAAGCAACATCATGCATCAAAAAAATAAATTACATAAAACTCAAATATAATGAAAAACTGTGTACTGTAAGTACATTTAGATTCCAAGTTATGGAATACTTATTTCAAAATAACTATAATTGATATAAGACACTGAGGGAAATGAACTTGGAAATAATCTGGTCCATCATCAACTGTGTAATGTATGCAAGACTGAATATTGTTTGAATTTGTTCTTCAGTTATCATGAGATCATTCACATGCTCGTGATGCCTAATTTGCTCCAAGATTTATTTTGAGGCTTTCTAAGCATACCAGAATCTCAATTTGCAATTGAGGCCCAAATGTACATCACAATCTGCAATTGAGGCCCAATGTATATCTAAATCTGCAATTGAGGCCCAATGTATATTATAATCTACAACTGAGGCCCATATATATCATATTACACAATTGAGGCCAACATGAGTTTGCAATTGAGGCCCAGTGTATATGATAATCTGCGGAATCGAGGCCCAATGTACATAAGAACCTGCAATCAAAGGCCCAATGTATATCATAATCTTTGCAATTGAGGCCCAATGTATATCAGAATCAGCAATTGAGGCCCAATGAATATCAAAAACTGCAAGAAGCTCCAGGTGTACTAGAATCAGCAGTTTTTACTTAATTTTTTAAAAATCTAAACAGTTTTCAGTGTTCAGTATTTTCAGTGTCCCTTAGAAAACATACACACATCTGATCCTTCCCCAGCAGTAAGAGTGTGTTCTCATCTTGGTGCCACTTCAGGGAGTGGACATGGAATGTACCTGCAAGTTGAGACAATATCTTAATTATGTGGAAAGAACTAAATACAGATGTTCAAATAAAAATATATCACAGAAATGTTTTTTTATTTCAATAGGATGTACTCGAATATTGAAATACAGTAAAACCTGCGAACAGGGAATGCTCTTGGGACCGGAGGAAAGTTTCCTTGTTCAGAGGTTTTCCCTATAGAGAGGGGCCGCACTTTCAGCAAACTCAAAATTGCCGAATAAGCATATTTGTATATATATTGATTAAATGTACAAATGCCGACTCCATACTTGGTTACGTTCTCCTCATGTTGATTTTAGCTGCTTCTAGCGTGTGATGATGTCTAGTTGATGTAATCATTGATATGATGTGTAGAGATATATTGCTAAGAACTGAATTTCAAGTATTGATAATCTAGAAGTTGGATCAGTAAAAGATTTAAAGAGATTTGGCTCAACATGATCATGTACTTACTATCTGTTAACTCCATAAAACAATTGTGTCAGTCCCTGAGTCCCTAGATTATCACAACTGATTTGATGTAATTAGGTTTTTGAAAGGAAGAATTGGTGTCATGATAATAAGTAACAAACAGATTAGCATTAGTTTTAAAATATATCGGGGTAAATAACAGTGGGTGGGATGCTACATCATGTCAACAATTGGCTTATCTTAATCTCAATCATATTAATCCAAGCTTTTTATATTCAAATATTGGCTTAAGACTTTCACACCTCTGAAAAATAATGGAATATGCAGTGTCACGAAAATTCCATATTCCTTGTTCACAGGTGAATTTTCATAATTGCCCAAAAATAGTGTTCCTTGTTCCCTGTTCAGAGGTTTTCCCTACAGAGAGGGTCCCTTAACATGTAAGTCAATGGCAAAATATTCGGTTCTTTTGAAAAGCATTCCTTGTTCATAGGTTTTCCCTACAGAGAGGTATTCCATCGGACAGGTTTTACTGTATACGTAATTGGAAATAGAGGGATGAGAACTCTATGATCACCCCACATATTTCATTGCTTTCAAAGAAAATAATTGATATTTGTCACATAGAATAAAGCTATAATTCAAAACAGTAAAAATAGAGAATCACAAAGACGATCAGTGTGTATCTATTAAAAAATGGGAATTTCTTTCTAATGGATTACTTGTTATCCAGAGTGGAATTAAGTGATCTCTTACCTTCAGTTGGAATTTCCACAGAAAGACAACCAGCCCTGGACCACATATAGATCTTGTTGTTTCCAGTGCACATGGCTAGCCTGGTCTGTTTGGGGTCCCACTGAACACCTGCCGATATGG
Organism: Owenia fusiformis; assembly: GCA_903813345.2. Lineage (NCBI taxonomy): Eukaryota > Metazoa > Annelida > Polychaeta > Sabellida > Oweniidae > Owenia > Owenia fusiformis. The sequence continues at coordinate 35,826,614 of CAIIXF020000001.1, forward strand.
AAATAATTCATTCAATAAAGATGTCATGATGCCATGAGTAAGAAATGTGAAAAATACTCTTTATACATGACTAGCCTAGTTAATAGGCTGGCCCTCATTCAGCACACATATGTATATCATGGAAGTGGCATTTTGAAAACATGGATTTACAAGCAAAAACAGGTGATTAATTTATCATAAAGTATATTTAACTGCACTTATTAGTATGTCATAATATGGAAGATCTTTTCCTGTACTCACATTTTATGGGGCTGTTCTGTATTATCATCACATTCAGGCAGAGATTCTGGATATCCCATATCCACAGTGTATGTGGCATGTTATCTATAGTTCAATATAAAGAATTTATAATCAATATATGCCATAAATAAAAGTGAAATGAAATATCATTGTAAAGGTTTTACCTTCTTAGAAGGATAGAAGTATTGGTCATTTTGTAAGAAACTGAAGCTAATATCAGTACATGTACATGTATAGACTATGCAATATTTTGATTTTGTAAAGTGACTGATAATTATGAATAGTTACCAATTAACCATTTACATTAGGGTATCTTAATCTAACACTGAACCTACCATTTCTAGTGTAAAGGTATCTGTTATCTGCACTAAATGCAAGAGAACCAACTCCAACTTTGGGATTAGCTTTGTTGAAATCTACTTTGATAACTGGTATTTGGACACTTCCCTCAATCACCTCATCTAAGAAAATATAAACAAACATTAGATCAAAACTCAGGATTTACAAATGTTTTAAATGAGAAAAAATTCCAAAATAATACAAGGGGTTCTTGATGTATTTGTATATGCCTTAAATCAAGTATTTGCAAAATTTCTTTGAGATAGTATAACATTGTCACTGGCAGATCAGAAGCTATTTTTTAACTTTATTTCAAGAATAAAACATATATACAATTATACATAGGCCTAGTTACATTGTTTAATTTCTATACAGTTTTTCTTTTTCAAAATATGCATGTATACTGCCAGTTTTGTCTCTATTAAAAATTTGTATTGCCCCCCTGGCTATTAAAACTTCTTTATGATTTTTATTCTTATTTATTCCTATAATTTGTTCAAAAGTGATGTTCTCAAAAATTTCCATATATCTCTTGTACACTCATAAAACTTATGCTTAACATTGTCATGTCAATTGCATTACAATTTTCACAAAATGAACTATCTTTAATTCTAATAAAAACGGTTTAAAATCTCATTACATGGATATATATTGTGTAATGTTTTCGGATCCAGAAGCTAACAAAGGGTGGCCCATTATAAAGACACCCCCCCCCCTGGATCCGCCAGTGATTTTAGCACAGCCAAGGCCCTTTTTTCTTGAACATTTTGCAACCAGCTTGGTGGCCAGAGACAAGCATAACATCATATAACATTAACTTACAATATTTTTCAAATGAATACTTACATTTACTTGGAGTGCTGAATAAGCTTGATGGAGATCGTTGTTCCCTACCTAGTGGCACCCTCTTTTCAACCTCTTTATAAACAATCTGAAAACAAAATAAGACAAGGATGGGATGATTGAATATGAGCTTTACTACCTGTTCATTAAATAAGATATCAGTATATTAATTAGAGCAAATAAATGAGCACATTTAATTTAGTAATTTAATAATAATTTTAAGTGATTTAGTATCTTTTAAGTGATTTCATAGAAAATATTTTGCAATGTGTGGAAACAATTTAAGCCCAAGACTCAATGCATTGTGGCTGCTTCATTCCACTCAGGTGTTGTTTCCTAAAATTACCACTCGATTCTGCGAATTATGTTCAAAGGTTGAAACAAGACCTTTTTGAGGAATGATCAGTCCACAATGCACAAGGCTTAAATCCTTGAATGATGTCGCACTGTGACAGTGATCTATTTTACACTTACCACATTAGGGTTATCTAGAGTTGTAACATGAAGATGTTCAGCCACAGTTTGCCATGTAATGTGGTTAAGAATGCGCACCTGAATGTAATCAAAACATCAGTAAAAATACAATTAAGTTATCTTATTTAGATGATAATTGATTGATTCAATCCAATACAATATTAATAAATAAAATCTAAGCTAGGTGTATCTGTATTCAAAACATGGATAGACAAGGCACTAACATGCAATATGTTACCACCTGCCATTTGTTACAGATGCCAACTGCCAAAACACCAGCCACCGAATGCCAAGCATCAACCACCAAATGCCAAACACCAAACTCCGTATACCATCAACAAAAAGCTCACCATTTGTGACATTATGAGAAAATGATTATTAACAAAATTGAAATATTCTGAAACAGCATTCAGAAGAGGGATAATATTTTACTTGCCTTTTGGTCATAGCTACCAAGAGCCAGGAATTGACTTGTTGGAGACCAGCTGACTGTCTTAATGCCCAGAGCATGGTCGTAAGCACTGTAAGTTGATAAACAGCGACCATCTACTGAATACAACAAAACCTTATACTGAAAAAAAACAAATAAAAATACATATCATTATAATCATAACAATATATTTAAGGATTTAAGCCGTGAACATTGCATTGTGGACTGAATAATTTCTCTGAAGGTGTTTTCAAATCTTTGCATGACCCCGCAAAATATATATTTATATAAATTTATATGAAATACTGTGTTCAGATTGGCTGGAATCGGACACCCCTTGCCTAGTTATGTGTGAAAGTTTTTTCAGTTAGGTGTTGCGTTTTGCCAATGATCCATCCCTTTGCATTTTGCCAATACAGTAATATATTTTTATATCTAGAGGGATTTATAATTACACTTTTACTTGAGCATAAAAGGTTGGCAGGGTGGTTGGCTGTTTAAATCTCTTAGATTAGATCTTCATGATCATTATCATTAATTCATTGTCATTAATTGGAGATTGAATTTTATCAGTCTTTATATCTTTGTTCCTTATAGGCCCTTTCTTTTTCAATACCAGTACTGTCAACCCCCAAAGATTTTCTCGCGGGACAGATTTTTTAGATATTGGATATTTGATGTCACGCTGAACTGGCTATATAATATACTAACTACCATCAAGTGGCAAATGTAAAATTTATTCTCACATAATAGTGAATAATCAATGTTTTTAAAAGTAGTTTTTAGCATCTTAAGAACAAATGTAACTGAGTATCATATGTTATTTGTATTTTCAATGGAATGCAAGCTTTTTGGCACCTGCAATAGATTAAAGTAGAACTAAGAACTTACACGGAAAAAAATTATATTTTATCTCTTGTTAAGAAATTTGTTGGAGATTTTGTTTTTTAGTTTACATTTTGCTGGGAAAAGATTTTAAATTCAGATATTGATATTTGTCATTTTAAGGAAGGGCTAAGACTTCCTAACATTGCCCACAGTCAAATCTGTCAGTAAACTTGATAATCACAAGTGAACCTCTTTATTGGTAACACTACACCAGATTTCAAAGGATCCCACTGTTAGACCTATTAATCACTGTTTAGATTCTACTTATTACAACTGTTCATATTCACATCTTGCCCAGACATATCCACTTTAACCACTGAATAAGAAATAATTCATTTATTGAAAAGTACATTTGGGATAAATAAATAGTATATACATGTAGTATAATATATAGCTTGAATGTTTTAAAATATTTTGCAAATGGGTTTTTAATCTGTGCTTAATATAGTTTGCTTATCTTCTATGACAAGTTGTGGTCAAACCCTAGTAGTTTAACCGCAAAAGTTCTCCCAACTCCAGGGTAATACATAAGGGTAAAGGTTAATATATAAACCGGGACTACTTTCTCATTCATGAATTTCATTGGATGAAGCTTCCTGGAAAGGCAATTAGTTGCTAACATACTATCAGCTACTACAATTTACTACTAATGTTTACTATTATATGTCCTGGGATGATCTAATCCAAAACTCACTGGCAGACATGGGGAAGGGCAAACCTTTTTTCATTTTGGGCCTTCAATCCTTTAAACATTTCAACAGCCTGACAAACATGCTCATCTTTTAATATAAAAGTGCTCAACAATAAAAAAAAAAATGCTCATCTTAAACATTCAAATGGCAACCAATAAACAAATTTACCTCTAAACATTCCAATGTTCATTTTTAAACATACTCACCATGAAACATTCAAATACTCACCAAGCAAGCTCAATTTCAAACATTTAAATGCTCATCAATAAAAAAGCTCACCTTGAAACACTCAAATGCTCAACTGTAAGCATGTTTAACTCTAAATATATATTTATTTTGTAATCTTACCCAGTGTTACCAACTGTGATATGTGAAACTTTTTTTTTAATTTCAAAAAGTGGTTTTGAAGGACATTTTGCTTAAAAGATTCATGAATTTATTTAAACAACATTTTACAGAGCATATGTATCTTACACCATATACTTCACACCAATACATAGCATTCATCCTCCCATATTTTGGAAAATAATTAAGAAAATTATTTGATAAATAAGCGAGAAATGAACTCTTGCACGCATGAAAGTGGTACAGAGAAAAATGCACTTCAAAATTTTTAGTTGTCATAGAAACCAATTTTATTTTATAAAGTTTTATGAAGTTTAGTATATTTAGAAAAGCTTGGCATAGAAACCAAAATTAAAATGTATTTTCAATGTAGTGAAATATTTGATGATTAAAAAAATTCAACTTTTATTTGAAAAGTGGCGGGAAATTTGAATATTTGAGAAACAAAAAGCTGACAACTTTTTTTCATAACTTTTTTTTTCTTAAAAATCTATAAAATACCTAGCAAAGTTTACATGGGGCATTTAAGGACTTTTTGTTAAAAAATTGTGAATTTCTTTCAAATAAAATGTTAGTTGTCACACACGTACATTGTTAAGCAATACAGGGTGGTCCAAAAAAGTGAACTTATTTCCTGCAGGAATCCTTTCATATTTTCACAAGTTGTAGATGAAGGTCTCAAATTTTTGTTGGTAACATACATTTTTCAAATCTTGAAATTTGCATATATTTATTTATATAGCATTCTTAATTCGAATTTGCAAAAGCTCACTTTGAAACATGTTCACCTTCAATAATTCAAATCCTCACCTATACACATGCTTTAATCAAATGCTCATCTACAAAAATGTATACACTAACCTGTAAACAAGAGTCCCAGACACATAGCACTTTGCCATCAGGAGACCACTTGACACCAGCTAAATCTTCTGTAGAAGTCTCAAAGTGCTACAACAATAATACAACATACATTTATTTAGATACTGATTTTCCCAATTTTATTTCCTTGTTCACTTTTAATGTTATTTTAATATGATCTATACAACAGAAAAATATCAACTAAATCATCCCATTTCTTGAAGTTATACGATAATTAGTAATAAGGAAACACTGAACTCCTTTTTGAAACTGGTAGCCACCAAATATAGGAAAAGTTCAAATCAAAATAGCCTGTAGAACATTAAATGTGAAGGAAATCATACCACATGTACTTGAGTTTGACATGTATTTGATTATCTGGAGAGGGGTCTGTACATCTTCCTTCGATGGAATGGATATGATGCATCATTTTAATCCAATTTCAATGTATTGTGCAAAAATGTATTTACCTTAACTAACTGCCATGTATTACATGCAAATACACTGATAAAGTCTTTACATTCTCTTCTCTCTGCTAGAGCCATATACTTCCCTCCTCTGCTGAAGTCCATTCCTAAAATACATGAATATTAAATACTAGATGCTAGGCGCTGACACTCAGATAATAAGAATTGCTAAATAGTACAGGTCTCGACTCTTCATCTTGATTGCACCGTTTGCGGCTTCAGGGTGTTATACTACAGTTAAGTTTATCTTGAAACATGAAAAATATAGTTCATTGAAATATATCACCTGACCAATACCCTACTGTATATATTTACTTATCAGAATACAACACAGTCTGAATATAATACCACTAAGTCAAGTATACATACCATTCTCTCCACACTGCTTTGGATATTTGATGTAAGACACAGATTTATTGATGAGAGACCAAACAGTCACACGAAGCTGAAAGTATATGAATCATGAAGTAAACTTAATGTCACTACATTATTTTTCTTATGTGTATTATATGTTACAATTTCTTATAGATGTATCGCCATGTTAATGTAGTTGTATATGGCATGTTTTGAGCGATTCTAGGTGTTATTCTACGGGGGTCATGGCTAACAATAGTATGCGGCTGCATATTCTGTGTATATGTAGCTATGCCCCTGACATTGTTTATAGTTTTATTACAGGATATCATAAGAGGATTTGTATAATACTAGTATGCCTATCTTAGAATGGGCAATATAATACCTGAAAATCTGCTGTTGCGAGAATATGTCTTCCATCTGGACTCCATCTTACATCAGTGAGACCGGCTGACCCTTCATCTATCTTACATGTCCACTCTGGCTGTTCCAATGACCAAACCTACATAAACAGTTGAGAGATACATGGCAATGTCTACCTTTATGCAGTATGGTTGGTCTTAACATCACTAGATCATATACAATAATTCTTACAATATTGAATGGGTTTTCAAGCTGGGTACTCAGGGCTCTCTCCAGGCTTTTAGACTATGGTGCAGCACCACACTCTATTCCACAGTCTAAACATGACTGAATATACAATAATAGCATGTTAAAAGGATAAAATATAACATAAATATGATTTATCACGATTGAATGGTTATTCTGAAGATGTTAGCACCACACCCTAGATATTTCCTGTTGAGAACAGTGGTACTAATACTTTGATAAAAGTGGATATCTGATCAATTGAGATAAATTGTTGTAAATAAGGCGAGCCATTACAACAGGCCTTGTATGAACTAGGCTTTTAAGTCATACATGTATGACGTGCTGGTTACCTGAACAAGTCCTCTTTTGTACATCCCACATAGTATAAACAGGGAGTCTGAAGACCACTGAAATGTAAGAATATATCTATTAACATTCAAACGTTTTCTCGTAATTCAAAATAAAACCTTAGGTGTTCAGTGTTTATCTTACTAGCATTGTATAATTTTCCATACTTTATCTAGTAACTATTTTCTCCAAATACAGATAGAAAAGAAACAGAAAATATCATTGCACATATTTTTCTAACCTCTATTTTCTGGATAGCATCCAAACAAGTGTAAAGTTGGGTAATCTGTAATGTGCTCACTTCTCGTACAATCAGCCTGTACTGGACAACATTAGCCTGGAGAAAAACAATATATAAAAACATGTGTGCACATATCTCTACAATGCACCACAATACATATTCCAAACAATACCATGGTCGAAACAAATAAATTTTACCAAACATATTTATTCAGGCACTTTACCTTACTTAGTCCTGAATACTGTAATAATCACATCCAATCAAATTTTAAAACATGAATTTATGTCCATTCATATTTCTTCTTTTACTTTATAAGAAAAAGAAGAAACATTTGTGGCAGTCCCAAGTCTCAGTCTCACACCGGAATATCTGACAACGATAAAGTCAGATACCATTGTCACAAATGGCGGACATAACCGATTAACCATCGCTTCAACTCTTTAATCACTTGGTCCTCATTTCATGGGATTTTATCGTCGCTAAATCTGTGACAGCGGTATCTGACTTTACCGTTGTCAGGCTATTCCGGTGTGAATCTGTACAAGTTCAATAAGTTAGGTCCTAATTTTACTTTAGACTAAGTTACTCACAAAGCCAAGTCACTCATAGACAGTGATGCACCAGGTCTGATGCGTTAAAACTATTTTGAGTTTCGACATCAATTCAATGTTAGATTTTTAATAATTTAATACCCTGTAATGACCAAATACCAAGTTGCTACTACAGCTAAGCTGTGTTGACTTAAGTCTTGATAGCTCAGTCCATAATGGCCTAGTCACATAGCCCGGCCGATGAGGTTCCGATGAGCCAGCGATGCAATTTTCACCGAACTCGGCCGAACACCGGCCGGACACCGGCCGGACATCCGTGGCGTTTGTTGCTTAAAACCGCATCGGTGGCAGCTCGGTGAAATTTTAACTTCGGAGTTAAATTTCACCGGGCTCTCACCGAGCTCCCTCATCGCAGCCCCATCGTAACCACATCAGAACACACGTCGGCCGGTGCACGGCCGAGTATCGGTCGGTGTCCCGTGCATCTGAGACAACCAGAGGACGAGGTTTTTTTAACGGACACCGGCCGAGCTCCGACCGAGCTCCGGCCGATGTGGGACAGAGCCTTGGAAAGTATAGTACCTGAAGATGTCCGGACGGAGTCCGTTCACGTCACCGAGCTCTGCTTCCGATGAGGAGAGCTCGGTGGCACCAAAAAAATCCACCAAGCTCTACCGATGCCGGACATCGGCCGGGCTATGTGACTAGGCCATAAAGCATCAGACTTTGAACTGGAAGGCTCAGAGGTAGAGCATCAAACTCTGGATCAGAATGTCCTGGGTTCAATTACTGTACAGAGCAATAAATTTAGCACACTCCCTTTCAGATCTGTATTTGGCTTGTTACACTACAGCTCCCGGACGAGTGCCCAAGGGTTGTTACAGCCCATGGGTCGTGCCCACAGGTTGATGTCAGAAGTGGGATCTCAAGCTGCTACTTCAGTTCAGCTGTGTTGACGTCTTGTCCGTAGCCCATCAGACTCTGAACTAGTAAGTCCTGGTTTCAATTCCCGAATGGGAATGGCACTCTCCCTTTGATGTTTGTATCTGACTTGTTACACTTCAGCTCCCCCAAGGGGCAACGAGCCGTTACAACTAGGGCTAGCGCTCGAGCAATTCACCTCCGATACGAGCTGTATCGATACATAAAATGAATATCAGTCGTATCGTTTTTTGGCCGGAAGTCCCTTCTTACTTACCCAAAGGAAGGGAAAAACTCCGAGCTTAGAGATGACAGACAGTCAATGCAGTCATAGTTACCTATCTTGCTTACTGCCTTCGTTTGCCCCGATAGTTCCCGAATACCACACGTCGTTAAGATGTTTTAATCGATGTTAGCATATTTTACACCTTTCTTTGTCGTGATGTGAAATAAACGTTATCTGGCTAAAGTACTTCCGGCTTTACAAGTCACATATATATTCCTAGTCATTAAAAATATGAGTTGATACATATGTTGAATGTATACAGATTCAAAAAACGGGAAAAAATTTGAGAAGTCACAAATCCACAAAAAATAGCCGCAAAATTTTGAAAACTGAGAATTAGTGAATATTCATACCCGCAAAATTTCGAAATTGCAAAAAAAGTGAAATATAATAGCATCAAACATTAGTTGGAGTATACTGTAGTATTAAACTCAGCAATATCAGTCCGAGTATTATCAGTTCATAGGACACTTTTGGCTAAATATAAGTGTATCTTAAAAGAGTATTATATTTAAAATCATTTCCAAAATTAACAAAATTCAGAATGACCCCTCCCTTCTGATATTAATAGCATAGATATATGATAAAATACAAATGTTATGATGCAATATAATATGAAAGTCTTGCAAGACCCCCCCCCCCCATCCATATTAGAACAAGCTCCCAGAGTTCCCAGATCTTCTTTATTTGAACTCATTTCAGATAATGATAATAATAGTAATAGTAGTGTGGTCAGCAATAACAAAAATCCACAGGATCTTGTAGCACCTTATATGGTATTGTTTATGATGACTGATATGGGGCTTTACTTATACTACAGGGCCTATCATAGTGCTCATCTCATATCATAGTGCTACATGTCTCTGTGTAAAAATCTAATGATTTAACCACTTTGCCACCAAATCTTGGATTGAAAATCATCAACTTCTCAGATGGTTAAAATGGAAAGTTAAAGTTGAGGATCATGCTTAGAGATTGAAAGCTTCTATACACACTTCTCATACACAGTAGTAGGCTTGATTCAAAGTAATTAAGGAGCAACAGTTTAAGATAAGGTGACAACCTCATTAATTTTAGCCAGAGAAGAAATCTGAAAATTTAATGTCTTTCTGGGTCTCTTTCTAGGACTATGCACACGATTATCAATTTTAGGAAACTTCACTTCCAAATAACCATTGCTACAATTCAATTAAGTAGTAAGGTACAATTAAATGCTTTAAAAAGTAACAAAGCCTATTGTCAAATGGAAATAAAGTTAGGGGAAGTAATAAATATGCAAATTAATCTACCCAATCGGCCATTTTGAATGGCACTTCCTATGTAAACAAAAAATAATTTTAACATATGTGGGCTATTGTCTGAATATTTTCATTCCAAATTTCAAAAAAAATTCAGACTAGAGGATATAGTCTAGGACTATAGTACTGAGAATGTCTCAATCTTTTGCCTGTACGATTACAACATGGGAGAATTTTCTATGCTTCTTACACTTAAGGTTCCTACTTCAATAGATTCCTTGGTATTTTAGCATTCTTATATGTTAAAATTTGGGATTGAAAATTATTTGTTTACATAGGAAGTGCCATTCAAAATGGCCGACTGGGTAAATTAATTTGCATATTTGTTACTTCCCCTAGCTTTATTTCCATTTGACAATATGCTGTGTTACTTTTTATAGCATTTAATTGTACCTTACTACTTAATTGAATTGTCATAATGCTTATTTTTGGGGAGTGAAGATTCCTATAATTGTGTGCAGACAATTTCCTGTTTTTTCCCACAGGAGGGACATAATGATCAATAGACTGAATTCTCATGAAAATTCAGTTTAATGGATATAGACTACTATTTTTTTCATGGCCCGAGTTCGTCGCTAACATGCTAAATATAAGAGTTAGCTGACGTTTGGGAGACTGACTTACCTTCTAAAGGTTAGAACCCGAATCTTAATGAAACCATATCACCTTTGTTGCGTCATTGATGATGCATAAACACAGCATTTGATAGAAATTAGTGTAAATGCTTTTCCGACTTTTTCATTAATTTTGACTTCCGGGAAGGCATTGTAGTTATCACGAAATAACACATTGACCCTTGAACTTTACTTTGTTGACATGTCAACCAAGCATGTCTGGTGTGAAAATTAAAAGAATATTAAGCAATGTTCTACATCCGCCAAGCTAAGTGAAGTAGCCAATATTTAAAATTACCAATTTCAAGTGAAGTACGCAACGAACGAAACTGCGTGATCTGCACTCCCACTATTGGTCTGAACGAAATGCTAGGTAGAAATATGAGCCATCTGCTGTATTAGTCGATTAATAGAGTAAGACCTGTTGGTGATGCTTTATAATTTAGACCAAAACATTGGAGAACAAACGAACCTGTAAATCGTGAAAACAACGAACAAATATTCGGTTTTCACATATGTTCGGTAATTTTTCGTATTGAAACTTCCGGAACTTACAAGGAAATCACGGTCCATGATTTACCTCTTGGATGTTGTGGCAAATGCTCCATGGTTGACGGAACAAAGGTGATATGGTTTCATTAAGATTCGGGTCCTAACCTTGAGAAGGTAAGTCAGACTCCCAAACGTCACCTAACTCTTATATTTAGCATGTTAGCGACGAACTCAGGCCATGAAAAAAATAGTAACTATAGTCCTGGCAAGGGATAATACAATATATATATACAAGGTAAACAGATTTTAAAACCATGTGTCTAGAACCGGCTAGTGTGTACGACCATCGTATGCAAGAAAAAATATCCAAATAAGAAAGAATAACAACAAATGTGACAGCATACAGTACTGTAGTAATTTCGATCAAATTCGCGGGATATCGCGGGACCATTCGAGGGACAAACACGCTTATTGCGGGACAGTTAACAGGGTAACCACCAAAGACTTCATAGAGGGGCAAATCTTTTTAGACAAAGTGCCCTAAATTTGCAGGACTGCGGCGAAACATCCACCTAAATTTGTGGGATGTCGCAGGACATTCAAGGGATTTGCGTGATTGGGGCTTAATGTAAAAGTACTCAAATCAAATTTTCAGATACTTATTTATCAAATATAATGCACTTAACTGAAGTAAACGTCAACACAATTCCACACAATACGCATAGAAATATTATTAAAGGGGCAACAAGGCCTACTAGAGAAAAAATCAAATTCTTTTACTTTTTCATAGCTATCAAGGCAACATTTGGCTTAACATCTTCTTTGACATACCTATTTTCTCAAAATGTATAGATAAACTATCAATTTCAGCATTAAGAAGTGTAAATTCAGTTCAAAGCTTCTATAAAGGGAGTCCCACTTATGGATTTTTAAGATGCACCATTTTGAGGAATATCGGCTGAAATAATGCTCATCCAGGGGGTTTCTTCGGAAATAATAAAAGTATAGGCTATCGTCTAAGAAATAGCCAAACTTAATATATTTTGACACTGTTCCACGATCGTTGAATGGCCCCTCTGCACTCATTGTTGCACCTTTTAACTATCAAGAAACCACACTTGAGAGTACCGTAATCCAACACGACTAATTCAAAAATTCTGAACAATACTTTTCACTTATGGCGTTCGTGACAAACTATGAAACATTTACCCCCCATTGTGTTATATATTAAAATGTACCTTTTCATATAGGGGTCCGATGGGGGTCAACCCAATTGTCCGAAACCCAATTCTCCGAATCCGAGCAGTTTTCCGAAACCCAGTTGTCCGAAACCCAGTTGTTCGAAAATAAGGGGATCTTAATCTTAAAAATACAACAACATAACATTGGAATCACGTTGACATCATTGCAAAATTAGGCTTAATATGCTAAGTCAATACGTTAATTGTTTAATGTTTAGCCTACGAAAGTTCATGGGTAACTTGAGAACTACAAAATACAACCAAATACTTTTCGAACGTACACTATATAGCAATATTTCTCATCTAACGTCTTCATAGTTTTGGGAACGTATTTTAAATGCATGATAGCGAAATATATCAAGATACTATATCTGCCTAATGTAGTTATGTAGTGTTCACAAAGTTTTGAAACATATTTTATCTAGATCCTTCAGAAATTAACTTATCCAATAAATTACTTTACTAGTTCTAGTATCTTGCATGACTCGTTCATAAAATTCTTTAATTCTACATCGTTCCCAATACGTCCTCAGACAGACAAGTTATTGAAGTCACACCCGTTTGTTTGCGTGACAGAATATGCCACGCAAAATACTTATACGCACTTTCTCTGATTATTGTCAAGCAAATACATTTTAGGAGAAGAAAATAATAAAAACAAATACCGGAAACGAATACCGAAAAATAAATCCCAAGTGAATATGTTTAGAATGTTGTGTTCTTTTACGATTTGATAAGAGACAGAGACTAAGAAATTAAGTTCTATGCGTTAACTATTTTATCAAAATGTTTCATTTTATTTTGCCTATAAAATAAGAGATTGAAGAAGTTAAGATAAACTGTTCCATTGTTTTAATAACCGTTTTTAGGATCACAATGTAAAATAAATCCCCCGTTCCTGCCATTCTAGTAGCACCATGTAATGGGTGCAATCCTAAGTGAGAGAGAGAGAGATCTATAAACATCAGAATGCGTCCATCCATGGGCTTTCAATCAGTCTAGTTGAAAGCCCATGGTCCATCCCATTAATTTGCCCAAATACATGGCATGAAACTGGCGTAAGCTTAACTTGGTACGCCCCCCTTTCTCTGGTAAATTATGCCTATATTTTTCGGAGTAATGGGTTTCGGACAACTGGGGTGTACCCTTTACCTTCTTACACTGTATATCACAAGATAATCACAATTATTTAGCCTCGGGGATTGTTACAATTTTGAAAATTCGCGGAGGTCAAAGCCGACATTGGCGGGACTTCGCGGGACATTGCGGGACACGCGAATCAGCCAAATTTTGATCAAATTCGCGGGATAATCCCGCCATTCGCGGGACACTTGACAGCTCTGAGCATACGACAGTTATATGACTAGTCCACATAGAACTATTTACATAATACATTAGACTGTATCCTTCGTCTGAATAAATATTCAGACTGTAAGTCACCTATTGTAAAATGTGGTGTTGTATAAATGTTACAAATAAGTTTGTTTAATGATAAAATGATTACCTTATAAAGAACTTACAATATTATTTTTTCGTATATTGTCCTCTTACTGAAGATATTCATAAAATGTACAGACGGTTCTTGTAGCGAAGCCATTGATTAGGTCAAGCCATTTTGGCAATGCCAATTCTCACGATAAACGAGATTTAGCCAGTGATGTCAGTCTATTTGTAAACAAATAACACGTGGAGCGGACGGAGCAACATTACGGAAGCGTATTGATAAATTCCATTTGTGCGGGAATTTATTAGATCTAGTCATTTATTATCATTATCCCGATTAATTGTCTTCATTTATAGTAAATAGAGCGGAAATATTCATGAAGAAGGCCGAGATAATCAAGTTGTCATGTGTTGTCAAAGTTCAAAAATTTCCATATCTCGTTTGGATCTCGTGAACTCAAACCTCCTTGACATTGATTTTGCGATATACTTATGAGCACATCCTGAAGTTTTGGTGAGTCTGAACATTTCATTATTTTATATCAACTTTTACCCGCCTTATACAAATATTTTTGCTTCTAGTTAAAGATGAACATCTCTCCAACATATTCACCAAGGCATACTCGTTAAATAGCGCCCCCGAAGACCCCTTAGAAAAAATACATAAATTAGGTATAATAAAGCCCAAAATGAAATCTATTGTCTAAAATAATTATAAGTATCCATAAAAATGCCCCTTATTATCTAAAAAAAGACTTTTCCTAATGTATTAATACATTTTAAAAAACAGGGATCTTCCTATATGGTAACATCGACTTTCTATATATAACTAGTCAAATAGCGCCCCTCCGCCATAAACCCAATGAGAAAATAATATGGGAGGGGCGCTATTTGACGAGTTATATATAGGAAGACGATGTTCTCTAGATTTCGTTATTATAGACTAGGAAGAAGTGTCTTATTATAGCTCGTTAATTATCGCCCCTCCTCCATAAACTCAATGAGTATTTAACATGGAGGGGCGCTATTTGACGAGTTATATATAGGAAGACGATGTTCCCTAAATTTCGTTATTATAGACTAGGAAGAAGGCTCTTATTATAGCTCGTTAAATAGCGCCCCTCCGCCATAAACCCAATGAGAAAATAACATCGAGGGGCGCTATTTAACGAGTTATATATAGGAAGACGATGTTCTCTAGATTTCGTTATTATAGACTAGGAAGAAGTGTCTTATTATAGCTCGTTAATTAGCGCCCCTCCTCCATAAACTCAATGAGTATTTAACATGGAGAAGCGCTATTTGACGAGTTATATATAGGACGACGATGTTCCCTAAATTTCGTTATTATAGACTAGGAAGAAGGCTCTTATTATAGCTCGTTAAATAGCGCCCCTCCGCCATAAACCCAATGAGAAAACAACATGGAGGGGCGCTATTTGACGAGTTATATATAGGAAGACGATGTTCTCTAGATTTCGTTATTATAGACTAGGAAGAAGTGTCTTATTATAGCTCGTCAAATAGCGCCCCTCCGCCATAAACCCAATGAGAAAATAATATGGGAGGGGCGCTATTTGACGAGTTATATATAGGAAGACGATGTTCTCTAGATTTCGTTATTATAGACTAGGAAGAAGTGTCTTATTATAGCTCGTCAAATAGCGCCCCTCCGCCATAAACCCAATGAGAAAATAACATTGAGGGGCGCTATTTGACGAGTTATATATAGGAAGACGATGTTCTCCAAATTTCGTTATTATAGACTAGGAAGAAGTGTCTTATTATAGCTCGTTAATTAGCGCCCCTTCGCCATAAATAATCCAATGGGGAAATAACATGGAGGGGCGCTAATTAACGAGTTATATTATACAATTATTATACAAATTTTGTCGAATTTAAAACAAAAAAAATATTTTTTTTATTTATTTATTTATTACACACACTACAATGTAAGATTACATTCTAAAAGGGATTTATTTTGGGGCCTTATATAAAAAAGGGGCAAGGTATTTTTGGGGGGAAAAATATAAAAAAGGGGCGCTATTTAATAGCGCCCCTAACATTATGATATTACCATTGAGGGGCACTATTAAATAGCACCCCTCAATTAATAATATTACATTATAGGGGCATTACTTAATAGCGCCCCTCACATTATGATATTATCATTGAGGGGCATTATTTAATAGCACCCCTCAATTAATAATACTACATTATAGGGGCACTACTTAATAGCGCCCCTCACATTATAATATAACATTATAGTGCCCCTGCTTAGTAGCGCCTCCTACTTTAATATAAAATAAAATTACATAGATACTTAATAGTGCCCCTTTACTTTCGTTATATAGACTAGGAAGAAGGCTATTATTAAAGCTCGTCAAATAGCGCCCCTCCGCCATAAACCCAATGAGAAATTTTTGAACAAAATACTCATCGGCAGGACATCGGTGCTAAAAATCTGTGACTACGGCATTAGCAATGGAATTATACACTAGATATATCAAGGCGAAGTTTGAGCAACTAAAACCTTGAGAATCAAGATGCAGTATTTAGTCCGATAAATGTTTGTAAATCTTATAACTTTGTAAATTCAATTATTAGCGTTATCAAAAACGTCCTAAAATTTACCATTAGTTATCACACACGATCGTTCATTGTTGGGTTATAAATGCTTGAGAATATGACCTCTAATATCTATACGTAATAATAAAGACCGTGATTCTTCCCATGTCATTCTCCCATAATTGAAAATTTCCTTCATAAATTTAACTCAGAAGTTATAAAAGTAAATTTTATCCCTCTCAAATTCATTGATATATACATGTAAAATTAAATTATTTCGACTGAATCCCTCGTGTCCAGTGTATGAATACTTCATATAGTTTGCATAAAACATCGTGCATCTAGTCATGTACACCAATTTATCAAACTGACCGCCAGGCCATTAATTTTATATATATGTTGAACGTCCTACAATATTTTATATTATTATCACTGATGAATAAAAATACAGATTTGAATTTTATGAAAATGTGTGACACAAACCATGTTATTGGCCAACATTTTTTATTATAGACTAGGAAAAAGGCTCTTATTATAGCTCGTCAAATAGCGCCCCTCCGCCATAAATCCAATGGGAAAATAGCATGGAGGGGCGCTATTTGACGAGTTATATATAGGAAGACGATGTTCCCTCTATTTCGTTATTATAGACTAGGAAGAAGTGTCTTATTATAGCTCGTTAATTAGCGCCCCTCCTCCATAAACTCAATGAGTATTTAACATGGAGGGGCGCTATTTGACGAGTTATATATAGGACGACGATGTTCCCTAAATTTCGTTATTATAGACTAGGAAGAAGGCTCTTATTATAGCTCGTTAAATAGCGCCCCTCCGCCATAAACCCAATGAGAAAATAACATGGAGGGGCGCTATTTGACGAGTTATATATAGGAAGACGATGTTCTCTAGATTTCGTTATTATAGACGAGGAAGAAGTGTCTTATTATAGCTCGTCAAATAGCGCCCCTTGGCCATAAATCCAATGGGAAAATAACATGGAGGGGCGCTATTTGACGAGTTATATATAGGAAGAAGATGATCCCGACTTTTTTTTATTATAGACTAGGAAGAAGTATATTAGATAATAAGGTGCATTTTATATGAAATCATTTTAAATTTTTTTTATGCCACAATAGAAATTGTGCTGGCCTAGTTTTTGGGATTTGGGATTACTCATAAATACTTATTTTTGATTTTTTCCAAGGGGTCTTCGGGGGCGCTATTTAACGAGTATGCCTTCACCAATTTTCAAGGTGAACATTCTTGTAATGAACGAGAAATTTATGTGCAAAAAATATCACCGCGATTTCCACAGAAAATATATCAATCATAACAGACCGAATATTATATTCGGTCTGTTGGATACATACTACATAATACATATGATTTGTATCGTTTAGTGGAGTGTAAAACACTAAAGGCTAAGGAATCATATGTAAAAAAGGTCTCTGTTACACAATCAATATAATCTGTAATCACTCAAAGTCAAAGAAACTCACCAAATATTTTCCATTAGGAGAAAATCGACAAATACCAGACGTTTGCTTGAAAAGTTCAGAAAAATTCATCGTCTATACAGTGCTTCGAGACGTCTTTTGATTATTCAAAGTTGTGTTGGATTCAGTGTATCAACACAGAGGCGTATTTATCGATAAGTTTGTTCAAATTTGTTCTCATTTTAAATACCGGAAGTTTCACCATTTTGAAAACCCCGCCAGCGGAAATGAACCACTGCGCATGACAATTGACCTCTAAAAGTTTGATTTTGCATGTTCTGCTATAATTGATCCTCCAAGCAAGCACAAAATTCAAAATAAATGATCCAGATACTCCATATGTTTCTGCAGGTAAAAATTCATGAGCATTTGCATCATTCTTTTGACATGTGAACAAAAATCGCATGTCATGATTGACCTGCCTAATCACCGGTATAAACATTGAGTTCTTCCGAAGTAGAATATAATGCAATGTTCTATGTGTAATTTTGATTAACTCAATCACGTTCTAAATTAGAAATTATCAAAATTTGATTTTTTTTATTTTTGTTAGCACCAAAGGAAATATATCTATTTGTTTAAAAACTGTATATATCATTCAGTTAGCGCGGACTAACCCAGTTTTGGCATGTCTGGCGAACAGGCGATTCAGGATTCCGCGTGCGAGGAGCTCAATAACACAGCACCAACTTTATGACATTTAACCCTTAATTTTACCACTAGGCCAAAACATTATCGTCATATAATATAGTATAATATAGGAACACATTTATGGGGTATGTATATTATTCGGATTTCCTGTAAATACAACAGCATTCATTCGAAACCTGCATTGCAAAATTTCGGTAAAATCAAAATATTTTGATTTCATCATTTTTGACATTTCATTTGTTATTGTTATAAGAAAATGGATTGCAATCAAAGGTATTCAGCTATATGCTTATGGTCTATATGTTGCGATTTAGTATGTAGTATAGTATGAAACATAGTGTGCATGTCCCTAAGGATGCAACAACATTAACTGCTAAGTTCCACGTCACTCGTCGTTGACGGAACGTTTCAGAAGGGGATTCCCCTTTCAGCCCTGGATATTTAAGCTTGGAAGTTTGCATGATACAAATGAGACATCACAAATGAAACATCACATGCATAGGCGTAGCCAGGAGGGGGAGGGTGGTGGATAAAATCAAGAGAAAGCAGAAGAAAAGAGCTTTAAAATGCATTTTTATTTGAAGCTTCTAGCTCAATTTTGAAAGAAGTTGCATCAATTTTTGTAAAATTCAAAATAAATCTTACTTTTTGGCTTGTTTATCGCATCTCCCCCCCCCCTGACTGGAAACTGAAAATATCACAGGTGCATATTTCTTCAATGACTATACTTTGGATTATTGATGAGGATACTTCTCGATGTAGTAATCAGTAAATGATTGAATTGTGTAACATGACGATGACTTCATTTTTTGAGAGTTCTTTTAGAAGACATCATATCTATTTGTGTCTCTGTTGACCAATTCATTAATGCTGCCACAGAAAAGTTCAATAGCTTATTGAAGGAAGGTTTACAATTATTCACTCCTTCAGAAATTGGTGATTATTGCATTGGATTAAAATCTTAATGCCCAGACATGAGACATCACTCATTTTTAGCTCACATGTATAATCATTTAGCAAAGATATGGCCCATATTTTGTCAGATTTAATCATTGAAATTGACATTGGGCACTATCATCTGTACTCAATTGATGGGAATAAATACACTAAATGGTAGAAATACTTTGTACCAAGTCCATGCTTGTATAATATATTTTATATCTGATTTCAACTTTTCAGACAATGGCCGACCCTGATTCGCTTATCTCTCAGGATACATTTTCAGAATTACTGGCGCAACTAAATGATGTGACAGAAAATGGGTAAGTCACTTATTTTTAATGTATTTTTGTATTGAACCTTCAGGGAATTCTACTATCATATGAGGAACAATGACTTTCATCGCTTTACAATCATACAGTCTCTTCATCTTGAACATTTCTCATGAGGCAGATGAAGTAACTTCTCTGCCGCTCCAAAATTTTCCAGAATTTTATTATTTTTGGTGTTTTTTCAACTCAGGAAATTTATTTAAAGGTAGATATATATTTATTTTAGCCTAAATTTGCCTTCCCCAGTTTTTGATCCTGTCTATGTTATTGCTTTCTGGGTTTCCTTGTTTTGACGAAGAATCAAATTTTGCATCCAATTGACCAATTCCTGAACTTTCATGGCATGCTCTTGCCAAGCTTTATATTATTTACTTTTTAACAATATTCAGATTAAATGTGCACAGATGTACAAAGGTATAACTTGTATGTCAATGAATGTTATGAATCATATATTTCAAAATAACTTCAAAATTATTTAGGTCTGAATGATAAACTTAAAATAATAGTCTGTTTATTTTATTTCAGGAATTTTACACAGGTGAATGATACTACTGAATTTGAATTCGGCGGTAATGAGGTGAAAACGACATTCCAAATGGAGAAGTACATCATTTCGGGAACTGGCCAGGAAGTGGTAAATATTTTTCTTTAATATTTATGCCTTGTGACCCCCCCCCCTCCTTCATTTATATTGTGTATGTGTATATAGCTAGCTTTGCCTTTTATTTAATGAACATAATTTATTCAAATAGTTCCTGGTGTCTGGCTAATTAAATGACTATTTGAATGTTGCACATGGTCTTAATAATATACTGAAATAAGTTATCAGGGTTTATTATTGAAAACTATCTGTCCTCAGAAACCCCAAATTGCAGGAATTCATACGAAATTGAGTAATTTCCCATTCATTAAGTTGGTAATTTATGACAAGATTATAGGAGTGGTTGACCATTTGCGCATGCGCTTTTGTGCCGATTTCGTAATTGAAGTCAAAATGGCTGTAAAACCATGTGCTTCCTTTGCTACTGTATAAATTCCTATATATACCATATAGTTGGGCAAGCCTAGGCAAGTTCTGTATCATCTAGTGCTAAACCAATAACAACTAGTTGTGTGATAAGAACATTTGCACATAAATGTAAAGCTTCCATACAGTCTTGTGCTTGGTAGATTTTTGCAGTTTGAACTGTTTAGTTGGAACCTTGCAAATGTACAATTATTAATCAGGATTTCAAATTAAAACAAAACGGAAAATGTTGAAGTTTACGGTACCAAAGAAGCCTATTGCAAAGAGCTTTAACAAAAATGTTGGGGTAAGAGTTACTTATAAATGTATTGACATTGACATGGCATTTATTTTTATGACTTTTCCAGAGAGTAGCTAAATCTTGTTATGTAACATAATTTGAAGAAATGATTTATATACATGTAGAATAAACATTACATCATTTATATATCAGATTTTTTAAGCATGGTGGACAACATTTACTCGAGTCTCTAGCTTACAGCTAGACGTAACTTCATTGATTTCGTATGTAATCTAGAAAAGGTGCTACACGCACCTAGAACTCATTTTTAATAAATTTTATAAATATTTTGAAGAATATTAATCATATTTAGGATGAAGCGTTGCCTGTCTGGATTTAGATATTTCAAAATTTCATTTCGGAGTTTGACACATGGTGAAATTTTCTCGCTGTAGCTAAAAATGGCTTCCGGTTCTGGACGTGAATAAAATTTGAAATTATTCTCGCTTAAGGAAATCAAATATAACAATAGATTCAGACGGGGATGTGAGCTGATGTTCTTCAAATCTATACATAAAGGTATATTTCAGATTATTATGCCATATTTACTGTGCGTGTGACACAATGATTTACAATATTTATAATACTAAGGCAGCTCAATCTTCCTACTCAAAGCCGGAATATAGAGAAGGCTTTGGACCAAAGTAAGACAACATATTTGTAATGAGCATATTCCCAACAGCTGTTGGATGTTTTTTTCTGCATTTCTACGTAGAACTTTATCTCTATTGATGAAATTAATATAAAGTTCGGCTTTGCAAAATTTTGTACCTGGATGCCATCAAGAATGATTATTAAAAACAAACTAACATTTCAATTTTGTCAAAACTGTTTCTAGGACCCTTGTTAATTATGAAATCAGATATTAAAATTGGCTATTTGTCAAAACTGTAGATGTGTTTGAACATGTTTTTACTCCAGGGGGTCATTATATTTACATTTGTAGAAGTGAATAAGTAATCTCCAATATAAATAAACTTTTTGAGAAATGTTCCTTTTTGTTTCGGTTTGTTTGAAATAGTAAATAATAAAATATAAAGTAAAGTTAGATAAGCCATTTGTAACTTTATTCTGAAGTGATGTTCTTTTGTAAATTTAGCTAAGATGTTTTTTATAAAAAGTCTGGTTTATACATTACTAAATGTTAACAAAACAAGGATAGTACTACTAAAGTAGTTTATACTTAATAATATGCTTATGAAGGGATAAAAGTTAAGCATATTTCTATGTTGTGTATCCAGTATGTGTTAAACATAGTCTAAAGGGACTTAATGCTGGCACATGCTTTGGTTAGTGATCAAATAATACAGCAGAGAACTGGGATACAACATAGATTGTGGCCCAAAATGAAAGAATATTACAATTCACATAATCGAGAGATGTTACTTCTAAGATTAAGAGCCTGTACTGGGTCAGGATAACAAAAAATTCGATAAACGCACACAAAGAAAACAATGGAGAGTTTTCATTGCTAAATTCTAGTCATTTCAATTTCCTGTGATAGCATAAACCTGTGATGGAAAATAGCAGGCCTGAGACAGTCATGGACCTTTCAATGAAGAGGCATGAAGATGAATTATCAAATGCTTCTACTGATGATGCCAAAGAGGGGGAAAACCCTAAAGAATCTTCAAACCAAGATGGAAAGATGGAGCAATCATCTGATAGGTTAACAGATCCAGAGTTTGTTTCAAGAAATGATAGTTCAAAATCAAATAATGACCAATGTACATGGCATTATAACTCCTCAGATGACTTGGTGGACCACATAGTCAGTGTTAAGGTATATGCACTAGTAGATCGAATATGTTTTTGAATTTTTAACTGGAAAACAGGAAATCGCTTTTAACTTCCTGGAAAGGTTTTCCTTAAGGAATTACACCAGAAATGGTTGTGGCATGTACAGCTTTATATGCAGTACACCTATTACTTAACTTTGTTAAATTATGAAATGGATTTTCTTATCATATATTTGACCTGTGGCATGCTTTAATATCAGTAAGGGCAAATAAGTCAAAAATAACAAGGTGCACTATGAACGCATACACTATGTGGGAAATTATGTTATAGTTGTCTCTGGAGCAATTCAGGATTTCTGTTTTAATACGGGCTTATATTTTATAAAACAAAACGTATGCTTTTGTGCTTATACTTGAATGTTAGAGGGTATACTTTACTGATATCAGTTTGATTAATGATAATACACAGGAAACACGCTTTTGTATAATATCAAAGGGTAACTGTGGGAGTGCCTGTGTAAACTAACTTTAGAAACTAAACAAATGTATGCAGGAGTTCCTGCGCTTAAATCATATCTTTTCATCACTTTTTCAATCTTTTTATCAAACTGCCATATTTTCTTTTTGTCTATTCAATGTATTACTCATATCCAATCCATCTTTGATTTCTGGTTTCATTTTACTTTAATTCTTATAGACTTAGAACATGTGAACATGAAAGTGCCAATGAGGTATGTTTATCAGGAAGCGTTAGTCCAAGGTTTTACTATAGGTCAAGTTGCACTGTTTTTGTCGTCTTTTGTACATGATTGACCATCCAGGATGAAAACCTATAAAGAAAAATTAATAAGTCGATCAACTTTTCATTTATCTGCTTCAGATATCCTAAACTTAATGAAAATATTAAGATAAAGGAAAAAGCAATACATTCAACATTTTAGGGAAAAGGTTTTTCAAAAACAATTTAAATAGAAGTTTCACATATCACATCCTGATGACATTGGGTAAGACCACACAAGAAGACAAGGTGGTTAAGTTCCTTTTCAAAGGCCCTTCAAATGAGTCTTGCTTTAAATGTTCTTTCAGCTTGGTATTCCTACATCTCAACAACAGCAGCTTCAACAACAACAGCTGTTACAGCAGCAGATTCAGGTGTTGCCAGACAGTGCTACAGCTGCTGCAAGCACAAGCCCCAGTCCTTACACTCAGATGATTGGCACCCAGGCAACTTCTATGCCATCCAAGTAAGTAAATTCAGCATTGAACCCCCTGGTGAATACGCTCACTGAATATGTCTTTTTAGTTTTTACTAACATCACAGTGCTTGGCTGAAGAATACGTCTTATTTTTGGTCACTTTTATGATATCGACCAATAAGTGGGAATATGACATTGATACAATATAGTTTGTTATTTTTTGCAATGTTTTCAATGTGGAGAATAAGATATCAAAAATTAGGCTGTGTTTGAAAGTCACATCAAAAAGTAACCACTGATGAGTCAATTAGTTGTTATATGGAGTTCTGATATTTGTCTGGTGTTGTGTTTTCAGCACAGAATATCCTGGTCAATATGGATTCGAGGTGTGCTTCGGCAAACAGCAAAAAGAAACCAAGAGCACCACATGGACGGTGAGTAAACTACAGGGTGTTCCATATGTTTCAGGAATGATGCTGTGTTTTATTGGTTTTCTTTTCAATCTAACTGAATTTTTGACACAATGTGTCTAAACATGTTTTGAATAAGTTGGGAAAGTTTCATATTGTGAAGTTCAGTAGTCTTAATTATATGGTTGCTATAGTAACCTAGGGGTAGGGTAGGTGGAGCAGGTGTAACAACGCGCAAAATATATGAAATATTTGTAAAAATAGTCGTTTTTGTACGAAGTGTGACTAAGTGTTAAGTTGTCAGAGTTGGATCAAACTTGTCAGTAATTAAACAAAAATGAAGGTGGATTCCAAGAAAGTAAAAAAAATGTCATCACCCTTGATCACATCACAATTTAAACAACTGTCATTTCATGAGTCACAAAAGAGAATAAACACAGGTCATTTTGGACGAGCGGCCATCTTGAAAAGTGAAAAAGTCATTAGCAAAGGAAAACCTTCGACTTAGGCAACACACAACAATCTGTTACAAGACATGACATGTGGGAATAACAGTTTTCTGCAGCAGACACAATTAAACTCCTGACGAATGCACATGGGGACTCAATGATGGTAACCTCTAGAGTGTATGAGTGGTACAAGCAATTCAAATCTGAAAGGGAAACTGAGACCGATTATTCAAAATGTGGATTTCCAAGAACAGTGAGAGCGCTAACTAATGCGGAAGGGATAGATGCTGAAATAATGATGATGGCTAATAAAGGGTGTGATAACATTTCTTATTTCCAGAAATCCACCTTTATTCTTTTTAATTTCCAACAAGTTTGATGTGACTATGACAAATTCATACTTTGAACACTTTATACAAAAACTAATATTTTTACAAAAATGTCATATTTTGCGCGTTGTTGCACCTGCTCCACCTACCCTACCCCTAGGTTACTATCGTAACCATATTATCCAGTCTACTGTGTTTCATGATATGAAACTTTTCCAACTTATTCACAACATATTTGGACACATTTTGTCAAAAAATCAGCTTGATTGAAAAGAAAACCAATAATATACAGCATCATTCCTGAAACATATGGAACACCCTGTAAATGTAAAGTAAACCAAGCACATACTGCTGTATTGTGAAATAAAATTTGAACTGTTTTATTTATACCTAAAAGGAATTTTTTCACTCTGGTGACGTTGTGTCTAACATATTTTTATTGTAAACTTTATCATGAAAAAACAAATCTTCACGATTTCATCCATCCTCTTGGCATGTATTTATTCTTATTCCTTGCTGTAGGATATCACTTGTTTATTTACATATTATTCCATGTTCATTTCTTCCAGTATTCCGAGTCCCTCAAGAAGTTGTTTGCCAACTTAGCTTCTCTGTGTCCCATCAAGTTCAGATGTTCCAAGAGCCCTCCACCTGGTAGTGTCATCCGAGCACTTCCGATCTATATGCAGCCTGAGCATATACAGGAGCCTGTATCTAGGTGCCCTAATCATATTACCAAGGAGGATCCCAATAGAGGTAATAATATAATTGTCATATTTGTTGTTCCCTCTTCAAAAGAGGAGACGCGAAAGATTTTCCTTATACGGTCAAAATATTTCCCATGATGCAGCTCACAGAGGAACAAAGTCATACTTCCTTGTTTTCCCCCATAGGTTTAACATGGGGATTTTCACACCTATATATTCGTTCATATTCCCGTACAGGAGTACAGAAAAATTATCAGAAACAATTTATCTCCTATTAATCTTAATATAACAGTTAATTTTTTTTTCATTGTTTTTTTGATTCATAGCGTGGTGAAAACAATGATTGAAAAGTGAGAAAATATTCTGGAAGAAAAGGTCACGTGATCAGTTGACTAGTTGCCATATCGGAAAAAATAATTTCATTCGACTTTCAACACTTTCATTCCAATCTTACCGCACTACAAACTGCAACATTGATGCAACAACAGAATAAAAGTACTCATCGTCAAATTGCATTATAGAGAAAACCCACAAACAACTGAGCAGTAGACCAAAGAAGACGCTTCGTTATTAGACTATCTATGTCAATTGGTTCATTGTCCGAAAGCAAATCTATAGTACTCGTTTCCGAATTTTATTGTTCATTGTACAAGCTTTTCTTAATACTCAACATACTGACCATTAAAGCAATTACAAATATCAATACTTCTGATGGTGTCATTGTTTAATTTAACGTGCGGGTGTAAAAACAAAATTGCGTAATTAGTTTGATTTATTACTTTTGGGTCACGCAAATGGCTACGTGAAATGTATCGTTGGAAAATATTGACCAATCAAATTTTGTCCTTTTTGAGGGCTTTTTAAGTACATATTTCCGTACCTTCTTGATTAAAAAGCGAACCACGAAAAGCTTAATTGTGATTTCCTTCAATATATGTTTCCAATAATTGAACATTTAAACACTCATTGTTATCGAGATATCTCCTTGTCTAGTGTTGCTTGAAACATAGACTGCCTTGGAACTAACATATATGTTTATTTTTCTGCAGACCACAAGAGCCATCTAATCAGATGTGAAAATCCAAACACAGTGTATTACACAGATCAGCTAACGAACCGGGAAAGTCTCACTATTCCATTTGAGGAACCTCAAGGTAATTTAATAGTTAAAATTTATCCATTTATTTATTAAACTTTACTCCATTGACTTCTTCCTGAAAACCTAGATGTCAGTGACAGATCAAGGATCTAGTTAGGTATGGTGCACCCATTCAGCTGGGAACCAAAGACTGAAAAGTAGTGACAATTTGTGATACAGGCGAGATCATATTTAGGTAAAAAAATTATAAGTTCTGTGCTCCCCAAACACCTATGCAGTATACTGAGCCCTGATGATAGAACTCTACTCGTACTATGAATTTAATAATGAATGTTGTTCAATTGCAGCTGGGAGTGATACTTCAGTCAGCTTGTTCCAGTTCATGTGCTATTCTTCCTGCGTTGGGGGACTCAACAGGAGACCCATTCAGGTACAGTACCTATTGAATTCTTAGCTTATGTTTTACTTGATTATACTTGATATTCAATAAGAATAATACTAATATATATAGGTTATTTACTAGGAGGGATTGAATATGGGTTTTATCCCAAGGGACAATATGATATTGACAGAAGGGTAATATGATATTGACTGAGGGAGCGCAGCTAAGTGTTAAGTGTACATTTTTATATTAATGAAGTTAATTGTGTTGCTCTTAACAATATACATGTACAAAGAAGTGTGTGTGTGATATCATTCAAAGTGTCTTTGTTCCTTGTAGATTATATTCACACTGGAGACACCCATGGGTCACGTTATAGCCAGACGTGTATGTGAGGTGAGGATATGTGCATGCCCAGGCAGGGACCGTAAAGCAGAAGAAGATGGGGCAACTCCTGGCAACAAGAAATCCAACAAGAAAAGTGAGTCAAGTTTATTTTGTGTATTTTATTATTCCCATTAGAAATACCTATATGTGTGACTGGTTATTCATTCTGTCTACCCATCATTCATTGACAATAAGTCACATGTATTTAATTCATCATACCTTTGCAGCTGTACTTTTTGTTTTAAGTTAATATTGAAAAAGTTAAGTCAACATTCCAATTTATGCCTGGGTCACATTTGCTCCGATTCATCGGCTGGCACCCACCCGATTGAGTATCCTGTTCACAATTGTATTCAGTTTTGAACAGAATACTCAATCAGCAGGGCGTCGGCCGATGAATCGGAGCAAATGTGACCAAGGCATTATATGTATCTATTATATGGACTACTAATAGCATTTTCTTGGAGTCATATAAAAAATCTCACAGATAGTCAAAATAGTCTCTGTATGACTATGCAATAGGCAATGATTAATTAATTCTTTGATGCATAGAGACTCACTGCCAAAACTTGTAATTTATTTAGGCAAGAATGTGAGAGTCAACCAAGTAGTGACTACTGTTGGACCACCTGCAAAGAAAAGAAAGCTAGAAGATGAAGAGGTCTTCACACTCCATGTAAGTAGTTAAGCTCAAAAAAGCTGAATGTTTCATTTGCAGTGATAACATTGGATGAGCTGACACATTTTTTGGACAAATTATGTATTATCATCGTCTTTGAGTATTACTATAGTACTTGTATAAAAGGACCTTTTTGTAGGTCTTTAAGAGTGAGATGAATATCTTGGGTTAGAAAATGCAATATCTTTATTTTCTGAAGTTATTTGTGCAAGTTCATGTGTTTTTTTGTTTACTTTACAGGTGCGGGGACGCGAGAACTATGAAGTTCTTCTGAAATTGAGAGACTCCCTGGAGCTAGCATCCAAAGTTCCCCAACCAGAGGTGGAGAAACACAACAGAGATTACGATGAAATAAACAGAAGGTGAGTAGTAGCCCAATTATATTGTCACTGTCATCTTTTTGGGATGAGCCCTTGGGAATTGCAAGAAGAGATATGTTATGAAATGGGAAAGTTATAGAATTATTCACAGGCACTAGATTTGACTGAATCTCCTTACCTCTGGATGAACGTGTGTAACACATGAGTTATTGAGAACAACTTTAATGTGACACTGGTATGAGAAGAATCCTTTATGTAGATAATACATGTAACTTCATAGTTTTGTACCAAGCATGTTTAGGTTGGTGTATTCCACACATTGCAAAACAATATTTTGTAAAAACAGCTGGTTCAAAGTTGGCATGTGAGTTAAATCATTGTGGACTTCATATGTCTGTTGAATTGAGGTTGGAATACTCCCTTGGTGCACAGAAGGGTAGCCACATAAGAGCTGGTAGAAGTCATCGGTTCAGTCTGGACCACTAAGATATAGATCCAACTTCTCATAGTGTAAACACCCATTGTAGAGTAACAACTAGTCACTGAGGCAGAGTATAAAATGAAAAGGCAAAATGTAATCAAAGTTGAAGCAAATAAAGTATATGACTTGATCAAAAGTTATATTGCACGGGGACTGAGTAAGGATAAGATATAATTCACCGTAGAACAGATCCATGTGTGCTTACTTTTGAGATTTTATAAGCCATTGGTGATGTTTGTGTACAAATATTTCAATATATCAAATAAATTCAAAAATATGTTTGTAACTCCTAAAATCCATATTGATTTTTACATTAAACTAGTTGTAAACACAAATTGCAAGAAATGTGTACTACTGTAGGTATAACAGCATGAAATATATTTTGGCTAAACCTTCCTTTAAGTTACTTACCCATATAACTATTCCTTAAGATAAATATCTTGAAACGATGCAAGAACTTCCAAATTATTTTTGCAATCATTAAATGATGTATTCTGAAGGTTTAAGAATTTCAATCAAACATGATTTAATACTATTCTTTTTGTAAAGATATTTTCATTTGATTTCAATTTATTTGTATAGATAAATTGAAATCACATGGGAATGTAAATTAATCCTCCATTTTCTTGCATCGTTTCAGGCACGTTGGTGAAATACTAGATTCCCACTCTGCTAAAAAACTGCCAAAAAAACGGGGCCGTAAACCAAAAACTCCCAACTCCTCACAGGAAAAAGAAAAGCCAAATAGTCAAAGAAAAAAACTGATGAAAAAGGTTCGACCTATTGGACCTCCTTCACAGGAGAGCCTTCCGTCCCTTGATTCACTGCCATCAACCGAGGCCATAGATTACTCCAGCGATGAACTCTTCCAACCAGGCTTCTTCAAGGAAGAACTCTTCCAAAATTTAAAATGCAGTGATTTTAATGACAGTTGAAAGGAAAAGGGGACGTTTGATAACATTTGTACTTTTTGAGCAACTTACATAACAATACTCAGTCCAAACATACAACGTGCCTTCCAATCGTACCTATATGCTAGGTTTTTCAAAGGTTGGATAATCTACTGCTGGTTTCTCAATCTAAATACTTGAGTATGGTTGGTCAATTGTATTTGAAGTCAAAAAGCCGAGCTTTTTACAGGGGATTCCCCTAAAATGACATAATAAAGATAAGTTTGAAGGAAGAGTTGAGGAAACTAAGCATCATCTTCTGTCTTGGTTTTCCATTTTTGGAATCATATAAGTTTGACTAATTTGCTGGGCTAGATATTTGGATATTGGATGTCTAGAGCCTTGGCATCGGATAAAACTATCCATTTTTAAAATATTGAGTATTACTTATTATATAAGGGACCATGTTTCAATGAGACCCAATAATCAATGTTTGGAAACAAATAACTAGAAAATGGTAGATTAATTCAACTGGAGGTACCATGACATAGTTTAGTAAATGCTGTCCTCTGTATTAAAAGGACCCAAGATAAATGCTTAAAATCTCAAAAAATATATTCATGATCGTGCAAAAGTAATTACAAGGTTCTATACTTTTATATGAAGTGTAGGTCATTAGCTATACTTATGATGTGTTCATAATAACAGTGAATGTTTTTGATTTTTTTGGTATTATAGTCATACCATTCAGTGTTCTGCTATGTGTTCAGACAAGTATTATGTTGTTCCAATCTCCCATTTATATCATAGCATCTATCATAAGTCATAACACATCAAATTGGTGCTTTACTCAAATGGATTTTAGTTAGGATAGATGAGAATGTATGTCATACATTTATAGCGATAACTGCACCCTCTATCCTAAAGTATGAGAGGGTCTTTGACTCTATGTAGAATATTGCCAAACAATTTTGCCTAAACAATGTCTATGATTCCAGTATCACTGTACAATATATGGATCATGTGAATGTGTAATGATGGCTGTTTGGTATACATTATCAGATTCAAGCACATAAACAGTGAGGTTCAACTGTATATTCTGTATATAATATATCACAAAACCAGTAAATCCAAACATCTCTGAGGCCAATATTTTTAGTTCAATTTCAACATTGCTTAAGTCCATCATCTGTGGCCCAGTGATGGTTTGAGTTTGCAATTTTAGCTATGTTTCATGGAACATTGTACACTGGTGATCCACTACGCTGGTTACCGAAACAGTTTGTTTCGGTGACAAACGTAACGTAATTGAGCGGATCACCAGTGATTGTAGTTTGACTGAACATTATAAAAATATTATGAATGATATGGGTGAGATTCTGTATTTCATAAATGTTATGTTTGTACAGTACATTGAAATTAAAATTCGCTCAATTGATAGCCAGTTATGGATTATACTCAATAGCTCAAAAACTGCCATAATGTTAAAACATTAAGTATACGTAACAGTATTTCGACAAAATGTCAAATGTTGATTTGTCTCTTACTCTTTTTTTTCTAAATTTCACAGTTGTTAAGTGTATTATTACTAAACGAAATTTTTTAATTGGTGCATGTTTATTTTAGTGTATTAAAGACGGGTTGTTATCCTCAGTTTTTGGCAAAAGAGGCTTTTGTTTGATGATTCTATCACGATCATATATAAAGGACAGTATATATGAAGTGTTTGAAATTAAATAATTATACTTTGATATGAAGTATTGGATCACTTTTTACAAGAGAATTATAAATACTTTAATTATTATATGGTAGAAATAATGTTGAACTAATCATTAACCCAATGAGCCAAGTTCATGAAATTAAGAACAAAAATACTTTATTTTATTTATAGAGAAAATATTTTGAATCAATGTGATGTTATTTTATATAAACAAGTTTATCTCATAGGTAATAAGTAACAGTTGTTATTCTGCTTGATATCATTCCTGTGTTCTACTGAGGAATATCAGTACTTGGGTAATTATATATCAACTATATCAAGTGTCTTATATTTTTGTACTTTACCAAAAAAAAGTACAAACGAAAATGCAAAAACAAAAAAATCTTATAAATAAATTGTATAGATCTATATTTGTGTGTGCTTGTTTACTTAAATCATTAGAGCAATACATCAGTTCAGTTATAATACTGATTTTATCCATCTAGAGTATGATTCCATCCATCCAATGAAGATGTCACATGTAATCCAGGTTTATGTAATACAACTCATGGCATCCTGAACGTTTTATATCTTTTATGGGTGAGAATACACTACAGACCTCATTCCTATGGTATAGATACTTCCTGAAGTTGAATTGTGTTTCTAATTTACTAAGTGTCGTGTAGAATGATTTGTATCTCTCGGGACTGAGGCCTGGTTTGAAGTGGAACTCAAATGCAAGTTGCTTTATGTTCTGCAGTACTCCCTCTGCAAACAAGTCTGGGAGCACTTCATGTTCACTGTATTCAATGTCCATCTTTAACATGTCCATTATGGCCTGCAACAATAGAATTTATTAAGTCAACTCTCATTGCACAGGTTTATTTATGGATGAAAAACAGGCAAAATGAATGAGAACAACAGACAAAATGAATGAGAAAAATATGTAAAATGAATGAGAACAACAGACAAAATGAATGAGAAAAATAGGTAAAATGAATGAGAAAAATAGGCAAAATGAATGAGAACAACAGGCAAAATGAATGTGAGAAAAACAGGCAAAATAAATGAGAACAACAGACAAAATGAATGAAAAAAATAGGTAAAATGAATGAGAAAAATCAGCAAAATGAATGAGAACAACAGGCAAAATGAATGAGAACAAAAGGAAAAGTTGTAGGAAATTCTCAAAAAATTGTCTTAGTGTGTGAAAAATGTCCCTATGTTTATGACATAAAATTAAAACTAGCTCATCTTTGTTGATTATATTAGAATATCATACATCCCATGACATTTTGATAGCTAGAGAGATAATGCATATAAAGAGAAGTGTTTGTAAAACTGTTGATACCTTTTCATGCTTGAGTTCTGTTAGAATAGATGAGAAGGACATCATAGGCCAACCCTCTAGTGTTACATAGTCCTTGTTACTCAATCCCATACTGTGGAAGTAGATAGTCTCAGACCTACGATGGTCGCTCATATTCATACTACAAAATGTTGCAGGATAAGTCAGTCTTCAATCTACACTATTGATAGCTAATTGAATAGTTTATCTTTGATCAAATAATGCTCCATTAACATTGGATGAAAGATGTTTCACATCTAGGTTAAAATGATTTATTCCTGAGGGTAAATGGTCCATGCTTCAGATTAAATGTGTTTTTTTTTGTATATTAAATTGTTCATACCTGGGATCAAATGAATGTACTTCACAGGAAAATCGTGAAGTTACATCATCATCAAATGACCAATCATTGTTTATCCTAGAAAGTAATTCAAGTAGAAAATTAAAGTAGTGTACATTGTAATTCAATATAAAACATGTATTAAAGAAGGCATGAAAAAAAGTAATTAAAGATTTACTCGCTGAAACAAGGGTTTTACATGACAAAATGATGGAAAATATCAAACCCTGAATGCTTCAAAAAGGTGACTGACTATAACAAAATGACGCCATTTTTTGGTTTTAGCATATAAATAAGCAGACCCAGATAGAAAGTAGTTGGCCCCAGTCAGATGTAGTTGCAACCTAATCAAGATTGAGATGTGACTAAAATTTACCCAAATGAGTAGACTAAGCATTTTTCTTGAGGCTTATATGGGCCAGATACACACATGTTCCAGCCTCCATCTTGTTGGTTCCCAATACGTATGACATCATCACAATGAACTTGCGTCTTTTCAAGCCACGTGAAGAACCACTCCTCGGTCACAAGTGCTGTATCCTTGTCTACAGCTGAGTTAGGTATCTTCTCTGTGATAGTTTTGAAGAATATGACACCGTTATAAGATTTCTCAGGTTTCCCAGGTTCTTTATTAGCTAACTGTAAAATTTATAAACATTATTTTCTAGTGTGTAACATAATTATTTCAACGAACAAATTCACGTAGTAAGCCCTGTGTCCGTCCTTTCATCCATCTGTCTTAGCTGTCAGTATGTCTGTCCATACAGATAATTACTCAAATACTATTGAACAGATTTAATTCATGTTTGGTAGAAAGATATAAAATGATAAATAGTTGTACATGTGCACAACTTTATTTTTGAAATGGTGACCACTTCAAAAATTGCAGGAAGTTTCGCCAAAAGTTTAGGCCATCCAGAAAACAAGTATT
This sequence comes from Owenia fusiformis, assembly GCA_903813345.2. NCBI lineage: Eukaryota > Metazoa > Annelida > Polychaeta > Sabellida > Oweniidae > Owenia > Owenia fusiformis. The sequence continues at coordinate 35,861,249 of CAIIXF020000001.1, forward strand.
TCCGTTAATTTTGAGATCCTACTAACTTAAGCCTCATTGTACTCAAAGGAAAGGTATATTAGAGTAGATTGCAAATATTGTATCAATTTTATGTCAATCCTAAGAGTGATAACATATTGTTATTGTCTCTTACTTTTTGTGATGGCACTTGCCGTTCAGAGTTCAGGGTCTGTAACAAATGGCAGGTGATGACATATTGCATGTTAATGCCTTGTTTTATTCTGGTTTTGAAAATCCAAAATAGCTGTCAATAACTTCAATTTCCATTAATTTTGAGATCTCTTCAAAGTAGTAGTATTTTTAGTCAATAGTATTGAGTTTTAATATAAAATCATTTTTATGTCCCCAAAACATAGTGTGGGGCCATATTGTCGGCCTAGGCGCGTCCGTCTGTCCGCCTGTCTGTCCGTCCGTCCGTCTGTCCGTACGTACGTCCGGGAGTTTTCTCCAAAACCGCTACAGATATCACCTTCAAATTTTCAGAAATTAACTCGATACCTACTTCCTGTCGGCCATTTTGAAGTCAAATGCTAAAATCCTTGTCTGCAAACTTTAAGAAAAACGGCTTCACAGTTGCTTTTAAAACTTTAACATCTTGTTCAGCTCACTTCATTCTAGATCTGATTAGGTTTTGGACCTGTTAGCTCAGTCATGTCAGCCATTTTGAATGTCTTAAGAAAAGTTAGCGCACGATAATACTTTGTATCATATTGAATGGTGTTTTTGAGTTTTCATATTCTAACTATTTAGTAGCTTTATAAATAATTTAAGATGTACTTTGTTGTTAAAGCCTATGTTGTTGTTAACAGTATTTATATGTGATAATTTTGTAAAAAGAAATCAGCAAAAACTCATGATCACTTTTTTATTGTCAGCCATTTTGGATTTTTCCGTCCTAAAATCTTGTCTGTGGAATCTTGTCTACGTGTTTTCAGGTGAACCGTTTGGTGGATCAATTCTTGATTTTCAGGGATGATTCTTAGTATAAAAATCTAGATCTGATTATTTTTTTGGCATTCTGGGTAAATGTCAAGGCAGCCATTTTGGATTTTCCGTCCTAAAATCTTGTCTGTAAAGTCTTGTCTACGCGTTTTCAGGTGAACTGTTTGGTAGATCAATTTCAATTTTTCAGGGATGATCCTTAATATGAAAATGTACAACTGATTAGTTTTTTGGCATTCTGGGTAATTGTCAAGGCAGCCATTTTGGATTTTCCGTCCTAAAATATTGTCTGTAAAGTCTTGTCTACGCATTTCCAGGTGAACAGTTCTGTAGATCAATTTCAAATTTTCAGGGATGATTCTTAGTATGAAAATCTAGATCTGATTAGTATTTGGGCATTCTGGGTAAATGCCAAGGCAGCCATTTTGGATTTTCCGTCCTAAAATCTTGTCTGTAGAGTTTTGTCTACGCATTTCCCGGTGAACCGTTTGGTAGATCAATTTCAAATTTTCAGGGATGATTCTTAATATGAAAATCTAGATCTGATCAGTTTTTTGGCATTCTGGATAAATGTCAAGGCAGCCATTTTGGATTTTCCGTCTTAAAATCCTGCCCGTAAAGTCTTGTCTATGCGTTTTTAGGTGAACCGTTTTGTAGATCAATTTCAAATTTTCAGGGATGATTCTTCAGTATGAAAATCTAGATCTGATTAGTTTTTTTGGCATTCTGGATAAATGCCAAGGCAGCCATTTTGGATTTTCCGTCTTAAAATCCTGCCCGTAAAGTCTTGTCTACGCGTTTTTAGGTGAACCGTTTTGTAGATCAATTTCAAATTTTCAGGGATGATTCTTAGAATGAAAATCTAGATCTGATTAGTTTTTTGGCATTCTAGGTAAATTTTAAGGTGGCCATTTTGGATTTTCCGTCATCAAATTGTGTCGGTAAAGTCTTGTCTACTCATTTTTAGGATATAACCATTTGACAGGATCACCCACAGGTGGGGACATTTTGTACACATTTGTGTTCTTGTGTTATATTTGTGCTGCCAGTTTTTGTTCAGATTTTGTGGTCTGATGCCTTATTAGGCTAGGACTCTTTTCAAGAAGGAATTCCAAGATTGCTGCTGAATTCAAAGTTGTTGCCAGTTATCAGAAGAAATATAATTTCTGAGAAATACCATTTGTCAGATCTGGTCCAAATTCTATAGCTTGATGCCTTACGGACTCAGGATCTTAACTTGATTCAGAATTCTTAATATGACATTACATCCCATCATAGGTCTAAATTTTGCCAAGAGGAGACAATACTCCTGCCTAGGCATTTTTGCCATGTGATGTTCAAAATGATGAATTTCTTACTGTGAAGAGGTATATGATAGTTGCAACAATGAAACAGAGCAGAACTGTTTGCTTGCATCTTTCCTCATACATGTGCCATCTCTTTTTCATAGTCCTGTTGTATATAATATCCATCATCAGCTATGATCCATCCTCTCATTATCCTGTCTTCATGGTTTCTTCAAGTTTATTATCTCGTATCACTTGTTGCAACATGCTTGTAAGAATTGCAGTCCATGTAAACATGTACATCGATTAAATTTGTTTCAGTTTGAATGTATTATTGATTTGACTCGACTGTTATTAGCAATTAGCATTTCACATATCGATGATCAATTCAGTCATATAATTCAAAAAAGATATTAATAACAATCAGACTGGGATAACCTTGGTCCATTCTGCATTATGCAAGAAAACTCAACAACTTAGGAAGATTTATTTTTTCAAGGGAAAATTTACAACTGAATTGCCAAATGAATAGGTGCAGTGCATGGCAAAATATGTCAGGTCTTCTAGTATTTTTTTGAACTGATACGCTTCTAAGATATGAGATCTATTAAAAAAGGTGCATCATCGCCAACGTGCAAAAGTCAATGTTTTTGCTATAAATCAGGCAGCAATGGTCTACACAACCTGTAATAAATAGGTATAAGGGACGTTATTATCACGACACTAATAACAAGGCTCACTTTTTAAAGTTAGTTTCCATGCGTTATACAAAAAATAATTGAAATAAATTAATATTGGATGGAGGGGGGAGTTATGTCTTTACGATGGATCAAGTTCAAACAAACTTGTGTATTTGAAAAAACTAAACTCAGTTCCCCAGTAAGAAACTGGATATTATATCTCTGGAGAATGAAAAATGGGAAAAATTGGAGTTATAAGAATAAATTCAAGTAGCATGTCTTATCATGTCTTATATACACGTTACTACAGGTCGTGTAGACCATTGTTGCCTAATTTATAGCAAAAACATTGACTTTTGCACGTTGGTGATGATGTACCTTTTTTAATAGATCTCATATCTTAGAAGCATATCAGTTCAAAAAAATACTAGAAGACCTAACATATTTTGCCATGCACTGCGCCTATTCATTCGGCAATGCAGTTGTAAATTTTCTCTTGAAAAAATAAATCTTCCAAATTTGTTGAGTTTTCTTGCAGAAATCGCCTACTCCCCCTCCATCCATTTTGTAAGATCACCGGGTGTGTGAATATACCTGTATGAATCCACATCATCCTGTTTTCATTTGTCGAGGTATAAACTAGTCAGGATAAAAAAACAATGAGACTCCAGCCTTTTATTTAGCTAGACAATTTTGTTGTTTTTGGTGTGATTTTTATTCCCAGGTAAACTTTTGAAAACTATGGTTGCGACAATACATAGGTAGTTTAACATAAATGCTTAATGCCTACCATTAATCTTCTTTTGAAATTGCCATGGGACAAAAAAATGTCTAAATAGATATATTTGCTTAGCTGTTTCTGCAATCGTACCAACAAGTTTATCAATAATGTCAATACAACACAACACAGATAAACTGAAGCACTCAATCAGTCAATTGTCCATCCAGGCAATAGCTTAAATATAACCAGTTTTCTTCATTTTTGATATTTTATTTCTCACTATAATCTAAAAAATATTTTATAGACATGAATCCTTCAATTCTCTACATGAATCTAAGAATCTTTGTATGGTCGCAAAATTGGTAATATTTTTGATTGAAAATAATTGTATTGATACATTTTCCTTGACAGCAAATCCCTGCTATATCACACCACTGTTATCTCCTTCCATATTTGTGCTATGCTCTGAATAATTCAAAACTGAAACAATGTTTATTTATGAGGCAAATCTCTATGTTTTCCAGGATGACCATGAACAGTCAGCTGTCAATTCCCAGTAGCAGTCAACAAGGCCTCAGTACACCCACTCCCATTAACCAAGTGTTAGATAGGCCTCCATCCCTTGGTCTAGATAAGCTTCCCTCCTTACCAGGCTTATCAAACCTACCAAGCATACCCAGCTTTGGGATGAGCCAGTTTTTCGACCAGATTGATGGGAAACTTGATGCTCAACCAGCAAAGATAACTGAAGATGTACATAGGATTAAGATTGAGCCAGAAGTGACCGAGACCAATGAGGTATCCAGTTCACAATCTCCTTCAACATCAACCAATCAGCAAAGTCCACCTATTACCAGCACACAACCCATTGATACTGTAGAAATGTAAGAACAGAATTTTGTTTTGTTGTATATTTTATATACTATAACTGTTAATTAAAATAATGATATTATCGTTTGAACATAATTGTATGTATTCTTGAATCTTTATGACACTACAGATAAGCCTGTCCAATGAAACACCTTTCTGCGAGGAACTCATGTCTCCTCAGAACAAGAAGCAGTGTGTTAGGGCAACTTATTAAAATTCACATATTCACAGGAACATGGGAATTTTTTTCCCTGTACATCCTATTGTTTTCCAGCAGTTCGAATGGCTTATTAAGCAAATATGTGATTTTTAAGAGCTTGGATTAATATGAATGAGATAAAGATAAGTCCAATGTTGACAAGCTGTGACATCCCTACCACTGTTAATTACAATTCCATAATTGTACATATTTGTGTGATTATTGAGCCAACAATATTGGCCAGTGCAGAGAGCATTCCTTGTTCGCAGGTTTTCTGTATTAAGACCCTATACAGTTATGTACATTTAGTTTGATCTTTTGCCCTACACAAGACCATCCAAATATTCCACATTCTCAGATAGTCGATGGAATGGGAAGAGGTATTTTGGAATACAAATATTTAATTATACACATACTCTAAATAGAACATTTACTGTATCAAAATGAGTTGTCCCCCATATATTTCTACATTATAGAAACCTGTAGAACCTTATAGAGTGAAACCTGTAAAGTGGAACATTTCTATAAGTGGAACACATCTGTTAGTGGAACAGTTTACAGAGCCCCAAGACCAACTAACTTCATGTTAAATGAACTTCTATAAGTGGAACACCTCACAAGTGGAACACCTTTTAGAGGTACTAAAGGTGTACCACTTAGACAGGTTTTACTGTATATGGTCTTATGAATGTATATGGTATTATAAACATGTGGTAAATCTCTATTTATGGTACATTTCAGGTGGCTGAAGAATATTGAGTTGCCTGCGTACATAGATATGTTCAAAACTCGTGGTTACAACTTCATGTACCAGTTAGAAGATATGCAGCAACAGGTACTAAGATAAATCCTTCTATGTCCATGTGATGCATTATCAACTTAAATTTCATTGTCACAATGTGTATCTGGCTTTTTATTTGAAGTTCTCTTGTGATATTTTAAACATTCAATGTGCATCTTTGTTCATGGATATACATACAATGCTTTTATGTACAAGTATCCCAAATAAGTACATCATTAACCATATTTTTCCTGTCACTTTGAGAGAAAAAATTTCAATTAAATCTCAAATATGAATTGCATTGTTTTAACACTCAAAAAATCATAATACATTTTTCTGATATGATATGTTTTCCAAGCATAATCTTAAAGTTGTTTGATTTCTTCAGGACTTGGATAAGCTGAAGATTGGTGAAGGACATAGGAGCAAAATATGGCGTGCGTTAGTTGAGTACAAAAATACTCATGATATTAAGGGTTCACAGACTCAAGCCCAAGGACTCTCAAACTCAAGCAATGCTTCCACTGTGACTATACCTTCCCAGAGTAGTGGTTATTGCCCAGGATTCTATGAAGTAACTCGATACACATTTAAACATACTATCTCATTGAGGAAAGATGAACATAACTACTGTGCAAGAATGGAAGTGACGGAGGAGGATGAACAAGGTAATGTTAAGCCCAAAGGAGCAAAAATGGATACCTAGCAACATGAACAAGGTAATGTTAAGCCTAAAGGAGCAAAAATGGATACCTAGCAACATGAACAAGGCAATGTAAGCCCTAAAGGAGAGAAATGGATGCTTAGACTAGTCCGTTGAGTAAAGGAGATAGATTCTGAATTTTGAATCTGCCAGTTAAATCCACATAAACACACCTGGCATCCATGGTGCTAAGTTTGAAATGAAGTAGTCAAACCTATGAATAAATCCATATACAAGTAGCTAGACCGAGAGCAATGCATATGGAGGAGATTCGTGATCACTCTGTATGTCGGTGGGAAGAACGAAGTAACTTCTGAATCCCTGCATTTGGAGAGTGAGTTCCAGGCAAATTATTTGATTGAACTTAAATCAGTCAGCAATTATGTAATACATGCCTATCCCATATAGTACAAAAACTTCAGAATTTGGGTCATTTTCATTTTTCAGTAAAACTTTGATTTCACTTGATATTATGGGATAGTAAGATCACTCACTGGATGGGACTGTATGTTTTTTATTCTTTTGGATAATTGAAAGAGACCTAGTTGGCTGTCTTTAGGATGTGACTTATCATCTAGGCCTGTATATGTTAATGAAGCGTGTATGTGTATCTATGATATACAGTATACTTTTTGGTAATTAGAGTAGACATGATACAATTCCAGCATTCTCCTTGAGATTTTTTTAAGTGGGTTAGAAATTCTCATTTTCTCAATTCAGACCAAAATTGGTCAAGATATGCCCATTTTCATCATTTTTCTCATTTGGGCAAATGGATTGTCAGGTGGGTGCAAGACTGTTTTTAAAATCTCAGTTGGGTGCTGTGCCCAGTTGCTTTAATGCTGAGTAGATCATTGTATTTGTACGTAATTATTGCAGACTGGGCAGTGCCTATGCACATGTGTTTTACCTCATGAGATGTATTCATGATAAAAATTCATGTTTAGTGTAGATTGCTTTAATAAAGCTTATTTTTGTACATCTTGTAATAATTGTCTGTATCATTGTTTATTGTTGAGACAAGGCTAGGATATAGCACTTTCAGAGATTCATTAGCATTATGTGATTCCACATGCATAATGTATAAGTTCCATGCATTTATGGTAAATGTGACTTGCATATCCCTCTACAAAAACATTCTTTGATCAGCGTACTTTTTACTGTAGCCAAGTTGTTCTGTAATATTACATGCACTCGAGTTAACATTTTCTATCTCAGGCCCAATAATAAACTTACATGTAGATTAAGAAAAAGTGTATTGCATCATTGTGAGTCCTGATGTTAGAATATTATTCTTCATTTAGTATTTGTTGAGCATTAGGTGTGAAATACACATTGTGCATCAATGAAGTGCCAAGTATGGATACAGGAGTTCTTATAAAATTGTTAAGTCTGTAAGATGCAGAGAAAGCTATGTCATAAGATGGAACAATAAATTCTTTTTTGCTCAAGAGTTCAATTTCTTGTTCAATCACGAAAATGTTAATTTAATCAGTTCCATTGACCCCTCTCCCATAAAACGAATGAGGTTGATCCAGACTTTTTGTAGGCTTGGCCACAAAGAAAACCCTGTCTAATCAGAATGCCATTTGTACCAGCCAAATATTAAATTGTGTTTACATTTGAGGTTTTTAACATGGTAGTCTCTGACATATTGAAACAAGGCATTACATGCAAAATGTCACTACCTGCCATTTGGTACAGACACCAATTGCCAACACCAATAGTTGAACACCAAACACCATCCACAAAAAAGTTGGAGACCATAACCATGTCTCATGTTCACATTGAGAGATCTTCGCATTAAGAGTTGTTGGGGTATACAGATTTTATTGCAAAATATAAAGCCAAAAACACTTCCTCTTGAACATCCCCGATATAAACTAATGCAAGATTTACTTTCCTGTTATCTAACAATCTGCTTTGAACTAACCATTGGATTCTATGAGAAATTCCTCCAAGAAAATATTCAGGGGATTTAAGAATGTGTAAGGGTTACATAATTTGAGAAATTATTGGCTAACATAAAACCTATTTTAAAACAGCATTTATATTCTTCAAAAGTGTTGATTATCAATGATTCCCAGCCCTCGGAAATAAAAATACCTGGGTGTTAATTCATAGGTTATCTTTGAAAATGAGAAATTTTTTTGGGGAATATATGGTGTAATCTTACAGTTAATAAAACAGTTTATAGTGTATTGCATTGTACATACAACCTTCGAAAGGTCAAAAAAGTTGATTTTTTGGATTTGTCATTTTCAGGGAACTTTCTCATGTATACAGTCAATGGCGGTTTTGTGATTGAAAATTATTTTAAAGTAACTAAGTGTACTGCCTCATTAACTTAGTAGCTACCAGGGGCGTCAGAAGGATTTTCCAAGGGAAGGGGCGACTTTTTGGTATGAACGGGTCGATCGTGAAGCGCACAATCTAGGAGGATGCCCCCAGAGAATTTTCGAATTTAAACCCTCTCTGGTGCATTCTGAACATATCTCAGAACAATATTCCCAATAATAAAAACAAGAAAAAATTGTGTTTTTAACTTGACTTTGACTAAAAAAAACTTTGACTGTTACTAAAATAGAGCTTTCAATTCTAGGGTTGGTTTCAAATCTGGGAAAGGGGGGGGGGGGCGGTTGCCCCCAACGCCCTCCCCCTTCCGACATCAATGCCTACTTAATTATAAGTCTGAGTAACTTAACGACTTAGTATTCATGTAATTTGGACAAAAAGAGGTTTTTCTGAACAAAGTTAGTTCTTTGCAAACATAATGTGGTTACAATTCACTGTGTGATTACAAGGCCATGGGTCCTTCATTAGGCATGTCTACACAAACTTGTTGAGACAATAAACCAACAGAAAATGCTGAATAAGTTTCAATGCAAAAATCTTTTTATTATTAAATTGAAATGGCTGCAAAAATAATTCCTCCATTTGTAACTTTCTTGGAGATATTTCAGCCTCATTATTTAAGCGCCTCTTCAAACAGGCTCGACTTGTGATTATACTGCATTGCTTTCAAATGTCCAATAGTATCCACAAAATGTTGAATATATATCCACACCATATTCATAGCCTGATCAAAATTAAGTGTGTAATAAACTAATTGTCCTCTTCATTTATAATTCACACATCAAGTTACATACTTCACAAATTACTGTAGGAAGTGCTCATACATTTGAAAGTGTACACCTGTACAGGTAAATGTACTATTGTACATTTCATGTACACTTATGCATACAATGTGCACTTGTCCACATAATGTGCACTTATACATTATAAGTGTGCACTTGCAATTATTCTTCTTTTAGCTCTACATTTGTAGCTGAACTAGCCTCTCTGCAGATATAGCTCAATACCAGTTATATACAGCTCATAACCAAATCACTTATTATTCCTTATGAATTATGCTCATTAAAGAAAATGCTTAAAATTCTGATAGTTGATCATCATTAATACAAAAAACAACTTCAGGTTAACATATTGTTTTAACTAGTCTACGATCACACATTATTCAAACAAAGATGAAATTGAAAACAAACAGGTGTGAACTCAAGTTATAGAAAGTGGTACATGTACATGTAGGTTGCTATACAAGCAATAAGCAAAGTTGCAATATGTAATCAAATATATCAGGACATCAAAAATGATTTCTCAAAACTGAAGCATGGGTAATAAAATTACTCAAAAATTGAAATCATGAATATAGAGCAAACAACTATCCCTATTTCGTTAATTGATTGATCTGGAGGAGCATGTCTTGATCAATTTTTGTATTTTGTATATGGGATATATATATGGGCCAAATGTTACCTTTGTATCAAAGGTATGATCATTAAAAGATATATTGAGCAAAAGAAAAATGAAGGAATTAAATTGTACAGAATTATGTATTCATCTTGCCTTCAATTTTGAACATGTTGAATCAAGTGTCCCGTATCATTTATGGTCTATAACATAATCACCTTCCCTCAGTACAACATTCATATATCATATGTTTGGCTTGTTAATCACTGAATTCAACAATTTGAGTGTTTCTTTATGGAACATGTGCTCATGCATGGTTCATATCAAGTGCTCACATATATAGAGATACTAACATATGATAATCAAACGTTTGTATACAATATTACTTGTGTATTTCAATATACAAATCACAAATAAACTTCCACCTAACACTTAATCCCTCACAAATGTTGCATCCAATAATAAGCATAGATGATCACTGTCAGCTATGCACTGAAATAATGTCACTATGTAGCGCACAAATTAAACCTGTCATTATAATGAAAAAATACTTCAAAAATACAGAAAAACATATGGTTTGAACAGCAATGTTGCTTGCTGGAAGGATTATAAAAAACAATATAGCCACTACATTTGCTGCTTTGGTAACCTATTTTTCCTTGTTACTATAGCAAAGGGCCACAATATTCGGTTATATTCAGTCCATGTCTGAATCAGAATCACTACTTAAGGCTTCATTCTTAATGGTTTCTATCTTCTCAGGGTCAACGGTTGCTTGTTGCTGAAGGGGGGTCCAAGGCTTAGCTAGGTTTTTACTTAGTCCATTTTTCTGCTGTTTGATTTGTTTTGTGAGGTTTTGGAATTCCTTCATTTCATCTTCTGTGATCACGTACTCTTCCTGATCAGCTTCATTCCAACCCATCTCACGCAGCAACCTGAAACACAAGGGAAAATCCCAATACATCCAACTAAGCAATTAGAAATGCAATGGAAAAATCCAATATATTTTTTATAGCAATTAGAAATGCAATGGCAGAATTCAAAATGTTTTGCACAGCAATTAGAAATGCAATGGAAAAATTCAATATATTTTGCGTAGCAATAAGAAATGCAATGGAAAAATTCGATATATTTTGCAAAGTAATTAGAATTGTCGAAATTGCTGTTCCCTCTTCAAAAGAGAAGACGCGAAAATCTTTCCTTATAAGGGCAAAATATTTCCCATGATGCAGTTCGCGGAGGAACAAATTTATACTTCCTTATTTTCCCTCATAGGTTTAACATGGGGATTTTCACACCTATTTTTCAAACGATATATTCGTTCATATTCCCGTACGAGAGTACAGAAAAAATTATTAGAAACGATTGATCTCTCATTAATCTTAATATAACAGCTATTTTTTTCATTGTATTAATTCATAGCGTGGTGAAAACGATGACTGAAAAGTGAGAAAAGGTTCCGGAAGAGAAGGTCACATGATCAGTAGACTAGTCGCCATATTGGAAAAAACAATTCCATTCGACTTTCAATACTTTCATGCCAATCTTACCGCACTACAAACTGCGACATCGATGCAACAACTGAATAAAAGTATTCATCTTCATATTACATTATAGAGTTACGTTGAAAACCCACAAACAACTGAGCAGTAGACCAAAGAAGACGCGTCGCTATTATCTAGGTCAATCTGTTCAGTGGTCCGAAAGCAAATCTATAGTACTCGTTTCCGAATTTTGTTGTTCATTGTACAATCTTTTATTGATTAAACTCGGTATACTGACTATTAAAGCAATGACAAAGAAGAATACTTACGATGGTGTCATTGTTTTATTTAGCGTGCGGGTGTAAAACAAAATTGAGTAATTAGTTTGATTTAGAACTTTCGTGTCACGCAAATAGCTACGCGAAATGCATAGTGGGAAAATATTCACCAATCAAATTTTGTCCTTTTTGAGTGCTTTTTCAGTGCATATTTGCGAACGTTCTGATTCAAAGAGCGAACCGCGAAAAGGAGAATTGAAATGGAAAAATTCAATATATTTTGCACAGCAATTAGAAATGCAATGGAAAAATTCGATATATTTTGCATAGCAATTAAGAATGCAATGGAAAAATTCAATATATTTTGCACAATAATTAGAAATGCAATGGAAAAATTCAATATATTTTGCATAGCAATAAGAAATGCAATGGAAAATTCAATATATTTTGCACAGTAATTAGAAATGCATTGGAAAAATTCAATATATTTTGCACAGCAATTAGAAACGCAATGGAAGAAGTCAATATATTTTGCATATAAGCAATTAGAAATTCAATGGAAAACTCAATACATTTTGCACAGCAATTAGAAATGCAACTAGACAACAGCAACGCCAAAGCATAGCAAATCCCATCATTTGTATATAGCAAATATGGCAGCCATTTCAAAATGGCCATCTTCTACCAAAAGTGTCATTAGACAGTGTGCCATGCTTATAGTATTCACATACTAAATATGAACAAAATCGCTCCACTACTTTTCGAGTTATAGTAAAATACGTTAAAATGGTGGCCATTTTTCAAAATGGCCACCTTCTACCAAAAGTGTCATTAGACAGTGTGCCATGCTTATAGTGTTCACTTACCAAATATGAACAAAATCGCTCAACTACTTTTCAAGTTACAGCAAAAATTGTAAAATAACGAGTAAAGGCCGCCATTTTTCAAGATGGCTGCCATGTGCTTCTTTAATATCTACATTTCTAGATTTATTAATGTCCTATATATTTTTTTTTACATTTAAAACATATTGGTATTACAGTTTTACATATTGCACCAAAATTACTGTAAAATTGGCACTAAAATGGCCGCCATTTTTAAATGAGCGGCCATTTTGAAAATTGGCTTTCGAGCAGAACTTCTACCCCAATAGGGTATATGTGTACCAAATATGAACAAAAAACGGTATTTGAGTTATATGCTGTTCATGTCATCTTCATTCAGTCCAACTTGAAAATTTATTTGTAGTTGCTGTTGTTTTCTTCTTACTTCTTCTGATTTTATTTGTCTTTTTCAGGCGGATGGACGTACGTACATACGGACGGATGGAGGCGTTCCCTATATCCCTCCGAACTTCGTTCGATGGGATAATGAAAAACTTATACATCTCACCCAGCAATTAAAAATTTCATCTTGCACAGTATCCCAAGAAAAAGATGAGATACATTTTTGCGTTTGACCAAAATAGAAAAAGCTCTTCAGTAAGTGAAACAGCTAGAATGCACTGTTTAACCATGTTAACAGTATTGTATCTACTAGCCTATCATAAATGAATTAAAATTCTCACCTCTGCTCAGCCTCTAGAGAGCTGGAGAGCATATGGTATTCTGGTTTCACTGACAAACTATCCACCCCATTGACCAGCTTTTCTGAATAATCTCCAACTGTGTGGTCTTCCTTATTGCACTCACCCTGGAAGTAGAATTAAAGAGTTAATCCAGTTAAAGATCATCAGACCTATTAGAAGGATAGAGCAGAATCAAAGGGTTAACCAAGGTTTTTTTATTGTTGAGTACTACATGTATTTACTAGAGGTGTAACTCCAGAATCAGTAACTTGAGTTTAGCTCGTCAGAACTGCCTAAACATTGCCTTAAGTTGTCCTCTAGAAACGTATTATCTATTTCAACTCACGAGTTAGCTATATCTCGAGTAAACTCATGAGTTGGGCCTATCTTGCAAGCATGTAAATTGATTTAGGTCTTGGAGAGAATGTACATTATTACTTAATTAGATGAATAAACATAAATGAATAACCATTTACTCGTCTACTGTTTTGCTTTAGTCTTATTTGTTTGTATTGTCTTGCAATATATTATTCAGCAAATAAATGTCATATTATTTTGTTTTGTGTTTTGGTATTTATTTATAACTTTTCACATAGCCATTTAACTATTAGACACTGTTCAGTAAGCAGAAATCATGTGCATATCTACCTTTTTAGAAGCTGGGTCAGATTGAAGAGACATATCATCTGTGTGTTTACTATTGCTGTTCTTGAATGCTGCCAGGAAGTCACTCTTCTTGTCACCTAGTGGTTTTGGGTTTGTGACGAGCCTAGTGTTGAGTATCTCTATGGCAGGGGTAACGGTAGGGGACTGTCCACTGTTGCTTGGAGTTGGAGTGCTGTTGGCAGATTTATGGGTACCATTGCTGTTGATGTCTTTACCAGAAAATACACCATTTACTTTCATTGTCTCACGACTTGTCTTCCGAGTGAGGATCTAAAATAACATTATAGAGATAGCCATAAATTTATATTACATGTGTTGATAAATTTTTGGGATAGTTTATAGAAGTAAAACAACAAAAACAGGAAGTAGTTAGCATGTCTGATTTAAAATATCTGACTATAAAACATCAAAAGTAAATGAATTGTCCCTCAAGATAGTCTAAGAGGGAGATGACTCATTATCCCTAGGTTTACTTTGTATTCAGCAAATATATTTAATGTCACCATATTAGATACTATGGCTTTATAATCTTACCTTATTAGGCACCAAGGCTTTATACATGTTAGAACTGGATTGAGATTTGTTGGGCAGTTCTTTCTTTAACAATACAGGGGAGCTATGTTCATTCTTTGGTGAGAGAGATGTTCCACGTTTGACTTTGCTGCTGCAACTATCCCAGACACTCTTACCATTCACCTTGGCAGCCTTTTCTTCAGAGGCTTCTTCTCCATTTAATGATGGCTGTAACAAAAGAAATATCCATTCTATCACTGAAAAATTCAAGGTCACCAGAAAGAAGCATCTTTAAGACATCTTGGTCCACAAATAGTTTAAATATCAGCAAGGTGCTGCTGAAACTTGTTGTGCAAATTATGCTCTTTCAGGGTAGAGAATTTAAAGTCCAAATTCCATTTCATCAAAACCCTACATGGGATCACATGCAAAGCTTCAAATAGAACATAAGTAACATAAAATATATTTGTTTTTCACGAGAAAAAGCCTGGAAGCTAAATATTTAGGTAACCAACTCACAAACTCCTCTTCCAATTTAACCGCTTCTCCATCAGCTTTCTCTTTAATTTCACGATCTTTTCCAGTCTTCCCCGACCCTGACTTGTCATAGTAGTTTTTCTTCCCTCCAGGTCTACCATAGTTGTAGAATGATTCACCCCCATAATAGTAGTCGTGTGGGGGATAGTCATGAGGGGGGTAGTCGTGAGGGTAATCATAGAAGGGAGGGTAGCCTGGTGGACCAGGGGGACCCTATAATAAACATTTGTCATTCCTTTAAATGGCATAAATAGTTATATAGTGATTATTAGAAGATATCGTTGAGAGGAATCATAATCCACTCTACCCTCCTCATCTCAGGTCCAATTTTTCTGATTTTATTTCAAAATTAAATACAGGACATAAATTTGAAAAAAATAAGTTTTGAAAAAAGTGCAACTTTTTCATTAATTCTTAAGATATGGTTACCTGATGGTGATAATTGGCATGCGGGTGTTGATATTTGCCTCCATCCATGCCTCTTACTGGGAGCCCTATTGGTTGAGATCTGTAGTGATGGCTGCCATATCCATCATACCCGTAACTGTTACCATAGTAACCATTGTAGTAACCATAGTAATCATCATCTACTGAATTGTGCTGTCGGAAACGACTGTTGGTGTTGTTATATCTCCCCCGGTCTGGAGCAAATATGTGTTTGCCAAATTAGGATTTGATATTTTGAAAATACATCTATTATTTGTTTCTTGAAATATTAATCTGATTAATGAGAATGCAAATTTTGTTGCACCTTTTGCATTTTATCCGACAGATTTTGAATCACAGATATATGAACACTGGCTGCATAATGAATGAAGAAAACAAAACAAAACAAACCTTCAAACGGTGCGTCAAATGAGCGTTGCCGTGGCAAATAACCATAGTCAGGCCCTGGGTGTCGATTGTTACTTCCACCAGAGTACGATTTTTCGCGTCTTGAACCCCCGTGACTAGATTTACTGCCATTACTGCTACTGGACTGATGCTCAGCTTGCTTTGAACCAGATGGCTTCTACAAGTATTCAAACTTAATCATTATACCAAAAAAACATGTTGTTTAGTTCTAAATATGGCAATATTACATGTTAGGAAGATTTGAAGCATGTATCTTTTCAAAGTGCATACCATTTGAAGTGTGAATTTAAGGACTGTAAATTCGATCATTTTTCGAATATAAACAAAAGCAGGGATAAGACATCAGGGAACTTCTAGCAGATGATCAGTCTTAGCCCCAAAAAGTCCTTTCACCTCATTGTCCTAGAAGTACTTTTATTTATGTGATCTTTAGACCAACAGGAGAGGACTTTGAATCGCAATAACCTATTGTCCTATCCTTTTTTGTTATATAAAACTACAAATTGTTATACTATAATATCTAATGTAATGAAAGCATAGACAAATAAAATATTCTTATTCTTAATAATATAATAATATTTCTACTTACAGATTCCTCATTTGGAATCTTCAACCATGCGGGTGCAAAGTCATGCTTCGGAGCCTTTGCAGTAGCCATCACAAATGTATAAGCATTGTAAGGTACCCTGAAAATATACATGTACATTACAAACAAATGTAAATTTGAATCATCATATTCATTTATCTTATAGCAAATCAGTGAGTGTCTAAGAACCTAGCATTTAAAAACAAGGCATTAACATGCAAAATGTCACCACCTGCCATTTATTATTATATAGAAGCTGACCAAAATTTCTATAGACGCTGTTACAGATGCCAAACACTGACAACAAAAAAGTTGGAGATTATAACATCTGGTGGTGACATAAAAATTATACTCAATCATAATTTTCATATATCAAATGGGTGCTATTGTTATGTAACCTTCCAGATATTAAGGTAGATTGTTCTAGAATTTAAATCAGCCCACAATTCGCTAATGAGCCAATGGATAAGTTCAACCCTGAATATAAAACAGGGTACAGGTATAAAACCTAAGTCAGATAACATGTGCGTCTATCAAACCTGAAAAATAAGATTTCAAAGAATCAGAAAGTAACTAAAATGTTTTCCATGTTGCATTGTTCTCATTTGATTGCTTAATTTTTAGGTTTGAAAGACTTATTTTTCAACAGTCAGCACCATCTATCCCGTACCTAGGATGAACAGACCTTAATATGTTCAGAAACTTGAGTCTTCAAAATTGTTGAAAAACTGAGTGTCTTGATTTGAACAATCTACAGACTCTTGAGGTATGAAGCTAACCTTTAGTACAATTGAATGTCCTACTGACCTCTGAGACTAAAACTTACCTTGAAACATTACTTTAAAACAGTTGAATTCTGTGATTGAAAATTAGGGGTCCACCAAAATTCATCAATAAGCTTCCGCACATATAGAAGAGAAATATAGGATCAGATAGATGGTGCTCACCTTGTATATTTTCAGTACCTTGCAGTTGCACTTAAACTTAAAAACTTACTCTAATTACTCAAGAAACACCTCCTCCACGTCAAATAGAATCTCCTTTTCTGTAGTACTGACGATAGTGTCTTTTCAAAAATACTGCTAATAACCGTTGAATCCCTGTGCTACCTTGTCATTTTGTTAATAATAACTTGATCCTGGAGAGATTTAAATTGTTCATAATATTAATATTTTAGCTCAAACAAACATGAAAGGTCTTGAGTAGATATGAGAATCATTTTTGTCTCAGAGGTAATTTAACTGTTCAAGAGATAATCCTGTTGCGTCTCACTTTTGTCTGCAAGTTTTATGGCAGTAAAATGCAATGTTTTTTATTACAAAAATATAACTGTGTCCGGCTTAGATCGTACTATGGTATTTCGCTATAGAGTGCACTGTACTATATTATTTACATTTACAAATTACCACTATAATATCCTTTTTGCTACGACAACAGCTGCACTATATCATAATTCAGAACGACAGTTACTGCTGCAATGTCACAAGTCACAACATTCATATGGTATTATATATCTAATGGTTATATCTACTATGTACAAATAAATTTAGTTGCTGTTATGATGCTTTCATTGTCTAACAACAAACTGTTCTTGAAAGCAGTAAATGCTATCTCGAATATAAAATTAGTGTATCTTCTATTTTCCTCATCCCACTGTATAAAATTCAACTGCCAAATTGAAGGCCGTAAACACGGCAATTGTTGATACAGTAGATCCTCACATCTTTTGATAGCTGACAAAGAAGTTCAATTTGAATAATGTCTGCCTCATATATCAGTGGCTGAATAGCCTAATCTTTTTCAGATGTCACTGCAGAAATGATATAAGAAGTTGTAAGCACAACTTGTTGCACAAACAAACAAACTTTTTCACTTTCAAAACTTGAAATTTTTTGTATTTCGAAGTCTCAGTGATGAGTCAGCATAAATCCATTAAATAATGCATCCATATAAAAGATAAATATTTGAAATAGATCTCGCTTTGTTTTAGCTCACATGACAGAGTGTTTATGTATACATAGTAGAGTTTTTCCGACAAAATATTTTCACTTTTCTCATTTTCCAATATGGCGATTTTCCATCCTATAATTTTTTATCTCGCGAGATACCAATTAAAAATATGAGTTTAATGAGTTTTAAGATGATGAATTACTTTTATTTATATAATTTTCGTGTACAGGTTACTTGTTTGAATACATTGATTACATGAAAAGCTCATATATAACTCTATCAGGCAATTCAAAAGATAGTCATATGACTTTTCACGCGAGATCAGTTTGACTTACTTTTTTGTTTTGTAAAATATTCCTGTCGACAACTAAACGTAATATTACAGGTATTTGTTCAATTTGATCACATTCTATCCATTGCTATAACATGGGAATTGAAAAGTTCCACTAAAATATACTACTGCCACTGTCATAATGTGGATAATACGTTTATTAGACACCCAAATTGATACTTCCGGGTTCAGAATCTTTTTTCTTCAAATTATTGTACAGGGGATTTCAGGATGGGGCAGGGGATTTCCTCTACATAAATGTTTATAAGTTATGAATTACAAAATCAATATATAACATTTATTGTGTACTTATCAGCTGTATTGCCAGTATTCTGACAACATGTTTCAAAGAAATGCAACTATCATTATACCCGTATGCTTCACAAATGGAGTAAACGGGAGCATCGGTCAATGACATCTTAGTTGCAATCCAATAAAATAATACATTCATGTAATCAAGCTATTTATCTAATAGTGACCACTTTCAAGCTACGATTGACCATTCATGAGTGATTACACCTCAATAAAACCATGTACGTTTTAACCTAGTTGCATTGTATCATGGGCTTTCAAGAGTACTTTTGATAAGTTTTAAATACCTTATTTTGCAGATTGTACCATGATGAGACTTCGAGCTTCCAATCTTTGGTGGAAGTTGGGCAGCTTTTCACAGTTGAACTACAACCAGAATATGTGGCATCTACTGCAACCAACCAATTTTGCTAAAGCAATTCAGAAATCAAACATATGCAATTACTCAAGTGTTTCAAGATCATCATATATAAACTATTATACATTGAATGCAAGAATACCATCTCTAGGTTATCAGCATTCTGGTGTCCTTAGTTCAATCAAAAACTTCAACACAAGTCAGAAACAATGCATAAAAGAAGATAATGAAACAAAATCACTGGCAGTATGGAGGAACCTTGTGCACTTAAAATCTTCCCCACTTCCTGCCTTAACACTTGGCCTTTCTGGACTTATACCATTTATATCAGCACCAGCATATATGATGGCAACTGGAGTGTTTTCACCTGAAATTGCGTTTGCACAGGTTGCATATGGTGCTTGTATTCTCTCCTTTCTGGGAGGGGTAAGATGGGGATTTACTCTCCCAGAAGAAAGTTTTGAGCAGCCTAATTGGCATAATTTAGGATATAGTGTTGTGCCTTCTTTAGTTGCTTGGACAGGCTTACTGCTGCCTTCACCATTGTCTTGTGTAACATTAATGGGAGGTTTAGGAGTCATAGCATATTTTGATGCAACAATGCAGGGATATCCTCTGTGGTTCAAAGCACTGAGATTCACTCTGAGCTTTATAGCAGTTTTATCTTTATGGACATGCTTCATGTGTGGATTTCTCTTGAAATCAGAAATCAAAAATCAGTCTTCGAGTGAATGAATGCACTATTTTTGCAATTGTCAATTATTCGATTGAAAGATGTCACTGGGGTCACAACCATTTTATTTTCTGAAGTTTAGAACCTTGTCTTGCTAATTAATAGAATGTACAATTAGACTTAGGCAATTAAAAATTCATGAATTTCATAGACCTATATCCTGGAATCTCTTGGAATAGAGTATGACAGTATTTGAATCAGGCTAAAGAGAGATAAAGAGAGTCTTGGAATTCAATTCTGGGAACTTGATTAATTAACGCTCATGGCCATTCATTTGTCAAAGGACTTTTAAATAAATGCCCATGGGGCCTATTAGTGAGAGACTCCAGTATTCAAGTATGCTAATGATTAGAGATTAAATCTCAGATTAATGTGACAGTGAGAATAGAGAATGTAAGATGGAAGCAGCTTGTATGTGATAAGATAAAAAAATATTTCATATGGTATTTATGTGAACCTACTATATATAGCCTGGTTATATGAATAAAATATATGTGCAGATTTACCTTTTTCTTTGTTAACACTTATTAATTTTGTACATTTATAATTTTTTTAAGATGGGATAAGAATTTATTAGGCAAAATATATCTTGTATCCTCCAACATCCCACCAGTCTCACCAGAGTGTTGAAAGTGATTATCTGTCCCTTCCCCGTTTTTAAGGGTCATCATTAGAATAAACAGAAATCTTACCCTCTGTATTTGTTTGACTAAGGTTCTTACTTTATAACAGTTCACCATTACCATGATTAAATTAGATGTAAAAGCTTAAAAGAATAAACAAAAATGTCTAAAATGAATATATAGTATTTTTTTATAACAACTTGAAAGTTGGTTTTAAGAGAAAATGTTAATTTCTATTGTTAAATTATTAAGTATTTTTTTGTTGGAATCAGAGAAAGCTATTTGTTATTATTTTACTTTTTTTATTATACAGTATATTACTGTATAGGGAGCCATAAAGGTAACAAATCTTAACGTCTCAGTCATTCAGCATATGTTTCAACTTTCATGTCATACTTGGCAAATTTAAAGTTGCATTAGTCTATGATCTATCCCTAATGGTCAACATTTTATAGCCATTTACAAAAATGCTATAAAATGCCAGCATCAAGTCTGGAGACAAACTTGAATGTTTCAAGCAAAGTTGTTCACTACTCGATCACAAACATCTTGAAATGGTTCACATCTTCCTTCTCATCTCTTGTTTCAATGTTTCTAGAGTTGTTAGTGTAGACATTAGCCCCACAGATATAAAATTTGGGCTGTTTCATGTCCAGTGATTGTGGCCTGTTTCAGCAATTTGAGGATGGTTTGTAAATAGCCATAAAAGTGAGATGATTGGGATGACACCAATGAAATGGTAGAGTAAAAGAATATGGAGGCCCCCCCCCCCCCCCCCCCCCCCTATGGAACCTGGTTTATTTGTGCCAAATGTCACTTTAAATCCATGATGAATAATTTAGATACTGTAGATACAAATTTCACATCTATTATAGGAAATCCTCAAAGGAATTTGTTATTAGCAATTATTTCACTTGTGTAACATAAGCATTAACTGATTAAAGGCTAGTTTTGCTCCAAGACAGACAAGCCCGGGAATTAACTGTAGGTACGATAAATTATAAACACTGAAGCATTTCGTTCAGTGTTGAATTAGCCAATCAAATTCAACTATGTATGTTCGCTGAAAATCCAATATGGCTGACTTTCTATGCAAATATTTCAGGTTCGTTTGTGTTATTTTCCCCATTTAAAGCGGCATATCGTGTAAAATAGATAAAGTTAATATATATATTTTGCCATATGGATTTAAAGATCATACAGATTTAAAGCTTAGTTCTCTAATAATTGTCGAAAAAGTAATTCTAAAGTTGGTTTTCAGAAAAAATATTGATTTTTTATTGTGTTCAAAAATGGTGTGTCCGATTTTCGTTGGAATCACAGCACAGCTTACTTCCTGCGAAAGCTATTTGGATTTTGATATAATAGCTTTCCCACGGACCATTTGGACAGCTCAATGATCGTGACCTTTGAAATCGAATTAAGTCGATCCGCTGCTTACTTTTGGTCTCTAACTGTGTCTTACATCAGTATCATCAATCCGTGTAAGTATTGGAGCGCTGGAGTACTTCTTTTTCGATCAAGACTTGTAATTCGTTTTACTGCCAAATTCCAATATGGCGGTTTCTGCTCGGACATTTTCGTAAATCTCCGGAGGTTGTCCGAACCAAACTAATTCTCAAAATTCATTTCGTTCGTTGCGTATCTCGCACCTAGCAAACCGCCATATTGGAAATAGGTCTGTAAAACTTTAACTCGATGAACAATTTACAAGTCTTGATCGAAAAAGAAGTACTCCAGCGCTCCAATACTTACACGAATTGATGATACTGATGTAAGACACAGTTAGAGACCAAAAGTAAGCCGCGGATCGACTTAATTCAATTTCAAAGGTCACTATTGATCAGCTGTTCACTTCTCCGTTTGAGAGCCATAAGTTTCAAAATCTAATATGGCTCTCGAAATCTAATATGGCTCTCGAAGTGAGTAAAGCACAGCTACTTAAATATGGCTGTATCACGGATAATGGGAGGTTGGGCAACTTGAATGAAGAAAAAACTGTCTTCCTTCCTCATTAATGTCGTCATTCCACAGCCAGCACTTACTCTACCGAGCTGGGAAGTTGGATTGAAAATTCTTGAAGAGAAAAAATCGAGCCCATTTTGACTGAACACTAAACACTAAAACTGAGTAGAGTTTATAATATGCTGTATATTTAAATCAATACATAAAGTCCATTTCACTGCTTCATTTCGTCAGTAGAACGGCAAAAATAAGAAATTTGTATATCTTGGATTGCTTCTAGTTTGGCTTATAAAGTGTATGGCCTCTTATATTTGGATGTTTCTCTGCCATGTTATTTTCAATAAGATTAACATGGCTGAAATTCTTCAAAAAATTATCATTGCACAAAAAACGAAAAAATCTGAAATATACAAATGTCATTCATGTACATTATGAATATACTTTTCCATATATTATTGCACAATGGTCTCCCAATTTCTTATTTTTGCCGTTCTACTGACGAAATGAAGCAGTGAAATGGACTTTAATTTATTTGCTGTTACCTTATTTTGTTCATTCAACAGTCTGTTGTCGTAAATCAATGTTCTATGAGACAACAAAACTTTTGAATTCAGATTGCAGGTATTTTAGGTCTCGCGAGATCTTGTGACTTTCGTAAGTAAAGATTTGCCACAAAGTAACTCGCGTTAGCTAAATATGAATAGTCACATGATCTTTCAGCGGCAATGCGCATGTAAAGTACAATGCGCATGTGCACTAGGGGTGAAACGAATACTCAAGTATTCGGTTGCAAATAGGTCTCAGGTGATATTCGAATGGCATTTTGTGGTGTTCGAATATTAAACGATTGACTGCGCATGAGCGCCGATTTAGTCTCCCGCCAAGACAAACCCAATTCTAAGGCAATCCCGATATAGATTACACGGTTACTCACCTAAGAGTCATCTGCAGCTCTTACTTGTAACCTCTGGCGCTCTGAGTACTGCTGATTAATGGTATTACTTGAATATAAAGTTAAGAACATTCGTTTGACGAGAGGCAATCTGTGCCAGGTTCGTTTTTAGGTTCAGTTTTTAGCGCATGCTCTTGGAATAAGTATTTATAATCATTCATAACACAACCGTTGCATTGTCTTATCGTCTACAACTTCACAATTTATTGTGAATTCGAATACTATAAAAAAAGTTCTACAGTAATCGGCAATCGTTTCTTTACGTAATTACGTCTGGTATGTGTTTTAGAACCATCGTATATTTGGTGTTTCCCGATGACGTAATTAACACGCCGGGAGAAGGTTGTATTTCTTGTTTTCGTTTTTATTTACTGTTTTATTGGTGAAATTAACAAACAAATAGGTAAATAAAATGCTTTATTGACGTTAATTAAATGTAATAATATTACAAACAAACAAATGGTTTACATAACACAGCCTGCAATTCTGTTCAAACTTGGTGTATTTACTTCACATGCTCTTAGAAATCAAACACTATATTTACTTCCGGGTTTTTAACGAATATTCGGGGCCGAACGGGGACTTGCTGGCCGAATATTCGGTATGAGAATTTACTATTCGTTTCAGCCCGAATGTGCACGCATGCGCAAAAAGTTAAAAAGCGGTGCGCACCAGGTCTGGAATTTCTCTACTTTAAGAAGCCATGGAAGTTAACAGGAAATGACAAAATAAAAAATGAAAAAACCATGCTGGATTTTGAAAATTTTTTGAACCAAGATAACCGAGTTCTGTTTAGACCTCCAGTCAGTTTAACTAGTTCTACATATCATTTACATGTCCGGGAACACAATGGAAATGGTCAGAATGACCATAAACATGATGAATTAACCTTTTCAGCCCTCCGAAAATGTGACTGAAAAAAGCTAAAAGGAGGTACTCAGGAAAGGTCAAAGAACAGAATCTTTTGATTTTTTCAGAAAATGTGTCCCAATATATTGCTCTAAATGTAAATTTTAAAATAAAAAAATTTTATTAGAAAATTTAATGTTTTCTGCTTACTGCTGCTAATGCACCTCTAACTTATACCCGGCACCAGAGAGAGTTGCAATTTTTTCCAAAAAGTTGGGCGAGTGGTATGCTTGAGTTGTGATGCAAAAAGAACAAAAGTTGCAAAAAGTTAGCCATGTAGAAGCCTTGTCATCAGGGTCTCTCTCATTAACACTTTACAATCACCAAAAATTGCTTCATATTCATGTCCATAAACTAGAATATTGTAACGTTTAGACAGTAAAGTCGAATACTGTTAACGTAAATCACCACGCACGATGACTATGTCATAAATTACCATAAAAGATGCATTCTATACTGAAAATTGAGAGAAGTTGTCACATGCGCAACAAAGCAACTTTCTCGGGTGTCAGTTATAAAAACTTTGAAAAGATGTTGAACATACTATACTATTAATATTTTTGAATTTTGAAACTATGTTATGAAGAGTAAATTGCTTTTTTCTCTTTAGACCTTGGTAATTCACTTCATTTATTTTTACATTAGTAAAACTTAGTTGGAAGTTAAGTTAAAATGTTTCTAACATAGACTCATTTTTTGATTCAATGTTATTGCTACTAGAATATTATTCATCGCAAATCACTAGTCATAACCATATATTTTGTGTTTTTTAAACACTGCCATATATTCATTCAATTCAACCAATCAAATGCTAAGAAAGTTAAGTGCTTTTATAAATTTTATTGCCTTTACTTTATGAGTTTTTTTTATCATAGTAATGGACTTAAGGTCAAATGGATATTAATTGTATTTGTACATCTTTTGAAACCCTCTTAAATTTTTATTTATGTATTCAAAATTACATATCAGCATATCAATTTTATGCCTATTCATGTTTGACTTTCTATGTTGATTCCATTAGTTGATACTGAGGGAAATACCACAGCCTATGAACAACCAGGAGTAATATCTCTGAGGGACTTGAAGATATCCATGTCCTAACTGAGGTATACCACTGCTTGGAGTCCCTGGTAAAACACTTTATCGACAATATCCCAGTAGGGTTCTAGAGACAGCGGTTTGCCATGGGTGGCACAAAGGAAACAAAATCTAAGAAGAGCAAGGTACGACACCTTACAATATATTTGATAGTGAATAAACAGCCAAGCATTTCTTGTAAAATCTTCTAAAATTATGATAAAGCATGCAGTAAAATGATTATGTAATGGGACGATTTCTTGAACTCCTGTTTTGATACTGTGGGTTATATGTGACTTATTCTGAAATGTTTTACTATCTCATAATAATAGGATCCATAAAATGTGCTTGATCGCAACGAGCAGGTAACGTTTAGAGGGATGCTCTATATTTAGTCTAGCCTAAGTTTAAAGGTGTCTGAATGCTAAATACCCATCCTCCACAATATCTTTCTATTGTATCAGATTTGAATATTGGTTTATATTTGGTTCCTTTTCTTTTCTGACGAAATTTCATATTTTTGATCATTTCTAAGATATGCAAATGTCTTATGAGATATATAGAGGTTATTTAATGGGAGGTTTTTGATACAGGGTATATCTGAAGGAAATACAATATATCTACCTGATATCAATTATATTCCCGCATGTTATTTACCTATAACACTACTAAGTATGGGATAATAAAGAATATTATGAAGCCACAAAACCAATATTCAGTGTGATACCTTAGATTTGAATAATGTTATAACACTTTGTGCAGTTGCATATAGTTAACATTTGATTTTCAATTACCACTGTCCATAACAAGGTTAACCATTGATTTCATTGATTTGTCAATGAGATATCCATTTTTTAAAAGCATTGCATTATTTACTATCTGTGAATCAAAGTGTTCATCATTCCTCCAATGTTTAACTTAAGAACGACATATGTCATTCTTTCAATATATTAATTTATACTTCAAAAGAATAGCCTTCAATCAGCATTCATGGAGCACTTTTAGTATTGACTTCTCTGGTGGTACTTCGATGAAATCACTAAAAAACCTTGGAATTGGGAACCAGCTGTGAGATTTTGTGATATGACTTGCCTTAGCCCATGAGCATTTTCAGACACTTTCTCTTTCATTTTGCATGTTTAGAATTGAATTTTCAATGCTTTTTACTGTAATGTAAAAAGATACTACATTTTCTCCTATTTCTGCATGTTCACTTTTTTATCGTAATAACCTCTTCATGCTTTACTTGTTGCATTTGCATAGTATGTATTTAATATGGCACTTTTTAAATACCATCACCAAAGCAAAAATCACCATCACATTTTTATTATTATTAATAGTGTTGATCTCTTGAAAATATTGACTTGTTCAAAATTACAACAAATTGTAGAATATAAATGATGGTAAGTATAATATCCTGTATGTTTATAGTAATTTATCACTACTCTATGTAAAAAATGAATAATCCCATATAGATTATAGGGGGTTCTCTTGGGTGTTATATTTCCCCCTTGGTGAGCCCCATGTAGGTTATGTAGTAATGTATTATGCCCCTGCTCTAATATTATATGATGGTGTTTTGTGCTTGTTTGAATGACTTATTGTGTTGCCTGTATTAGGGGTTAGCAGGGTCAGTCATGTTAGCCTATTAGATTTTAATAATTTGGGAAAAATCATGTTATCCTAGACATTTATTCATTACAACCCAACAACATAAATTGTGCCTTAATGCTCAGGTGTTTGATAAGTATGGCTTATTTGCTTTAACACATTTGTTTGATATATATAGCTCAACTTTTACAGTGAAGGCATCAAAGATATTTATAGCTTTTCTAGAAAAGTGATCAAGATTCAGTGCTGCAATATGGAGATGAAGCAGTTGTCATAGTAACTGAAAAAAGGATTCTGCAGAGAGTAAATTGCAACATCACAAGTTAAAGTAGAAATAAATTTATTTAATCTTTGCTTTTAATTTCCACTCATTAGTTGAGTCATTTTATATTATGTTAGAGTCTATGGCTGCTTGTTTAAAATAATATTTTCTTCTCTTGAACATGTAATGCCACTGTACCTAATAGCAGCCATTTGGGGACTTCTTAATCATAAAGTTCATTGTAATTTGTATCATTGTTGTGTGATTTCTTTGATGCCCATGTTATTTTTATGTCACTACCAGAAATGATGA
The DNA here is from genome assembly GCA_903813345.2 of Owenia fusiformis. Classification (NCBI taxonomy): domain Eukaryota; kingdom Metazoa; phylum Annelida; class Polychaeta; order Sabellida; family Oweniidae; genus Owenia; species Owenia fusiformis. Next base: position 35,889,062 of record CAIIXF020000001.1, read on the forward strand.
CATGTTGTTATAGTCTTCAACTTTTTTGTGGATGGCATTCGGCAGTTGGCACTCGCATCTGTAACAAATGGCAGGTGGTGACATAATTGAAGGTTAATGATTTGTCTAAATATGTTGACTACTGTTTTATGGCTATTAAAAGACAAAACACATTTTCAGTTTTCAGTTCTGAATAAGTAAGATATTTTGTCACTGCTGGACCATAACTATGGTTACCATAGCACCAAATGAATATGAGCTAGAGCACACTAATTTTCAGTGTTTTGAGTTAACACTGGGAACGTTTGAGCAAAACATAATGTTTAATAAAGCATGAGCATTACTTATTGAACACCCTGATATGAATACCAGTTATTAATGTAGAAAATAACAAAATGTTACTAGGTAGTAAATATGATAATGTTGTTAGTAGATTTTTGAGACACTTAATCATTGCATTTATTATTGTGTAATATGTTTTTTATTTCAGAGATGGGCCTGTATATAAGAAAATATTTATTGTATCAGAGTTACATGCTGTTACATGTTTAAGTTGTTGATAGAGGAAGTTGTTAATAGTTCAATGGTAAATTGGCATATGGTGTTGACCCTGAAGTTCATATGAGACATCAGCATCATTCCCAATATACATGTAGAGGAACTAGTTCTTAATTGAGATTGTTGTAAATTGATATTTTACAGGGCAGTCAATTAAGATCAAAAATAGCCTATTGTTCTATCCCAAAGACTGATTTTTCTCTAATCTCTGTTCATATTGATATTCTGTGAAGGAGGTATAAAATAAACACCTTTTTTGTGGAAAGGCATCTTTTGTTTTCAAATTGATTCCCCTGTAGCATACCATGTATTAATAAATACTAATTCATCCTCCAAATGCAGGATTAGAAGATCAAGTGAATGGATGAGTACTTCTTCCCTGTCTTTCCCCACCTCCTTATCACATTATTGTACTTATTACATGTACTCGTATATATGTATCATACCACTAGAAAACAAAGGTGAAAAACAATGACATCTATTGAGCATCTCCATGACGATGATGAACGCCAAGAAGACAACATGACACATGTTCAATAACACAAGAATATCTCTCTTTGTGTCTTGTGAATTGTATGAATAATGAAGCTTTTAATCATAGGTCCATATATCTTTTTAAATGCAATGCCAGTTAATTAACTTCACTAACATGAATAAATAACTGTATATTTTCATGCATATAGCATATTTACATGAATAATCCATGGTTATTCACACTTGATTATTCTGATTGTCTCATTTCTATGTTGTCTTTAGGTATATTTAATGGTTAATTTGCAATACGCATGGATTTAGTGTATTATTTATACTGCAAAACAATCATAATAGTAATATATAAATAACTACTCTCTATGGCATAAAGGTCTCACTCCATAAATATTGTCTGTATCAAATCAGAATATGTTATCAAAAAACATGAAACTTCATTAACTACCATAAGTAACTTGTTTTTACTTAACATTCAAACTTCCATTAAAATTACATTTTAGATCTCTGAGAGCTTGGTATCAGATCCAAAATTATAGAGGATAGTTTAGAAAGCTGATTTTAATTTAGGGTAACAGATTTAGGAGAGGAATGGCTGTATCAGTTGAAATTTGGAAGATGCTAGCTCTGAAAAATGTCTAGTGAAACTACAAGAACTTAAGTGTACATGTATTTGTATATTTTAATGCAAAATTTGAAATGAGCATAGGGTTTTATTCATATCATTCATATGTTATAATTCATATGATAATTTTTACTCATGATTTTAATCAAGCTAGGAGTCCGTATACAAATGACATGTATGATGATATAGGATATCAGTTCATGTTGTACAAACCCAGCGCAATCAAGCAAAATATATTAAGCGATTTGAAAGAAAAAGAAATGATATTTTTGAATGTGGATTTTCAAATAGATAGTTCACACCATGGTATGATTCTGATTTAAACATTTAGTATCTCACCCTGGTCATTTCTGAGCAGTCAATATGATGAGATAATTATGTCCGTTTATACTCGATCTTATGGCTTAGTTATGTCGATTATGATGATCAAATATTACATTGGAGCAGTCCAGCAAAATGTCATTTATTTGATTTGTGCCAGAGTCAGTTTTGCTCAGATAAGTAGTTAATCTGTAAGCTTTAGATGGTAAAGATTGGATAATTCAAATGAGATTTGCCATTAGGGCTGCTTTAAAGTTTACTCATTGACTAATGATTTTCTATTCTGTAGCATTTCCTTTGTATTCAGCATCACCTCAGTTAGCCTAGACTCAAATCTTTGCCAAATGTGAGAGCTATTGAAGTATTGATGTGAGTTCTCAGTTCAGTTAACAAATGAAAAGGGGTCTCATTAAAAGAGTAAGAATTGATTATTTAATTGTGATGAATTTATGCTTTAACCTGTATCCAATAACTAACCCCCTAGGGAATTACAAATGGACGTCACTATGATCAGATGTATGTGGAATCGTGTAGTGCTATATCCAATCAATGAATGGCTGTGTAATTATTGATGTAACCTTGTGTTTGATATGTTTTAGGACAGATTTACATGATGCTTTTTATCACCAAGTGGGACTCTAATGTAAGAAGATTCATAATGAGTATTTTCTAAGCAGCATTACCAACAACAAAAATGAATCTCTAATCAGCAGATTGATATAATAAAGCTTGCAAATTATTGCTCTTACATTAACCTTTTCAATTCAGGACTTAGATTTCACTTTAAAGAGAGCTTCATCTGCAGTAATTATCCTCTTGGTAGTAGGGTATGCATTTAGAATCATATTGTATGCCTAAAACATGAGAAAACATCCAAGCAAACTATTGGTTAGGTGAATGATGTTGTTAAGATAATCTGCAGTTATCTGCCAAAGTCAGCCATTTCATCCTTCAGTTAGACTTAATGTCTATGCACATTGACAAGAAAACCAGACTGAATTTCAGACTTCTGTGAATTTCAATAAAAAAGTTAAGTTTATCCAATTCTATCTTTTATGCTTGTTTAATATCCCGGATTTTGGAAATATTACCTCAGAAATTTATTCCTAAGATTGGGAAGTCTTAATATTTATTTCTGTATAGTTACACCTGCCTAGTGTGAATGAGTGTGCTTGCTTAGTGTATTATGTCATAGAACAGTTCAGATGAGATGAGAGGTACCATCTGGACATATTTTCTATATTTCACTTTTCAGAGTAAGGCAATGAGCATTTAAATTGCATAATAATACATCCTCTTCCAAATTCATCTGTAGAACATACTACATATGCATAGATTGGGTTAACATATGTTTGTATTTACTGGAGAGCTATTAATGATGAGACCTACAGTATAACATCTGCAATCAGAATTTATTTCATCTGTGCTAATTTTACAATCAGCATATGTTCAGATAGTCATCACATCTTTCTGTCTCTGAACTTGAGTTGCCATGGTTTACCATGATGAGTTTTATGTGGTAAATTGCAAGTTCTGAGCACTGACTATTGGACTATTGTTATCCTGGACTTAAGACTGAAATCTAACTATGAAAATGGTACTGGGAATGTGTACATCAAGACAGACAGTGAAGTGAACTTAACACTCAGCAGTGTATGGGTGATTCGTTTTTATGCCTGCATGTCTGCACTCTATTTGTAAGTCATACTTCAAACAGGATGTAACAAATACTCCTTGAATCTACAAGAGAAAGATACATTCACAGTGGAGGCAGACTAAAGGAATTGATCCGAGACATAACATTCATAAATGACTCTATACCTTCAAGGTCATTCTGACAAAGAAAACATGGATTACCAACATGTTTAAAGATTTAGGATATATTTATGCTGAAGTAGATATAAACAATGATCGTTATAGCATTATAGCTTCATACAGTTATTGAAACTGGGGAATATTGAATGTGCTGTAATATATCGCCAATTCTAGCATATTAGAGGCAATATAGTCAATCAATAACCAGAATTACTACGGGGATATTAACACACCGAATCAGGAGCTCTGGTGAATCGTGCTATGTTCACATAACCAAGATCAAGGGAATTAAAAAACCTATCTGATTCTGAATGTGAACAGTATGTGATCATCACCAAAGAAAGCAAACATGGTAAAATGAACACTATGTTTAGTTTATACAAGACAGCGACTTGTTTTTTGAAAGAAAAGATATGGATATAGACACAAAGAATGAATGTAAGTATCCATCTTACTGGACTCTTTGTATATGATATACTCTCTAATCTTGAAAATTAAAAAATCTTCACATTTAAGAGCCTTTATAGAAAGTAGAGGACAATGGTCAAACTGAATTGACATTGACAAAGTTATGATAACAAAATTGATGCCAAATTATCATTTTTTACACCAAATACCAGCAAAATAATAGCACCAAATTGACTTTGCATGTTTATTGTAATTTTTATGTGTCTTGAGTGTTTTAGTTCAAAATTTATGTGTCTGAGTGTTTTAGGTCAGTGTTTAGGTGTCTCAGATAATTAAACACAGTGTGTCTGTCTTGATATGTTGGGAGTTCAGTCTTTGGGTATTCTTGAGTAAAAAGCATTTATATTCCATATAGCAAATGGAGTTCATATTCATGTCTGGCATAAGGTTAATTGACACACTAATTACAGGTGAACTGAAGCACTAATTGGATGCAACAATTAATTACACAGTTGTTTAGTGAATATTTTATTGGGTTGGCATGAACTTTATAAACTTAAAGTATATAATAAGAATTAACACTGGGTTAGGTGTTGAATTCCTTTAGAAAGACTAGCTATAATATCTTTCAATATATTATTAAGCATGCGCAGACATTTAAGCTGAACGAAGGCATGAAGCTTGTGGTCTTTCACGACCTTATGTTTTCCATTTTCTCATATCCTAGTACTCCATTCATAAGTACCCTGCGTGCAGAGTCTAGTTAAACTACACTCTGCCTAGTAGAGACCATATTACAGTTTAGTAGCCCCACCCCCACGACGGGTACCGGTGACAGTTTGGGTAATAAATCACTTCTGACCAATGCGCTGACCTTTCTTCCACCATTCAGCGAGCTTGAACAAACATACGCTAAATGCGTTCTAATTAAATATGCGCATGTCATTGGTCAATTCCGGGCTCAAAGATGACGTCAGAAGGAATGACCATATATAGAACGTCGGTCAAATTTGGCCGACGAACACTGATTGGCGCGGTGAGTTCACAGGTTTATTTTAGTTTGAAAGAGTGAAGACGAAGCTCTCTTTTAAGAAGTGAAGTCAAACGAATGCAAAGGGTAATTCATAAGGAGATTTAAAAAAAACTTTTAGCAAACCTTTACATAGATAAGCAGACTTCTGTTTGTAACATATTGTTACTGTCTGGATGAAATATTAGAAAAATTGTTGTTTATCTTCCACTTTCCATTATCAAAGATTAATAGCTTTTCAGTATTTTTTAAAATTGCAATAGTTAATCAAATGATCTATATCATCTTAAGTGCCTATTAAACAAGTTGTACACAGTTTCAAGATATTTTCAAGAAACAGAACCCTGACTATGTACTGACTGTCTAAGAAGTTCATAGAAAAACATGTTCAGATGAAATTGTATATATACATGTACATACATGAAAATTGAATATTTTTATAGTTGTATATTTTGAAGAAACAGGTCCCTGACTATGTGTGTATTATGAAGTGCACATAGGTATACTGTATAGTTGATTTACTTCTTATCAGGCTAGAAAGCAAACTGCTAATTGAATTCCATCTCTTTGAAGGCACCCCATGTTTTCCTCCCAAGAGCATGTGTTTTTGGGAAGCTGTTAACTGATACTATGGGTTACTAAAACAGGAATACTCAGGTACCAATCTGCAAAGGAAGAGTACTTCGTGTATATAGGTACACCATAAAACTTAAGTTAGATTAACAGCAATCTGAAACTCCCCCCTCCCCCCATATCTATTTCACGTAAGCATTTTCTAGTGCAGACATAGTCTATTAATCAAAGATTTAGCTTAGATTTACACAGAAATACTATCTGAATTTGCTCAAAGGAGCAAACAAACCAACAAAATCATCCAGTTATAGACAATGCTGTATTTTCCTCAGTCATAGAGCTCCTGACATTTTCTCTGTATCACTTGAACTTAAATCCTGCCTTAATTACTGGATTAATCAAGTTAAAAGAAACCCTTGATGTTTTATTAATCTGTAAATTGATCAATATATCCCAGATGAGCCCTGATCTCTATGTTTATATGTATGGCTTCTGGCTATAGTTTTTATCCGAAACCCCTCCAAAATAGAGCGAAATAAAATATTTTCATGATTAATTGTCAAAATTGGGAGTTTTTTTTACAAAATTAGAGAAATGTAGGCAAAATTCCTCAGAAAATGAGAACAATTTGAGTCTCCTTCATAAAAACTTGCTACAGGCATAATATCAGACATATCATGGTCTTATCATGCTACATGAAAAGGTAGTTAATCCCAGACTTTTGGACTGACCTTTCACTTACACCTCTCCCATGCCTACATCAGTACCTGGGTATAACTATTGAGGCAGTACATTAGGGGATGTCATGCTACAATGCATCAGTGATTATTAATTAACTAAGGATCAACTCCCTATCGAATGAAGATTGGAGAAGATTTTGATTTCCTTTGAGATCATCAAACTTGTGTTTAAAACCATTGCAAGGTCTCATCCATGATTGTTTTATTTTACACCACTGGATCATGAATATATTTTATTACTCGCCTAATCGTGCAAAGATTTAATTACGTCTCAATTGTTTATTACGCTTTCTTATTAGTCTACTGTGTTATTGCTTCTAAAATATACTTCTGGGAGTTTTTGATGAGTTTTGGAAGAATAAATCAACTTTGGCATTTCAGCTTGATCAGTTAACTTAGTCGAATGCTTTCCTAGGGGAAATTAGAAAATTAAAAAGTGGATATTGTGTTAAACATATCAGTGAACTATAATATGGTTACATATAAACTAAGCAAACACACATGCATACATAAGAATTATTGGATATGAAGGTTTAGATAGATTGCAAGAAAACCAAGCTATTTGAACATTATCAATTGATGGTGTCATTTCTTTTTATCTATTGCAAAAATCCTTCCTCAATTTTTACATTATTGACATTCCTCTATGTGAAAACTTCGCAATCTGTAAATAATTAACGGAATGTTCTTGTCAATATGGCTTTCGTTTGATAGATGGATTTTTCATTTGTTGATGCAAAACTCAACCTGTAGACAAACAGACTGGCTTCTTCGATTGCAGCAGAAAAACTTCCATTTCTTGATTGAATTATCTGGCGAAATGAGTGATGAAGGGCATAATGAAGTTTATTGTGAAAGCTGGATTATGTAATTCCCCAGATGTCTGTCTAGAAAACTAATACTCGGGGTGGAAGGTGTGAGAATTGTGCAAAAAATGACTTTGTGAGCTGGATGGAGTTTCTCTGTATTTTTCATTCTATTAGGGTTTCCTGCATAAGGGATTTCGCCTGCGAAGCATATAACTCTTGCGAACATATCTAAATATTTGTCCGAGGAAGACATAGCTTGAATTTTTTAGAAAAAAATTGGCTAAAAGTGGAAATTACAAAAAGTCAAAATGTTCAACTCAAACAAAACTCTAGCTATTTAATATTAACACTATGTATTATTTAATGTTTTTCAGATGTTTAAGGACCTTCATTAGTGTACTAGTGTCTAGAAATAAGATAATTAAGGACAAAATTTGACATTTTTGATCATTTTCGCTTTCAGCAGTAACATATAGTTCCTTATATCTTGAGTTTAATGTTGACTGGTTGTTGCAATTTTGATTAAATCTGTGCTCGTACATGTCTTCTTCCATTTAAGATATAAAAAATGTATATTGGACCACCAATGGTCATATTAGAGCTTTCAGATCTCCCCTACCCCATTTATTATGAAAAATTACTGAAACATATGAAAATATAAAATAACTTGAATTTATAAACTTTAACAATGTTGTAGCTATTCTATATTAATATTATGTATTATTTAATGTTTTTCAGATATTTCAGAACCTTTATTGGTATACTAGTGCCTAGAAATGAGACATTTAAGGACAAAACTTGGCATTTTTTTAAATCATTTTTGCTTTCAGCAGTAACATATAGTTCCTCATATATTGAGTTTTATGCTTACTGGTTGTTGCAATTGTAATAAAATCTGTTTTTGTAGATGTCTTCTTCCATTTAAGGTATAGAAAATGTATAGTGGACCACCAATGGTCATATTAGAGCTTTCAGATCTCCCCTACCCCATTTATCATGAAAAATTAAAGAAAAATATGAAAATATAAAATAACTTGAAACTATAAACTTTAATAAAGTTGTAGCTATTCTATATCAATATTATGTGTTATTTAATGTTTTTAAGATATTTCAGAACCTTTATTGGTAAACTAGTGCCTAGAAATGAGACATTTAAGGACAAAACATGGCTTTTTTGACCATTTTCGCTTTCAGCAATACCATATAGGTCCTTATATCTTGAGTTTAATGCTGACTGGTTGGTGCATTCTTAGTCAAATTTGTTCTTGTAGATGTCTTCTTTTATTTAAGATATAAAAAATGTATAGTGGATGACCAATGTTCATAGTAGAGCTTTCAGGTCTCCCCTACCCCATTTATTAGGAAAAATGACCAGAAATATTAATAAAAAGAAAAATAACTTCAAATTATGAACTTTTACAAAGTTGTACCTATTCTATGTCAATACTATGTATTATTTAATCTTTTCTGATGTTTCAGGACCCTCATTAGTATTCTAATGCCTAGAAATGAGATATTTAAGGACAAAACTTGGCTTTTTTTCATTTTCGCTTTCAGCAATAACGTATATAGTATAGGTCCATATATCTTGAGTTTTATGCTGACTGGTTGGTGCATTCTTGGTCAAATCTGTTCTTGTACATGTCTTCTTCCATTTAGGATATAGAAAATGTATATTGGACAACCAATGTTGATATTATAGCTTTCATGTCTCCCCTGCCCCATTTATGTAAATGAAAAAGTAATTTCAAATCATCAACTTTAACAAAATTGTAGCTATTCTCTATCAATACTATGTATTATTTAATTTAACTTTCATTTGATTACATGTGTCTAAAATTTGGCATTTTTAGCATTCTGCATTTAGCAGTAGCATATAATTTTCCACAATTATAATTCTTTGATGATAGATTCATATATGTTTTTTATTGAATCTGTCTTCTCTGATTTAACTTAAAGAAAATGTATGTAAGACAACGAATGTTTTTATTAGAGGTCTAAGATCTGCCCTCCACCATTAAATGAGAAAACCAACACAAATGTTATTATTGCATGATAATATTCTTAAACTTTTCAAAAGTTTAGCATATTTATTAGCACACTAAAATCAAAAAATGACACATAAATGGGCAAAATGACCAATGTTTCACTTCCAGCAATAGTTGTTTATATTTTTAGTTGAATGGTGATTAGTTGACATATTTTAGATCATATATATTCAACTATGTGTCTTGTTATCTTCAAAGCATGGAAAATGTGTTTTAAACACAAATATACATATTAGAGATAAAATTACTACACTACTATATTTTTAAAAGATTACTCAAAAATAGCATAGTGCGAAATAATTTTGTAATTTCACAGTTTACTCTCATATGAATCAAAGGATATGTCTTTATATAGACATGATTGTTCACAACTCACGAACTTAATCCAGCAACAGCCTGATTTTTCAAATCTCCCTGGTTCTATGTTAGAGCTGCATTTAAGTCATTTTAAAGGTAACTGGTGAACTGGTACCCAAGACAAGTCGTACCCAAGCATATATTTTGTTTTGAATCAAGTGTTGGACTGGGAATGTGTAAAGATATACATATTATAACTGTAACATACTGTTCAGAAGTTTGAAGAATTTTCAGAAGAAATTGATATAATTTTGTAACATTTTGAGCTTGAGTGTCAATTTATTTTGACTATTATTTTATATTGGATGTTCGAGTGAAGAGATATATGTTTATTCCACACATTCATAATCATTTTTTTAAATATTATATGTTTAAGAGTGTTTGGAACAAGTGTCAGATTTAATTCATCTTGGAAGATGGTATTATTATAAATGCATTGATTCATCAAATCTTGGGACTAATTTCTTATTAAACAGATAATCTATTTGTCTAGGATTTCATATTATCAGAAGTCATATTCATGAAATTTAGCAATAAAATATTTTGAATAATATAATAATAGTATACAAGTAATAATATAGTATACTATTAATATCAAATATTATTTTGGTACTTATTCATACATGATATATTATTACACTTAGTATGCATGTGCATAATCCAATTTAGTTCCAATTGGAAAAAAATTAACAGATTAAACTTCCTTTAAACTTTCTCAAAATGCTCAAATTAATTGTTTGATTCATTTGTAGAAAAGTCACTGTTGTAATTATATTTATTTATATATATGTTTGACAAAAAATGTTGTGAACAAGCACTTCAAGCACTTGTTTTATTAGTAAAAAGGTGATTCAAGTTAAATCAAAATGCTTCACTTAATCCATTGAGAAAAAATGTCTTCTAAATTCAAAAAAATATTGAGGCTTATTTGAGTCACATTATAACATGAAAACATTATTATACAAACTCAATTTGTTTTCCTAATATGCACCCATAATACTGGAAATAACTTGGGTACGAGTTGTCTTGGGTACCAGTTGACTAGGAAGCATTTTAAAGGTCTAAGTTGCTCATGACACCACAAGCTATTCAGATATGTAAGATCTCTAAATAATTTTTATAGTTCTGAGAAACTCATCCTTAAATATTGTCCAACGATGTGCACTATGTTGTTTATTGCCACATGGACAAGTAGCAATACACCCTTGACTAGAAACTTTGTATAGCAATTTTCGCTGCCTTTTGCCATTTTACATTTGCGAATTGCCAAGGACATATGTTTCTTGTGTTGCTACGAAGGTTTGTTTGTGAGTACTGTTATCTTCAAATAGGTATTGCACTTTGAGATTCATATAGTAATTTAGAATGCTACCTTGAAGGACATAAGAAACTTTAAGAGCTCTTTTTAACTCTCATCCTTCTTTGCAAGCAACATTATTCTGAATCATCAGACTGAATACAAATTCTTTCAACATTGAATTCCTTTGTCTTGTCTGCAGCACTGTAATAGACATGGGCCATAAGGAGAGTGTCAACTTCTTCATGATCAGTATTTGAGAGATAAGTTGCAACTATTAGTTTTGCAAAGTTCAATAGCAGCTCTGCCATAAGTGAAATTCATCCCATTTTAGAGATACAGTAACATTGCTTCACAAACCAAAGACAGCTTTACCATTTTGTAATCCTTTCCAAAATCATCTTGTTGGCTGTTCTTCATTTCACAAAATATCCCCAAGCCCAATATCCATCATGAACTTCCTAATTACACCACCCTTAGGTGTAATATGGAAATCACCAAGCCTTTGACAACATTGCATTTGATATGAGGGAATCCAACCAATATGGCTTGATCACTGGTTATAATTATCACAGTACTATACCCCATTATTTTTAAATATATTCCAAGTATTGTACTATACATTGCATAGATTCATGAGCAGTTTGCAACATATCATAACCAGAAAAGCCCAATGGACAAAGATAGAGAATACCCGCCCCATTTGCAACTCAACTTTAAATGTCTAATTTTTAGACTTGTATACTCATGAAGTTCTTGACACATCTGAAAAATATCAAATAATACATAGTATTGATCTAGAATAGCGACAACTTTGTTAAAGTCTATACTTTGAAATTGTTTGGTTTTTATATTTCTGGTTATTTTTTCAAAATAAATGGGGTAGGGGAGATATGTAAGCTCTAATATAATGACAGGCTTTCCAATATACATTTTTAAATACCTTAAATCAAAGTAGGCAGGCAAAAGAACAGATTTGATCAAGAATCCATGAACCAATCAGCATAAAACTCAAGATATAAGGAACTATATGTTATGCTAACAGTGGAAATGATGAAAAATGCCAAATTTTGTTCTTAAATGTCTAATTTCTCTACACTAGAATACCAATGAAGGTCCTGAAAGATTAATTATAGCAATCAATAACACATAAAGAATAGTTACATCTTTGTTAAAGTTCATACTGGTAGTTTGAAGTTATTTTTTATATTTTCCAGTCATCTTCCCTAATAAATGGGGTAGGGATAATATTGATAATAGAATAGCTACAACTTTATGAAAGTCTATAATTTCAAGTTATTTTATTTTTTCATATTTCTCGTTTATTTTCCATAATTGATGGGGTAGGGGAGATCTGAAAGCTCTAATATGAACATTGTTTGTCTACTATACATTTTCTATACCTTAAATGAAAGAAGACAGGCACAAGAACAGATTTGATTGAAAATGCAACAATCAGACAGCATGAAACTCAAGATATGAGGAACTATATATTACTGCTGAAAGCGAAAATGATAAAAAAAATGCCAAGTTTTGTCCTTAAATGTCTCATTTCTAGCCACTTGTATACCGCTATAGGTTCTGAAATATCTTAAAAACATTAAATAACACATAATATTGACATAGAATAGCTACAACTTTGTTAAAGTTTATAATTTCAAGTTATTTTATTTTTTCATATTTTTCGGTAATTTTCCGTAATAAATGGGGTAGGGGAGATCTGAAAGCTCTCATACGAACATTGGTTGTCCACTATACCTTTTCTATACCTTAAATGGAAGAACATATGTACAAGCACAGATTTAATCAAAAATGCAACAACCAGTCAGCATTAAACTCGAGATATAAGGAACTATATGTTAATGCTGAAAGCGAAAATGATTAAAAATGCCAAATTTTGTCCTTAAATGTCACATTTCTAGACACAAGTATACTAATGAAGGTCTTGAAACATCTGAGAAACCTTACATAACACAAAATATTGATATAGAATAGCTACAACTTTGTTTGAGTTGAACATTTTGACTTCTTGTAGTTTCCATTTTTAGCAAATTTTTTCTAAAAAATTCAAGGTATGTCTTCTTCGGACCAGTATTTAGATATGTTCGCAAGAGTTATATGCTTCGCAGGCGAAATCCTTTATGCAGGACACCCTAATAGAATAAAAAATACACAGAAATTCCATCCAGCTCATAAAGTCATTTTTTCCTTAACGGAGCCTCTTAGAAAATTTTCCACCCCGAGTATAAGTGGAGACAATAGGTCGACAGCAAGTTTTCATATGAAAGCAAATTATTTTCTACATTTTGTCATCATCATTCTTTCAAAAATAATTTCCTGAAATTTTGTTTTCTTAGAATATATTGTTACATTGGTTTTTGTGTTTCCAATTATTAGTTCTGAACTTCTCAGTTGATTAATCAATGTCTACATTTCTACCAGACACATACATAGGTTGTTAACCTTTTTCCAAGTACTATTCATCAGATCAAATAAATTGTATAACTAATAGCTACATGTAGGTAAGACCTTGTTTGATGAAGTTATTGATATATTGTAATTCTTAATATTAGTTACATCCACAACCACCTTCCATCCTTGAAGCAAGGATATACGTGTATATTATTTTTCCTCCCATTCGATTGTTGGTATTGAGCTTAAGTTCTAGAGACATGTGATTGAGTGAACAAAATGCAAAACGCAGATTTGCATTTTACCCAATCTGATAATGGCAATCTTTATTGTCTCTGAAATGAAACTAATTTAAGCATAATTGAAGTCCTTTGAAAATGTTTCACAACTGGTGAGACCAGTGACCTTCCCAGTATTAAAGCAAGTATGTGCAGCACCAAAGTGAAATTGAATAACCAATTATATCCACTTCATAGAAAATAAACATGGAAAATTGGCCTATTTTTACCAGCTTTGATACGAATATTGAAATTAATATTTTGCACTTCCTTGTTGAAAAAATTGTGGTAGAACGCTGGGGACAACTTCATGGTTTTTCAGTCTATGGTTGAAAAGTGTTATAAAATGGAGTTGGTTCTTCATTAGACACATATTGGGTCTTAATTAAAACAAATAGTGACTGTCTTATTTCAGACAATTATTATAAACAATTTCTCCTGGGTAATATCCTCTGAATTGTGCTATTCCCAGATTGCAATGCTGAAACATTGGGGTGTTTTGATATTTTTGAGATGCACCTTCCTCCAAGTGTTTTCTGACAGAGCTGTGGTAAATTAAAGTAAGTAAGGTGTATATGTAGCTCAATTATGGCTTATTGGAGGGAATGGTGTGGATGGTATAACATAAAACTGTAAGAAGTGCGAAACAATTTACTAGAAACCTTTCAATTGTGAACAAATACTCTAGCTCTACTTTAGGTCTGGGTTTATAGTATCACATGGTCTTAATTTAGAATAGGGGCTATGTCAGGATTTAACAACACTGATGTTTGATCGAGAATTATGTTAAGTACATATTTCTCCCTTAGTGTAGAACTGACATATTTTCATTGGAATGAGACATGAAAGACAATGCCTTGAAAACATAAAACATGAACAGATTTAGAGTTTTTGATATGTCCCTTTTCAGCAAGCATTTTCTCACTCATCAATTCATATTAACTGAACTCTAGTTCACCATTTCAGGCTGGTTTTCCTTCCATCTACTTGTGATTAATAAAATCAAAATGTTTCAAAGTACCTGATATAGCAGAGACCAAACAATTCATAAAAATTCTTCTTGAGTGAGTTATCTAATATACCTTGATATGTGAGGTTTACTATATCCGCAAGACTTTGTAATGTTTTAGAAATTGCGTCGTTGTAAATAGGATTGCAAATGGCTGATGATTCTGTGAATCACCTCCTGTCGATATTAAGAGCTCCCCGGGGATGACCGAGGCTTATCATTCCGGCTCAGTTGAGCTCCGGGGAAATGTTAGAGTGTGCAAGAGAATGTATAAATGAATTTGTCAAAATAATCATGAATACTTGTCCTCTAAAAGAGTTATAATTATGTATCATTATTTTCCATCATTCTTCAAATGTTTGATTGCTCATAACTTAGTTTTCTGATGTTCACCAGTCACATTCATAAAATGTCTCTTTTGAGGGTTCTTGTTCAAATCATCTCACAAAGACTCAATCAATCAAGATAACTTCAATATTTGACAAGTTGCTCATAAATGAGGTTATATATCTCTTTTATGTCCTCAGTTTATAGAGTTCTACTATCTTTTTGATATATTAGCCATGTTCAATTATGATCTCTTATATATTACATTCAGTTGCCCATTTTTTGGGACAAGTAACCTCAGCTCGGATGAGATAAAATTCTGTTAAATATTGTTTAAACACATCAATTGTGAAAATGGAATTATTTTTAATTTGAAAAGTAAATGAGAGTTAAATTGTATTTTTTAGAAATTCTTACAATTACTCCAGTTATGAAGCAAATTTTTAATTGTTACGATGAATGATATGTTGTTTTTGTGTTTTTGTAATGGTGCCCCAAGGCCTTATACCATTGTTTTTATATTTGTTTTCTTAATCATCAGAGACGGACATTATCATCCATAATGCATTGATTACATTCTACTCTGCCATCCTTGTCAGAACTAGATGTCATACAATAATTTAGTATTACTCAATAACAGCTATTAGAGACACTTATAGAATGTGGCTGTTGTGAATTAGATTAGTCACACTTTCAGTCGCCATGTTAACTGTCATAATTATTGTATTAGGAGACATCGAAGCCTATAAAATGAGCCTTCAAGTCTAATGATACCACAGAACATACATTTTTCCTCATTTTGTCTTCTATTTAGTAGAATCAATTATCTGCACTAATAAACTAGTGTATGACCACAGGCTTTTTTGCTGGAGTTAGACCCCATGGTTTGATGTCAATAGCTGTCTGAAACATGCTCTGGTAAGGTTGTATTGATGCAGCTACCAAATTAGTTCCTAGTCTTTGAATTTAATTATACTATTGGTCCTAATCTGCAAGGCAAAGGAAGGGGAAAGACTCAGATTAGGATTGATTTATACAATGAATTCACATCTAGTCAAGAAGGATGAACTACAGAGCAAATATACATATGAAGTAATGTACTGTGCAGATGAAGTAAGGTAATTTGTTATGTGTGGAGATGCTCTTTTTAACCAACCAAAATGAATTACAGTAAAACCTGTCTAATTTGAATGCTCTTTGGACCAGCTAAAAGTGTTCAGATGGATGAGCAAGCATTCACATTTCAAGGTTTTATAAACATGTAAGTCAATGGGAGATAACAAATTTTGGACAGAGAAAGTGTTCACATTTGAAAGGTGTTCAAATTAGAGTGTTCTGGTACAGGTTTTACTGTACTGGAAATGGTAATGATTTTCTAATCTGCACTACCTGTCAAACTGTTATTACATTATATTCCTTCAATATTAATATGGAATGGCTTGACTTGGTCAATAAGATGCTACACTTTGCAAGATCTCACATGACTTAACATCTGATACTCAAAACATATTTCTGTTTCATCAGAAATATCTCTGTTCAGGGTTTAGAAGAAATGAGATGTCTTGATTTATCATGATGCATGACTTCTTGATTGTAAGAGATATTATTATAATGATCAAGCCTAAATTGAATCAGAATAAGTAGACAGAAAATTTTAACATGAGAATTTCATTTCACTTTCAAATACCCATGAATTGTAGTTTTTAGTCCCTTCTTGTTCTTGTTTTACTCGATCAAAACTTAAAATGCAATAATGCAAAGATGCTAATAATGAATATGATTCAATTTAAATATCTTTATTGCTCCGTATCATATTTACAATTTCATTGGCAAGACATTCAATAGAGCGAAAAAAATAATAAATGATGAGCAAGTAATATATTGATACGAGGCATAAAATACATACAATGTACAACATACATATGGTTAATCTAGACTAATATAATATTCTGTTATAACAGTCTTTAATATACATTCCATTATATTTTAAGTATTCAGCTAGGGATTTAGGCAGCCTAATTAGATTGTTCTCTGGTGCTTGTAGCTTATTATCACCCACCTGTACCTCGCTAGGGGAGCAATCATCCACATTAACTCCATTGTTCGGCTGCTAAGAGTGATACATATTTGTGGCCATAACCCAGTCCCTGCTGACTAAGGGGGATTGTATGTTTATAGGCAGCTTGTAAAATATAGATAAATGTACAATTAACAGCATCTCAAAGGAATAAGCTTCATAATATATCATGTCTTATTATGTTGTATTTCAATGGCTCTTCATGTCTATGTATTTGGTCCACCATTCTGATACTCCTCTCATCTTTCAGTTTTTGAACTGTCACATCATGATAAACCATGCCATCTCATTTCTTCTCAGTCTTGTGAAACAGAAAGATGCTACGAGTTTCAGAATGCAACTAGCAACATGTTTGGCCTTTTACAAAGTATAGAGGCTGTGTCCCAGCAATGAATCAATCAGATGTTCCATATGATTGGAGATTCCCATTATTCAAATCATTGACTATTGTATAATGTATGTTATAGTACCAAAGACAAAATTGTTTTTTTAACATCTTCCCCTTGTTATAATAACATCCATACAGTATATTTTTGACAGATATGATTGTGGATCTTAAAACAATTGTGCCTTTATATAGGGAATATTCTTTGAAAAGGGGAAACCTTTCATTGTCAGTACTTTTACTTTAGTTTTACTTTAGCTTTGTATAGGTTTTATTAAACAGTCATTGAAATTGAACACCTTTTATTTGAGTTAAACTGACGTGTTATTAGGGTACATAAATAATGATGGGTATACTTTAAAGTTTATTTTTCTGTGAATCATTGTTTAATTTAGCTTTGAATCATGTTATCCAGAGTTTCATGGCTGATACCTGATTGTTAGATCAGAAAGACTGGATTTATAGCCAGAAAGGAGACATCGCAATCTACTTCTCCAATTATATGATGATGAATATGATTTTCTAATGCTCCTCAATGTCAGTTTCAGCCAGATGGTTTTCTGCATAGAATATGTATTAAAGTCTTGCAGAATGATAGTATAGCATTAAGAATGAAGTTATCAATGATGCTGTTTGCATATTTACAGGTCTTTTATGATGATTAAAAGTTCAATAAAGTGTTCATGTGTTTAGCTTACAGTTTTTAAATTGATAGAGATACCTGATCGAATATAGAAGTTATTGAAGACTAAGTTGCAGAAATGTACAAATTCAGCTGAATTGATAAATAGTGGATGTTTTACATTACTTTTCATATGTTGCCAGATGACTTCAAAATGATAATTTAATGAACTTATGCCTCAGTCATATTTAATCTACTGCAACTGTATGTTGGCCATAGCTTCCCAAATCAAGAGAAATATGCAGCATAAAATAAAGGGATAAGCAGTACGATGTCGATTTTCTATTTTGATTTTGTGAAGCTTCGGCCACTGTAGTACAAATGTGACTGGAGCTTCACTCTCAATTGATTGCTATACTTTCTACTTCCTCTACTTTTGTATCAGTCCTTCTCCCCTGGGATTTGTTTTTGGTATGATCGTAACTTATGATTCCAAGAAAATCATTGTCTATTTTATGACAAACATTGACTTGCGGTCAAATCATAGTTGTGACAGTTCAAAAACAGACCCATGTGTATTTCTTTATCCTGTGTAGGGAGATATATCAGTGGGTATGCATGGCATATAGACTTGTCATGCAAGACTAGACACATGATGCAAGATAAACTTTAAATAATTTCTGCATGATTCAACCATTGTTTAATTATGTTAGGATGTTTCTTACTCAAGGATTAATTACATGCACTTCTCAACAATGAATTTCAATTTGCAGTCTCTTATATATATGCATCATGCTTATAATTCATTTATTTATTTGACAGATACATTTAATAATGTGGAACATTAAAATTGGTGTATCACTTTAAAAACAACATTATACAATATTACTATAGATATGACAGTATATCATCACATAGTATCAAATAGTTGAACTTGACGCATTTATCAAGCCTAGATTTTTTATGATTACAGACAAAAGAAAACATGATTGAGAAGAAGAATTTGAGAAGCAGGACAAAGGGGGCGGCTGTGGAGGCTTCCGGGGATGTAGTGGCGCCACCTATTACACAAAGTAAGTTGATTTTTGTGATAATATTTTGAAGATAAAAAAAACAGCTCAAAGAGTTTAAGCCAGAACCATCAGTACTTTCTTAAATTGATTATTTCAATGTGCTGTTTCACTTAATTGATATATTCCAAATAACGTTGAGGACATATTATATTGGGAAAAGGGAAAATGGTTCATTTGCTTGAATATATCCTCCATCTTGATCTTGACATTAGAAAGAACGAGAGATTGATGTAATTGCTACATTCATCATGGAGAGGTATTATTTCTAGCCAATGGATCAGCCATCACTGACAGTATCATTGCACTTAGCGGTCATAATTGGTTTATCTGGCATTGAAGGAAACTTCCTCATAATGCACAAAGTCAAATACATTTTCTCATATAATTCATGGAAAATTTTAGGATAATGGAAGACTACCAAGACATATTTTGTGATTGATATTCTTTAAAAACATTGATTCTTGATAAAATTGTGATAGAATTGTTTTGAAGATTTTGAATTGAGAAACTATAAGGCACCAAATATCATTTGGCCAGCATCCTCTGAGTCTCAAGTCCTCTCCCTAATCCCCCCCCCCTGTCCCACCCCTCTCCTAATCCGTCATCACCCCAGTTATATACTACAGCTTCTATCCGTGTCCAGGAGCTACCTATCTCCATATTTTCCCCGCATACTTACAGAGGATGATGGCGAGGGATAGGTGGCAAATTTAAGAGATGTTTCACACACCATTTTGGCTTCACTTTCTGTATCACCAACAAATTGATCTTCATAATGTTCGCTATTTTTTATCAATATATTACGGATGCAGATATTTGGAACTAAAAAACATTAGGCAGGTGAAATCTCTCTATTATCAATATACAGGGAATAGCTAGGAATGACAAGAATAAGTGCAATTACTGTTAATAGTGAATGGCTAAGGGAGGGAAGTGGGATAGCGAGAGTGGGTGCTACAACGATTCACCTCACAGTTTACATTGTTGGGAGCTACAACGATTCACCTTACAGTTTACATTGTTTGCTTATTTCCTCCCAGATCAGGTAGCAAAGCTGAGCAATTCCCTGGTCAGGTTTTATCAATGTTGTCTTTGTTTTCCATATAATTGTTATGAGAAATCTAAAAGTTAACCTTTTCCTTCAACGTTTGTCCATGCTAATGCACTAATCCTGCATCAAGCGAATATAGTGCGCCAGCAAAAGCTTTGGTTTAGAGTGGTAGTATGTGGAATATTATAATAGCTATCATACCAGTCATTGTTTATTTATTATAAGTTTAATGTTTTGGCACTTTTTAATTATTTCTTCATAATATAATAATTAAATCATGTCCTTACAAAAGACCAACCCTGCTTCCAACAAAATTATTTTTTATTAAAAAATAAGTCTAATAGGATATAAATTACAATTTTATAATAAAATTCATTAAAAGCGGGGTTAGTCTTAGGTGTGTCTGACTATGCAGAGATAGTCTCATGTGTGAGCCGGGACTATCTTCTGTCCTAGTTGGTCATCCAGGCGTGACATAGACACCTATTTCATGGTATGTGGTTATTGTGGGGATATGCACCTTAAATTACACCATATAGACGCCGCGTGTCACGTTTTCTGTCAGCCATGTTGTAGGGACATTAGCGAGTGCTGGGATGAATGCATGTCACTGTTAGCGCCATCTTTTACCATTATATGTGACATACAATTATGGGATGTATTTGATGTCAAGCATTTCTTAAGAGTTGGTAAATTTTTGTTTTGTTAATTCATTATTTCCTCATAGATCATATTTTTGAATACAAATCAGAGATTTTTATAATTTCTAGCTGATATAATATTTTTTTATTAAAAAGAGCATTTAGGCTGCCTTAGCGCAAATGATCATAGAGTCATATCGTCATTATTGCAGTAAGTGAGCAATTATCAAGGATGTATTGTTGAAATCTAAGAGTAATGCCTTTAATAATGCAACTGAAGCTTCAGAGCTCATTTCACTAACAAATAAATAATGCAGAGAGAAGCAATATACGACTGACAGGGTATTAGTTACACTATAGAAAACTGCTCTCCCTCAGATTAATTAAAACCCACACAAGGAAGGTTGAAACGTGTGAAGAATAGCTAAACACCCTACTGCCCTATGTGAGAATTTATCAAGCATATACTAAATATTCCACTATATTTTACAGGCTGAAATTTCAAGGTAAGGCTTCGATGGTTATTCTTTACATCCTGGCAAGGCTGGAAGTGTCTACTACAAATTCTGAATTCTAAAGGTCTCAATTAGACCTTAAATATGTCACATGCTCGTATTTTAGATCTTATTTAATGCTGTAAAACATTTCACATTGATCCAGCCTTGTTCGATGATCAAACGATGTGTAAATACAACATGGCCGACTGGTAGACAAGACCGCGATATCGCCACACCTTTATTAAACCTACCCCAATGACTCTTGTTTAATATTAAGTTCATCCTTTTTTATAATATGCCTAGCTCTTTTGCCACTAATTCTGGAATGTTTGCTTGTGTTTTTTTATTTATCTCATCTCAATTCACTTCATTCTTGAATTTATGTTTTATATATAATATTTGTTTGTAAATAGAAGTAACACTGCTTGCCTTGTTATAGTGTTCTAGTATAGGTTATTTAGCCACGACTGTTGTAGGAATGAAGTAACGCTATAAAGTACTTATGTATATTTATGATTTCACTTCTATGTATTTGTATAATATTTTATATACACCAATCTTGTAAAGGGAAACTCGGCCTTATCACATAATCAACTCATTTGTTTTACTAGAATCAGGAAATTCAAATTTAAAATTGCTCATACGGTGTCTGGATCGTTTTTTAATAAAATAAATCATGTTTTGCTTTATGGATTTTACGTGCAGGCAAAGCACTGATTCTGTTCTTTTCTGTACTTTTTACATGGAGTGCCCCCTATAGACTGGCATCATAGGTGATCTCTTACCATCATTTAAACAGTATTTTGTCTACATTTTTCAGCATTTCAAGTTGTATTAATCAGGCATGATAGTTTGTTCCATTTTCATATGTTTTTGTGTTGAGTTCCAACCTAGATGTCATCACCAAGAGTATACATGTGTTTTTGGCACAACCTGTATCTAAACAATCATTTCTACAATTGTGTTTTACCTCATATAATACAATACATCATCAATATCCTTTAAAAGAAACACATTTTGATTTGTGTTCTTGAGGCAATTGATGTTATCCTTGTGCAAAACTTGCAGATTGAACTCAGTTTTGACTCCAGGACTATTTGATGAAAAAATATATGTATTACTTTCTGAGATATGCGATCCTGATGGTAACATGACGTAAACTGTAACACTGATTGTAGAAATGATTCCTGATTTGCGTTGATTTTGTAAGTTTATGATAATGCATGATGTGTAAAACATGTATACTCCCATCTCCCGCCACAATATAGTTTTGCATTTTGCTTTTATCATGATAATCTAATTTCACTTTGCCTTTAACCCTTTCATGTCTGATGTGATTGAACACCTGGCTTCTTGAAAGGGTTAATGTTACAAAGCCTGATCCCGTAGTCAGTGTTACAAAGACTAACTCTATGCACCATTACTAACCTGTGATGTATGTTTGAAAAGGGAAGTAATATGGGGAATGAGGTGCACTGATAAAGTGTTAATCATAGATTTGTGATATTTATTTTTGTCATATTCGATCTATTCTTCAATTTCTATCGCTGTTTCTTTGATATGATTAAGGATATTCTAAAAAATCAATAGGAAGTTGAGTTGATTCATAATCAACAGCCTTGTTTGAAGAACATGTACCATCTGATCTTCTCTATGCGAGACTCCTGAAATGTTTAAAAGCACAAGGTCAATATGTTTATGTTAGTCCACAAATGTAACTGTTTACACTCATAGGAGGGGGATAAAAACCCAGGATTTGTTACCAGACATTGATTTTTTAGTTAGAGAATCTTAAAGGTAATCATAACATTTGTGAACATACATTTCTATATGACATTGTCCCTAAACAGCACTTGAAGAATTATCGAAAATGTTAAATGATTTAGTTGAGGTGTGCTTGCTCCTTTCACCCATGCTCACATATATTAATGTTAAAATAGAGGAAATGTTAGTCCTACCGTCAACACATTTTGTTCCCCTTACCTGTGATATGTATGTTAATGAGCTAATGTGAATAGAGAAAGTTCAGGGTCTCTTGATTGAGTATCCATGGCAAACAACAGCTTTGTTAAACTTAATTCTCAACAATTGAGAACTTGGATTTAAGTTAGTGTCAAAGCTGATGATGTCCATTCTACTCAAATAGCTGGTGGGTCCCTAAGAGGGCTAGGTGGTACCACCTTGCCATCATAAAAATGTCCCCTCATTTGGTCTGATTTAGCCCCGGGGGACCCTCGGGCAGACTATTTAAGTTGCCCTTTCCCCCAATCATCCCGTGTATACAGTAAGTATGTACTGTAGAGTGCTTGCTATGAGACTTATAACTCAGACTGAGTTTACATTGATTGGTTTGGTGTTGGGTCTATACAGTCTAGAGACTGATTTAACCTGGTGGCATTAGAAAGTTATCCCAGGAGATACCAGTCATCCATCATACTTGCCTCATAGAATTTCTAGCTGAACCATCCAATACACAAGAGCCCGTTTTGCGAAAACTTCGTACATTACAATTCCTTTGTTTCTTTTATCTTCCAAGATGTGACAATGGCAATATTGGGGCAAATGAATCTCAGGATTTGTAATTTATGATATTTTCCTGAAACTGGCCCCAGCCCTGTATTTATCTTCAAGATAGCTCAGCAACTAGCCAAGCTATATTGGAATTGAATGTAGGACTTGCAGCTTGTTATATTTTTGTCCTTTCACCTGCTCATATGTTTCCCTTGATTGAAACTTGAGATGATTGCTGATGTCAGAACACAAGTGATTTCTACTATTTAGCCACTGATGTAAAAAATCATTTTATCGCAACCTTTTATATGAATTGTGTTACAATTTTGCACTTTCAAAATTTGTTGCTTAATATATTGGATGGTCAGTTACAACCTCTCCATCTTCAAAAAATTAAATATCATTATTTTAGAAATTCTGTGATGCAGTAGTCAGTGTTAGTTGACGTAATAATAATATAATAACTACTAACCCCAAAATAACATGAGAATGCACTGTCAAGTGGCAGCTTTGTTGACGTCACAGTGTACAGTGAGGAGTGTTCACTTAATTACGAAGTTCATATTCTATAGTTAAATATTTTTTTCATTATTTATTTATTGTACAGTAATTTATAAGTACAGTAAACACGTGTTTGCATGCAATCAACAACAACAGCTACAAAAAGAACAATAAAATAAAGTTGTAACTTTAAGCCTACTTAAAGAATAAAAATAAAGTTCAGATTTGTTGTAAGATAAAACCACATGAACTGTAAAACTAAAATTTCTGCTCTTTTGATTAGATTGTAAAAGTGTATAGGGGTAAGGTAAAGAGGCACCACCAGTTTTTTGGTTCTAATTAATATTGTGCTACCGGTATAGGTTTACCACTGGCTTGATTTTCCGTCTTTCTGCCAGCAGAGCGCCCCCTATTGTCCTGTAGCTTAGTGTATGCTGCATGCGTGCTGCCCTCTTTATCAGTAAATGTAAAACACATGGGACAAAAATCGCTGAGTGCTATAGCAGATGAATTGGCAAAATGGAATTTAAAATTGACCATTCTGGAATCTATGATCTTTCAAAAATATATTCAAAAATTTTGGATAAGTCATGAACAACACTTCATGATTTCAAAGTGTGCACGGACACGCAATTATTACATCTTCGTGAAGTTCATAGAACTTTGACATTTAAGTTCTGGCCTATGACACTTGCCCTTTAAATACAGTGACACATCATGTAATAGATTAAGACTTATGCCTAGCATTCAGCTAGAAAGATCCGTGACTATGATACTGTCAACTATAAATGCTTGTTGCCATGGACGATGCTGTGACTTAATACCAGAGAGATTCAATAGTTATAACATTCATTTTTTTAATATGACTCACTAGTAAAAATATGTGTTTGTCACTTAGCTATATTGATATGACAGCCGCTTTAAGTTGGCCAGATTAATAATGATATCAGGTTTATAAACGCCTTTGAAGTCCTGGCAAATTCAATTTTTCCATATTGATTTACAGATCTTCTAATCATTAGATGCGTTTGGATTATTTTTCCTGTGTTTCAGCAGAAAATGTGCATTTTGTTGAGCTTATATGATAATTTCAATTACTGTTTTTGTGATTTGTCATACACTACTGTTTTTTTTTATATAAATACTGCCAATTAAAGGGCAAGTGTAACAGCTTAGTTTTTGTTTGATTTTTGTCTCAAGTGTAAAAATGTTCTGGTTACAAAATGGAATCATCATAGTAAATGAAGGTTCTAATATTGTTTCTAGTACATGTTAATATAGAGCATGTTATTGTACATTGCAGAATACATGTTAATATAGGACATGTTAATGTACAACACATGATAATATAAAACACATGTTTACAGAGCATACTGATGTGCATAGCATGATTATATACAACATGGATATATAACATGTTAATATATAACACATGTTAAATTATAACATGTCAATATAAAACACATGTTAATGTGAAACATGTTTATATACAAAATGTTAATATATAACATGTTAATATATACTGTGTTATTGTATAACATGTTAATGTACTCAACATGTTAATTTTCATCATGTTCATGTGCAACATGTTAATGGACTGGTACTGGTAGAAAGACATGAGTTTCTCGTAGTTATGCTTTTCCTTTTGGTTTGTATAAATATAGATATCACTCCCTTCTATCTTCTGGAGCACTCATCTGAACAATCACAACCTAACGCCAAGTCTTTATTTAACATTCACAATAAATAATATACAAAAATGAACATTTCTTGTTAAGACTGATTTAATGAAGTAGTTTAGAATGTTTAAGTTTGAGCTTTAAAATTGTAAGAACAAGATTTTGCTGTGTAAAAATATCTCAATGTGTCTCCTAATACAAAACGCCTATTTATTCTCAACAGCTAAGTTAAAGGCAGAAGGATCGAACACCAACTGGTAAACATTGTGCATATTTCTCTAGCTTTTAAACCTCCACCATGCTGTATTTTCTTGTTATGGTTGTGTTTTAAGGTATATGGTGTAAATATATATGTTTTATATTCAAAACTAACCTCTTAGTAACTGTACATGAGAAAAGTGACCCAACACTAGAGACTTTTGGCTTATATAGTGTGTGCTATTTATTATACCTAGTGTTGGGTGTCTTGATTTGTACTGGATAATATTACAATATGTGATGTAATGCTATGATATATATAGTACACCATATATGGTTGCCTTGACAATATGTGTGTTTGGATTATTAGTTCACATTACCTATCATATTTATCTCGCCTTGTTTTTGTCCATAATGATGTGTAGTTTTACCATGTAATTCTGTGGTACTAATGCCTTTTTGTTATATTTATTATTTGTGAGTGGACATATGATGTTACGCCTTTAACACATTGCATTTCTCCGGATAGTTTTACATACAAATGTCTAACTTAAAGATGTTTCTAGCTAGGATGATGGTCTATGTGTGTATCCAGCTCTGTGTAGGCACATATAAATACATTCTGCTATAATTGTAGATTCTACAAACGGAGACACCTCTGCCTCTGACAAGCTAGTTCTCAAGGTCACACCTTCTAAAAGTAGCACAAATAAGACTGCCACTAAGACTACTACTCCTCCTAAAAAGTTGAAGAATACATCAAAGACTAAGTCTAAGAATGAGGTAAGTTGGGCATATTGATTTGGGTTGCAGTAGTCAGTAGTACAAAGCATTTTTAGACCAGCAGCATCTTATGGAAAAGTGGCTTTAAAGGTCATACATAGGCTTCTTTACTTCAAAGACTAAATTCAATGAAATAGTACACGGTTGTCAATGTTTTCACTTTGGTAATTATAATGACTGTAACAGTTGTGTTTACACTTTTGTCGTGCTTGCAATAACCTTACAAGTGGTGAAAAAGCATGTTGCTGTTTTGCAGGATGGCACAGAGAAGCTCACCCATTGGCCACTTGAGGAAACTGAGGATGAATCTACTGCTACAGAAACTGATGACCAGGTAGCCTTACATTGTTCTTACATAGTATATGATTAATTCACAAGTGTATATTTAGTCTCAAACTTTTTGTGGACGGCGGTTCGTGTTCTGCATCTGTGACATGGTGTCTAACAAATGGCAGGTGGTGTCATCTTGCATGTTGATGCCTGTTATTATGTCCCCACCACATAGTGTGGGGCCATATTGTCGGCCTAGGCACGTCCGTGTGCATACAGATGTGGATGAAAAATTTGAACTTGATACCTACTTCCTGTCGGCCATTTTGAAGTCAAATGCTAAAATCCTTGTCTGCAAACTTAAAGAAAACGGCTTCACACTTGCTTTGAAAACTTTAACATCTTGTTTAACTCACTTCATTCTAGATCTGATTAGGTTTTGGACCTGTTAGCTCAGTCATGGCAGCCACTTTGAATGTCTTAAGAAAAGTTAGCGTGCAATAATACTTTGTATCATTTTGAATGGTGTTTTTTGAGTTTTCATACTTAAATATTTAGTAGCTTAATAAATAATTTTGGATTTTTCCATCCTAAAATCTTGTCTGTAAAGTCATGTCTACGCGTTTTCAGGTGAACCGTTTGGTAGATCGATTTCAAATTTTCGGGGATGATTCTTAGTATAAAAATCTAGATCTGATTAGTTTTTTGCCATTCTGGGTAAATGTCAAGGCAGCCATTTTGGATTTTCTGTCCTAAAATGTTGTCTACGCGTTTTCAGATGAACTGTTAGGTAGATCAATTTTAAATTTTCAGGGATGATTCTTAGCATAAAATCTAGATCTGATTAGTTTTTTGGCATTCTGAGTAATAGCTGTCAATGCAGCCATTTTGGATTTTCCGTCCTAAAATCTTGTCTGAAAAGTCTTGTCTATGCGTTTTCTGGATAACTGTTTAACGGATCCATTTCAAATTTTCAGGGATGATTCTTAGTATGAAAATCTAGATCTGGTTAGTTTTTTGGCATTCTGGGTAAATGTCAAGGCAGCCATTTTGGACTTTCTGTCCTGAAATCTTGTCTGTAAAGTCTTGTCTACGCGTTTTCAGGTGAACCATCTGGTAAATCAATTTCAAATTTTCAAGGATGATTCTTAGTATGAAAATCTTTTTGGATTTTCCGTCCTAAAATTGTGTCGGTAAAGTCTTGTCTACTCATTTTCAGGATAACCATTTCACGGATCAATTTCAAATTTTCAGGAATAAATTTTTATATGAAAATCTATTCGTTTTTCGGCATTCTGGATAAATGTAAAGGCAGCCATTTTGGATTTTCCGTCTTAAAATCTGTGTTTAAAGTCTTGTCTATGCATTTTCAGGTTAACTGTTTGAGGGATCAATTTCAAATTTTTAGGAATGATTTCTAGTATGAAAATCTAGAACTGATTACTTTTTAGTCATTCTGCATAAATTTTAAGTTGGCCATTCTGGCTTTTCCGTCCTAAAATCGGTCTGTGAAGGCTTGTCTACCCATTTTCAGGATAACAGTTTGACAGATCGATTTCAAATTTTAAGGAATGATTTATAATATGAAAATCTAGAACTAATTAGTTTTTTGGCATTCTGGGTAAATGTTAAGGTAGCCATTTTGGATTTTCCATCCTAAAATCTTGTCTGTAAAGTCTTGTCTGCGTTTTCAGGTTAACCATTTGAGGGATCAATTTTTCAGGGATGATTCTTAGTATGAAAATCTTGGAACTGATTTTTCTCTTAAAATCTTGTCTTTTCAACTGATTAGTGTTAGGCATTCAGGATGAAAAATTTGCAGTATATAGGATCACCCATTGGTGGGGACATGTTGTACACATTTGTGTTCTTGTATCTTGTATCTTATACTGTGAATGCAGTATCATGAACATATCATTGCCTCCCATATCACCTATGAAAAGTTATGTAGCACTATAATCATTGTGTGACATTGAAAAAGTCATAACTGGAAAAAGATTTGTCTTCAGGGGTTATTTAATGACTCATAAAGTAGGCTTCAACAAAACTTCAATGTAAATTTCAGAAGACCCCCGTGAAGGATGGCAGCAAGAAAGATGATGGTACCAAGGATATAGATGGCAGCACAGACAAGACTGTTGATAACAGAATATGCAGCTTAGAGGAACAGAAGTAAGACACATTGCATGAGTGGACATTGAAAAACAGAAATAGGACACAATGTACAACTTGACACATTGCATGAGTGGACATTGAAAAACAGAAATAGGACACAATGTACAACTTGACACATTGCATGATTGGACATTGAAAAACAGAAATAGGACACAATGTACTGTTTGACACATTGCATGATTGGACATTGAAAAACAGAAATAGGACACAATGTACAACTTGACACATTGCATGATTTGACATTGAAAAACAGAAATAGGACACAATGTACTGTTTGACACATTGCATGATTGGACATTGAAAAACAGAAATAGGACACAATGTACAACTTGACACATTGCATGATTTGACATTGAAAAACAGAAATAGGACACAATGTACTGTTTGACACATTGCATGATTGGACATTGAAAAACAGAAATAGGACACAATGTACAACTTGACACATTGCATGATTGGACATTGAAAAACAGAAATAGGACACAATGTACAACTTGACACATTGCATGATTTGACATTGAAAAACAGAAATAGGACACAATGTACAACTTGACACATTGCATGATTGGACATTGAAAAACAGATTAGACAATTTGACACTTTGGATAAACAAAAATAGGACACAGTATAGAACTTGTCACATTGCATGATTTGACACATTGAAAGAACAGTTTGATACTTGACATATTGCATGACTTGACTCATTGGGCAATATGACACTTTAGAAGACTGGAATAGGATACAATGTACAACTTGACACATTGCATGGCTTGACATATTGCATGCTTAATTTTCTTATTTGAAAAAATGCATTTTCTCATTGAAACCCATGTTAAATTAAATTATTTTTCTAGAAATAACCAGACGGTCAAGCTTTCTGATGTTCACATATTTTGTTATTCAG
The DNA here is from genome assembly GCA_903813345.2 of Owenia fusiformis. Taxonomy (NCBI): domain Eukaryota; kingdom Metazoa; phylum Annelida; class Polychaeta; order Sabellida; family Oweniidae; genus Owenia; species Owenia fusiformis. The sequence continues at coordinate 35,919,501 of CAIIXF020000001.1, forward strand.
CAGTATATCTTTCACATATATTTTTTTAAAGTAAATATGAATTGTAGAAAAAGTTGATCTACAGCAATGTCCTACCTTAAGTTGAACTATCTGAATTTTCACATGTGGCCTGTTTTTAACTAAAATATTCCATTCCTTCCAGGGAGGCAGTTGAGCATATCCTTTCTGGCAACCCACTGCCAGGGGATGATAAAGATGAAGATGATAATGAAACTGATGACCTTGAAAACATACCTATGCCTACACTACAATGCGAGAACAATGAACTTTTACTTGACATACCCCTGCCTGGGGCTGGAGGGGTGGCTAGTATACCTATGCCACAGCCTGTAGAGGATATACCCATGCCTGAACCAACTCCTCAAATGGACATGCTAGCAGCAATACCTATGCCTAATATGGTCATGAACAATATACCAATGCCCGAGCCTAAGGTAGAGGAGGAGCCCAAAGTTATAGCTGGACAATCTGGGATTTCATTCTCATTTGGCAAAAAGAACAAAATGGTAATTAGTACTTCATCTAAGTTAGAAAAACCATCAGTTTTTGCTGAGGTTCCAATGAGTGAGCAACTGTTAATGTCTGCTCCTAAACTGGTGCTTGAGAAAGTTGAGCCTTTTAAACCAGACATGTCTGATAAAAAATTGCCTGAAATTGATGTAGTGAAAGTTCAAGGTATCAATGGTCAACAGATTGAATGGCTTTCAGAAATGATCCAATATACCAAATGTGACCCCTCTATCTCCTTTAGTTGTAACCCCTTACATTTTGATTTCCGACAACAGTTGGGATTAAAAAGTAAGAAAGACGCAGTTGATGCTGATGATCAAAAAGAAAATGAATCAAAGGATGACAGCCAGATCAGCATCACTAAAGAGGATGATGCTGATGTTGAAGATGAGAAGGATGACAAAGATGTCAATAAGAAGAGGAAAAAGAAGAAAAAACACAAAAAGAAGCATAAACATTCAGATAAAACCAAAGATGATGACGAAGAGGATAAAGAAAATGTTGATAAACCGAGAAAACGTAAACACAAGAAAAAGAAAAGCAAGAAGTCGAAGAAGTCTAAACTGGAAAATGGCGATGAAACTCTTGTAGAGGGTAAAGAAAATGAGATGAGTACACTAGGTGAGACAAACAAAGATGATGTGAAAGCAAAACATAGGAAATCAAAGAAAAGTAAAAAATCTAAGAAAAAGAAAGTTAAAAAGTCCAAAAATTCTCAAAGTGAAGCCACAGAGTCTGAACATGATGACAAAGAAGATAATAAACAAAAGGAAATAAAAACTGAATTAGATTCTAGCAAAACAGATTTGGTAAAAACAAGTGACATTAAAATAAAAACGGAACCTATAGATGAACAATTGTCCCCAACTGGCCTTAAATTAAAGAAGCATAAGAAGCTGAAGAAAGAAAAGAAAACTAAAAAGAATAAAAAGGACCACTCCAGTGGGGATTCATCATCTGAAGAATCTGACATGGAGACCTCAAAATCTGTGAGCAAGAGATCAAAGTCAACAAGTCTCAGTGAAGAAGTCAAAGTTAAAGTTGAAAAAGTGACCCCTACAAAAACCAAAGAAAAATCTCCTGTACATAATAACTCAGATTCTGACACTGAGAAAAAACGAAAAACAAAAACAGAACCAGAAAAAGTGAAAGCTAAGCTAACTAAAAAACGAAGATCAAGTGAAAATGAATCTGCAAAGAAAATAAAGAAGGTGAAAAAAGAGCCAAAGCATGGCATTACACAGCCTCCAAACAAAGTTGAGCTTAGTCATATACAAGAAATGGAGGATTTTGAAAAAGATACCAGTAGATCTAAATGGGATACTAGCAGTGACAGTGAAATGGAGCAGAGTATGATCCAGCTGCCCTTAAATGTGAACATTGAACGTGCAATAAAGAAAAAGGAAAAAGAGGATGCTTTAAGGTTAGCTAAAGCACAGTCTATGAAAGGCACACCTAATCCTAGGAGTGCACGATCTGATGACCATAAAAATTCCCATCGCAAACATCACTCTGATTCAGAGAGTGATCATGGAAGTAAACGGAGCTCTAGAAAATCACATCGAAGATCAACAAGTGAGGAATCATCTGAGGAGGAAGAGAGAAGCTCTCGTCGGTCTAGAAGGAAGACAAAAAGATCTAGAAAAGACTCGGATAGACATGATTACTCTAGCAGTAGCGAGGATGACCGTCATCGACGTCGCTCTAAACGTCACAGATCTTATTCATCATCTTCAGAGAGTGACTATGAGAGACGCACAAAATCACGTAGTCGAAGCAGGAGCCGACGTAGAAGACGTCGCTCTTATAGCAGCTATTCTGATGATGACTACCATAGGTCTCATTCTCGATCCTACTCCCAAGACAGGAGATCCTACACAAGGAGCAGGTCACGATCTAGAAGGAGGCACAGGTCATATACAAGGAGTAGAAGTAGATCATACTCAAGAAGTAGATCACGATCAAGAAGAAGATCAAGAAGTTACAGTAGAAGTTATAGTAGATCTCGAAGTAGATCCAGATCAAGAGGACGACATAGGAGATCAAGGAGTAGATCATATAGAAGAGAAATGAAATCAAGTCCAGATGAGAAATTCAAATCTGTCCTCCCTCATCGGGAACCCAAGCCAGTTAGGCGTCCTATAGCTGAAAGAGAACAGAAGACATTTGAACCCAACCAGCTTGTAGTGCCACTCAAGTCAGGCCCTGATGTGGATGCAAAAGCTCAAGAACTGCTCAAGAAAGTTGGAAAGGGAGAACTTGTGATGAGTAAAACTGGGCTGGTTGGTAGGAACCCTGCAGCTGGTTTTGGAGTTCCAGAGAAAGTTGTCTCTATTATTGGTAAAGCTCCTAATAGTGGACGGAGAAAGAATCTTTTAGATGGGGACAGGAGAGAAGAAACATACTTAGAAAAGCAAGAAATAATGAAAATGGCTCTTGAAAGAGAAAAACAAGCCAGAGAGGCTGAAGCGAAAAATGATGAGGATAAAAATCTTGATATTCCTCTCCCACCTGGTTCAGATTCTAAGGACACTGAATATGGAGTCTCTGAGTATGGCACTCCTATTGATCTCTTCAAGGTACCACTTCCACCTACTCCTCCTAACAAAGTTCAACTTACTGATAAAACTGCTCCTAAAAATGAGAAGAGTAAGTCACCTGGAACTGGTCCTACTCCTTCTCCAGCAAATGCAGTGCCAAACAACAATATATATAGTCTTAATAACCCTGGCCCTAAGAAGATGAATAGAAAAGAGCGAAGGAGACAAGCTCAGGAAGCAGCCAGGCGTCCTCCTCCCCCACCTAATCTTCCGGATTCTCCACCACCAGATAACCCTACACCCCCTGATGATAAGGAAGAACTACCTTTGAGTATCCCACCCGAACAAATGGAACAATATAAGCTACTACAACAGCAGGCCATGCAGCATGCTGATAAGCAGAAACGTAAGCAAAAAGCAGAGGAAGATGGCGTTGAGTTTAAGGATGATGATGAATTAGATGAGGAACAGAAACAAATTGAAGCATTAGAGCTTGCTGCTCAGTCCATATCTCCACAGTTAACATCCCCACAGCCTATAATAATTGCCCAACAACCTCAGTTGATACCTATCCACCAGGGGGTGCTTCCTCAGGCTGGAGCACCCGTCATTGCAGCTCCAGGTGGGCTCACTGCAGGTATCCCTGCTAGTTTACAGCAATTGAGTGCAATCTCTGGTGGCCACATGGTTCCTATGTCCATGGGTGGTTCCTCTGCAGGTGGACAGCTTGTGCCTATTATGTCTGTGGCAACACAGCAAGCTCAGCCTCAGATGATAATTGTCCAGTCCCCTCATGGTCCAGTGATTGCAAATCCTATGGCAGCGGCTGCTCAGCAAATGCAGCAACAAGCTGTTCTGCAACAACAGCTTCAGCATCAACAGCTTCAACATCAACAGCTTGTGCAACAGCAACTGGTGAATCAAGCTGTACAACAACAGCAGCAGCAGCAACAACAACTTCAGCAGATAGCTCTTGCACAAGCCCAGGCTCAACAATCTGGACATCATCCAATGATTATCCCAAGTGGGTCTGGAGGCGTCATAGGCCCTGCTGGTGGGCAGATGATTCTAGGACCCCCAATGTTAGTTCCAAGAATGTTAAGACCCGGAATATAGGCCACTTATGCACCTAGCCTTAGTCAGAACTGGTACAAAAGGCTTACTATATAAGATCTGATATAGAGGCTAACTACTCATGCAGGACCTGGTATATAGGCTTCACTACCCAAGTTTCAGTGAATAAACTTGATAAGCAATATAAATACAGAATTCTGGCAATCGAAATATATGCAATGAAAATGTGTGTATATATTAAATCACACGTGAGAACAATGAAATATATTGATCATGTCTAAATCACATCGCTAATCAGCAGCATTAAATTACATATTCAAGATTGAATACTAGCAGCAATGACACTTCTCTTAGTGCAAGATTGGAGATTTTTCTATTTATTTTATTGATGGACTTAATGATTTAAACAGGTCTGAAAACAATAGTGTAGGCAAATTAGAGGAAACTGGATGTGGAAGGAAGATCTAGCATGTTTCTGTATAGCTCTATGGCACATAATAATGCAGTACAGTGTTTGTGCATTTTCATTACCTTAAAAAAATTGTGACCTCTCTGACTTATCATTGTGACTGAGCAAAATGTTATTTTTCTATTTGTCATATGACCACATCTAGTCTACTTCCACATTTAGATGTTGAATGGCCAAAAATGCTATTGTCAAAATTGTCTGTTATAACTAACTTGGCACATATGTAAAATTTTAATGAAGAAATGTAAATGGGGTGTCAGAGATTTACATTGCATGGATTCATTCATAGTAAACCATCCATAGTCGAGATTGTCTTGATATTTATATCCAGAATGTGTTTTATATTTTTTGTTTGGATAGTGATGGTATACTACTAAGTATATTGTTAAAGTCATATGATAGGCTGGGTCAAGCATCAATATTTATTATTTTTAGGGTAACTGATTACATTAGGAGGGAAGTAAACACAGTATAAACATGGAGTTGGTGATAATGAAACTTCTCTGCATGAGTGTTTAACAGAGGGGTTTGTGATCTTTCATTAAGTTAGTTTCTCAAAAATTGATGTTTTGACCCCAGCCATTGTAATGTATCATTGCGACTGAGCAACAAGCTCTAATCTGTCAGATAAATGTCCATTAGACTCCAATATATCTTGTATATCACTCTAAATGTCATTTTTAATCAATACAGAGTTCTCTCTGCATCTTTGTAGCTCTCTTTTCAAAGAAGATAGTTCTCTGGTCATATCTTAATATGTTCTTGTCATGAAATTACATTTTGAGCATTATTAATCATGACCAATCAACAGAAAGATGTCTAGTTGAGATACATTGCTGAAATATTTTAATGTTTCATTTTAGTCATGTGAATAATGAATGAATTTTAAGTTATGTAACAGCTGTGATTAAGAATGAGTGAATGCAATGTAGAAATATATATATTTTCTACATGTTTCAATTGCAGTGAAGGAATTTGATTATTCCCAGATATAAATATGAATGTAATATATGTAAATAGTCTAATGCCTATGAGGTACTTTAATAAACAAAGTAAAATATAACTGGTTTGTTGTTGTTCTTTTACATTATACTAGGATAAACCAATGATAGTGATAGTATTAAATTAAAAGTAATGTAAAAATGCAGCCAACAGGCCAATATCAAATGTTAGATCAGAACGCTTGTCAGTGAACACACAACAATATCTTCCATTTTTCCAAGTCATTTTTCCTCATCATTTTTAAATCCATTGAACACTTCTTATTATGCCGGTTAACTATAAGATTATTTAGTGCATAATTCATTTTTTGATGTGAAACTGTGCAGTTAAAATATAGGGGATTTTGCAGTCATGACAAGATTTTGTATTTTGATGCTCTCGGAGACATATGGTACTTAATTTAAGATATAACAGATAAACTATAAATATTTTATTCTAAAAGATCAAAATACAATATATCATGGGTTCTATGTTCTAAGGTTCCCCTCCTGAATGTTTCCCCAGTCACTCAAAGTCTACAAGAATGTAAATAAAACATATCCATGTTAAGTATGAAGGTATTTGTATCAGAAGGGTCCCTGTTTTATGGCAACCACTCTCAGATTCTGACTTAGTAGACCATGAACTAGTTCCTGACCACAGGTGATAGAGAAAGAGCATCTGAGAAACATATTTCCTTTATTTTGCTGACTCGGCACTATTGTCAAAAATATGGCCTATGTCTTCATATTTCCGTTATATGTCTCTTCTGGCCATTGTTCTCCAATCTGTTTTTGATCTCCATGATTTTGTTTCACAATTAATTGCTGGCAAATCTCCCTCAGTTTAACCTTAGATATCTATAAGGAAAAAAAGCAAACATGAAGTTTTTTTTTTCTTAATAGTTCATGCTCAACCCAAGTGTCAGCAATATATATTATTATCCCATCGAACGAAGTTCGGAGGGATATAGGGAACGCCTCCATCCGTCCGTCCGTCCGTCTGTCCGTCCGTCCGGGCAATAACTCAAATACCGTTGGCCCGATGTTGTTCATATTTTGTACACATATACCCTATGGGAGTAGAAGTTCTGCTCGAAAGCCGATTTTCAAAATGGCAGCTCATTTCAAAATGGCGGCCATTTTAGTGCCGATTTTACAGTAATTTAGGTGCAATATGTAAAACTGTAGCAATATGTTTTAAATGTAAAAAAATCATAAAGGACATTAATAATGCTACAAATGTAGATATTAAAGAAGCACATGGCAGCCATCTTGAAAAATGGCGGTCTTTACTCGTCATTTTACGATTTTTGCAATAACTCAAAAAATAGTGGAGCGATTTTGTTCATATTTGGTATGTGAATACTATAAGCATTGCACACTGTCTAAAGACACTTTTGGTAGAAAACGGCCATTTTGAAAAATGGCTGTCATTTTAACATATTTTACTATAACTCGAAAAGTAGTGGAGCGATTTTGTTCATATTTGGTATGTGAATACTATAAGCATGGCACACTGTCCTTTGACACTTTTGGTAGAAGGCAGCCATTTTGAAAAATTTTTTGAAAAATGGTCGCCATTTTAACGTATTTTACTATAACTCGAAAAGTAGTGGAGCAATTTTGTTCATATTTGGTATGTGAATACTATAAGCATGGCACACTGTCTATTTCTAATGACACTTTTGGTAGAAGGTGGCCATTTTGAAAAATGGCCACCATTTTAACGTATTTTACTATAACTCGAAAAGTAGTAGAGCGATTTTGTTCATATTTGATATGTGAATGCTTTAAGCATGGCACATTGTCTAATAAAACTTTGGGGAGTAGTCGGCCATTTTGAAAAATGGCCACCATTTTTGTGTGTGTTATTTTACAAGTATGTGTTCGATTTTTCAAAGATTTTAGAGGTGGCTACTTAAAAGCATATTATTTCTTCTGATGACAACTTGGCTAGTGATCAACCATTTTGAAAATGGTGGCCTTTCTGGTGTGTTGTTTTATGATATTTGCTATTCGTTTGTAAAAATGCCAGCCATTTCTGTTCGATGGGATTTGCTACGCTTTGGCGTTGCCGTTGTTCTGGTTATATTTGTAGGTTGTCCATGTCATCGAAAATGACTATGGCATAGACGCGAAAAAATACATGTATTAAAGGCTCCATGCAAAGTTTGAAAATATTGTTCAATCATCCTAATATTTTGATTTGAACTTTACATAGGGGCTTTCAGAAATCATATTAACATTGAGCATTATAAGGGGGTCCATGTCATCAAAAATGAGAATGGTATCATAGATGTAAAAATTACTTATATTAAATGCCCCATGTGATGTTTGAAAATATTGTCCAGTCATCCAAATACTGTGGTTTGAACTTTACAAATTACACGGGGGCTTTAAGTAATCACATTAACACCGAGCATTACTAGGGGGATGCCTATGTTATTGAAAATGACAATGGAATCGTAGACATGAAAAACATATATTAAAGGTCCCATGCAAAGTCTGAAAATATTGGTCAATCATCCAAATATTGTGGTTTGAACTTTAAACGAGGGCTTTAAGCAATCACATTAACATTGCACATATTAACTGTTGTCACTCGCCTTTTGCCTAGCACCGACACGTGGGAAAGTATCCATCATAAAGATATAGTCCGGTTGATCACGCTCTATCAGTTCTGAACGACAATGTGCCCACATTTCATCCTTTGTCATACTCTCGCCTGGCTTTAGTCTACAAATATGATTAAATAAACCTATATAGGTATGTTTTATTCCGCGTAATCAACATGATATCCAAAGAGCATTATATAATATTATGTACCGCAATGAAATTTTCATACTGTAGTTAGTAGGGATGCTATACCCACCAAACTTCAAGGTATGTTGCTAGGCTGTATAATATGGGTCCGGGTGTGTATGAAATGTGTATTGCCCATATATTCAGTCTACTTACATAATGCAGAGGCAGATGTCATCTCCAAAACAGTTGTCGCTCTGAATGCCCACGCACTAAATAGGAAAACGTTTTGTCTTATAAAAGTCATAACTTTAATAAGCAATTTAATGGACATCATCTTAGTTGTCCAAAAAGGAAGTTCCATTCTATTAAATTGTTAGTATGAAGGAATTATTTTACTACAGCCTAGAGTGATGAGAGTTAACGATTTAGAACGTATGTTTATAAATCAAGAATCTGATATTCACATCTATTAGCCCTTTCGGACACCATTGTGTTGTAACTTGTATGCTTGATTTGCCAGAACGAGAACCATATTGACTATTTCCAAACTGTTGACAAATTAATCACTATTATTTTCCAGTGCAGCTTTACTTTTTTATCCATACTGAATGACCCCCCCCCCCCCAATTGTATTTACCTGGGTCACCACAACTTTGTTGTATTTTTTAGCCATAACGCAGCTTTATTCTCTTTCTATACTGAATGACCACCCCCATTGTATTTACCTGGGCCTCCGCAACCTTGTTGTATTTTTTAGCCATAACGCAGCTTTATTCTCTTTCTACACTGAATGACCACCCCCCATTGTATTTACCTGGGCCTCCGCAACCTTGTTGTATTTTCTTGCCGCAGCCTCTAGAACTCCCGGATAGATTATATCTGACATCTTTTTGAATCGAATGTTGTCTTCCTTACGTCCGATAAAGTAGATGAACCCATTCTGATCTATCTGTGCGACGTCGCTGTGACATTGGAAAAGCAATGGATCAATACAAACCCCTTTGAATCAAAATATTCAATTTGGTACTACTTCCTTCATAACAAAAGAAAAGAGGAATCAGTATATTTGATCATATATGCTCATATATGCTTCCAGGTGTAACTATCCACCAAATATGGACACAGATTACGATACTTATATTAAGATTTATTCAAATTGCATGAACGCATGCAGCATTTTCTTGAGAATTGAATTATCTATTCAGTCAAAGACATATAAAATTACATATATGTCTCTGATTCAGCGGTATATCATTTTGTACGGATAGGCTTTACTTGTATTTTGAAAATATCTTAAAAGTGAGGTACTTTTTTCTTTTTTATTTATCTCGTATACCGCGGTCGATTTTGAAAGTCTTCTTACCCAGTCCTGTACCAGCCATATTCGTCCTTTACAGATCTAGTTTTCTCAGATTCACCAATATACTCAATAAACATATTTGGTGTCCGCACGTACACCTCTCCTGCCTCTCCTATGGGAACCACATTGTGTTGGTCATCTGTAAGCTTTATCTGAAACGAGCAATAAAAATGCAAAGAAATGTACTAGTTATCATAATTTTAATACTAGCTATTATACTAGTATCAATCAATCATACTATAAAAGAGAGAACATTTATTGTATTATTTCTCACAGAATTGTAAGTCCAAGAATTCATTCCAGAATCTAAAATACTATCTATTGGTTTTGACCTAGATACTGCTTCAAATAAAACTCGGGGTATCCCTTTCTGCTTACCTCTACATGTGGCAATGGAGTGCCAACAGATTCTAGTCTTCTTTTGTACACAGGGTCATCTATAAAGTTACTTGTGATTGTAAGCGTCTCTGTTGTTCCATACTGATTCTAAAGATGAAACAAAACAGGAACAGAGTCACATTGTTATTGGAAGTCGCTATAGGAATTTTCCTGAACCGAACTCAAGCCAGCCCGATCGCCTTCGATCCAAACGTTTCAAAACAAAAACGTTGGTGAAAAAAGTCTAGATTACTGTTATCTTACCACAAATTCCGGAACTAGAGTTGTGAATGCATCTACAGTTTCCACTCCTAATATTTGTGCTCCACTCATTCCTGAAAAATACAAAGATTAAGAGAGTAATCAACAGCAGTAATTTATTTATGGATGTAGTGCATGTGAAATATTAGTTTATTCGACCGTGTCGGTGTGATTCTATACAGTATAAACGTCAAACCATGGCTTCACGTTCAAGCGATCTCTGGAAATCTCATGGACAACCTTACCTCCTTTGAGTTTCGAAAGATCACGGCCATCTGTTGTAGCATAGCGTATCATGTCCTGCCACATATAGGGCCAAAGATCAGCATGTGTTGCCCCGTATTTCTCCATGGCTTCAACAATAACATCACTAGCTCCGGGGCTCTGAGAGTTTACAGGAGTTATAACACACGTAACATCGCTGTGCTCGAAGTTTACTACTGCAGATGTCAGAGCAAACAGACACAAAACATCATCTTGGAATGGGTTCTCAACAGCTAGGACAACCGGCTTGAAATCAATGATAATGGGAGAACATTTACAAAGATGGTTATGAGCAATAGCTTACTGCAAAGTTTATACACAATGCATACATGTAGCAACAAATGGAGACTTGTTATTTCAATTTGGACGTAGTTTCAAAACAAGACAGAGGACTAAATCTTACACAATTCAATACCTTTCTCTGTTGATTTCTACGTAGTTGCCAGAAATATGGTGTGTTTGCTAAACTATTTTGTCGGTGCAGCATAGCTTTTGGTTCCCCAGTTGTTCCCTATAAAAGCAAACGACAATAACTGAATCAGATTTTGGGATCATGATGTAACAGAGTAAACACGGTCCAATCATCAACAATATGCATGGTAGGGCGTTTCAGAAACATATACAGGGTGTCAAATAAATATGTTCTCCCCTTAATTTCAAATGTTTGAACCTTTGTGCGTAAAAGTGAAACTAGTTGAGCTAGTCATCTGGAACTTTTTGTAGAGTTGCTTCATGAAGTCTACTTTTGATGTGCCAGAGAACAATTCAGATATCTTGCAGACAAAAAAGTTATTCAACATTGTGTGGATGTTAAAGCTAATGGGGGAGAACATATTTATTTGACACCATGTAGTGGGAAAATCTCTTCTGATTAAATCTCAAATATGTAGGTACAGGTGCCGTAGGGGCAAAAGCATAGAAAATGAAATATCTCAGAGCACAAATAGTCATACAAAGAAAACAAATCCCAAATATCCCAAATGATGGTCTAATGTACAAAATATCTGCACGTTATAATTTGAAATTGGAAGTATTAATAATTGATTTGTCAATGTTCGGGTAGAATGGCGTTGATCATTATGATCCTAGATCCAGATGTCATGTCACAGATCTAGATGTCATGTCATAGATCCAGATGTCATGCCATAGATCCTGGGTGATCCAGGGTGGTATGATATTATTAATGAATGGAGTAACAGTCATCACCTGCATATCACAAATAAACTTACAGTAGACATGAATATTATACCCGGATCTTCGGATGAGACCATACTTTGAACTATATTCAGCTGCTTATCCGATGTTTGGGCCTTTGTAAATATATCTAACAGTTCATTGTCTTTATGTACAACTACAGCCTTGAGTGAGGCAATCTCATGCACATTGTCAATCTGGTTCACGCATCCATTTTTTACCACAACGCCTTGGTTAATTGTCTTTAACGCTTTAACGATCGAATCATCACGTTCATGCATTACGAGCATCTTTACGTTGACCTTATTTATAAGCTTTTTTAGATTATGATGTTTCGGCTCATAAATGTAGGGCTGGAATAGAATAATAAAGGTGGTTATTACTGACGTCAGCAATGGCCAACATGTCAGTGGACTATTGATGATGCTCTGTGTAAATATGAGCCACTCCCAATGTATGGGCCTACTAATTCGGCAAAGTAAAAGCCATATATAGCTAGTCGGTGACCTTAATCTTTGATGGACCATAATATATTTATTTTTACGCCGGTTTGGAAAATATTTCCTTACCATGACAAAAATACCACCAATGCTTGCTATGGCGTAGAAGAGAGTAGCGAAGTCGGCGCCATGGTTACCACTGACCATAATTACATCACCCTTGACAATACCATATTCTATTAGACCTTTTGCCAAAATGCTCACCTACGAAGTACGTATGAATATAGATTAAGTTAACATATTCTGGTAAAGCATGTTTTCTGTCATCTCATTAGTATCAGAATGGAGTTGGTTGTTTCTGCTATTCTTAGTTTATCCACCTACTAAATAAGAACGATGACAACGAACAAAATTTATTTCTTCTAAACAAGAGACAACATTGCTAATGCAAATTAGGTCAAATACTATTTAAATGAAGCAAAAATAACAATTAGACAAATTACCCGGTTTGAAAGTTGGCCATATGAAACATGAGTATCACAGTCGGCATATATAAATGCAACATGGTTAGGTTTCTTTTGAGCGGCACGTTGCAGTGACTCTCCAAGACCATATTTCAACAATGGCCAGTTGCCCCTCACGTTACCACTCACATAGCTTTCCTTTAGGGCAGTGGGTAGCGTCACGTCTCTGCAAAAGTAGAATTATAGATATAGAGGGTGGCAAAGTTGCAAGCGACATTTGCAATTCAATTACTATTCACTTCTTAGAAGAATGACCTCTCTGTTTTGTTGTTTGCATGTTTTATATTGGTATTCATTCAATCATTTCCAATTCTGCTATTGCTGTATACAAAGGAGCTCTTAGGTTATCGCAAACAATTTCAAAAGGTTATATCTTGGATTATGACTATTTTCTGACAATGAAGACAGGTTTATCTTTAAGATCAATTCATTATCTCAAAGAAAATTATATACAGTAATAATAAAGTCAAACAAACTCGGAGATAGGTGTTCCCCATGTTATTTCTCCATCGAAAAATCTCATGCTATCCATTGGTTTTAGTTAATTTTGGTCATCCAAAGTCAGTATCTTTAAAGTCCCTGGAGCAATCAACTTTTCCTTTTAGGAAATCGAACATGTCTCAAGGCACATTCTAATTATGCATTCAACAATATAATAAAAGGTTGCATTTTTGGTGAAAATTGGGTCAATATTTTTGAAAAGGTATGTTGATTGGTCCATTGCCCCTTCAATATCACTTAACTAAATTATCATTATATACTTTTCTTGAAGATAATGAATGGATCTAAAAGATACACCCATGTTCATGATCAGAAAATATTCATAATTCAAGCTAGAATCTTTTGAAATTGTTAGCGATAACCTACGTGCTCCTTTATTTGCTATTTATGTTCGCTTTGGCAGCTTTTTGTGAATGATTTTTGTTTGCCTCGTTATTTGTATCTTATTTTCTAGATATAGGGATTGAGTCCCAGGAATTTATTCGCCTAATTTGCATTGATTTTGAGAAAGTCCTATCTAATTAGATTAAATCAAGAAGAAAAGTTTTATTGCAGAAAAACAATTGTTTTAATTTTTTAACATATACCGATTTCAGAGCTACTATACCAAGGGAAGGAATAATACCTAAAAAGGCTAATTTGATGCTAGGTTAAATTATCTTGTTGATTTTTTATTCATCATTTCATGTAATCACACCATTATTAATTTACCACTAAACACTGCATGGAGAAAGCCTAAATAAAGTTGAACTTACTGCGAGTCAAGCCACTTCATTTTAATTTGAGATTGTCGTTTCGTTTGAGATCGTTTATCACGTATGTTCTGTCATGAGATTCTTCTTTCAGTCTTGTGATTCCCGAGGAAATCATGTGATGTAAGTACGAGTATTTGTCTGAGAGGAGGGTGTGTTGTGATATAGCTTACTAACTGGCCTACCTTCACTTATTTACATGCACCAAGTGTCTCTATCATTTAGCTTGGTAGTGTTCTTGAACTAAATGATATCAACGACAACACTCTATTGTTAAATTGATAAGATTGAAGATGAACACTACTTAGAAATAGAAGCAATCCTGTCACACGCTGCATATCTATCATAAGGGAGGTTAGGCTACACGTTTTTAAGAAAACTTTTACATGAACGTGTAGAATTATTGTTCTCTAATCTTTAGGAATGATTTCTCCCTTTTGTAGTATTTACTTGTCCAACTGAGCATAAAGGTATGAGAAAGTTAGTTGTAATTAATGAGGTCCCTGGAAAACCCAGTTTAATAGGGGAGAGTAATCCTCGGGGCCATAATATTTCACGTTTACGTATAAGTTCTCTGCAAAACGTGTAGCTTAACCTCCCTAATATCACCCATATATAAACGAACCTGCGTAAAATGTAAGATGCTCTACTACAATCGGATTTGGGACGCCGATGTGTATTCACGAAAGGTTTGATTCTCAACTTTGACTTATCCCATTGTTTTACATGTTACTTTAATTAGAATTCAACTTTATAGTACATGGTAAACATGAAATTGTAAGGATTTAGAAGATAAATTGTGAAACTATAGTTTTAGATCGTTTGAAAACGCACCGTGCGGATACACATTGATGTCATACTATTTTTATTCATATTTCACATCTCTTGGGATAGATTTACCAAGATACATTGATTCATTATCTTTACAGCAATATCCAGTACGTAAGTAAATACAGTAAAACCTGAGTTGGTGAACACACCTCTGTAGTAAACACCTATCAACAGTGAACGTTTTTTTGGCAAACCTTTTTCTCCCATTAACTCCCATGTTAAAGTAAAATCCTATAGTGAACACCTACATACTATGAACAGTGAACACTAAATCTTGGCAAAATCAATTGTATTGTTCTGTCTCTAGTGAACATTGAATCAGATATAAGATTTCTGGCGGATTTTCTGCAACTGCCTTATCAGAGTTAAGCAGCTTATGTTTATATTACCTGCTACAAAAATAATTAAGAGGTCAATTTGAGATGGTGATCTCCTCTTCTGTTGAAACAGATGTGACTAAATATAATTCTTAAGTAAGCTTTGTTTTTATGAGACAGGATATTCGTCTAGCATCGATTGCTTTGGGGATAATCTGGTTAACTATTATTAATCGATAAATCCCAATTTAATTTTTTTCTTATCCCTATCAATTTAAAAAACAGATTGGATTAAAATTATCACCTTTAATTGACTCTATCATGTTCTTGAATTAAATCAATACATTCCTTTAGCTGACTCAAACGTGTAAAGGATTCCACTATCTAAAGGGTCATCTCAATGAGATCATAAAGGATTTTGACAATAAAAGGATGAACCATTCAGATGACTGTCAGTCTAAAATAAGTCAGTTTACAACAAAACAAAACTTATCGCTAGAGTGTCATAGGTTATCATGGGTAGAAAATACAAATTAAATTGATTATTCCCGCCTCTCTTTTAGCCTTGTTTAATAACTGGTCTCTTTAATAAAACGGCAAAATGCCGCGCAATCAAATCCTCGCTGTAGTGAACACCTACCAAAACTGTTCACTATACACAGGTTTAACTGTAGTTATTCATTTTTTTATGATGGAATCTCTTGAAGTCTAGACGGCTCCTCTGTGAATTAAGGTGCATAGAGTAACTATGCAAGTATACACGGGTTTCCGATTGCATTACATGCAAAGAATTACTCTTTACTCTCAAGACTCTTAAATAGGTGTTTTCAATTGGTATCTCAAGACCGTTACATGTCATTAGTTATTAGTTAACAACGATTGAACTATATGTCAACAATACTACGTGCATTTGACATTGTTGTTTTGTTATCTTTATTTTTAGATAGCAACTCGAATGCATGTGATTCTTTGGATTATAATGCCAGAGAACCTACACCTGATTCAGCAATAATGGATCGATCGACGAATGACAGCAAGGGTCAATTGGAAGATTTAATGACAATTGAGGATTTTGAAAGGGAATCGGAAAAGAACACCGAGCCTAAGATCTGGAGGTATGTTTCTCATGGCGCTGGTATTGGTCAAACATTGAAGAGAAATTGTGAATACTTTCAGCGGTATCTGTTTCGACCTCGTGTGATGCGAGATGTTTCTCAACTTGACATGGGCACAACCTTACTTGGAGAACATATAAACTCTCCGATATGTGTTGGTGTGACTACAGCACAGGATAAGATGCACGTCGATGCGGAGCTTGCAACGGCAAAGGCATCACGCGCTCATAGAACATGTATGGTTGTAAGCACTTGGTCTAGTGTGTCAATGGACGATGTGGCAACCGTGGAAGGGCTTAAATGGTTCCAGATTCATCCGTTTCATCACAGAGAAGAGACAACAAGGAGGTTGGTGACACGGGCGGAAAATTGTGGCTATAAAGCCATAGTGCTTACAATTGACTCAAGAGTCGTTGGTCGTGAATTCGGGCGTCTCATGTCCTCGGGAGGATTTGGATTTACTCCCCTTCACGAACTCCCAAACTTGAAAGAATTCGGCAAGATAGAATATCACGACCCAAGTGCATCTTGGGAATACGTGGATTGGTTAAAAACTATTACAAATTTACCAATTGTTATCAAAGGAATATTAACAGCAGAATCAGCTAATGAAGCGATCCAACACGGGGCAGACGGTATTATAGTCTCGAACCAGGGAGCTAGACATCTTGATGGTATGGTTGCAAGTATTGAAGCACTCCCGGAGGTGGCTAAGGCGATCAATGGAAGATGCGAGGTGTATCTTGACAGTGGTATTCGACGTGGAACCGACATAATCAAGGCCCTGGCACTAGGTACATGATGTTGATCTTTACGATTGCTCATTTATTCAAAATTTCTATTTTAAACATTAATACATGTTTTGATGTCTTGTATTTGTCTAATTACTACAGAACCAAAATTGTTCTCGAATGTTGCCCTTCCTGACATCGCTGTGTTTGATGCATGGTCTACGTGTAATTGCAGGTGCTCGTGCTGTATTCGTTGGTAGACCTATACTATGGGGACTGGCGTGTGGGGGAGAGGCTGGTGTAGACAGAGTATTGACATTGTTAGAGGATGAGCTGAGCAACGCCATGGCATTGTGTGGAGTGGCCAAAGTGGCTGACATAGACAATTCACTTGTGAGACACGACACTCGCCCCCATGTATCAAAATACTAAGAATGACGAAATTATGTTTCAATGATGCATGACATGTTAACTTTTCTCACTTTAATGAATGATATCTATGATAGAAAAACATGACACATCAATGTTATTCCAGTTGTTCCCCGTTATTATTTCATCGTTCGATAGCCTTTTTCTAGATTTTAAGTTCTTGTACTTAAATCCTTTAATAATAGATGTACATCTTGTGTCATCAAGAAGACTTATGTATTAAACTAAAACACTGCTTGTTTCAAGAGTATACTCCACTTGCTAATGTTGTAATATGGGATGAGAATTCATCTAAAGTTTGCATCTCTAGGATATCATTTTGATAAATGCCGATTCGAAAGGCATTTATCCATTTTGGGATCCACAGGCTCGTATACTATTTAGATAAAGAGAGACTCTGATAAATCAAAACGACATTTAAAGATGGCAATGTTGTCATAGCGGTCATGTTGAATTCCGCCAATATGTTTTCATGCACGAGACGAGTGTAGAATATTCTTTACACTTTGATACAGATTTTGGAACAAGAAAAAAAGAAGGGAGTATATTTTAGAAATCCCTGCGAAACATTTTGAACAATGTATACTATCGTAGGTCATTTTTTCCAAATGCCATACAAATCTCATATTTGTATCAATGTCAGCTGCTTAAAGACACTAGGGTATCATCTTCTACTCATGTTCCATTTTCTTTAACATTTGACCAACTATATGTCAGTCTATTTTTATTGTTTTCACAAAGAGAGCGCATCTCTCCCGGGAATCGGAATTCAGTTCACAATCGCAAATGAGCTACAGTTGAAAGGTTATTGTAAGAATATGGACCTAAGGATACGTGATGAACCCTTAATTTGTCCTAATTACAAATTTACGTAACTTCGATAATTAAAGTGCCGAAATGATGTGTATTTATACTCTAGCTCTATCGAATATATCACGTCAATTTTCAATTTGCATTAGATTTATAGAAACCGTATTACCCACATCAAACATAATATGTGAACAGTTTGACTGAATGCTAATTTACATTGGTTTCCAAACTATCTATAGATTGTATATTGTATTACCATCCAAATGAGGTTACTATTTGAATTGCAACTGTCTAATGATGAATATCGGGATTATCTTAAATAAACAGTCATAATATAGTTATGTAGTTGGGCATTGAGCTTGCGATGTCAGTATACGTCACTCAGTCTATAATAATTGTATCTCGATAAAAAAATTCATGATTTACGAAACTGATAAAATACATTACAGTCCCTTGATACGTCGGCATGAGCAGAACTGCACTCAGTCTTGTTTTGATACTATGGTTAATGACATTTAACCCATTTTCGATTCAACCTCCGCCAATCTCATTTGCAAATCTATAGTATAAACTATGACGTGAGCCACCGCAAAGAACTAAAACTCGCCGTTTTGAGAAAAAAGAAAAAATGCGCAAAGCTACCGTTTCGTTTTTAGAAATTCGCCGGTTAATTTTCAACACCAATATTGACAAATTGCTGTCATACAATTTCGAATAAGTATCTTAATAGAAATATAGGGCATCAGATATGCCAATCAAACGAGTTTTGCTAGTATTACAAGCTACAAAGATGCCATCAGGTGATTTAGTATTAAATACTTTTTGTTTTACCAGTGGGATTGGCTAAATTGAATGGTGTGGATAGAAATCCCTAGATAAGCAATGTGCACGAATATAAATCAACTTGCTGATCGGGTTGAACTTGGAATATGTGCGGAGATGTAATATTGCGACACTTTGTATCAACGTCTTACCATCCAATCGTAGATGGCAAGGCTGAACATTTCATCTGGTGATTTTAGTAGAAAGTCTATCTAAGTTTACAATGGAAGTTAACCAAAACAAAATTATAATTAATATTTCTTCATTGCGATATTAAAAACAATTTCATTACTAATTATTATTTGGGATGGTGTGCACAAGAAGAGATAGGGAAAGGTGAAGTATGTTTTAATGAGTGTAATCTTGTATTTATAGCGGATTATGATGCGGGAATAGCGAGCTGGGTCCAAGATCAATGTGTTCAATGATAAAGCGCGATAATCTCCTGGTAAGACTTTGTCTGTATGTGACGTTCATAGCAAATGAAAATGTTAAAATCCCAATAACTAGCTAGGCCAGCAAAACGTAAGCTTCCGTTCAAACACTTTTGTTGTGATCCGAATCTCTTGTTTATCCAAAATCGTTTTTGTGCTTTGTGTATCAGTTCTCTGTGTCATTTTTAAACGATTTTCTTATTTATTGTTATTCGAGAGCTAGTATATTTGTGTTGGTATTTTGAATTGTTTCTCTTTTTCATGATGATAACATGACAGTCTGTTACTTCAAATTATACATACCGTGTCAAATATATGTTTCATATTAAGTTTGTGCGTAGTCGCACAATATGAAATCTTTATAAATGTTTACCAAAATTGCATCATACCTTTTGCATTTGTTCGACTTCACTTCTCAAAATAGAGCTTCGTATAACTATCGACATTTTGTTTAAAACTATATAGACTGCGCGCAAGTAGTAATTGCAGCATGGCATATCATAATGAGCTTGGGCATCAACGTCCACCATCTGGATCAACAATAATGACAAATAAGACACTGAAGTTAGGCTTGCAATAAACCTTTTTAAAACAAGGAATCTCATTATTAGAGCATCATTTGCTCAACCTTTCACAAGGAATGCGTTAATGACATGCCCTTCCTTTTCTTCATCCTCTGTTCTGGTTATGATATATAGATCGCAATCTTAATCGGTGACATATTAACTGCATCATTCGTCTCTGGTGTAATCGAAAACCTTATTTCAATCCAGGATTGAATTCACTGCTGGTCACTTTCATGTATTGATTTTTGGATACCATAAAAAGGAACCATCTCTGTGTTACTCATACTGCTTTTATTCACAATATGTATGTATTCTTTTCTTCGTTTTAGATTGACCCTTACAGAGAGCAAAGAAATAATTACCTCTATCTCTCTATGTTTCCTCTGCATTCGTTCGACCATGGACATTCAACTCTAGTTGAAAGGTTCATGTGCAGTATAGCAATTGATTTAAGACAGTCATATCTTTCACCATGAGTACTTTCTGGGCATAAATATAGTGGTTTTTATGAAAACAATATGTTTTCTTTCAAGTGAAGTACCAATAATGATAAAAATATCAATCGAACAATCCGAAAAATTATAAATAGGGACCCCATGTCAACAATTTTTTTATTTCTTTTTCTGATTTTTATTGCATGAAAAGATTATTCAACAAGGGGTCTAAAACTTCTTCAAAAGTAGAATGGTATTGAAAGTCTAGTCTTGAAGATATCAATTTTCGCTGACCAAAATTATGCTGAAAACAATGGATAGCACGAGTTTTCCCTATGGTAAATAACATGGGATATGTGGTTTTTAACTTTAACGCATTTCAATACCTATCCCCTTTTCAGAAAGTGTTAATATAGTGTAGAAGAAACTTTTGATATGTTTAAATTGAGAAAAAAATATTCTCTTTTGAGAAAATAAGCTTTACATTTTCAAAAAAGTGCCAAGGTGGGGTCTTAAATCTTAATTTTTCAAAGAGTTGAATTGATATTTTACTATCATGGGGATTTCACTTGAAAGAAGACATATTGTTAAAGACCATTGTATTTATGGTCAGAAAGTACTCGTGGTGAAAGATATGACCGTCTAAAATCATTTGCCATACTGCACATGGACCTCTAGTTGCCCGTGGTTCGACTACAACTACAACTAGACTCTGCGCACATTGTACTCTCTATGGAAAGTCGTTATGGTATACAGTATACAGTGGACTACCCTGCCAGGACCGAACCTGCGCACAGAGACTAGTTGTAAACAAAGACGAAGCTCTCTTTTAAGAAGTGAATTGTAGTCGAACGAATGCAAAGGTTAACAATGGGCATTTCAATCGTTGTAAGAATGAGAGATGTGATGAGTGTTAGATACAGAATGACGAGGAACATGGTGAATTATTTTCCCCAAGACATTATATTGAAGAATACTTTCAGTGGTAATAAATAAGCAGAAAAAATTAGTACTTGATGTGTCGCATTTATCGCAGTGTCCGTAAGGGCAAAGGTGAGATCTCCTGAAGTGGAATCTAATGATGTACACTAATGTAATAACTATTTTACATTTTTACATCCCTAAGGGTATAGACTTGTCGCACCAAAAGTGACTTTGGAATTTGTCTCAATTGAAGAACTTATGTCTTACAGATTTAGTTATGATTACGGTTAATAGCTTGTATTGTATTATGAAAAATGATGTTCTTATTTTATTCCCTCGGGAATGATAGATTCTGTTTGGATGACGATATGGATAAACCACGAATTTGTTTCCTCTGGTAAACACTTCCAGGTGGCCTATCGATATTCATATTTGCTGTTTACCAATTGTTTAATTGTTTACCAATAATTAATATCCCTAGAAATAGAATCCGTGACTGTATTCTTTATACTTCCTTTTGTTTGTTCTTTTGAGTTCTTCATGAATCAACATCCTCTGAACGAGGTGCTACAGATTTCAGACATCTTCCACAAAATCCA
This sequence comes from Owenia fusiformis, assembly GCA_903813345.2. Classification (NCBI taxonomy): domain Eukaryota; kingdom Metazoa; phylum Annelida; class Polychaeta; order Sabellida; family Oweniidae; genus Owenia; species Owenia fusiformis. The sequence continues at coordinate 35,941,508 of CAIIXF020000001.1, forward strand.
TATTTTCACTTCCGGTTGTTGGCCCAGAGCATGACGGACGATTACGAGTCACGTCTGATAATTAGGTAATTTGTTTTAGTTTTATTAAAATATTAGAAATACACCTGACTTTTTCTAGATCAAAGATTCGAGATGGTAAAGATTAAAAGGTGGATTGGATCAAGTGGATTGGATTCAAGTAAAAGGTGGATTGGATCGGAAATCTTCAAAACATGGGGTTTCTTAAGATTTTTGACCACTTTGGCCCCTTTGAGGAACAAACCAACAACAGACAAATTAGTCTAGCTACAAGCCCTTCTGACCCCCTCCCGCCACTACAAGGTAGAAGGTGTTAAGTCAAGTAGAGAGGATGGGGTCGCAGAGGCGTGTAGCTAGACTACAAACAAATAAATACTACAATTAGTTGATGGATACTCTAAGTATTAAACTGATTTCCCTTGTAAATCGACTTTTGTAAGGCATATAATAAACATAGATCTGAAGATGAAAGCTATCATTCAAATTGATGTGTGGATGTTCCAAAAACATTTCTGCTATGTTCTGTTTGGACTGTAACAGATGATATGGATCTTCAAACCAGTCTGCCTTATGATTTAAATTGCCTAAAATTCCACTTGATATGAATAAGAGTGTATCAGAACCTTTCTTGCCCACAAGGCAAAATAATAGTATATCTATTATTTGACAATGTGGATGTGAGAAGAACACCAATTTTCTTGGAGGGAGATCAATAGAAAAAATACTTAGAAATTCTATATCTTGAAGATTTCCGATCCAATCCACCTTTTATCCTTTACCTTCGAGATTGACCAGTTTGTTTAGGCATTTCCGTTATATTTTACGCAAGGTAGGCACTGTGTCCTTGAAATGAATACTATTTCATTTCTTCTTTAAAGCACAATTTAATATAGGGGGGGTGTATAGAGGGTCTTGGAAATGCATATACAATATTTTTCAGCTCTCTTATACCATATACAATATTTTTTCACCATATACAATATTTTTCACAGCTCTTATACCATATACGATATTTTAGGTGAAATACAATATACGATAATTTTGAAACTGCTTTTGATTAAAGTTTGGATATTTATAAGGAAATAATATTATATTAGGAGAGAATCCATGTACTAAAGTAAATGTATTATTATAAGGCAACTAGACTCCACATACTTACCACAATGATTTCATTTATTTCATTATGAATTAGACACCATTCGGGTGCATCAGCATCAGAAAAGCTGTGACCACATTTTATTTTCAGGTAAACAAGTTGATTTAAAACACATTTATGATATAAGATTCATGACTTCTCTTTAGTGATTTAGCAACCTACTTTGACAAAAAAAACTAACTATGACATTGCTGCAATTTGCTAAAGCCATTAGCCCATTACCTGTAAAAGTACCATAAAGATATTCAAAATTAGCACAAAACCTGCATCATTGGAATGGGTGGAACCCAGTGCTCCTCTTTCTTATGACCTACTTTCCCATGACTTATTTAAATGTCCTTCATAGTGAGCCAGGGAAAAAAAATCTTGAAACATAATTGATGCAAAATTGAGAATGTTGAATAAAAGATTCATCATGTGTTCTATGAAAATAAAGTTTGCTGAGGAAAATATTTATTAGATAGATAATGAAGATTCACAATGCACAATAATTTTGTAAAGCAGTTACCTGGAAAATATTATGTATTTAAAACAGTTTCAGAAATAAAGGACTTCACAAACTTCCATGTAGATAATTCATTTTTGATTGGACTCGAGTCTGGAAACTAGAGTTTGAAATAAAGGCAAGATGAGACTTGATTGTTTAAACATTTGAAACATGAGACACTTCGTGGTTTCAGATAAGGCAGCCTCAAAGACAGTATAAGTTAAACAAAGGTGTGTCAAAATTAAGCAAATTTCCATGAAGGTCAAACCACATGTTTCACAGATGATTTCAAGGCAAAGATGTATTGATGAGAATGAAAACTACTCTATGTAACTAGAAATAACTTTCTTTTAAAGGACCATGGACGATATCGCAACAGATTTCAGTCATATATTGGATTTTGGCTATTTTCTGAGGATTTGAACAGGTGCATATGTTAGGCCAATGCATTAACTCCAGGACAAGCAGTCATAGAGATTATAAAATAATTTGGACTTTAAGACAGGGAAGGTGCAAACACCCCATCAACATGTTTTTCTGTAATGTTGTCCTGATTTCCAGCCCTTTCCACACCTGTTTTTCAATGTTTGTTGCATCGATCACTCGTTGCGTTTTGAGACATGGTTAAGATCTTTAAATGAAAATATGATTCATGCAGGGGTTTTAAAGATATCAATTTTGGATGACCAAAATTGAGCTGAAAACAATGGACCACATGAGTTTTCCCTATGGGAAAATAACATGGGAAATACATGTACTGTTTTCCACTTTATCCCAAATAAATCATATTTTAGAGGTTAACTGTGTCTCAAAGTGCAACATATTGGTGCATCAAACATTGAAAAAACATATGTGGAAAGGGCTGAAAATAAGGACAACATTTCAGAAAAACCTTCCCTGTCTCAAAGTTCAAATTATTTTATTACCTCTATGAGTGCTTGATCTGGAGTTAATGCATTGGCCTAACATATGCACCTGTTCAAATCCCCAATAAATAGCCGAAATCCAACACATGACGGTTTGAAGACCAAATAAACACCTTTTGCTATATTATGCTATATTAGCATTGTGATGCTTGTATTAAAACATGCGCTGTATGAACACTTTATACTCAAATATTTTCATGATTTATCCCACATACCCCGAAACACGAGTAGCCATAGTGACCATATTTTTCATCAAAGTTAAGATGGTCAATGACATTTGGCAGTCTCACGCCCGGTGATCTGATGAAATGAACGGAGGGGGAGTAGCTGATTTTCGGTAAATTCAACAAATGTTGAAGATTTATTTTTTCAAGCAAAAGTTTACAATTGAATGGCTACATGAATAGGTGCAGTGCAGAGGGAAATATGTTAGGTCTTCTTGGATTTTTTTGAACTGATGGAGTTCTAAGATAAAAGGTCTATTAAAAAAGGCGCAGCGTCGCCAACGTGCAAATGACAATGGTCTGCAATGGTCTGCACGACATGTAATAAATATATAAGCGACATTTTTATATCACAAAATTCATTGCCGGTTTTTTAAAATAATTTTCCAAATGATAGATAAAAAATAATCGAAAATAATTAAAATTGAACGGAGGGGGGGGAGTGAACGGAGGGGGGGAGTAAAATGTCTTTAAGGTGGAAGAAATTTCCACAAATTCGTGTACTTGAAAAATGAACTCACTTACTCAGTAACTTGATGTTACAACTCTGAAAAGTGAAAAATGGGGACATATGGATTTATTGGAAGTTTTCATATGTCTTATAGACAAATTACCCCCCCCCCTCCATTCAATTTTAATAATTTTCGATTACTTTTTATATAACGTATGGTAACATGTTTTACAAAACCCAATAGTTTTGTGATAATTACTTCACTTACAAGTATTTATTACAGGTCGTGGAGACCCCTGTTGGTTGATTTATAGCAAAAACATTGGCATTTGCATGTTGGCGACGCTGCACTTTTTTAATAGATCTTTTATTTTAGAACTCCAAAGTTAAAAAAAATCCAAAAAGACCTAACATATTCCCCCGTCCACTGCGTCTATTCATTTAGCCATTCAATTGTAAACTTTCTCTTGAAAAAATAAATCTTCAAGATTTGTTGAATTTTCTACCGAAAATCAGCTAGATCTACTCCCCCTCCGTTCATTTCTTCTGATCACCGGGCGTGATTCTTATTTGAGACTGTATTTAACACCTCCTGTGAAAATTTGAATGAAAAGGGCACAAAACTCTTAGTTTGAGAGGGATTTTCTCTAAACTAACAGTATCGATTGACCTGGAATTTGAAAACAATTATAGAGACTACTTTTCCATGTTTTTCCAACACGGTTACAGTAAGAGAGTTGGCACAATGGGGGAACTTTAGGGTACAATTTCTTCATAATTAGCCTTCTTTAATTCTAGATACCATATACCATATTTTCTAAAATACCATATACCATATTTTTTACACCTCTTATACCATATACGATAAATTTTGCCCCCTCTTATACAATATACAATAAATTTTCAGCTTCTTATACGATATACAATATCTCTATACACCCCCCCCCCTATATACTTCAAAGCATACTCGACATTTTACTTTGAAATATGATCTTCGTAGAAATACACTCGACATTTTTCTGTTAGAATATAATCTTCTTTGAATATCGCAATCTCTGTTATTGTCGCGTCGTACACCTAAATGGGTATCGAGGGAGTTCGATGAATTCAGAACTCCTTATCATATTCTTGAAAAAACAGTTACGGATATCCAGACGTAGATGACTGACACAACTTTGGAACAAGGCTGTAACATGAAAAAACGTCAACATTTTTCATATGGTTACATATGTGCCATTTGCCGAGAGACGCCGAGCACCGAATGCCATGAAAACGCTCTCTGACAAAAGTGAAAATTCCGAAATTCCAAGTTGTTTCGTGTTACATGAAGGCCTATCATTGAGCTTAGTACCCGAGCTTTATATGGGTACGAGGTAACACTGAAGATTGTTTCTATTTCTATCATTACGTTTTTACTTTGTTTGATGTTTTACACAATTACGCTCATCAAATGCATAATCATTAAACTGCTAACTAGAAATTGATTATCAGTGGTCGATGAGAATGTATCCAATTGTAAACAGATCTCTTTGTGAAAAGTCATTCTGGTTATTGGGATTCTGAATGATATGTTTGAGGGTATTCGCTGTTTAGGACTTACTCTGAACCCAGGGTTAAAGACTAATCGATTAATTTGTGGCCAACTGATTGAATCTGGGGCACCATATTTAGCAATTTTACCATCATCAGTTGACTGATTCAATTCAATCATTTCTCGATTGTTCCTTTTCTGAAGTAATAAGATTAGGCTAATCGAATAAATTTGAACAAGTTTACGGATTTAACTTAGCAGAGAAGATTGTCTAAAATGTTGAAATGTAGATACGAGAGGAAATCCAATTGCATCATTCAGACTTCTATTTATTCAGCAACGCAAAGAAAATAGACGCATCTGGATTAAAATCAGTTTGCGAAACTTCAATTTATTGAACTTCTTCCAATTACAGTGAACACGATAATTGATATTTCCACGCCGTAATATTTGTTATTTACATTATCTACAAATGAACAAAGCTATCATTGCACTAATTATAGCTCATCAAATGTTGTACATTTTATATTAATTAAGGAATGTGTTCATCACAAATTTACTCAGTTCAAATTAGTAAACATTTCTTGGAGAATCTATTTCAAGCTCCCAAGTGCGAAAACCACAATAAATTCGAAAATAACTTAAGGTATAGCAAAAGTACACCAGTGATGATTTTAAGCATATTTCGCGAGATACAAAATAAGACACAACTGACATGCCTGCAAAATCTCTAGCTCAGTTGTTTACTTTTGCTAAAAATAAATTTCACGTTACAACCATCACTAATAAATAATGTAATATCTGAATTCGACTAATGTAACTATCCTCTAATGCTGCACCTCAACAAAATAATTCCATTTAAAGAAAATCAGATTATTGATTGTTCGAATTATTTGATATAGAAAAAATATATTTGAAGATAGCTAACTGCACGTAATATTTTTTATTCTTCAGCAGTGAGATCGTTCATGTTTGATTCGTCACCAGTTTCAATACTTTCAGCTGAGTTCTCTTCTGATGATTTTTTACCGAAAAATAGAGTAGGATGACTTCCGTCATCGAAACGTTTGCCGAAAACGAGTCCACTACTAGCTGGGTCAAATCGTTTGCCGAAAACGAGTCCGCTACTTGCTGGGTCGAATCGTTTGCCGAAAACGAGTCCACTACTAGCTGGGTCAAATCGTTTGCCGAAAACGAGTCCACTACTAGCTGGGTCAAATCGTTTGCCGAAAACGAGTCCACTACTAGCTGGGTCAAATCGTTTGCCGAAAACGAGTCCACTACTAGCTGGGTCAAATCGTTTGCCGAATACGAGTCCACTACTAGCTGGGTCAAATCGTTTGCCGAATACGAGTCCACTACTAGCTGGGTCGAATCGTTTGCCGAATACGAGTCCGCTACTTGCTGGATCAAATCGTTTGCCGAATACGAGTCCACTACTAGCCGGGTCGAATCGTTTGCCGAATACGAGTCCACTACTAGCTGGGTCAAATCGTTTGCCGAAAACGAGTCCACTACTTGCTGGATCGAATCGTTTGCCGAATACGAGTCCACTACTAGCCGGGTCGAATCGTTTGCCGAATACGAGGCCACTACTAGCCGGGTCGAATCGTTTGCCGAATACAAGTCCACTACTAGCTGGGTCGAATCGCTTTTTCTTTCCAAAGACAAGTCCACTCATACTTGGGTCCATTTTCTTATCATCTTTCAAGGGGCGTTTCCCAAACACAAGACCACTACTTGCAGGGTCAAAACGTTTACCAAAAACAAGTCCGCTACTGGCAGGGTCAAAACGTTTCTTTTTTCCAAAGACGAGCCCACTGATGTCTGGATTCATACGTTTCCCATAGACCAATCCGCTCAAGTTTGGGTCCATTTTCTTCTCTTCTTGAATTGCTGTGACGACTGCTAACCATATCACCAACAGGGCAGTAAAAGGGTTTACCAGATCCATCTCTTAATCTGAAATGAGAGATGAAATAAATGAAATGTCTCTATTCCGCAAAACTATACTCAATTAAGATTTTTATGACTTCAATCACGTTTCGAGTAATGTGAACGTTCCTCTCTGTATATATGAGAGCTTGTGATAGGTGTGACCTACCAGCGTTCAGAAGTGTGTAGATTCGGGAACCGTGATATAATTACTATATGTAACCTTCGTCACTTAAAAGGGAATTTGGAAAGTGTTTGAGGTGATTGATCCAATTTAAGGTATTGAACTTCGATATTTATGGATCCAGTGTCTCTCTTATGATTCCTTTGTTCTGTACTTTCCTCTGTGAAATTGATATGCAATTATTTATTTCATACGAAAGACTCCGTTTGTTTAGCATAGAGACTTTGTAAGCTGTTGACAATGTAATAATATTGTTTAGTTAGTTGTTTAGCGATAGGACAATAATGTATACGATGTCTGCTTGACCGAACTTGATATTTCCTATTCTAAGTCTGATATAAAAGTGCGTGTTTGCAGCCCACGCATTTTTATCTTGGACATGCTGGATTCTATAAACGATTCAATCTGAATTGCAGCAAACATTTTAGACCTCGTATGCCGAGAAGATGTGTCTGTAGAAAGATATAGGTCGTAAATAAGAGCCAATCAACAATTAGGTAGATTTAAATTGAGCTGTTTTCAAGAAGAGTGAAATCTCCTATCATCGTAAAAACGCTTGCAAGCCTCGTTTCCATAAAAATAGCCCGAGACATCCGGTAATCTAGAACAACGGGAAAAATTAAATTCAGACAATTAACTCAATACCTGAATATCTGATTTTATTACTACCAAATAGCATGTTAGATTAGATTAGATGTTGGATTATTTATTTTAGATAACCTATCTGATTAACAATATACGTCAGCACCTAAAATAATATCCAGGTTTAAAAAATAGAATATCATGTGTCGTGAACAATAATGTTCAAATTAATCTCGGTATTGTGCTGAAGATGAGCCGCTAATACCCGGAGTGTTGTATGATCTAATTTCATTGGAAATATGAGGATTGATGACAGGTATTTGTTACGTGGTCGACGGTGGCTTAATCTTGATCATTTCCATTGTCAATAGATATCAGTAAAAAGGAAATTCTATATGAGTATCTTACATGTGAACATAGCCTTGTTAACTGGTGATCATTAGCACCTATCTTACACCTGCCACTTTTCATTTCAACATAGCGGATCTCTCCCGATGCAATAAAATGTTTTTAATTATCGGATAAAAGTTTCATTAAGAGTCTTTTATTTTGTCAATGATAGAAGATACGCGCCGTATATAACTATTTTCAGATCGGTTTGGTCAGTAAGTACATAGTTTAAGAAAATGACCCTAGATTCATTCACCAAGTTATAATTAAATCCGGTTTAGAGTTGTAAACGTATAATATATCACTATCTCCGAATAAGGGTAAGAATGAAATATGATGATACTATTTTCGGTGTGCTATAAACAAACAGTGGCCAAATATTAATAAATTCATTATACGATGTAACATCTATTGGGATATGGTCTAATAGATAAAATTCAATTTTACCTGTTTTTAGTAAATGCAATAAAATGGTAAACTATTCACCTGGCTACAATCAATTGATCAGATGATTTAGCAAGATACATCAAGTATTTATCGAATAAATTGAAACTTGTAATAAGAAACCATAGAACGTGACAAGAACAAATAGGCGTTTTTCATCTTATATTACGATTATCCTCCTTAATTACTGCATTACGGGAACGCAGAGGTACCCTAGCTGAAGGCGTTGCAAAGCTAAGGCCATAAAAAGTAGATTCTTTGTTTGACGTCAACTTGCTTGTGTGATTTTGAGTAAATCACCAAAAAACAAACAAATCCAAATATCATTTATATGAAATCAATTAACAATCCCAGGTGGTCTTGGTTTAAATGTTATACTATGTATTTAACTGTTTAAATACATATTATATACTAAATATGTGTTTGTTTAGTTACTGCAAATTGGTATATGTACCCTTTTGTAGCCATAAATTTAACACATTTAATAGGAAACAATGAAACAATTTCTGATGGCCTAATGAGAGCATACAACATTAATCGTACTTTATTCAGCAAAATATTGCGGTTAGAATTCAGAGTTTAATATTTCAATACTGTATATGATTCCGAAAAGATAGTTTGCACCTTTCTGTAGCAACCATCTAGATGTATCTATACATTACTAATGAATATGATTCTTCATGTTCTAATAACATTAAATGCCCTGTTTGAAAACAAACACGGACAATAAGGCAATTATAAAAACTATAAAATTAGGCATAGTAGTCAATGATAATAAGTCAGTTATAAGCAAAGATACATCAAACCAAAACTGAGAGTCGCCGAATTGCAACATATGCAGCTCAAGTTCGCCATTCTGATATAATCACATCTTTCTGTTTTATAGAAAGGCTCTAATAGAATGCCATGGTGGGGCTGCATAGGGTCTACCCACCGTGATATCGAACTGCAAATTTTTTTAATTTTAAGTACGTCAGTTATTTAATGGTTTCTTTTCCGAACTGCAAATTTTTTTAATTTTAAGTACGTCAGTTATTTAATGGTTTCTTTTCCATGGATTATTTCATACTATAAACACAATTAAGTAATCTAAGAAAGGTATAAATGTCAACGTCTATGTTTAAGTTAATGGGATTATTTCTTAAAAGACAATGTAAAGACATTAACATTGTATTTTTAACGCAACTAGGACATCCTTTTGAAATGAATATTTCCTAAAACGCCCCAAAAGTATGAATACATCCATCCAAATAGCTTGCATATCACACCTAGCAGTCTGATTTAAATGTTAAGGGGCGAAATGCCATAAAATCAGCGGTGTAAGTTATGCATTGCCTTACAAGTCTTCAGTTAATCTATTATCTATTTATATTGTGGATGTCCATTTGTCAAATATGTCACATTTCAAAATATATTTAGTGTTAAATTTGGCGTTAAATCGACGAAAAGATATCAGTTTCACCACCGTTCTTATTTCGCACAGTTAGACTTTTAACAACTGATGCAATGGTTATTAATTTGGCGACTGTATCTTTTTGGGCTAAAACTCTAGCTAAACAATAAGACATTGACAAATTAAAGAAGAAACGACCGATGATTTCCACTATCAAAATAAAGCAAAACGGATAGCCTTACTTTCACAAAGTACTGTGTTACGATTTATCAAATCCATAATTATAGAAATGTACAAACCCGGTGAAAAAATATGACATGATTCTAGTCTCCGAATTTGGAACTAAATCTAAGTCTACTTGTTCCATAGAATGAACAACCTAAAAATCAAATATTATACTTATCAAATAGATAAATATCGATAACACTTTTTGACACTTTTGAAGATCGAAATTGCATTAGTTTCAATACGCTTATTTTATCAAAGTGTAGAAAGTAGTTAATATAGTTACCTTATAAGTTAGCAAAGTATGTTGTCAAGGTGCCCCTCGTTTCGCTTGGGTTCTTGTTGCGAGTCTCACAAATGGCAGAGTCGACTGTAGGTTGTCTTATAAGGGATACTCTAATCAGATTATCAGCCTTAAAAGCATATTTCAAAGGTGATATCGTCCAATTATTGGTAGCATCAATCGTGAATCATTAAATGTTATCTGTTCCTCTTGATGTGCGCCTGTGCTCGCTAAGATACAGATTTCGAAAGACAACTCACTGCAATCCTAATATTGGTGACGTCAACAAGGGGGCGTCTCACGCTCGGCTATTTTATCCAAGTAAAGAAACGCGTTACCCCAATCCTAAAATGTATAGGACTGGCGGTAATCATTCATATTTTGTGTAACATTTTGCCCAAAAGAAAAAGTCAGCTTGACAGGAAAAATATATGAAACATTGTCAAAATCAATATCTAGATTTTAACCTATTCTTTATGGGTCTCTGAAGCTCGACATAATCCTGTTGGGGGTAATGGGCTATCCATTCAAAGTATGAAACCATTATTCAAAGGCGGCAGCCTGTCCCTATATATTTCGCTTTTCAAAACTAGGTTCGCTTCCTGGTCATCTCAACCCCAAGTCAACTCAACCCAGTAAAACTCAACCCCAGTAAAATTCAACCCCTATATATTTAAGTCCTGACAAATTTGTGTTCCACATGATATAAAAGTTTGTTGAATAAAATGCGTCATAATCTTGATTTAAGATTGTAATGAAATTACTTTGAAATGGCATATAAAAACTGACAGTATACTTCAAAATGTAAGTTCTCTCCTAATCATCTAGGCCGTGTAAAGTAAAAAAGAATGAATGAATGAATGGGGTTGAGGGTTGAGTTGACTTGGGGTTGAGTTTTACCGGGCTTGAGTCTTACTGGGGTTGAGTTGACTTGGGGTTGAGTTTTACCGGGCTTGAGTCTTACTGGGGTTGAGTTGACTTGGGGTTGAGATGACCTGTCACCTGTTTGCCCGTCTGAACTTTTCTGTATCATTTGTATTAAACGGATTTAGAATGGAGAACCAAGCGAAATATAGGGTTATCTATGTACATAGCAATTATAGTATGGGAGCAAAGGTCATTCCGTGTCCTTTTTAGAGGCGAGCTAAGCGACATTTATTTTCAGGAACTATACGTGATACTTACCAAGAAAAATTATGTTGGCAATTCTGAATCCGCGACGGCGTTGCTATGGTAACCAAGTAAATATGCCACGCCCACTTTTAGGGTCTCTTTTCAGTGTATGGTCCCTATCTCTGTCATTATTGCTCAGATTTAGGTGAAATTAACACCAAATGGAAGGTAATGGATAATGCAATCAGGAAATATTAAGTTGACAATTCTGAATCCGATATGGCGTTGCTATGGTAACAAAGTAAATATGCCACGCCCACTTTTGGGAGCTATTTTCAGTGTTTGGCCCCTAACTTTGTCATTATTGCTCAGATTTAGATGAGATTTGCACCAAATTAAAGGTAATAGATGAGCAATCAAACAATCTTCAAAGTATGCCAATATGGTGATTTGCATTCTAACTATGACGTCAAAACTGTTTGTTCTTGCATATTTTATTTTAATCATAATGCATAAAATCTGGGAAATCATTGTCTTTCAAATGGTCAGTATAATGCTTTTAACTAGTTTAGTTTATTTCTTTTAGTTGAGTTTATTAGTTTATTTCATTCATACATGTATGATCATAAAATTGAATAAATATAATGAAAGTGTCCAATTCACACTGTTGCTTTGGTGACAGCATGTAACAAACTATCTGCTGTAAACAAGAATTCTTTAGGAAATGTTACATTTTGACCAGTTGACTGACATGTATTCTTTTTAAAATTTGGTGACAGAAAATAATCTAATAACCATAGTTATCAAATTTGGATTGTGCTATATTATGATGTCATAATGGCAATTTTTAATCAGGGGTGCAGCCAGCTTTCAGTCAGAACGGGCCTGCGATCGTGGGACAGGCAATCCAAAAGTATTTATAGGATACGTAGGTTTTGAATATTACAAAATTTAGCAAAAAGCTTCAAGTTGAAAGTCTTCTTTTATCTAATGGTTCTATTTTTATTGGTTATTAGGGGGTGGGTGAACCCAGCGCCCCCCATCCCCCTAAGCACTGCCTATGTTAATCCAATATGATGTTGCTATGGTAACCATTAGGTGAATATGCTTGGTGAATCAGACAATACATGAATAATGTAGATTGGCTGACTGACATACTAAGTACCTGTTATGGTATCATAGCTGCTTTTTTGTGATTATTTTCTTGAAATAAGTTAAAATTGCTCAAAATGATTCCACTGTAATAGACATTGGTACTAACTATTCCATTAATCGCCTAAAAACACTTGACAAACATTTTACAAAACACGAAATGTAATAATAAATTTCACAAATCCCCGATTTATTTCACAATTTTGCTAAGATTAATTTTTGCGATTTTACCAAGCACGAAACTAAATAGCAGGCGAAAAATACCAGGAGTACAGTACCTGTTATAGTATCATAGCTGCTTTTTGTGATCATCTCTTGAAATAAGGTAAAATTGCTCAAAATGGTTCCAAATTGGAACCTTGTCCTTTGACATTCACCATAAAATTAAGCCAAAGCTGAAAACTATGATTGATTCCATTTCGTTACAAGTATGAAGTATGGAAGCTCCTGATTTCAGATATGCTTTTGGTTTTGAAATCCGACATCCGACCATTCGGTTCAAAATTGGTACAGTTATGTCTACATGACCTAAAAAGATGAAATAGGTATTGACCTATACCATAAAATGATATTTTTGTATGTAAATTGACACTGAACATATTTTTCGGATTTCGAAACCATTAGCATAAAATGATATTTTTGTATGTAAATTGACACCGAACATATTTTCGGATTTCAAAACCATTAGCAGCTATTAATGCCACAATGGGTATGCCAGTCAGTCAATCGACATAATCCATGCATTGTCTGAATCTTTAGCTTTAATTTGATGAATATTTCATATACACTCAAGTTGTAATCATATGACAAAGATAGAAGCAAAACTTTGGAAAAGCCCTGAACAGTGGGGGGATGGCATATTCACCTAGTTACCATAGCAACATCATATTGAATTAACATAGGCATTGCCAGGGGGTGCGATGGGTGCGCCCCCATAAACAAAAAAATAGAACCATGAAATAGAAGAAGAGCTTCAAAATCATTTTGACTTAAAGCTTCTAGCTCAGTTTTGAAGGAAGTTGCATCAACTTTTGTAAAATTCAAAACAAATCTTTAAAACATTTTTAGTTGCTTGCCACAATCGAAATCCTCCCCCCTCTCCTGACTAAACGCTGGCTGCACCCCTGATTAAAATTGCCATTATGGCATCATAATATAACACAATTTAAATTAAATAATTTTCTATACTTATAAGATTATTTTCTGTCATCATATTTTAAAAATAATACATGGGTCAGTCAACTAGTCAAAATGTAAAATTTCCCAAAGAATTCTTTTTATTACATCAGATAGTTTTGCTACGTGCTGTAACCATAGCAACAGCATAAATTGGAGATTTTCAATGCATTTTTAGATTTATTCAGTTTTTATGACCATGCAAGTATGAATGAAATAGAATTATAAACTCAACTAAAATAAATAAACTAATTAACTAGTTAAAAGAATTACTGACTATTCTAAAGACAATAATTTCACAGATTAATACATCATGATTAAGATAAAATATGCAAGAACAAACAGTTATGACGTCATAATCAATATGCAAATCATCCTATTTGCATAGTTTTGTCAACCTAATATCTCCTGATTGCATTATCTATTACCTTCCATTTGGTCTGAATTTCATCAAAATCTGAGCAATAATGGTGGAGATGGGGGCCAAACACTGAAAAGAGCCCCTAAAAATGGGCATGGCATATTTACTTGGTTACCATAGCAACGGCATCGCAGATTCAGAATTGCCCATAATATTTCTTGATCATACTTTATACATGTAAAGAAATAGAATGAAAATCAATCATACTTTTCAGCTTTGGCCTACTTTTATGGTGAATATCATTATCAAAGGACAAGGTACCAATTTGGAATCATCTTGAGCAATTTTAGCTTATTTCAAGAAAATAATCATGAAAACAGCTATGATAGTCATACCATAACAGGTATGCCAGTCTGTCAATCTACATTCCCCATGCATTGTCTGATTCTTTAGTTTTCATTTGATGAAAATTTCATATAAATTTAGAGCTATCATCATGACAACTGAAAAAATCAAAACTTTGGAAAAGATCTGAAATTTGGGACGGAATATTCACCTGAATACCATAGCTAACGTAGGCATAGCCAGGGGTGTGATGGGGAAACCCCCACCCCCTCCCATTAACCAATAAAAATAGAACCATTAAAGAGAAGAGATTTAAAATGCTTTTGACTTGAAGCTTCTAGCTCAATTTTGAAGAAATTTTTGTAAAATTTAAGAACAATTAAACATTTTTTGAGTTGCTTATGCCGAGATCGCATCCCCCCTCATTGAAAGCTGGCTGCACCCTGATTGAAAGCTGGCTGCGCCCCTGATTAATAATTGCCATTATGACATCATAATATAACACAATTTAAATTAGATAAGTTTATATCGTTATTAGGTTATTCTCTGCTATCAAATTTTAGAAGGAATACATGTCAGTCAACTGGTCAAAATGTAACATTTCCCAAATAATTATTTTTATAGCAGATAGTTTTGCAACATACTGTTACCATAGCAACAACTTGAATTGGATATTTTCAGTACATTTTTTCAATTTTTTATAACCATACATGTATTAATGAAATAAACTTATAAACTCAACGAAAATAAATAAACTAATTAACTACTTAAAAGCATTACTGACGCTTTTAAAGACAATATTTCCACAGATTTATACATCATGATTGAAATAAAATGTGCAAGAACTAATGGTTATGACGTCATAATTAGTATGCAAATCACTTTATTTGCATATTTTATAAATTGTTTCATTGCTCTTTCCATTACCTTTCATTTGGTACAAATCTGAGCAATATTGACGAAGATAGGGACCAAACACTGAAAAGAGCCCCTAAAAGTGGGTGTGGGATATTTACTTTGTTACCATAGCAACGCCATATCGGATTCAGATTTACCAACTTAATATTTCCTGATTGCATTATCCATTATATCATATAATTTCATATAAATCTGAGCAATAATGACAGAGATAGGGGCCATACACTGAAAAGAGCCCCTAAAAGTGGGCGTGGCATATTTACTTGGTTACCATAGCAACGCCGTCGCGGATTCAGAATTGCCAACATCATTTTTCTTGATCAGTATCACGTATAGTTCATGAAAACATATGTCGCTTAGCTCGCCTCTAAAAAGGACACGGAGCCTCTTATTTGGACTTTTGCTCCCACACTAATTAGATGCCATTTGAATATAAGATTTGGTGGTACATGGTCCAAGATAGCACTTTCATCTTGAGCTTATATTTCATCTCATTAGATGTCATTAAACGTGTGCCCGTGTCAATATCTTATGGCAGTCACAATGGAAGAGAACACAATATTGAAGATAACAAAATGCTTATTATGTAATTATGGACCTATATTAATTAATTGCATTGGTATGTGTAATCATTTACATTCTAATAAAAAATACAATTTCCGTAGGAACATGCGCTTCTAGTTTCTGGCAGATGGCTATGATGTTTGGTTTGCATTTTGTGTTCCTAATTCAATTCTATGTTGTATATTATTATCAAAATATATGCATGACATCATGTTTTTATATTTGCGTTATTTCTTTGAATTAAGTTTGAAAAATGCAAAGCAACATTTTTCTTTGCATGTGCTTTCCTCCAATTTTGAAAACCAGGGCATACGCTAATTTATGGAATGTTGGAAGTTCCATAACGTTCTCTTGAAAACCCATGTCTTTGTATAATCACATTAGGCCGATGCAAGGAAAATAGTTGTGTAAATTGGTCCAGACTTGTAGCTAACGTATGGCGTATCTTGCATCTAATAAGAACTCAAAGCGTTTAAGGGGCGGAATATATTTTCCACATCTCATTCTTTTTGGCAGTTGAGCTACCACATCATTCAAGATGTACACTCGTATGGGCGTAGCCAGAAATGAGGCAGGCGAGATTCCTCGCTAAAAATTTACATCGATTTCTGTCATTCATGCAACCGTTCAACTGATACTTTGAAAACTAATGATCGTGTTTGATAGCGTTTTAGCTAAAAGTTGCCTCACTAAATTGATTTTGCCTCGCCATTCTGGCACGGTTATGCATTTTAGAGATAATGTCAATTTCAGAAAATATATCTTCAGAATGATAATTATTAACTAATGCTTAGTTTGCCTTGGGTACGTGCAATTATCATGATTAGGTGTAGACAGAATATGAATCTGAGGCGGGTATATGTTGTGTACGATTTAAAATGATAAGGAGAAAAATGAGATAATTTTAGTGAAGCCAAACAACATCGTCTACGGTAGCAAGGGATGCGCGCGGACATAAAGATAAATGAGCTTAGTTCCCGTGTGACCAAACAAAACATCTTTATTTATTTAATATAAATACATGAAGCAAAAAGCAACCTTATCGAAGAAAATGCCATTTCCACGTCCGTACCTCTTAGAACCTTTAATTTAGTCAGTTTATAATACACATGAATCGTTTACAGTAAGATGACATAACGATAAAAAGATCATCTCGGTCGTCCTGATCATTGTAACCCAGACATATCTTGTTTTGAGTCCATTGGATGGTGTATTTTTAATCAAATTGCAAAGTGATTAAAACAAGATATGAAACATACAGGGTGAGCCAAAAAATATAACAAATTTGAATAACTCAGTCATCCAGCAGCGATTTGAACTCATATTTGGCACAATTAAACCTTGCTCAATATTCTTTCATTCTAAGTTTCAACGGTCTACTGTTAATGGTCACTTTGTGTTTTATGGCCATTTTAAAAGACATGCTCCAAATGTGGAAAAATCACCCGATATGAACCCCAAACATGAAATCAACATGGTGTAAACTCAACATAATATTTCTAATACGTTTTCGCCAAGACGTCTTGGAATGTCACGTGTAAAATAGGGCTAATATGAATGTATTCGAAATAGCGCACAGAAATCCTGCATTCCGACAGGCGTACATACCCTTTACCACATAATATTACTGTATATAAGATGATCCAAATAAAGATTTAATTTGGTGTTATTTGGTGCTTCGTCGTTTTGCATAGACTAAAGATATAAAAAAAAGGTTTTGGTAAACGTGCTGCACGGTAAAACCTGTATCAATGAATATATATCTTTCTCTAGTGAAAACCTCTTCTTATCAAATATTCCTCTGGCTTCTGTATGAAATTGCCTCTATAGAGTGAACATCTACCAACTTGGAACACATTTTTTGGGCTCCATATGTGTTCACTGTACACATGTTTTACTGTAGTTGCATCGGATGACCATAACTCTTATTCAAATAAAGAACAATCTTAAAATCAAATTTTGCATTTTCGTATTTCAAGATACACTCCACTTACCTTTTGGAACGACTAACAATCCACAGTTCATACCATTATATGTATTTAGCTTCATCTTCATCAAATAATTTTACTTCAAATAGTCAAGTTACCGTAAAAATGACCATATCAGGCGATAGATCGACATTAGGCACTACGAAAGGCAAATACCCTACACTGAAATGAAGTTGACTATCATTTCCATGAGTTACCATGCAATATAAGTTGGATTGCAGTACAAACTGAGAAAAAAGCTTAAAAGTTGTCGTATATACATCTCAGAATTTGAATTTTGTACTTTATTACGTTTCATTTTTCAGAATACTTTACGAAAGAGATTTGACACGCTCGCTCCTCTTAAGTGTAGTTGTAAAGTATATATTATAAATCTAAATTCTTAACGTACTTCAGATTTGAAAATGCAATGTCACAGCGGACAAAAAAATGAAGCATTTTTTTTTATGAAAAAAAATTAAAAATACCAAAGACATCAAGATCTCATTAATACCTTCAGAGTTATGCTTAAAACATATGTAAATATTATCATGTCACTTTGTTGTACCATTAAAAAGAAATAAAAGAAATGGTACATTTTGGAGTATGATTATGATACTCCGGCGCCGTTTTCAATAGCTTTTAGTCTAGCTTTTAGATCCTCGGGAACCTGTCTATAGGTGTATAATGAAAATGATGATAACTATAGTAAGTAGCAGAAGGTTTTCGAAATGAATGAAGTGGATGAGCTACTCCCGAAGTACAGGGTGTACCAAAAATGCAACCCACTTAACAAAGCATAACCAATAGAGTTTGACAATTTTTTCATCATAATTTATAAGTTGGTTAATGTTCTTTAAGTTGACAAAGTTTCATCATTGTAGAATGTGTATGTCCCATTTGCTGTTCATTTGAAGAATGTGCTACAAATGGCTAACACTTCTCCACAGACAGACTTCCACATGCCGTGTGAACTTAATTATGCTAAAAAAGATTTTGTTAAACTCTTGGTTAAAAAGATATGAATTGTTGGGTTGGTTGCATTTTTGGTACACCCTGTAATTGGCACTCAACGAGTAAAACATTAAATATGGGGATAAAGCAACACTTGTTGCAATACTCGAAATACAAATAATGATGATTTTCAGGTAACAGGAGAAACTATTTCCAAGGAATATGACTATTACGGTATAGTAGATTAGTAGAACGGCTAGAAAGAACAAGTGAAGAAGTAATGGGACAAGGAGGGGGGATAGAATTGGAAATGTTTCCCTGGCTACGGTTCTTTGGAAATAGAGCCTATAAGGTTCTTGTGGAATATTTGCGTGTAAGAGATGATCTCTTTGGTCGTTGGATAACTGAATACAAAAAAATTTAAAAAACTATTTTTATAGTAATGGAGAAGTTATCATATTTTATCAATAGCGTTGTTTGATAGTCTTGCCTCAAGACTCTGTAAGTGTACTTATTAGTCGTTGGGTGACCCCAAAAAACAGAACCCTCTAAAAGTGTAATTATTTCTGAAATACCTATCCCTATCAACCCAATCTTTTGTGTGCATTAACTAGAATCTATTGATGATAATATGATATAGGCCTAAAGGTTGTTTCATAAAATTGATTATTTGTGATATCATGGGTGATCTTAGAATGTGTCCAATTTTCGGAAAATCAACATTTTGACAAAATCATATCTTGAGATTTTATGAGAAATTCAGAGAGAAATTCCAAAGAGGACGTAAGATCAAAGTCTAATTTAATATTTTAATGAAAAATGAAGAATAATTAAGCAATGGTAAAAATCAGATGACTGAAATGCCTGGCCTCTGAGCAAGAACACCTCAAACGCTGTACAAAATTCAAAATTCTGAATTTTCAAGAAATCGTTAAGACAGCAGAATGATCAGTCAAGAGCACTATATGACATGCGGTATCAAAATCGGATATTTAAAAACGAGTTGAAAGAGGGAGAAAGGAGACCCTTTACAGTTAAACACCCGAATGGAAATAATGATCAGCTTTCCTATCTTGGGAGGTTTCTAGGAATGGGGTATGAGAACACCTGAAAGCACTATGTGTGATTGCATTGAACGTAGTTTCAAAAGCACCACTCAGAAGTTTCAACATTTATGATATAAGTGTTCTTTTCGTTACCATTATATCATGTATATTCTAGCTTCCTGCCATTCGGTGCTGGTAGACGGGTGTGTTTGGGTGAAAATCTTGCCAAAGCGCGGCTTTTTCTTATGGTGACATGCTTCTTACAAAAGTTCAAGTTCTATCCTGAGGAGGACAACAATATTCCTTCTTCTGATCCAAGGACATTCACTATGGGAATAACTTTGAGACCTCCACCATATACATATATATTATACAGTATCATAAGATCATATATATAATATATATATGTACAATAATATTATATCTACAATAATTGCAAAATTGAGAAAATAAACTAGTGTCGTGGTGTAGCAAATTTTACTGTGTCTTGAAGGATTACATTTAACAGGAATGATGCGCATGACAATTTCATGATTTTAACAGCTCAACGTATGGCATGATTGGGGTAAGGTTTGATTGGGGTATGGTATGATTGGGGTAAGGGTTGATTTGGGTATGACATAATTGGGGTATGGTATGAATGTGGTAAGGGTTGATTGGGGTATGGTATGATTGGCCAGATTTGGGTAAGGTTTGATTGGGGCATGGTATGATTGGGGTATGACATGATAGGGGTATGGTATGATTGTGGTGTGATTTAGATTAATGAGCACAACAGACAACGCTTCATCAGAGAGCGAGGGCCTTAAAATATAATACCCAGAGAAAATGAATCGGCCCATGTCAAGTTTAAATCAACTGATCACCCTTCTGCTAAATTGTGTTGTGATCCAGTAAAGATCAGGCTTTGTATAAAAACCTCCTACCTCATACCCACCTACCCACCTACGTTGGACATGATACAGTCTTTGAAGGGTTCAATTTTAGAGATCTTAGTTTATTAAATCTTAGTTTATGATGAATTATAGATGCATTTGTAACGACCCTTGATAGCATGTTGCTACTACAGCCCTGCTGGGTTCGATTCCCACTCGGGGCCTCGAGTTTAGCACACTTTCTTTCAATTTCTTTTTCTGGCTTGTTGGACCTATGCTCACAGTCGTTAGTTAGTTATTCCCCTGGGGTGCCCTCGGGTCATTACACATTACAATGCACCTATATGCCTTTATCTATGCATCTGTCATCCGTAGAGTCATAAAATAAAGCCCGAATTGTAGAAATGTTAATAATTAGAGCTATTTTGAGATTTAAAAATCTTTAAATTGAACCCTTCAATGACTGTATCATGTTCTTCGTAGATGGGTAGGTGGGTATGAGGTACGAGGTTTTTTATACAAAGCCTAATGCAAATCAATAACAAAGAATGATAACTTATTTTATCCCATTTTTAGTTGTGTATTTATTTCCCAAGAAAAAGAAAATATGGTAGATGTTTACTCCATACTTCTATTTTCCAAGCACATGTACATTCGTGTTCAAATAAATTAACCTGTTTGGTTTATTATCTGCACTTAAATTGAAGAGATAAAGGGAAAATTAAGAGCAAAATATAGTCATATATTATCATCACAACAATTTTGTTCTTTTTTAAAATAAATCTGAAATATCTGAAATATTATTCTAAATAATAATAATAAAAATAAGTTATTTTGCTGAGGGTTCAATGTGGAATTGAATAGATTGTCCTCAGTTCTTGACAAATATCCATTTCATTAAATACTGTTTGATTACTTTTTGCAAATGACCAAGCAAAATGTGACACCATAAACAATACTTTATCATGCAAACTTAAACTCTGTAGAGCTTTTTTCTAAAACATTTCCAATGATAATTATGATACATCCCTCCAACATGTCCAAGGAAAAAGGTACATTTCTAACCATGTTAATGTATTGGAAATAATTTATTACTTCAGTCTTTCCAGAAAATGTTAAAAAAACAATATTTGGTCATTTCAATCATTGAATTCCTTTTACCTTTAAATGGTTAGGCGGAGATTTACACCAATGGTTAGGGGGGCATATCTGTGATCTCGGAAATGAACAATGAGGTATCATTGGAAAGTTGTATTAGGTATCATTGGAAAGTTTATTCAATCCCCAGTATTATAAGGGTTTATCATTTAAAGTCAAAACAAGGAAGAAAAGCCAGAAAGTTTCAGATCAAAAGACAAACTACAAAAACCTATTAACAAATACCTTAGGGGCAGGTTTTTCCCCACCACCCACCCCTAACTATTTAAGGGTTAAGAAGAAAACAAAAACTTTGTGCATGTTAAATGTACATTGTAGGCCAACTACAGCATGTTTACAATATTTACATGTTTCTCTTCAGTGAATCACAGGATGTGAACTAATGCTACATTACGGTTGAAAATTTGAACTGCACTTTTTAATAGATGATCCCAACTTCACTCAATAATCCTCATCTTCAACTATTAATACATCATCATGGTATAGGTCTGACCAATAAAAGAACAAGTTGTCCAAGGCCTCAGCAAATTATAAAGTTTAAAGCTTTTGGATATCAAACTACTAATGTTGGTCTGTCTGTTCTATTAAGTTGAATTATAATTTCCAAATTCCATCTATTTTCAATAAAATGGTGCCTCAGTTATCAAAGTATAACATAACTGTGTTAAGTGCCCTGACTTCCATTTTAACATGTACCAAATCATCTCCTTCCATTTCAAGTGTGGAAATCTTGCAGAAAGACTTCATTAATATCGCAAAGACATATATCACAATGATAGATATATACTATTACAATTAACATTAATTTGCTGCATTCAGTCAAGTGAATTGTTGATGCTTAACATAATTATTTCTCCTGAACTTTCAGATAAGCCCAGCTGATAGCTTATAATAAACATGTACATGTAAGTTCAAAACAACTTTCATGAAGGAACAGTCTTGATAGTTTTTCATACACAAATATGATTTTGATTGTCCAACTTTTTCAAAAAGTAAAGGCATGTCGCATCTCTAAAAATATAATTTTTTGGACAATGTTTAAGTTATCATTGATATTGCTTACATATATGTAATTATTATTGATATCATTTTTGACAGCACCTCTCAATAGACTAATACGCGATAGACGAAAACATGGTCATTAACATAAATATCTCCCGCAATGCATCACTTCGAATGGGACAAATTTTCAATGGTCCGGTGATTAAACCAAATTCTCCCAACCTTAAAACCATGTTTTCGCGTATTGTCGGGACGATAAAGGTCATACTAATTTCAAGTAACAACCCTCACAATTGATATAAGTCAAACATATAAAAACATGACATCAAACCCGCGTTATATACACAAGAACTCGCTTCTTTTTCATATCGAGTCATCGAGGCTCAGCTTCCGGTAACTAAGTCGGTGACGTCACCAAAGAACATTTCATGATTATCGTCAGTTTCGAAAAATATTCGTGAAAACGCTTGGAAAATTGCCATAAGGACCTATATTTTTATCGATTGTGCAAATATCCGTGAAGAGGAATGTCAAATAATGCTGAAATGATGTGTTCAAAATCGGACTCAGTATATTTCAATGGAAAAAAACCCGGATGTAAAAAATCTGTTCTCGGAATTGGAGCTCTTCAAAAGGGGAGGTGAGAATATTGTTGTCATTCTGAACTATCGCGTACACCTCTATTGATTATTCAATATATGTAGGTTTTTCAATCATTTATATCATTCTTCAATCATTCATATCATCTTTCAATCAATCATATCATCTTTCAATCATTCATATCATCTTGCAATCAATCATATCATCTTTCAATCATTCATATCATCTTTCAATCAATCATATCATCTTTCAATCATTTATATCATCTTGAACAAACAGTGTCCTTTGCAAATTTTCAAACAAAATAAACTATAAAAAAATTATGTTAAGAATTTCATTTTCGCAATAATATAATATGAATCCTCACTAAGAGCGGATTTCAATAAAATGTCATGAGAATAGCACCCTGAATTCAGAGTAGTCAGTCATACCAGGCCTTCTTCCATTCTCTTTCATTGTCTTTTTGACAATAGCCCAGTTTACACGACACATAGCATTCCTTCTTGGATTAAACATTTTAGAAAAATCAATTGATTTACACTTCCTTTGTAAAATGTTTTAATGCTAAGATGTCCTGCTATGGCTGGGGTCCTAAACCATTTTAGTCGAGTGCTAGAGCTTGACTCTGATTGGCTGATGTTAATGATTTTTGACGAACTAATGACTTGTTGAGCAAGCAGTATTCCCGGAGTATTCGTGAGGGTGAAAGAATAAACCAGGACTTTACAATAGTGTTTACAGTATGTCATGTGTGTTTAGCTAAGTCATTCTAAAAATATAATTCATCTAATTCTATCCTACAAGGAAGTGTTGTCATACAGGGCTAGCCTCTTTTAGTTCCATTGTCCTCAGCTGAGACACTGCTTTCAGTTTTTGTACACGTTCAAATTCCCTAGCTCTATTATATAACAGCACTCCTACCATTACAGTGGCCGTGCCTAGTCCACTGAGGAATGTCACTGGGTTTCCAAACACTATGATTGACAGCCATATTAGGAAGGCCCTTTTTACAGTATTTGCAACACTGAAAATAGAAGAGGTATACAGGTTATGTTTTATATGGACCTCATAAGATGTCTTGAATATACATTCACAATTTGATCATTTAGCTATATCAAACTGTATCTTATGTCCTTTTAGAGGTCTTGAAAGCTGAACAGCATATATTGATGAGAGGATCATATGGTAAACCTTTCATCTTCTCTCCTTGGCAGTTATACATTTATTAATTTGAAGTGTCTTCTTGAAATTTTAAGATTTATTACAGTTTTAACACTGTACTTTTATAGGTAAACTATATGAATGTGTGTATTTCAATGAAAAAGATCATATAACATGACAATGTGTAACCAACTGACTGCAATTAAAAGTGTAAATCTATTGGACACCAAATGCCAATGCCAAAGTCAAACACCAGTTCCAAAAAATGCTGGCAATATGTAACTATTTCTTGATGGTGAGATTTATTTATTGATTCATGTTTTCCATGGAGAACTACTGTTGTGAGATATAAATCATATTATTCACCTATGAGTTACTGGGGAGATATAGCCCATGAGAACATATGCTGTTATACTTTGAAAGTGGAAGAACATCCCATTTAAGACAAGAGCAACCATCATAGTACTGTCAGTGCTCTTTCTGGCATATGGAATGTCCATTAGGAAAAAACAAGCAGGTATTTGGACCACTACAGATGACACACTAGTATAAAACTGCAGCTCTGCTGGTCTGGAAAAATAAATAAGAATAAGTTTGATACGCCATGATTATATAAAAATGCAAATGGAACAATTATGAGACACCTTGTATTTTTTCACTCCAGAGATTCCTATATTATGAAATAATAAATATCTGGACTTTATATCATTCTGAACATATGAAGAACATATTTTAAGATGTTAATGTTGTATTTTCTGATTCAATGCTGCTGTATTACTATTTTCAAATTATGTGGAATAAGCATTTAAGTTCACATCACAAATGTGGGGCAAATTTAACTTATACATAAAAGATCCAATATTCCTACTGGTGATTTAATTTCAAATATTTTATCAGCACATGGGAAATTAGCAATGAATCAATACTTATAATGCATGTGTTATATTTTATTGTTGACATAATGCAACATGTGGTCTGGTTTACATACTTTTAAAGTTTGTTCTGAAAATATACTCACGTAATTCTATTTTTAATTATTCATTTTCTTGCTATACCATTTCATGACAATTCTAAAATATCTTAGGAAGACTGACTTACGTATATCTAAACTTTTCTCCGCTAACCAGCATTTTTGAGTAAACATTTTGTAAGCTGCAAATAAACAAAACGACTGTGAAACCTGCTGATCAGACTGGCAGAAAGTGTTCGGATATCAATATCTTTTTGTAATACACAGTTTAAAATAGACTAGTACATGCTAAACATTTAACTCATTTACCCCAGTCTAATTTTTTCATTACATGTATGAGTTCAATAAAGCTCCATATATAATGATATCTGTCTAATTATGCATGTTTATCTGTTAGTATATCATAAAATCAATGCAATAAAAATGGTCCAATAGTTGAGTAAGTATGACTGTATTTCAAATGTGAGATATTTTCTGTCAAAGTAAATAAATTAGTTACATTGAAATCAGAACATTCTTCATAAAACAATACCCATTTTGTATGATTTGTGTACTTTGTAATATAATATTTCATTCCTACTGACATTGTATGAAACTGAAAACAGACATGAAAATCAACCTTCATATTGATGTCGGATGGAAGAATACTCCCAAGCAGAAAGACTTCAGTGGATATTGTATGTTTTTGCAAAGTAAAATTACTTCATGAAATTACTTCATGAAATGACTCACCATTCAGTTAGATTAGTTGCAAGGGCAGCTATAAACCCCTTGATGTTAAAACTAAGTTCATATGCACTACATAGCGCTAATCCCCCCATGATAGGAAGCAAGGAGCCCATAACAAAAAAGCCTGTTCTTTCACGGAGAAGTAATCGAGCAATGATAACTGTAAATATAGGGGCGGAACTTTTAACAGTTTCTGTGAATGATACTGCAACAAACTTCAGTGCGACTAATCCAAGCACCACTGTTGTAAATCTGAAATAAAATATGTAATTATAAATACAGTTATTTAAAACAGTTGCTTCATAAACAATGAGAGCAACTGCTTGTTGGGTTATATGATAATCTGTACAACATCTATTGCGCCCCATCAAAATGATAGAAATATTGACCATAGATTTTACACCCAGTTGAGAAAAACCTGGGGAGATTGCTGCTTCTGCTTGGTTCAATATGATACACTTTAACATACTCAGTGGCAGTGCTATAGTCTTGAACATTGTCTATTTCAAAATACTGCCAGTTTGACACTTAAAATATGATTATGACACTAAAACACAATACTTACATCAATCAATAAAGGTTATTTTATTACTTGTGAATTAGGGGGGGGGGTGTTTCCAACAAAACAAATCATGAAAAGAATGACACGTGGATCCACTGATGATCTTTCGAAAGATAACTTATCTGGCTTATTACCTCATAACTCCAACTAGTAACATATTGCGGAAGAAATGTGGAGGTTTTCCTTCCCTTTCTATTGGTTTATACATTCCAAGTGGTAGATACATCTGGATGAAGCCAAAACATGTGGTCATCACCATCTGCATGGCGCCTAAAACCAGATGCAATACATAGAGTACAAGGGTTTGAACTAGAAATAATGAATCTAAAATTAAGAAGCGTGAAAAATTCAAAAATTCAAAATTCATCCCATTGACTGACTTTTAGTAAGGACTTAACATATTTTACACTCCTATACATGTACACTTAAATTATACATGTTTGAATTTGTGCAGTATGATTTACTCCTTGTTGCTTTATGGGTCAATATATCTCCAAGCAATATAACAATTCAAAAATTGATTGTGTATCTGCTAACAAAATACAACAATTCAAACATAATTGATCTGACATGATTTTCATGATTTTCATCTCATTAAAATGATTTCCAATAATGTGACAATTCAATTGAGAGCCCTGAGCAGCGTGTCATTGAATTTGCCTATGATCACTATAGCTGAAGTAGTTAAAATAATTATAAGTCATATTTAACACAAAGCTATGAGTGCATTACAGGATTTCAGAGCTTTTGATTGGTCTATTAAAATGCATTGTTGAATCAGTACCTGCATATCTTGTACATGAGATCAATTATAAATGAACCAAACATTCAATTTTTGTATAATATACTATCAACCTGTACATTGATTTTAAAGACTGCATACAAACACACATGTGGGAATGGATTAAAAAATTTATTGAGGCTGGTGGTTTAATCTTTTAATAATGATTTACACTGAAGAGGCTATTTAGCAGTTCCCGCATGGATGATAAATAATACATCATGAAACCCTGCACATTCTAACCCATTCACAAATACGTACCTAATAAAGTGGGGTCTCCTTTGAGGGTAGATAAGATGTACTTATTCAAGAACAGAGTACAAAAGCTAAAGAAATACCACAAGCCACAGAACAAGAGAGCCCTTGGGTGTAGTAATCCCTGTTTCTCTTCAACAGTTAGTTCTTTCTCATTGTTATGTTGGTCCATTTTCTCATATTCCTCTAAATGCACTTTCTCATATTCAATATGGTTACTATGTATATGTGATACATGTGTACCCTCGGTACTATGATATTCACTTTGCGTATGATTTGACATGGCTAATGTTTGTGATTGATTCAATTATTACTGCAGTTTTACATGTATGTCATTTTATGTAACTAGGTACATTGAAGTTTATATTTTCATCATCGCTCATTCATCGTTGTAATAAATAAGGAAGCCATCCTCCATTCACATGTAGGTGTTCTAAGATTTTGCAGGCCTTACTAATAGTGAATGTCTGGTCTGGGGTTTACATGTTTTTCAAGTCATGGTGTATGCTTGAGACCTTCAACTTCAGGAATTGCGCCTACTACCTGCAAGCAGAAAAACATCATTGGGAGTTGTTAATACTGCATAGTACTGTTCTCCATGATAATATTGATATCACCACCACCCTGACACAAATCAAATCACCCCAGGTTAGCTTCAACAATGCAGTCTCTCCAGGATTTTGTCTCAAGTGGGTGCAAAATTCTAAATCTCACAAATTACACCCCATTTGGACAAATTATTCCCTTTTTCATGATTTTTCTCATTTTCAAGTGGGTGCAAATGAATTCTCAGGTGGGTACAAGCCTATTTTTAAAATCTAATGTGGGTGCAGCGCCTATTTGCTTTAATGCTGGGGAGATCACTGCAAAAAAATAAAAAATCACCAATATTTTATTATGTGCAGTCTGTCATTTAATATTTGTTTGAATAAAAGGCTTCAGGCCTAAAGTACAAATGTACATACTATGTTATATAATTTATAATTGTATTAATTTTGGTTGCTTCTTAAAGTATATATTGGAGTTGTTCGATCACTTACTGTATAAATGGTATTTATCTGAGTGGCCAATTTGCAGAATGGTCAAATCTTATCATTTTCCTAATTTTAATTTTCCTAATGACAAGTAACTTCCCATTGGATAACATTATGAAGATAATATTTCCGTCATTTAATTATCCAAACCTGGCAAAAAAATAGGTAATAGGCAAATTAAATGATAAGGCAAAATTACCACTCATACAGTACTAGTACTTAAGAAGTAAGAGATTGAAATTTAAATCTCTAGACCTTGTCACAATATGTGTTAAAGTTAACATCAGATTCTAATCTCCTTGATCGAACAGATAAAATGTTTACCTGTCAAGCATAGGCCCTGATTTTATTGCAGAGTCTAATAAATTCTATATAATCTAGTAAGGCTCTATTATAAAAAACTGGGTCAAAGCTGACATCCTGGGAATAAACCATGATTGCATGCAAAACATTCAAGTAGGTTTTATCCCTATACTATTCATTGGACAAAGCATAGTACTGTACACATATAAATAAAGAAATAAAGTTATAATATAGGACTGAAATAAGAAAAATAAGAAAAAACACTTCTGTAAAACGTATATACAATTATATGTGATTCCTTACATTTCTAAGAGGCAATGGTTTTTAATGAATATAAAGGGACAAATGCAAGTACATGTATTATGAAAAATATCAAAGGCAAGCAAGCCTCCATATATAGGAAGTGCATACTTAGGTCTACATGTATTACAGAATAATTTGAAACACAATTCTTTACTTCAGTGACCCAAAATAAAAGTGCCACTTTGAGACACAAGGTGCCTTACAAATTATGAGTGTGGAAAATTGTTTTGGTTCTTCTTTGGTTTTTAAAAATTGAAACAAATATATGAATAATGTTATGAACATCACTTATATGAAAGTGGCAAATATATGAGCATTTATCAGACATTTCAAAGAAACGAAAAATGGGGGTTTTAGACAGGAATTCAGAGGTTCCTCCAAATCTCTGGAAATTTCCACATTCAGAAGGATTCCATATAAACATGCTGAAGTCCTATATAGTATATAGGGCTATACTTTCCATAATTTAACCAATGAAATGATGCCAATGATGTTCAAAACATGGGGATATATTTGTAAGTGGCTAATTTCCAGGGCTCCATTATAAGTCAGCTTTTGCCAAGGAGGGTTCAGGGTTTGAAAATTACTAAGAGCGGGTTCAAATCTGACAATTTTGGCCAAAAATCACTTGAAAAGTGCTCAAAATGGTGAAAAACTGCATGATTTAATTTTTTGTCTGGGGAGATTTGACATTTTGGCTGTCAATCAATCTGAAAACTCCATGAACAAATATAAAATATCTGTATACTTTACTACTATCCATTTATTACTTGGATTATTATGCTACATGTACATGTATAATGGTTCATAAATCAAATCACATAGTTTTTAGTAAGATCTACTGTAGTATAATTTACATGTTGTGACAAAGTACCTTCTGTGTAATTTGGTGAGGCAGGGTCACTGGTACTCACCTAGTTACGCTGACGATACGTCAGCGTAACAAGATGGAAGAACTTCCGTGCTTCGTTTTCGGTAAGACATTTTTATTTCTCGATTCTACACCACTTATAAGTCAAGTTGTGGACAATAATTTGGCTCAAAGTTAAGGAAGATAGTCTAGTTTGAGAATATACAGGCGGTTCTATATTTGGTATATTAACGAAGACGCAATTTACATATTTAGTCCCTCGCTTTTGTTACGTTGACGATCTTCATGAATATTGCCAATGTGACAATATTCATGAAGATCGTCAACGTAACAAAGGCGAGGGACTAAATATGTGAACTGCGTCTTTGTTAATATACCAAACATAGAACCGCCTGCATATTATCAAACTAGACTATCTTCCTTTACTTATTAGAGCCAAATTATTGTTCACAACTTGACTCATAAGTGGTGTAGAATCGAGAAATAAAAATATCTTACCGAAAACGAAGCCCGGAAGTTCTTCCATCTTGTTACGCTGATGTATCGTCAGCGTAACTAGGTGAGTACCAATGAAGGTGTCTTGAGCAGCAAAATAGACTATTATAGAACAAAAGGACCTTTTGAAAGCCAATGTCATAGACTAAATGCCTGGGTATAAAAGTATGAACAAATGAGACAAGTGTGGGTTAGAAAGTCAGGAGAGGGCAGATAAAAAAAAATAAGATGGGTTTGGAAAGTGGAGGAATGTTTAAGATCTATAAGTGATGGAATTGAGTAGAACTTTGTACAATTGAAAATAAGAAAATAAAGTGAGGAAGAAAATCATATAAAGTCTCAGCTTATATGTAGGAACTTTAGATCCATTTACCAATAAAGGACATTGATCATAAAAGACATATAAGGTCAAAACAGACATTAATAAAGAACAATGGATAATAGGTCCTTTTCCCAACAATCGCACTTGGGGCAATCTGCGCGAGGTTCAATTTTGGTTTGCTTTTCTGCGCATGCACATTAAATCCAGCAATTTGATTTGTTCAAATTATTAAAACACAAGCGCAATCATCATTATTTAATGCACCTTATATGCGGGAATATTATCATTTGGTACAAAAAGTACAAAAGGGTTCATCCAACAGGAGTGCATATACAGGGTGGTAAAATGGAAACCCTGCTGCTATTCTCCTTTATCTTTATCATTTTAGGGATTTACAACCTGATATTTGGCATCTTTTGTACATCATTCAATTCTTCACCATTGCTTTGCACCTTCTTAAATATATCTTACATCTTAAAACAAACTGAGTAAAAACTGAACCTTGTGCAGATTACCCAACTCGACAATCGATCTTCAATGCCATTATGTATATTGCTACCTTCACTGTCGTCACATACTTGTAAGTAGACAAATTTATCTCATGTAAATTTCATATTTTTCTGGGTCAAAGTACTTCACAGAATTAACTAGACAATGGCAACTCTGCGGAGTAGCAAATCCCAACGAACAAAATATCAATTACCGAATTCCAATCAATTATACTCATTACTTTGGTTAAAATTGAAAAATTTTAATTTTAGAATTGCGAATTCCTGCAAAGCAGCCATTTTGAATTTTCTGAGGTACAAATCTGAAGAATAATACCATAATTGTGATCTACTCCAAAATTCCTTCAATTTGAGTATAATATAGCCATACTTTGAAAGGATCAAAAAATTATTGCGAAATCGTACATTAGACGGCCATTTTGAATTTTACGAGGCTCGAATCAGAAAAAAGATACAATATTTGCAATCTACTCTTAATTGCCTTTCATTTGAGTATAATAAAGCTATACTTCAGAAAGATCTAAAAATTAGCGAAAATTACTGTTTTCCTGACCCCCCATACACAGCCCCTGGGGGTCAGGATGAAAAACACGGAATATATGTGAAATAGATAGATGTTGCGAATATACTACCAAAATTTCAAACAATAATATTAATTACTTTGGTTTAGAATGAAAAATTTATGGTTTTTGCGAAAAAGTCCCGTCATTTTTAAAGCGGCAGCCATCTTGAAAAATTTTTTTTTTGCGTACAACTATTCACCAATATACATCTTTCCACTAAATATGAAGAAAATCCGTCAACTCGTATTTGAGTTATCTTCCGGACGGACGGACGGACGGACTGACTGACGGACTGACGGACGGAGGGCTTCACTATATCCCTACCGAACTTCGTTCGTTGGGATAATTATCCCACAGCTCAGTCTTCCCCCAAAAAAATTTGCTTTTTTCCAAAATTTTGCAAATACGATTGTGGATTTTGCGAATTAGAAATAGACTTCAAGATGTCCCTAGTCCTACTAGGGACATCTCGCATACCATTGAATAGATTGTCGCAGAATTTTGCACTCATGAATGTTAGAATTATGATGTTAGTTGGAGACCTACCCTTTATTTGACCAGCCCACTTCTTTCCTGTCTCACTTATACAGTTGAAATTGTAATTTTTGAGTTCTTAATTATCGTAAATCCTTCGTTCTATAAGTAAAATGTCCAAGCAATTTCAACTTAGAAATTCTGGTTCCTCTGGTCGTTATGCAAATCTATATAACACCAAGAAACGAAATTATTATAATAAGATTTTGATAAAGCTACAAAACGTGTAGCGAGATATCATATTCTTTTCATATGTTTTGTATACTAACTACAATGTATATGGGCCTAAGGCCTTAAATATATGAAATAAATACTATACAATACATATAATTTATATATATTCATATAATTGTCCATTTATGTTATTAAACTAGTATTGAAATAATGATTTTGATTAGTTAAACACGCTATTAGTTTGACACACGCATGCGCATCAAGAGGATTTTAATTTTCAAAATTAGTTCCAAATTTTTGACAAAAATCTCCCAATTACTCATGAAATACCAAATTACTTCACTAAAAACTTAGCAGAGTGCTTTCGGAGCATTCAAAGATAGGGTAGGTGCATAGTTTATCGCAGTTTGCTGCTGCGTCATTATAAATATAGGTACGCGTAATGGCCATGATATCATCATGGCCATTGGGAAAGGCTAATTAGAAAGTAAGGATTTTACATAAAAAAATTGTGAAAAGAACATTCACCTGTTCAAGATGGTAGACTAATGAAATGAAATATTTCATTTTAGCGATTTTATGCGTGAACTCAAGTAAAAAACTTCAAATTTCTTGCTTTTTTGCGTTTATATGACAGATTAGGAATTTTGACATCAAATTTTTACTAAATCACATTACGACCGCAGAAACGCAAATTTCTTTCGCCATGTTTGTTTGTTTGATTGTGAGAAGAATCTTTTGATAAAGTGTATAAAAAACAAGAAAATTCAGTGAATTTATACATTTTACAAAACAAATCTTCTCACTAGTCTTTTCTAGGCACAAAAGTGCACTCTTTGTGCAAAACTGGTATATAGACAATGTGGGGAAGGAGTGATTCTTGTTTGAAAAATAACATGTGACTCAATATGAAGAATGCAGAAAATTTCCCATTATGCACCCTGACCTTAAGTGAGGAATTAAATCGGCGATTCTGTTGTCTTCTGTACTATATGTTCGCAAATATGTATATTTTCTTAAACATTAACCAAACCTGTCTGGCCCAGTTATCTACTCCCGACCTCGTAGATCCCAGTGTTTTTTATGATGTTTATTCATTTATTAGAACGTATTATACATTGAAAAGACAGTGTGTTTTTTCCGGAGTAAATACCCCTTTTTTTGTTTTGCATTGGAGCTAGTCTGGCCCAGATCTACGAGGTCGGGAGTAGATAACTGGGCCAGACAGGTTTGGTTAATGTTTAAGAAAATATTGTGCTAAATACCACCTAGGTGCCCCACACCTAGGTGTCCCCATTGAAATGCCTTACTGGCATATTTTACTACTTTATTTCAAGATAACATTTTTCCAAGTGTTAATATGGTACATAATAAAGTATTTTCGCGGAACTTGTGTAAATATTTCTGTTTGTTTATGATATTTTTAATTGTCTTGAAAATTTTGATCGATGTCGAAAGTCATTTGTAAGAATAATATTTCATTATTTGCTCACTATAAAATGCTACAAATTCACTATTTTAGCAACAAGTATGAACAATATATATATTTCAAATATAAATGCACACTTTAGAATTTCAGCATTAATGGTGTTTTATTACTACAAATAAGTAACCATACATATGAGCAAAATTCCAGGTGCTCATTTTATAACAATAAAACTTTTTACATTTTATTTTCGAATCTTCTTTGCTATATTCTCGACTACAAATTATTATTTCAAGCCTATTCAATGTCAGGTCAATATGACGAAGGAAATAATACTATATTCAAAATATGTACGAGGTTTAAAATGGAATTAGAAATCCAGGTGCCCAAGGGGACACCTAGGTGGTATTTAGTAACACCCCATGGTAAGGCCCAAAAAGGACTTGATATAACTTCCCGAGAATATAATAGCCAGCTTTACATAATAATGTTACAATCGAAAGAGTATTGATATATGCACTCACCATTGATACCTGTTGAATCAAAAGCACCAATGATGTTAGTAAATCTTCACAAATGTTCGTCAAAAATCCATCAAAAACTTTTGAACGTTAGCCGGAAGTGGACATGTGGACACATGCATCAGCTCTAAAAATTAATAAAGCTTAGATTCAAATATAGAATAATTTTGTCATTTAGATATAGTGAAAAATGTTAGAAAATACATATTACGTTGAACTATTACTGTATTTGATAAGGTATACACTATATCTAATATCTAATACATATAAAATAAATATGTACGAAGTGTGTTTGAAGGTGAAGGTTGAATGACGTCACGACCCAGATTTTTGACTTTGTTTTCTCAAAACACAGCAAACTTTTGCTGTTTTTGTGTTTATATCACCGATCTAACGAAAATAATCGACTGTCGCCTTTAGAGTACATACTCAAAAATTATATTTTCGGAAGGATGAGTGGACTGAACCCAGATGAAGTGAGTAATCAACGATAGGAATAGTAGATTATTTTTTAAAGATTTTTTCTTTTAACACAGTCACTCACTGAGTCACTTTCAATTGATTGTTGGCCTGTCTTCATTATTCAACAGGCCTCGCGCTTAACTTTTTTTATCAGGTAGTCGTTTCACTACTTAGTGAATTTTACAGGTACTGTAGCTATTTGAGAGAAGCAGGTAGACTAGTGATGTTTTTGATAAGAGCATGGGCTTTCAACTAGATAAGAGCATGGGCTTTCAATTAGAAGGGTATGGTAAGAGTGATCTTTATTCTTATTGTTGTGGTTCGATTCGAACAAGAAACAACAAAAGATCAGCTGATCGACGAATTAATAGAAAATCCATGTTTTTTCACATGGAGAGTCGTAAGGTGAGGTTATCGCATCCTACGACCCCTTTAGATTGTGGTCGTACGCGCGTATAATTGGTCAGTCGATGTTTTTACAAAGTTGGAGAAAATACTACGCATTGTACACCTAAATGACCCACCTCGATACATTCCTTAGTATTTTAGAATTCTTTTTTTATTGTATGGGTTCATCGGTAGAACGAAGAGATTTTAGTTTTTACATCGGAAATATATCAGCAATTTTCAAAATGTCGGAAGGGGAATTCCCCAGGGATTTCCCTTATGACTGGTGCATGCCGGGAACTGAATGGAGGAATTTGACGGTTGAAATAAGTTTAATATTACACGCAAATATTGCTATCAAAAACGAAAACCTCTTCATTCTGCCGATAAACCCATACAATTGGCGATTCAACTACATAAAAAGAATTCTAAAATACTAAGGAATGTATCGAGGTAGGTCATTTAGGTGGGTAATGTGTAGTATTTTCTCCAACTTTGTAAAAACATTGACTGACCAATTATACGCGCGTATGACCACAATCTAAAGGGGTTGTAGGATGCGATAAAGGTGAGGTACTAGTGAAGTTAGCTAGCTGGAGGAAATTACAAGTAGTGTTTTTTGGGTAAAACATGTAGCAAAGCGCTACCTTCACAATGCTAATTTCGAGGCCTGTTGAACATTTTTAATAAAACGTTATTGATCCTTGATATAGTTTATGATTCATAATTCAAGTCATCTATTCATAATTCAAGTCATCTATTCGTAATTCAAGTCATCTATTCATAATTCAAGTCATCTATTCATAATTCAAGTCATCTATTCATAATTCAAGTCATCTATTTTTCTGCCATTGATGTAATAGCCCTAATTTTGAAAGTAATTTATGGGCCAATCAAATGGGAGGCTCAAGGCTCATGAAGTTGCGAATTCTGGTGACAAAATCCTTAAAACTTAAATATTTTGATGCTACTACTCATTCTGTGCACAGGTACGCCGTAAGCGTTTAGCTCGACTAGCTGGTGGTAATGCTGCATCATCATCGACATCTCTTCCCAACAGTGAACAGACCTCTTCTGTTTCTATGCCTCAAGTTCCTCAAACAGAATCTGCCTCTCAGTCGAGCACTCAACCAACTGATGATAATGTCCCAATGTTAGAGATAGTACGAGAAAGTGTTGATTCATCGGCGAGTATGGAATCAGGTATGTAAAGCATATAGCAACAGTTAACAATATGCAGTTAATGATATCATTTCTCAAAGTAAGTTAATATTTATTATTGAACATATAATCATAATCTTATATTTTGAGTGTCTTCTTGTGTTTCAGCTGCACCAACTGCTTCATTGTCTTCCGCAGGCTCAATGACATCAGAACTTCAAAGCATGGAAATAGATGCTGCTGGAGAAAAAACGTAATTATTAACTTTTCTGTTTCCTGATATATTACTAATTAGAACATCAATAGTTTAAACAAATGTGTTTTGTGAGTCCAGTTTCCAGTCCAGAGAAATGTTGTACGCAGGAGGTAGAACTAAAAATGTTCATAATGACAAGACATGTATATTATAACCAAAATATTCATACAAATTGCAATGTTCCAGTGCAGTGCAGGCTCAAATGGATGCTGACTCTGGTATAGAAACGATGGAAGTTGATGACACAGAACCAAATGAAAGCAAAAGAAAACGGGTAAACATGCAAATGTTTTATTCATAATGTTCAAAATTATCAGAAATAAAGATCATATAAAGAATCATATATAAAAAAACTGTTACCTATCATTTCATGTTCAATATACAGGGTGAGCCAAAAAGGTAACCCAAACAAATCTTAATAACTTAATCATCCAGCATGGGTAAGTTAAGTTAAGTTAAGTAATATTCAGCAGAATTGAACCTTTTTTAATGTTCTTTGATTCTAATAGGTATCATTGGTCTGTTCCAAAATGTCATGATTTTATGGCCATTTTACGAAACATGCTGCAAATGTCAAAACAATACTAAAATCACCCAATATGAGCCCCCAGAATTTTATCTTTGTGGTTATTTCAAAGGAATATTGTGGAATGAAAGAAAATTTGAATAGAGTTCAGTTTTGCTAATTATGACTTAAAACCCATATTGGACCACTGAGTTATTAAGATTTCTTTAGGTTTGGTTACCTTTTTTGGCTCACCCTATATATGAACATACATGTCAGTGAACTGCTGTTAAACCTTTATAGAAATGATTATCCCAGCTAAATCTTATGCAAGCTGCTTTGTTATACATATCAGATAAAGACATTTGTGTTCATGAATTGTAAATGTTATGTATATTATAAATGCCTTTATATTATATATATTTTAGCAGTCAAGTATTAATGAAGCCACTGAAGAGCATGTCCAGAATTCCATTAGGAGAGTATTCCGTGTGTCCTGGAACAATGCTGAGGCCAGTCAGGGAAATACTATTGCCCTTCCAGAACTAGCTGAAGCTGCTAAATCGGGAGATGGTAACTACATAATGTTGATTTAGTACACTTGTGTATATCTTGATCTGTGATATTTTTAAAACTTTATCCTTAAACATTTTCACCTATACAAATGTAGTAGTATATAGAAGTATTAACTCATGTTGTGCATCTTTTGTCCTCCTTTATGTATTTGATTGAAAAAATATTTATATAAAATGAGTTTGAATTGAAATGACAAGTCTTGTTTTAAATCTCTGCCCACTCCCCATGAGGGAAATGGGATTAGAGATGTCAGGAAAATATGATAATTTTTTCCTACAAAGAGTACAAATATATTCTCTTCACTGTTAATGTTTTATTATTAGATAAAACTTATGTAATACTAGCAAATAGCAATGTAACATTTATGTAACAATTTTCAACAACTGACAAATTAATTACTTTTTGTCACATTAATGTGTTTTTACAAGATGTTTGTGGTTGTTTTGTAGGTTGGTTGGATCACAAGGACCTAATAAGTCAGTTGTTATTAGAAGTATTAATGATTTTGAAGAACAAACAGGAAAACCCTTTCACAACTTTGAAACTAGAACCTCCTAGTTCTCCAAGCAAATATGGGTCTCCAAGTAAATACGGAGCTAGTCCTAAAAGGTAAGTTAATTGAATTACTTTAAAACACAAAATAATGTACATGATCCAAAATATTATGATTCATTATAATATTTTATAGGTTAAAAGATGTGCTATACATGCAAAATTGTAAGTGATATACTATCACTCAAAAGTGATTGCTATTCAAAATTTACTCATAATTTTTGTTACATTATTTTTTACACTGAAAATCATGTTTCAGTCCTAGCCCACTGTCATCGTGTATGACATCACAACAAACTAGTCGGGAATTTACATACAAGAAGGTTCAGCCAGAAAAATGTGCTGAGGTGAATATGATCACCTACCTGATGGATTGCTATGATCGAGTCTCTGTAGAAGAGAGGTCAGCCCCTAAGAGAAGTAAAACACCACCATTGAGTGACGTCCTTGCAGACATAAGGTGTCAGTGTGTATGTCACACAGCATTGGTGCTCCAAGGTGTATTTACACAGATAAGGTTAGTTCTGAAAACAGGAATAATGTGTAGTTTGAATAAAAGATTGTAAGCCTGGGTATAGTGAATATGATTTTTTTATCCCATTTATTTTATCCCATTTAAGGAACTTGACTGATTATATCAAGGCACCTGTTAAGTTATCTGTTCTTGTGCCATATTTCAGGTCATTTGCTTAACTGACTGTTCTATGTGCCATATTTCAGATCACCTGCTAAATTATCTGTTCTTGTGCCATATCTGCTGTCACACAATCTACCCAGGGACTTCCTTATACAACTTATGACTATCACATACCAGGACAAGGATTCATTCAGAGCAGTATGTTCACCAATTATTCATTAAATTCTGCTATAGTACAATATAGACTAATATTAGATATCTTAAATTTTGATCAAACCTCCATATGCAACACCTTTTCAAGTGTTTAAATAATGGAAATTACAAAAATTGATGGAAAATACTTTGTGTAATATGATATAACATTGCAAAAGCAATTTCAATAAAATATTTAAAGAACACAAAGAGGTGTAAACTACCAATTTTTATCAATATTAAATAATATTTGCAATTTGTGTATATTTGCAGGTATTTGAGCCAGTTTTACAAGGGTTGGCATCTGTGATGAGATCAATATCATTTGACAACCCAGAGTTTAGGCAACCTTTGATTGTGTTCAGTGAACTTTGTGATGTCAAAATATCAAATACAAGACCTATATGTAACCTGGTAAGATATTTTACAGAAATCTGTTATGATTCAATTCCAAAAAAGAATTGAATTTACTATTAAACATACATTTTCATTTTGGTCGGAGATTCTGCAATTGAGAGCTGGGTTATATTTCCAAATACATTCATAGAATTTGACATGCATTTAATCCTTTCAAAAGAGACCACTTTAATTTTTGTTTATAAACATCCTGTGGTGACTTTCCATTTAATCTTCTCCCTTGTAGTTAATTTTATTGTGTAATTTAACTGGGTAGAATATCTATCAAACTTATTGGGTACAAGGTAACCAAAAGTAACAGGACAGGTGCTGTCTTTTTTTATTAATACTGAACAGATCCTGTTCATACATTCTACTACACTGGAAAGAATTTCAAAACTGGTATAGTGGTGCTAGAGCCTTGACTCAAACAGACTAGCTGACATGTCAGGAAGGGTAGATTTCACAAGTCAGTGAAGACTCACTCTTCTCCATGACGATTTGACCCTCCAGATTAGCTATCAATGCATACCATTTGAAGTGAGATATTACACGATCATGAGAGAAGTCTGTATGGTCTAAGATGTCAGAAAAAATTTGAACATAATTGGCGCAGAATTTAATTCAATTTATTTATTTCATAATTCTTATATAATATACACTATAAAAACAAGCCGCTGGACACCCTAGTGGGTATATGTTGCGGTTTAACAGAAATTTTTAAAATGACATCTAGACTACATATAAAAGAAAGCACTTATGTTACATGTAGGTATATAAAATGTTATTAACAATAATACTTTAAGGATGTACAATGTAGAAATGTTACAAAAAATCGGGTACCAGTATAAAAATCAAAAATCAACAGTACAGTATTATACATTATCGATAGATGAGTAGTTTTTTATATGAAGATTTGAAAATATTTAGAGTGGAGCATTTTTTAATATCATCTGGTAGAGCATTCCAAAGATTAGGACCTAGATAGCGAAGGGAAAATTTAGAGCATTTAGGGATATGAAAATCTCGTGAAATGATGATGGACATTAATACTTTTAACAAAATGCCAGCACCAGACCTGTTACTTTTAATACAGCCTGTATTCTCTACTAATGCTAGTTATTATTTATTTATTATTTAGATAACCAAACTAGATAACTGGTTGCCAGATTCGTTAAGCCCAGCTGCAGGATTGGAAATTGAAAGATTGTCCATCTTGGGAGCTTTCTTTGGTATCTCTGTCTTTGCTGAAGATGATGTAAGTAGTCATACAAATACTACATTCATATTTGATTTAGTAAGCATTTTAATTCAGTGATTTTACAAAATTTACAAGTTAAGAGGACCATAGCCAATTAGCTTTGATTAGGTCAACCAGAGGAAATATTAAGAATAACCTTGGACTTAGTTGTTCTTTCTATTTACAATTTGGGAATTTCATGATTTTAGACATTTATAAAGAATTGGTAATGCCAATGATTTGATGTGTATATGGTTTTAGACAAGTGTGGTGGATGCCTATTTCTCCAACCCTGAGATGACAGCTGATAGTGCCAGGATGATCAACAAATCTCTGCAACAAGCCATGGAGTTTGCAAGGGTAAGTCTTATATCCATTTAATACACCCAAATTGTAGTTATATGGTTGCTCACAGAAAATGCATACCATAAATTTTTCGTTAAAATTTATTCTTTTTTTTCTTTGTTTCATTTTATCAACTTTGCTGTTTCAGAGGTTATTTTACAGGTCCTGCTGCCAGTTGGTCAACGGAAGAACTCTATTTATTAAATATGTTTATTTGCTTCATTGTAGGGGGAACAATTTAAGATCCTACACAGTATTTTAGTGAACTCTGAGACTAGGGATGCAGCCATGTCTTTCATAGCTGCAGCTACATGTAGGAACCACAAACGCTCACAATTACAGGTATTTAAAAATCAGCCATCTTGAATTTTACAAATAAGTGTCATTTTGTTTATTTGTTTTAAGTACATTTATTGTTTAAAATAATTTTAAATGAATAATGCTAATCTTGGGATATTTTATATAATTGTATGTCTGGTAACAGCATTTCTTTATTTAAAGTACAATACCACAATACCAAAAATTAATTAAACTTGATAATATTTTTCCAGGCAGATGAAAGACTAGTCAGTGGAGATGGGTTCATGCTAAACTTTCTCACAGTCCTTCAGCAACTTGCAGTGAAAGTCAAACTAGACAAAGTAGATCTTTGTTATCTAAATCATCCTAAATCACGCATAGACATCAAAGAGGAGACAAGGCTGAAGTGCAGCTCTCAGGAAGCAAACAACTGGATAGATACAATGAGTAAGCCTTGAGTATTCAAGTACTAAGCTTTGATTTGTATAACATGGAAGCTCTGTGGAAGCTCTGAATTGTTGAATTTATTTATATTTCGTTCAAAATTTCAAAATGTGAAAAAATCAGTGTACAATAGAAGTGCATAATTTGATATAAACATGTGAAATTTAATTAATGTTTTATTATAGAAGCTAACCCTACTCATAGCTGGCCAGATCCCAAGTTCCCGACAGAGTGTTTCTTCCTCACCCTGCATTGCCACCACCTGGCCGTGCTCCCCATTGCCAGGAAGTACCAACGTAGATTACGTGCAATACGTGACTTATCACGCATGGTAGATGAGATCCAGAGTGCCGAGCCACAATGGGCTAACACACCAGTAGCAATGCGCAATAAAGAACTGATTAAGAGGTGGAAATCTCAAGTTCAGGTGGGCTGCTTTGAACATATTCACTCTTCCAATGTGTTAAACACTTAATCAGAAAAGCATGACATAACATTTTCTTTCTTTTTACATTTTAACTCCCATAAAAAACATGACAGTTACAGACGAGATTGATACAAGATGTGAAAAAGTGTAAAATCATCTTTAATAATTTAGAGGCCAGTGAACTTAACCAGTTTGTATTCTGAAAATGCTAGCTTGCTTAGGTACCAAAATTGTAGAAGCAATATTCATATTCAAATGTGACAAACAACTGCACAAGCACACTTTATAGTAAAACCTGTATATTCACCTAGTTAATCTGAACATCTCCCAATCTGAACATTTTTTCTGTCCCGTTTTTCCTCCCATTGACTCCAGTGTTAAAAAGCTTGAAATGTGAACATTATTTGTGACTAGAAATAGAGATCATGTACATTCAGTGTTTCAAACATTGTCATGTGATTTTTCAGAGACTTCAAAAGGGCAAACTGTGTGCAGATGCTGCTTTGATGGATGAGAGTCTCTTGAGGCGGTGTCTCCAGTTTTACAGTTCACTGGCACAATTTATACTTAACATAGTTGATTCTAAACCCAGTGGGTAAGTTCTGTTTATATGATTTCTGTTTTGTTTATTTATAATTAATTTTAGATTTTCTAATCTGTTGGATTTTAAAGATTATAGGGGCAATGAAGGAATGGATAAGAGTAGCAAACTTTATCAAAAAAAATTCCAATTATTTCAGGTCTTGGGTTTTCATTGCTATCTTCTGTTTCCAGTTCAGACTTGATTTCATGAAGTGCCTTGATTTTTAAATGCTGCCCATTTATTTTTACATTTCTGCATCTTAAATCATCAATTACTTTGATCCTGTTTCAACCAATACCTTAATTTTTTCCACATTGAATTTTGAATTGTAAGGTACACATGGTTTTGTTTATTTTTTCCTGCTACTTTGATGACTCAATGAAATAATCAAAACAAGATTATAACACATGCTTAATATCAGTAACAATATGTTATTGCAGGCCTACATTACCTCTAGCAACAGATGTCCCTATGCTGTTCTCTGCCCTGCCTGAGTACACAGTGGACGATATGGCAGACTTCCTCCTATTTGCAATACAGTGAGTCTACTTTTCGTTACAATTTCTGATGCTTTTCAATTACATTTCAGTACCTTTTGAACAGAACAATTTTTTCCAGTCCCATTTTTGTCCTCGTAAAAATGATTAAAATGTAAACATCTGGTATATAACATCAGAACACAAAATATTTTCTTGTACTGTGTGAAATAAAATTGTCCAGTTTTCCATAAATAAAAAGAATCTTGCCTGAATTCTGATTTTATAAAAATGTTCATATTCTCGCCCAATGTGTACAATATCTAAACTGACCCATTATTCATTATATTTCAGGTACATGCCCAGCATACTGGCTGATGTTAACCTAGATCCCATCATAACGTTCCTCATTGTGTTCATTTGTTCCCCCACTTACATCAGCAACCCCTACCTAGTGGCCAAACTCATTGAAGTTGTCTTTGTTATCAACCCTAATGTACAGCCAAGGACAGAGAAATTGAACAATATGGTAATGCTGCACGATCTCGCCCTGGATAATCTCGCTCCAGCACTTATGATATTTTACACTGGTATGGCTTAAATCTTCATTTTTTGATGTACTATTAGTCTATATTGATTAATACATTTTACTGTAACTATTCAGTGAATGAAAACAAAATTCTTATTGTTGAAATAATAAAATATATGCCAATAACTAAAGATTCCTCTTCTGTTTTAGACATTGAGACAACTGGCTCCAGTAATGAGTTCTATGATAAGTTCACAATCCGTTA
This sequence comes from Owenia fusiformis, assembly GCA_903813345.2. Classification (NCBI taxonomy): domain Eukaryota; kingdom Metazoa; phylum Annelida; class Polychaeta; order Sabellida; family Oweniidae; genus Owenia; species Owenia fusiformis. Next base: position 35,986,214 of record CAIIXF020000001.1, read on the forward strand.
CCATATAAGCATTATCTTCAAGACTATGTGGGAGATGCCTTCTCATAGGTCCAGGTTCATTTCAGAGGCCAAGTAAGTACAATGAGGCAAAACATTTACAATAAGGTGAAGTAATTACAATGGTGGCAAGTATGTACAATGAAGTAAAGAATTTACAATAAAATTAAGTAATTACAATGGTGCCAATTAAGTACAAGGAGGCAAAATATTTACAATAAGGTGAAGTAATTACAATGGTGCCAAGTATGTACAATGAAGTAAAGAATTTACAATAAAATTAAGTAATTACAATGGTGCCAATTAAGTACAAGGAGGCAAAATATTTACAATAAGGTGAAGTAATTACAATGGTGCCAAGTATGTACAATGAAGTAAAGAATTTACAATAAAATTAAGTAATTACAATGGTGCCAATTAAGTACAAGGAAGCAAAACATTTACAATAAGGTGAAGTAATTACAATGGTGCCAAGTATGTACAATGAAGTAAAGAAATTACAGTAAGATTAAGTAATTACAATGGTGCCAATTAAGTACAAGGAGGCAAAGTATTTACAATAAGGTAAGTAATTGCTTATGCCAAGTATATACAATGAAGTGAAGAATTTACAATAAGATTAAGTAATTACAATGGTGCCAATTAAGTACAAGGAGGCAAAGTATTTACAATAAGGTAAGTAATTGCTTATGCCAAGTATGTACAATGAAGTAAAGAATTTACAATAAAATTAAGTAATTACAATGGTGCCAATTAAGTACAAGGAGGCAAAGTATTTACAATAAGGTAAGTAATTGCTTATGCCAAGTATATACAATGAAGTGAAGAATTTACAATAAGATTAAGTAATTACAATGGTGCCAATTAAGTACAAGGAGGCAAAGTATTTACAATAAGGTAAGTAATTGCTTATGCCAAGTATATACAATGAAGTGAAGAATTTACAATAAGATTAAGTAATTACAATGGTGCCAATTAAGTACAATGAGGCAAAACATTTACAATAAGGTGATGTAATTACAATGGTGCCAAGTATGTACAATGAAGTAAAGAATTTACAATAAAATTAAGTAATTACAATGGTGCCAATTAAGTACAAGGAGGCAAAGTATTTACAATAAGGTGAAGTAATTGCTTATGCCAAGTATGTACAATGAAGTAAAGAATTTACAATAAGATTAAGTAATTACAATGACACCAATTAAGTACAAGAAAGTAAAGTATTTACAATAAGGTAAGTAATTGCTTATGCCAAGTATGTTCATTGATGCCATGTATGCACAATGAGGCAAAGTACATACAATGATTTTAAGTTATTACAGTGTGACCAAGTGTGTGGATGTAAAATAAGTTTAAGTAATTACAATGAGGGCAAGTATGTACATTTGTACAATGTCACCAAGTAAGTGTAATATGGTTATGTTAGTATATGCAACAAGTCCAGGTACATTCTGTTAACTGTCAAAGAATTTAGACTTAATTTTCTGGAACTTTCATACATGTCGCACAATGAGAGACTGTTCATATACATATGTATGTAGATCATCACTTTATCTTTCCTCCCAATTAACAATTTTTCCATTATTCTGTAATATTCAGGTCAGGGAAACAGTTTGTGAAATTTGTAAACATGCTGATGAATGACACAACATTTCTGCTTGATGAGAGCCTAGACACACTGAAGAGCATACATGAGATACAGGAGCTCATGGAGAATAAAGAAGAGTTCAACAAACTGTCCAGAGTAAGTAACAAATAACCTGTGCCAAGGTACACAAACCATCAAAATTCTAATCTTGGCAGAGTATTATTGACATCCAGTGTAACCATTGTACTTTGAATTTGTAATGAAGTTTGAAACAAAAACTTAACTAATAGTTATTATTACCACCTTGCAGGGCCTGTTCTAGGGGTTTTAGTACTAGTTGAGAAGGCATTTAAATTGCTATATTGACGTGAGCAATATTGTGTCGGGCGTTAATGACTTTAGTTGGGCAATAATGACATTATCCGCCCGGCTATGTTTCCCGAGAAAAGTGATATCGTTCAGTGCGTAAGATTTTCTATTTCAAATTTGCTATTTCAGCCCTGGTCATTAACGGTGGTAATAATAGTAATAACGTCATTTCTGCGGGCAAAATAGTGAAATATTGGACCTTGGGCCTGCGGCCCTTGGTCCAATATTTCACCATATTGCCCTTTGGAATGACGTTATTGTACTATTATTGGTGATAATAGGCCATGCAAACAACCAAGCTGTAGTTTATAAGACAATCCCCTGTGTTTAAATTATTTTCATTAAGTCATTTGTGACCCCTTGTATTGAAAGCGAGAGCCTTTTGTGCATAACTTGGTTAATGTTTTTCAGGAGCAACAACAAAGTAAACAAAAACAGCTTTCCACAGATGAGAGACAATGCAGGTCATACCTCACCCTTGCTTCAGAAACTGTGGAAATGTTCCACTATCTCACCAAGTGCATCGTAGATCCATTTCTTATACCCGTATGTATTGTTTGTACTGTTCCAGTTCCATTGTTGGCATGTTGTCTCAAGTAATGTTAAAGTTGTATATTAATATGTTTAAAATTCACTACTGCCTAAATACCAATGGCAATCACTTTTTTTTATTATTCTTGGAAATGAACTTTGAAAAAATGAGCATTCCAGCAACAGACTTATTGCCAACATGGAACTTGTGCCAGTCATGTTGCCAACCTTAGTATAGTACCTAAGAATACATTAGAAAATAATCATATTTTAAAACTATATGTCCAACCACTGTATCTCAGGGACATATAACTATGTATTTTAAACTTTAATATATGTTTATATATATTTGTGTGATCAATCTATGGTCCAAATAAAGAAACATAAACATATGTCAAACTGTTCTTTTTATGTTTTAGGAGCTCTCACACAGATTAGCTGCAATGTTGAACTTCAACCTCCGCTCACTATGCGGCCCAAAATGTAAAAATCTCAAAGTGAAAAACCCTGAAAAATATGGCTGGGAACCGAAGAAGCTTTTGAATCATCTGACAGATATATATCTACATTTGGACTGTGACAAGTTTGCTCAGGCAATTGCCAGTGATGAGGTAAGAGCAATAGTTTTTGTAAACTGATATCTGATGATAACAGTCCTTTATAAGCCAGACAAGATTTTGTCAAGCTTGTAATAGAGCTGCCTTATATATACAAATACAGATCTGTATGAATTCTTGGCATAGATAGAAGACTGGTAACAGAGTTTGTGGTTTCAAGTACATTACTTTTTTCAAAAAAGCCTCCTTGTAGATCATAATAATTATAGAAATCACAAATTTTGTGTGGTTTTTAGAGCTATGCGCTTAAACGTTAATATTCATAAAATATGGTGTTGCATTCATCCATTGGATCCCATGTCTAATTTACATTTTATCTACTATGAGTATGCATAATTTACTTTTTATTCATTCTAGAACACTTTCATTCTTCATATTAGTCAATAACAATATTGTGCTTCAATAGTTTTATATTCATTCAATTTATATATACATCCATATCCTTGCTCCAGAGGTCCTACTCCAAGGAGCTGTTTGATGATGCCATAGCTCGCATGACTAAAGCCAGAATAAAGACAAACCAAGAGATTGAACAGTTCAGGGCTCTACAAGAGAAAGTGCAAAACTTAGTTCTCAAGAAGATGAGGACTGAAGTGGACCATGAAAACATTCCGGATGAGTTTAAAGGTAAACAATAAGCATACAAGCATCTGTGTCATCATATCGTTGCTGCATCATGAAGATAGCATGATAAGTAATTTCAGTAATACACCTAAAATCAAGCTTGGATTTTGTGTAGAAGGATTTGCCAAACTCTGCTCTTACATTCAAGCTTTTCAGTGATCTATATTGTGATCAACATTCTTCTGTATTACACATATTAGGCCTATATTATGAAGTGGAATGCTCAACTCCTAATAAAGTCATCCAATCCTAACCCACTGTGATGGACATACACAGACCAATCATTCCTATTCAATTATTCACTTCACTGTTTGATTTATTCTAGATCCATTGATGGATACATTGATGAATGACCCTGTGCTACTCTCTAGTGGTATGATCATGGACAGACCAATCATTCCTATTCAATTATTCACTTCATTGTTTGATTTGTTCTAGATCCATTGATGGATACATTGATGAATGACCCTGTGCTACTCTCTAGTGGTATGATCATGGACAGACCAATCATTCCTATTCAATTATTCACTTCATTGTTTGATTCATTCTAGATCCATTGATGGATACATTGATGAATGACCCTGTGCTACTCTCTAGTGGTATGATCATGGACAGACCAATCATTCCTATTCAATTATTCACTTCATTGTTTGATTTGTTCTAGATCCATTGATGGATACATTGATGAATGACCCTGTGCTACTCTAGTGGTATGATCATGGACAGACCAATCATTCCTATTCAATTATTCACTTCATTGTTTGATTTGTTCTAGATCCATTGATGGATACATTGATGAATGAACCTGTGCTACTTCCTAGTGGTATGATCATGGACAGACCAATCATTTCTATTCAATTATTCACTTCATTATTTGATTTATTCTAGATCTATTGATGGATACATTGATGAATGACCCTGTGCTACTCTCTAGTGGTATGATCATGGACAGACCAATCATTCCTATTCAATTATTCACTTCATTGTTTGATTTGTTCTAGATCCATTGATGGATACATTGATGAATGACCCTGTGCTACTCTCTAGTGGTATGATCATGGACAGACCAATCATTCCTATTCAATTATTCACTTCATTGTTTGATTTGTTCTAGATCCATTGATGGATACATTGATGAATGACCCTGTGCTACTCCCTAATGGTATGATCATGGACAGACCAATCATTCCTACTCAATTATTCACTTCATTGTTTGATTTATTCTAGATCCATTGATGGATACATTGATGAATGACCCTGTGCTACTCCCTAATGGTATGATCATGGACAGACCAATCATTCCTATTCAATTATTCACTTCATTGTTTGATTTATTCTAGATCCATTGATGGATACATTGATGAATGACCCCATGCTACTCTCTAGTGGTATGATCATGGACAGACCAATCAATCCTATTCAATTATTCACTTCATTGTTTGATTTATTCTAGATCCATTGATGGATACATTGATGAATGACCCTGTGCTACTTCCTAGTGGTATGATCATGGACAGGCCAATCATTCTGCGCCACCTGCTCAACTCCCAAACTGACCCATTCAACAGGGAGAACCTTACTGAAGAAGAACTGATACCAGGTATATACATGTAATGCAATAATTTTAAACAACATTTTTTTGTTGAAAAAGGTTCTGTAAAACATATTTGTTTGCACTCTGCAGATTATTGAATTGAGCTTGCTTTTATCACCAACCTTACCACTAACCAACAACCAAAAGCAGTTGTATGTTGAATTCCATTTGAAACTTATGTGACAGAACCTTGAACCAATTTCTGTATTATACATTGTCATATTTGTTTAGAATGGGGAAATTGTGTGGTGATACTGTCCCTTTAAGGGTGCGCTATGATGTCATCAGTAGGTCAATGCCTCGTGTATTTGAAGCTAAGCAAATAAAGTCTTTTAAACTTCTAAATATTCATATTCCGTTGAGATCTATCTGTCTGCTAACAGTACAAATTGTCGCTTTCATTTTACGGCAGTCGATAAATGGAAATAGAGGAGTGAAAATTTGAGTGATTATGAGGCAGATTTGTACTATGTGTTCTATTTAGATAAATATATTGTCTGATACTCCATGTTTACTTTGTTTCAGTACCTGATCTGAAAGAGAAGATATCAAAATGGAGGAGAGAACAAGAGGAAAGCATGCAGTAATATGTAATCTCATCTGAGAATTGGGACTTTCACACTTCATTGGGACTTAAGGATTACCAGTTAGAATTCAAGTCACACGACATTGGGACTTTCATACTTTATTGGGACTTAAGGATTACCAGTTAGAATTCAAGTCACACGACATTGGGACTTTCACACTTCATTGGGACTTAAGGATTACCAGTTAGAATTCAAGTCACACGACATTGGGACTTTCACACTTCATTGGGACTTAAGGATTACCAGTTAGAATTCAAGTCACACGACATTGGGACTTTCACACTTCATTGGGACTAAGTATTACCAGTTAGAATTTAAGTCATACAATATAGGGACTTTCACACTTCATTTGGACTTAAAAACACCTTCATTAAATTGGAATTTATGACTACAATGTGGATTCAAAGCAACATTGGAATTGAATGTTGCACTTGAACTTTGAGAAAATGAGATTTAAAAAACATTGGGATTTCAAAACAACAGAGAGGCTTTCCATTACTTTCAAAACAACAAACACAGGGCCTCGAATACTACACTACTAAAGACACATTTAACTGCACTTCAGCCTGTTACATGAAGAGTTATAAAACACACATCGGCTGGTTTGGAATACTGAAGCCATACTGAAGAATAAAAGAAAAATAGAAAAAATGTAAATTAAATTATAAAGCAAAAGTCTTTGAATTTCATTGTTTATAAACATCAAGTACTTTGTTACAGCTCTAGGACTGTTTATGAATTGATGGGTAATTGAATACTGAAAATATACTGAAGAAATATCTAGCTGAGCTGGTATGATAAACTGAGTGAGTACCATCAGTCAGCAGTTGTAATGTGAAAACCAATTTTGTACACCCTATGACATACCCAAAATAGTGTCCCCTCTTAAATGATACACATATAATAGTTTATCCAAATGTTCTAAAGACATCAACATAAAGAACAACTGTAGCATGTAATGCATCATAGTTGAACTCTACCAAATCATATCAGTCTGCACACAATTGTATAAAAACAGGCCCATTGTGGATGTCTGCAACAGTCTAACTCACCTCTCCAATATAACTTGACTTGATGGAGTTGTCAAAGATACATTGCAATGGTCACCATGGGCTATTTTAGTCAGATATGTCGACTCAAAGACTTATTTTGAAGCTACATATTGGATGGCTTTCTCTTCAAAGACTTTTTGCCCAAAAGGAACATTGTGGAGATACAATTTGTAAGGTCATCATGCACAAATGTTTTGACTCATTATTATTAATTTTTGATATATCCCAGTTTTTTCAATTGCTTTAAAATCTAACTGCAGGATGAAAGGGATGGAATGTCATATTGCTTTAGATTTTTTAATTTGGAACAAATAATGGTATGAAGCCTTTTGGAGTGAAGCTCTCAATGCCAAAAGTATTAAAGTTTCCCCTACATTCAGGATGAAACGTTACTCATTAGGTGTAATTATAGTATTGACTCATACTGTAATGTTTGAAACCCTGAATCTCTCCAGATTGGTTTCATCTCCCCTATGCTTTGACATACTTCAATGTTGTTGACTTGTTATCTTGTGGTTGTGAGATAGACATGTGCCAAGTCCTAAAGATACACAAAAGTTCATATGTTTAAATTAACCACCAAATGCTCTGCAGTTATTGATTCATAATATTTCCATACCTGAATGCAGTGAATCAAGTGTAGTATATTTATGTTTATGGAATTTTGTAGTGAATAAAGTAATTTATAATCTTAAATTAAGTTGTTAAATTTAATCTTTTAAATATATTATTTTGAAAAACTCCAGACACTCTCGTGCTCTTGGTCAGACATTAACAGCCCCATTATCTAGTTAGTTTTGAAATACTCTTATGATACTCTCACTCTCGGACCCTACTAAAAGCTGTCTATGAACATATTTTCAATTCAATGTTTTGGATATACCAGTTTCCAACTTCTGATAACTGAGTTTATTCTAAAGTCACTGTACTAAGAATAAGAAAACCATAATTTTGTAACCAGTGGAAAAATAAAATAACATATTTCCTGTTTTGAATGTCACTAAATCATTGAACATGTTGAATGTGGGTCTCAATCATGAGACATGCCATGTCTGAGGGTTAACTTAATTTTAACCTGATATTTTTCATTTTGGTTATTTATTCCTTGAGGATGATAAGAGGTACATAACACATACCTTTTAATTATGGAATAATAAAAATATCCTATGATTTACTCATAATATGATTTCTATCCACTCCATTCTATGTCAATCCTATACATGAATATGGATATCTGCCCTCTCACACGAGATACCGTGTTATTCATGGATAAAATTGTATCACTTATGAATCATAGGATATTCTCTGTATTAGGGGTCCCATATTTCTGCACCACCCTGTACACTATTAGATAACAAAAACCATTTTGATGACATTTCAGAACTTTATTTTAACTTAAAACTAAAAGAAAAACAATACAAAATTCTGAATAACAAATGTGTTGCATTCTTTCCTAATGAGTAACAAACTCACAATACTATAAGTTTCATTGTTCCTCAGAGCATCTATGCTCAGAGTTCCTTAATAGAGTTCTTTAATTGTCACCAAGCATTGCCAAGACATTGAAAGATTGCTTAAGCTCTCTAAAGCACAAGCGAGATAAAAACAAATGTTTCTGTTCATATTCTACATCAATTGTTGTTGACTCTTGACTTTCACATGACCCCAGCTTGGATGACCTTTGACCTATTCTCTTGCAGATGACCTCAGCTGAAAGGATCATGAGCCAACCAATAATATCAAAATCATTGGGTAAACACTCAGGTTTTGTACTCCAATCCCAATGTGGAGGGCCCCATAGTAGAATATGCAGAATGTTTCCCAGTACTTGTGGACTCAGCCTCTGAAAGTTTTAGATACATTTATTAATATAAAGATTTATATACCCCATTTTCTGACCCAAGAGGAAATGGTAGAGAAATACAAGAACGATAACCTTAAAATAATTACAAACAGATTTGCGTTTTATATTTGATTATCCCCCTATTTCCTGAGTGTAAGCATGAGAACAAGTGAGGAATATTAGCTTGATGCAGTTCTAAAATAAACAAAATGGGATGAAATGAAGAACCATTTTGGAATGCAGTTTTTTTTACATTAATTGCTTTATACAATAAGTTGATCTTGTCTTTTAAACTATTTTTTTTCACTATTCAATGTACGTAATTACAATCAGTGGTAGAAAATAGAAACACATAAAATATGCTACATAGTGATTTGTCAAAAATACAAGTCAGCTTACTTTTGATGGATCCTTTATCAGCATTAATTGAACCAATTTTCGAAAAATCCTTGGTGTATTCTCTGAAAATCGATATCATACATGTACACAATACAGAAGTGTAAAAAGTCAGACTATCCAACAGATTAAGGATTCATGATAAATTGTTGAACACAACATATATGAATATTTGAGATTGTGAGGTTCCTGATCTAAATACTTGTTTTTGATTGATTAGAGAGAAATTTAGAGATTTCAGACAACAAAATACTATAAAACTGAAGAAATCCTAGTCATATGAATATGCCTCTGGTCGGTAGAGACTTAAAGGTGGATTGGATTGAGTGGATTGGATTCATGTAAAAGGTGGATTGGATTGGTAATCTCCAAAATATGTAATTTCTTTAAGATTTTTTTTCTGTTGATCTCCCTCTAAGCAATTTCTCCCTAAAGTATATTGTGATCACTTGGGTTCCCTTGTATTGAGAAATCAGAACAAAGCAATGCCAAGTACATACTCCAATAAGTTGATGGATACTCTTAAGCATTTAACTAGCTGCTTTCCCTTGTAAATCAACTTTTGTAAGACATAATAAACATAGATCTGTAAAAGCTGTTGTAAAAGCTGTTGCAAATTGATGTGTGGATGTTCACAAAACATTTCTGCTATGTTCTGTTTGGACTGAAAACAGATGATATGGATCTTCAAACCAAGGGAAAGATCAATACCCGGTGATTTCAGCGGGAAGTGGCGTTTCGTTCATTGGATGAGCTGCGCGCGCACGCATAAATGTGATTATCCAATATAATTAGGGGAGGGCTATTTGAAATAGTTTTTGGTCTCAGGCGCGACCCAGGGCTGTTGTCTTAAGGACATTTCGTTGAAAATGAGCCATTCGGCTGATAATTGGTAAGAGTTTGCGATCTTATAATGTATAACTGTTACTCAGACACATATTTTGACACGATTCTGTTGGAAATAAGCTTTGAACCGAGAGATATTCACGATTGATATGCACATTTTTGATTGTGCCATTGCTTTTCTATTGCACAACCCATGTATTGATAGAAGAAACATTAATAATACAGATTGGTTTACCTTCAATACATGGCAGACACTACATATCGGTCTATAAATACCAGTTTGTGCCTTAAATAGTTTTATATTTCCATAGTCCACGGCCTGGAGCCTGGGTGTGTTTGTCTCTTATGTGTATGCTTGTGCATGGACTTCTAATCACTAGCAGAATTTAACATGATGCAAACTCGACATTATAACTCATGCTGTAACATTTTGACTTCGCTGGAAAACAATAGGAATTATTTTTCTTGCCAATCAATCATGAATCACAATCAAAATTTCAGAATGATCAATCAGGCAATGATCCAAATCAAGTTATAACATTATATGATATTCAGCAAGAAGTCCGGTAGAAATACAGAATATTTAAACATCAAAGCTGAAAGTTAAAAGCTAATCTGTCAATTTTCTGTCTGCAAAAGAGCGTCCCAAGAGCGTTTACATTTGACACAATAACAGACTGAGACCTTGAAATCTAGGATTCCCCAGGAAAATATGACGTCATACTAATTAGCATAAGGATTTCCCTATTGGGGTGGGTCGAGCCTTGTTCGAAAACACAATCCATAAATACATGCTAATTTCTAAGGAGATAGGAAGTGTATAACGTGTTTATCGATTTTGTTTAAAGATTTAATCAATTATCAAATTGTTTAAGTGGATAAAGTGGTCACACTTGCTTCAATTCATAGCGAAATCGACGGATAGAAACTGACCGAATTCCCGATATCCTACCCCGTATTACTGTAGGCTATAAGCACAGTGACCTACAGAGGGCGCTATCACAAACAAGTACTGGACGAACCGATAAATTCCCGGGTATTGTAACGCCCTTGTTCAAACCAGTCTGCCTTATAATTTATGAAATGTCTAAGATTACCCTCAGTCTTCTTAGAGGAGACGGTCAATAGAATTTTTAAGGAAAATCCATATTTTGAAGATTCTTGATCCAATCCACCTTTTACATGAATCCAATCCACTCGATCCAATCCACCTTTTAATCCTTACCCTCTGGCTGGGTCGATATTTTCATATACCGTACAAGTAATCCACAATAAAAACTACCAACCAGGAAGTTGCGGCAGATCATCTTCTGTGTACCTCCTACTGTCCAGACCAGCTGATACACCCTGACAGTAGAAGGGATTTCTTTCCCCTAGTAGCTCATAAACTAGGGTTCCCAGGGCCCACAGGTCTGACTTCCTATAGTCCAGCCAAGAGTCTCTACCAGGGACAGCATTGGCAATCTATAAGCAGAAGAATAGTACAATTCATGTTTGTTACTCTAACATCTTTGGTTGTGTAAACCATTGATGTGGTGAAACTAATTTAATACTGAGGTAGTGGGGGTAAGGAAATTTAAAAACAAATTGATTAATTTAAGTACAAATGATACAACTTTTACCAGGTGGATTATTCAAAAGTAGTAAAGGACCATAGCAAATTGCAGAGAACCTTTCATTTGACCTTGGCCTTTAAAAATGACTGAGTGACATCATTGATTATGTATTTCACAAAAGGAGTAGCTGAGTTGAGCATTTGCAAAGACAATATATTTTAGGGTATCAAGTCTACCTCTGGTGCCATCAGAGCTGGGTTCCCCTCCTTTGCAATGTTGTCTGTATTGTACGGAATCAACAGGCCATTCAGCTGATCCATACTGGCACAACCAAAGTCACTCAATACAACTCTGTTCTTCAAACCTGTTGTAAAATAAACCACAGATTCAGTCACATAGAAATTATTTAAGGCAATCACATTCATGACAACTGAACAACTGATATCTTAGCTACCATGCTGGATAAAATTGATTTCATATTTTTTAGTTGTTATGTTTTTGCAAAGTATATAATGAAAATACAGTATTGCCTACTGATTACACTCAACTAATGTATATCATGTAATGTTTAGAAGTAAAATCTTCCATAATATTCATGAGTGTGATCAAGATGCTGGGATTTAATATCAAGTACTTCTTTATTGTTTTCAAGACAGATGATAACCCCTATAATAAATATGACTAGACTGATTGACATCATTGATTATGTATTTCACAAAAGGAGCAGATGAGTTGAGCATTTGCAAAGACAATACATAATAAAAATACTTTCATGAAAACCCCTGTATGTATTATGTTAGTAAACACACATATTTGACAGTTTTCAACTGAAAAATTCAAACCTCCAGGCTCAGTTTCCACCAGAATGTTGTCTGTCTTTATGTCTCTGTGGGCCACCCCATGTTGTCCAAGGTGAACCAAGCCCTCTACAAGTTGGCACAATATTAACATAGCACTCTGGGAATCCAATTCCTTGGAAGCTAAATATTCCCTCAAAGTATACGGATACCTAGAAATAACAGTTTAATAATCTTTTTTATTTTACACTCTACTATACATTTGCAAAGGTCAGATCAATTCTTATGAAGTTCTATCACCATATGTTTAAGCAAACATTAATTTAATATTTTTCCGAGACGAGACTTCTAATACCAGAGAGGCTAACCTTTTCATTACAGAAAACATGGTTTTATTTCTGCCACATCCGTAAGGATTGAGATGTTGCGGTAGGACTGCTGGGAACTCTACCATAGCGCCATCTAACTCAGGTACATCTGCCACAAACACACTCTGCATGTCAACAATACTGGGGTGAGGTGGTAACCGTTTTTTCTTCACCCGATTCCTGAAGAAGCATAAGGTCCTGTATTTTATATTGAAATGCATTTTTTCCATTTCTATTACCATTTTAGAAAGATGACTACATACATGTATGTATTCTTTCAATGTGGAAAAGTGAATACTTTTTTATTTCCACACATACTAATCTCATGTGCTCTCATGACATGCATTTTTTAATTTCAAAATAGTAGAAAATATTTGAATATTTGGGTACACCCAGCCTTTTAAAATAATTTGTTTCTTACCCATTCTCCCACATCTCCAAATCCTCAAAAGCAGAGCTCATCTTTGCTGGTAACGCTTCATTTTCCATCACTCGCATTATCAATGCAGGGTTTGATGGAACATGCATGTTCCAAACCATCTTGATGGCCAAGTCAAACTCAGGTGTCATGTCTGGTGTCATCTCTAATGGTGAATCATCATTAATACTACTCAATGTGGAATCTTGAATAAAAATAATGTCTGAAATGAAGTTCATAACACTTTTTTGTTTATAAAAATAGAAAGATTGCTTACTCTTTTACTAACATTTACAATACTCTTTTCTACTGAGCTAATGAACAAAATTGATTATTTAGTGCAATTCAGTGAACCACTTATAAAACATTGACAGTGGGTCGAAATGTAAAAAAGGTGATTTAACAAATCATCTCTTCATATGCATTAAAGCAAGTCGACTTTAAAATCACAATTGTGTATTAGTTGCCTCAAACTTCATTGTTCCTATATTTGAAAGTCTTAAAATGTGAAATGACACAATACAATTATATATATTATCATATACGATATGTACATGTATTTACCAGAGGAGTAATGGGGAATTAGGGGAGATTTTTAACTATACCTGAGTGACATGATTCCTCGTCATCTAAAATAACGAAACTATCATCATTGGAGTCAGAAGAAGTGTCACTGCCCTCTATTGTTCCAGTAACAGTGTCAGCATTACTAGATGTGTCCTCTCCATCAGAAGTGTCAGCATCTATATCCATAAAAATCTCTTGAATGCAGTTCAGTCCAATCACATCCTTATCAGGGTTCATATCACCTTCAAAAATATAATGGATGGCATGTTCAGAAGTTTTTATTCATGTACATTATATTACTTAAGCGGGAAGAGGTAGGTTAATGTAACAAACTATCATTAAAAATCATGAATTTTCGTGTAAGTCATGAGTTTTCAAATTGGTATTAAACTACATGTAAGGACTATTTCTTCTTTTGTATATTAAAAAATGATATGTAATACACCATGTCAAAAGTAGATGTTTGTCACTAGTATTGGCTTGGCACTGTTGCATGAAACCAATTCACGCCATACATACATGTACATATCCGTCCTTACATAGATAGGAATCAAAGCAAAGGAAGGAAATCAAAGACTGAATGCAAGATAACGGAGAGTTTTTGTCAAACTTATTTTGACCACATACATTTCATATCATTCATCTGATCACATTCTGTTCGGAGTCTGGCTTCATAGACAGCAGCATTGCTTCCCTTGGCTATCATAGACCCAATGTCAATGTCATCCAAGCCAGAGACACAACAGTCATTCTTCCATCCCTCAGCTGACACTGGCTTGAAAAGCTCCTGAAGCAGACATTTCATACAAGAATGATAACCTTAAATGGTATAAGATCGAACTCCCGTGCAGTGATATATAACTGCGGCGGGCAGGTATCTCACCGTAAGCATGGTAACATCGCGATAAACAACTGACGTGATTGGTTCTAGTCCCATGCTCAGATCGCGTGATTGTAAAATTTAGACAATTTCATTGGTTGAATTGCGCGTATTAACTAATAAACAACATGTGCGGTAAATTTTATCAACACAACTTTTACTCAGAATTCCTTCCGCGGGGATTTCCTCTTATATTTCATTGATTTTGGAATATTTTGACAAAATAATTATTGGTGAACATAAAAGAACATATATTTTATAAGTTGTGTGAAAAACAAGTACATCTGTGACAAAAAGGGGGACTATCTTCCCCAAATTCTGGGGATTCCATAATCTGCCCGCCGCAGTGTCTATACCGAGACACTGCATAGGAGTTCGGTATAAGCTTTGAAAAGTAATCATCACATAGGTACATCTACATGTATCAGAAATAGAATGTATGAATAGTTACAATAAAGCTGATAATAATACCCGATACTTTATACATTTTATGATTCAAACTGTACTGTACATGTACAGTTGCTAGTAAGTCTACCTTGATTTGATCACATATAACATCGCCTCTATTATCACAATCTAACAGCCCAGATTTGGAAGCAAACCCAACTCCGACAAAAGCATAGAGAGATAGTCTTCCAGCATTTGGTGCCATGTATCGCCCAACATTCCCAGCAAACGAGACACCGGTAGTTCGGGTTGCAGCAAGTTTGGAAAACCATGTCACTCTTTTCGGTTGAACGTTGAAATACCGTGATGTTTGTGTTGGTGCAACTGTTTGATTCTCCGAATGTCCAGTTTGTCTCTTTTTGGCAATTCTATTTTGAACATTTTTCTGGATAACTTTTCGACCATTTTGGATGAGTTTTGAAAAAAGTGCAAAGATTGAACCGTCATTTACAGCGGGCTGTGCCCAGAATTGGACTAATTTAAGTACCATTATTTTAAGTCTATATCTACCCCTTACAGGAGGGGGTTGTCAATCTAGCTCTCGCCCCAAAAGGGCTCATAAAACGAAATAGATTAGGATGACGCAAAATCAAAACAAAACTTTTTTCTGAATCACTTCCTGGTTTAAATGTCAAACTTTATTGAGCGAAATCGCGAAAATTTATTATGATATGTGAGATCAATCAAACAGTTAATTTATATTGAAATATGGATATTTACATATTTAAAATAATGATTATTCATATTTATTTATTTGTGTGAACTGATGTATATGCTCTAAGTTGCCGTGCAATTTTTGTAGTTAGATATTCCTCAATTTAGATCTACGGAAAGGAACTCTGGGTAAAAATTATCAAAACAGAAAAGTAGAAAGAAAGAAGCCTGACTGTTTCCTAATTAAACAACAAAGCATGTCTTAGGACAGGTAAACAATTGATTTATTACTAACAATATATAAACAGTTATCCATATGACGGTTAATTTATTGAAATGGAGCTAAAATGAAAGAGGAAAATGACCTCAAAAATTGATCATTTTTTACATAATTTTTCGTCACGAAATTCGTGACTGATTTTTCTTGAGAGTCAGTCATTTGGTGCATATAGGTCATGGGGAGCATGACGAACCATTATGTGTCTTTGCAGTATCTCGGAAAAGACACTTTGGCAAATGAAAAATGTCCAGAATCTGGAGATAAATCCATATTACTCGAGTCTATATATTTTGGCTAGAGGGGATTTCATTAGCATACTGTGAACTCTATTTTAAAAAAGCTGGCCGCCGTGTCATAAATTTATTGAATATTTTAAAAATCGCCAGATAAATAAATCATTAGTTAAAACGGATCCAGCTCGACTCCTTGATGAGATATGACATGATTTCATGAGTATTTCGTCTAAAATTAAATCAAAATGGCTCTAAGAAAAATGGCGATGTTCGAAAACTGGACGAAATGTCGTTAATGTCTGACATTAGTAACTGGCTGTAAATTCTAAGTTAGCGATCCAGAAGATGTGAACTAATACACTGATCACTTTATGTGTGTTTTGGAATTTTTGGTGAGGTAATAAGACCAAAACTCGCAATTCAAATTGTGATGTGGAAAAATGGCGGACATATGATTTCAAATTTTATTATTACGACATGACCAGTTGTTCATGCAGGAATATATCTTTACTGGAAGGCCACGATACAGTGGCCTTAGAAGAAGGTAAAATCCATAGATCTCGTCCAGATTCTTTTGTTGTAGAATCAGTAGCTCAATTCACAGATTGGGAGCCAGATCCAGCCCCTATTGGTAGTAGGCTCAAAGGATTAATGGGAAGAAGAGACTCCAGCCAAAAATGCTACATCAAAAAAATGACCACCCAAAAATATGACCCTCGTACTGACCTTTATTTTTTCCATCTGTCACACCATGGGCTTTCAATTATAGATAGGTGAAAGCCTATGGTACATTGATTGATCAATATTTACCCTGTAATCTCTTCTTTATGTATTAGTTGACACTGTAATTCGACTTTTCCCGGGACATTTATTTCAAATTTTCAGAGCGTAAAGATAATGGAGCACTTCGGTATTTTCCGGCAGTGTCCAATGTTGTTCGTCTCTCAAATTACATCACATCGCAACAAACAGCCAATGAAAGTAAAGAATCGCGTAGCCCAACAAACCGTTGTTATTGTTTCTACGGGAGTTTAAAGAAACGTCATTGGAATTCTCGGTAATCTCTGATGTGACGTCATCCGGAATGGCGTCACATTCTCAGGAAAAGCATTTGACTTCAGGAATAATCATTTGAACAACGGAGATAGCCGAAGCGCTCCATCAAATATACTTGATGTGGCTTTAGTGATTGGAGTTGAAGGCAACAACAGTACGCATCGTTTGAGGTATGACATGTGATATTTATTGAAAAACTGACTCCAATATCAAGGAAAAACAAATTATCCGAAGATCGCGTAGACACAGAGGAGGTAATCTGGCAAAGGTCTGTGGCTCAATTATATTCCTCCAGATGAGACACTAAAAACAAATGTCCTGACTGAAAGGTATTTCTGTGAAGGTTTTAATGGAACAAGTTTGAAGAAAAACGGTGTAGTGTGAGACTCACAATCATTGAGACAGGGTAGATTTGAAATTCAAATTAACGGTTTTGCGGAGCGTTTTGGTTTCGATACGCCCCGGTGAGTTAGTACCGCATGGAAACAAACATTTAAAAAGGGATTCACACCTGGGTATGACTAAACCTCCTGTTCACTGTCGTATAATTTATGAATGTAGTTTCGTACAGGTGTCAACAGAAACTAACAGTGAACCCTGCTTTCCTGAACCCAAGTTTTCAGGCTTCGCCTCGCATGCCTTCGACTCTTTCTCATTATATAGGCTTAATGAACCCCCAACTGGGAACGAACACCCTTTCTGAAAGATCAACTATTTTTGCGCGAGCAACATTGATACATGCCAATTACCCAAATGCGAGTAGGTAGTTACCAGTTTCACCACCAGGTGGCTGATTCGGGTCAATTAACATGGCATGTATATAAGAAAGTTCCCTTAAACTTGAATATTATCAATTTAAGTGGCTCAATTTTCATATAACCCATATGTGTCTGATACTTATACTAATGAAAATATGTCCAGTAAAGCAAAATATTATCTGTCCACTAAAAGAAAAGATATTTCATTTTTTGTGATTTTATAGCATGGGATCTATGGGGAATCTCCCCGAGCCAGAAGTCACATTTTCAAAGAAAATTAATTTTTTAAAGTTGATAAACACTTTTTAAAACCACATTTCTAGATGTAATTTTACATGTAGATTTCAAATATGATATTACTTTGACTGAATTTAATGACGTAAATCAAGATTATTTCTACTCGCATCTGGGCTATCGATGACGTGTGCACTATACTCTGTAATGTGATTGGTTGGTTGAAACTCATTTTTGCAGGCTATTTTATAGGCAAAAGGTTAGCATTTTGTAAAAATCTCTTGATTTCAAGAATTATGATAAAATAAAGAACACCTCTTGGTAAATCCTGGCTACACCCCTGATATTTGTTCTATTACTATGCTCAATCATTAAATTTTGTCAAATTATTTCAAAAATCATGATATATTAGAAGAAACTCTGCAGATGCAATTTAAGTAAAAGTCTTATTGTTAATGGTGACATAATACTTATGTTAGAAGCTGAGACTATAGATTTGCCAGCCACTGTGGTATGTTGAAGACAAGCACTGTAACAAAATATGCCATGTGGATCGAAGCAACCCTGAGTTTGCAACTTGATACTGTCTTTTGTAGCTCCAAAGTGAGCCTATCGGATCGATCTGTATATCAAGCGGTTGGTCCGTCCGTTAACATTGGTTGCACAAATTAAAACTGCTGTTTGTATTGAATCATATCCATATTCATATTATGCATATCCATAATGTCTATTTGACCTGTCATCGCCATTTCCCAAGTTCGCCTAGTTACCAAGAAAATGCTGATTTTGACGTCATAAAGTCAAATTTTCTTTAAATACCAGTAGAAGAAGTAGAACTTTCAAATAAGTGGTAGCAGGTGCTGTGCAATATATGTCCTCTGAAGATTTCAAAGCTCTTGGGTTTACAGTTTTTGGAGTTCATTCTGTAACATTAGACAAAAAGTAGAAATTCCCCATGATAGCCTCTATCGTCTTGACTTTGGGTACAATGAAATCTACTAAAGACCAAAAGATCTTTTTCTGCCTATAAACCCATAAAAAGAACCCTAAAATACTCAGGAATTTATTGAATTATGCTATTTTTGTCAGTAATACCTGCCTCAAACTACCAAATCATAATCCAATAGGACTATTGGTGATAGATAAGATTGTCCGTATCTAGGGAGTTTTAGCCATGGTAAGGAATTTTCAAAAATAACAGAGAACAATCAAAACTCAAGAGGCTACATTTGTTATTCCAAACCACAAGTAATAGAAAGACAAACAAACATTTGTATTTATTTATTCATGTGCCAAATATTGAAATGATGGAATATAAAATCAGAATGTCCAGGATTATACCTTTCTGTGTTCCATTCCTAGAAGTATGATACCCCTCAAATTTACTGACTGAAAATTTCTCAATAAAACTGTTAAGCAGTGACTGTCTTAAATTTCTTCAATGTCTTTAATGAAATTAAGACAGATATTCTAGGACATTAACTATCAGAGATTTTACTCAAGTTTTTCCATTTATTTAGAATTTACCATATTGTGAATATCATAGTATTATGTTAGTTCACTCTACAGTATTTTATTGATGTATTTATTTCAGAAGAAACTGAAATGTGGGGTCAAAATGAGGGCTACTTGCCCCTCAGTGAGAATGATGAGCCACTTCTCCAAATGATGGGCAGTCAGGATCACCTTGATGATGATGTAGTCCCTGATGTACTGGAAACTCCAGATGCAACCACCCCACGACCACCATGTAGAACTGGTTGTCCTGAATGGCTATATACTCTTATTGCGCTAGGACTTATCATTATCGTGTTGGTGTCCCAGGTCATGTTATTCATGTGCACATTCTTCTGGGTACCACCAATACCAGAGATTGACTTGTCCTTAAAGTCATTCAACATTCCAGATCATGAAGTGTCACTGCGTAATGATGCATTGAATCTCGCAAAATCTGATGCATATAACGCGGCTCACGGTCGTAAAAAGCGGGATGTATCAAATGCTTATAAAAGCTTGGATGCTGCAGGACAGAATGTACAAGACAGTGTAGAACATATGAACAAACTGTTTAAACACACAGTTGGAAAATTCCCTAATCTAGTTGGAAGAAATGAACCTAAGACTGAAGGTCTGTTAGGTGTTATTGGTGACTATTTACACAGGTTTAGGAGATCTGCATCGAACTGTAATAATAATGGTTACTTACAGTTACACCATTGTTGGAAGCTAACTTTGGTATACTTAGCCCAGGGTGATGAATCTAAGAACATTTTTACTAAGGAGAGACTTGAAACTATCCACAACATCGAAAAAACTGTTGTGAATCATCCAAACTTTACAAAGTTCTGCTACAAAACGGGACGTTGTAACGAAGACAAAAGCATCGATGAACATGGGAACTGTGCCCCTCTTAACAGCCTGCTAACCTACTTCTACCCAACTGAGGTGGATGGCTATCTCCATTATAACGGCTTGGGGGATAATCTCGCAGATATCAACAGTACCCTGACGTTTGCACTCAACCATGAATCAACTTACTATTTCGTTGATGAAGGATTTAGCAAAAAGTCAAGAAAAAGTCACCTGATGCGAAGTGAGGTTCATTTTGGTTGCCCATTGGAAGGTAAGTTTATATGTTTAAAATGTTTTGCCTCAGAAGATTGAGAAGCATAGAGTATAAGACACTGTATATATATATGTGCATGACATTTTACTTCAACCTTCTATCTAGAACACAAGTCCAAATTATGTAGAATGCTGCTAAAAATCCGGGGTCTAAAAATTTCCTGGTGAGAACCCTGATATTACATGTTTGTGTAAAACTTGGACCTCGCCAAGATTCTAATTTGACTTTGGTCAGTGCATCATAGATACCAAGAATTTCATTAAATGATGATTGAAGATGCTTTTGAAAATCTAGAGGGAGTTGTTGAATCATTTTACAATTTACCAAAGTCTCTGTCAATCAATTCCTTTAAATATGAAAAACAACAAAGAACGACTGTTTAGGTGTAATTCAAAAAAATCTTCTTACAGTTCATGTTGGACTGGTTATGACATATAACAGGAAATGTGTTTATATCTATACCTCATAAACATATAGTATATCAGACTATTATTTATCAAGAGTTATTTTTATACAAATGTATTCATATTTTCTGCAATGTCATGTTAGTTTTTTAAAGAATATTTATTTATTTAGTGCTACAACTCGGTGTTATGCAAATAGTGTTTTGGTGTAGTGTTTTGGTGTAAATAAGACCTTTTCACATTTATGAGGTTTCAAGAAGTTATCGAAATGACAAACACATGTTGATAATTGAGATTGTTTGATAGACCATTTCTTTCCTATCGGATTATAAATATCGATCACTACAGGAACGTATGGTTTCCATTTCCTCTGCAAGTTAAATATATCCATCATAGGCTTTAGATTGTAAAACAATAATTGGCATCTGTAGACATCACACATATGGAGATTTTCTTATCTTTGTTTGATATTAATTGTCATTCATGAAAGGGTATAAAGAATAAAATTACCATAATATATGAATGAATATTGCACTGATTAACAGGGAATTCTTCAAAAAGTCATCTTTTAGAAAGAGGGGGATGTTTTTCAATTATTTTATCTCCCTCTTTTCAAGACCATTTCCAGGTTGGAATAAAATTCTGATCGATCTCTGCTAAAAAGAATCAATTGCACATCTGTGTATTATGCAATTGTGGTTTCCCTTCATATGAAATAATCATATTCAGTTTTATAAGTTCCCACCTGCGCATTTGCGCAGTAATCATTGAAAACCATTGTTGTATTTAGATCAGCTTCCCACATGTACAGAAGGAACTCCATATCATCTCCTTGCTTTTATAACTTGTGTCATTCCTTTTCATGTCTATTTTCTAAAAATCCCCAAAGTACACACTTTATGACAGGAAAACTCAAGATTTTTACAATAATGTATTATTTTTCTATAAGAATATTTACCATTCTTATTATTTGGGAGAATTTAAACATTTTTTCACCCATTTTTGCACTTTTAATCCGGTCACAAGGTGACCTGGGTTCCAAAATTGAGGAAGAGTGACTAAATATTTAATAATAACTTAAGTGAAATCATTCCTTAAAAGTGACACATTTGAACACTGATATGACTCCTATAATCTATATTTTATTTTATTTTAAACTGTTCAGTATGTAATTTTTGTTTAAAAAAGTTGGTCTCATCAAATGCATTTTATCGTGCCTTGAAAAAGTGCCATATTGTTTTTTGTGCTGATGGGTGTGTGTCTGGGCTGGTCAGGTTGTCTGGTCGGAAGATAACTCAAACACAAGTTTATGCAAAAAAAAGATTTCAAGATGGCTGCCACTTTAAAAATGGTAATTTTTCGTGAAAAATTAAGTTTTTCATTTTCAACCAAAGTATGTCTTTATTATACTGAAATGAAAGGCACTCCCTGCTTCTCCCTGGAGTTACCAATTTCTGGTGTTAGATCAGAGAAATATGATAAGTGGCCCTAGTTAGGGTGGGGTATTCACCTTGTGCATGTAGTGGTCCTCAGGCAACCTCACTATGGTGTTCTGCATTTATTTATTAAGCAATATTGTCATGTAGTCTTCTCATTCATGTAGAGTCCTCCTGTGATTTAATCAGAAATTGTCATTCATAATTCTGGTGTTTCAATATCTGGCACATAGGGTTCATTCTTAGGGAAATTATTACTTCCATCTCGAAAATAACAAAAATGATCAGGAAATGGTTGCTGAATAGTAATTATATGAAATGCATGATTCTACTATTCAATAATTGATAAGAGATGAGGAATTGGTAACAAGATAGTTAGAAAGTTATTATGTATCACTAATAAGCTGAACTATGGTATTTCATTAATCATGAAACAATTTTTTTTGTCTATATAGGATATGCCCACTCTCATGACAGACGTGCAGAACAAAACCAGAAATACCATGACTTCGTCATCAGCTATATTGATGTCCTTAAGCACGCCTCCACTGAGTGAGTAATTGTGTAATTCTGTAACTCGGCTTTAGTTAACATAAGGACAATATCAATTTGTTCACATTGTCTCAGAACATGATAAATTGTATTCAAGATTGCCACCTGCCTTAGAAAATTTTATTGAATATTCATTAATTTTTTCAAATAAAAAGTTAATTCTTTGTCTTTACCCAAATCAGAACATTGTTATTGAAATAATTTGTATTTATTTGTTTGAAATAAGATAATTATTATTAATGAAAATGTAAAAGTAAAATTGTAATGGAAAAATCAGGATGGCATGTCCAATAATGAATCTTGAATTGTGTTTTCCAGTAAGGTCCAAGTGCTGTACGGGAGTAATGAGTTGTATGACTACCAGGTGAAAGAAACATGGATCAATGATGTCAAACTCGCCTTCTTCAGTGTTGGCTTCATCCTTGTCCTCATGTACATCCTCACCTCCTTCTCCATGTGGTTGACTGTCATTGGATTCATCAGCATTATTGAGAGCTTCCCCTTTGCCCTGTTTCTGTACTCTGTGGCATTTAAGGTCCACTCACTGGGAATTCTCAATGGAGCTGCTGCCTTTGTTATTGTAGGGATTGGTAAGTGTATTTTGTATAGGTCTATACAGTGAAGTGACATCTATTAATACTGTACAGGGTGTCCCGAAAGTATGCCCCCCCCCTACGCAGACATATACCAGTACCAAAACCAGTACAAAACACTAACTTTTAAAATGACTGTAACTTTTTCCCATTTGGGAGTTAAACCATGATACTTGGCAAATCAATGTAACTTTGGATAAGCTTTAAAATGATATATGGCACATACTATGAGGACACTGGAATATGTCTGCCTAGGGGGGGGGCATACCTTCGGGACACTCTGTGCAGTGACCATTTTTCTATATAATTTGAGCTTATTACCCCTATTGCGGCACAGAATGGCCCATTTTATCAGGCAGATGATTTTAGGATCATGTGAGATCTCTACCTTCATTATCTTACATTGTAATCCTTGAATTTTAATAAAATATAGGGGGGTGTAATGTTGACAGGGTAACATGTGGGCTAACTTCAACACCTTATTGTTTATTTGCTCTAATCTGATCTAGGGGGAAGCCATGTCTTTTTTCTCGCATGGATCAAGATCTCGCAAGATTTTAATTTTTCCAGAAATCAAACATGGCAGAAAACAGAAATTCTACTTCTAATAAGTAAGTGTCGAAGTTACCCCGTCTCTTATGTCGACATTACCCCACCCGTCGATGTTGCACCCCTTTGCCCTAGATATTTAATCCTAAAATATCCTAATCATGACAACCTATTACTCTAGCTTGTAGCATCAGTAGACTTCAAGGTTTGATTGTTTCAAAAAATAATGTTTGTGTCTTATCACGTTCCATTGGTAGTATACGTATATGGTGTGGTACTTTGTTAAATTAAAAAATCGAGTTAAATTGAGGTTTAGCCACTGCAATTAAAAAAATAGAGTTAAAAGATGTCAGCTTTGTTTGACTCGTCTAGTATACAAACACAGGCAACCAATTTATATAAGTGTCATATATCCAATTATGATGGTGCATTTTTTGTTTCAATTGTGTTATAAGTAATCATTTTATTGCTTTCTGTCCAGGCCTCCAATGCAGCTTTCATTAATTGGAATGAAAATCTATTATAGAATAAATACGTATGTACTGTATATGTATGTACTGTAAAACATGTTCTACTCCCACCAATTGCCTAGTTTGGCTTGATGATTTATCCCACATTATTGTATTTTGTAGATTGGTACAACTACTTATTTTCATATAGAGCACAATTCCTAAATTCACTAAACTGAAATAGCATAATTATCGAGCTTTTGACAACACCTGTTGCCTTTCTTAAGATGTCTGAAAGCTTGATAATTATGCTATTTCAGGTTAGTGAATTGAGGAATATTGCCCTATATAATCATACACCTAACCAATGAACAATTTAGATATATTAATTTTCAGCATGTAAATTCAATCATTAGGCCAGTAAGCAATATTTGATTTATTGAATTCAATGTATGTGCATGTATAAGCAAAACATTACTTTTTTAGGTGTAGATGATGTGTTTGTCTTCATCAACACATTCAGACAGGCTGATCATATCACTGATCTCATGGACAGGATCAAACATACCATCAAAATTGCTGGGAAGGCTACCTTCTTCACATCATTTACAACAGCAGCAGCATTTGCGGCAAATGTGGCATCAGCAGTAAGTATGCTTTATAAGAGATTAACAGTATTGCTGTTTCTTAGTTGACATCTCTATCAAACTGAATATTTCCTTATGTAATATGCTAGAAATCACCTTCATTATCCAGCTATACTCTTCATGGGCAGAGTCAAGGGGAAGGGGGAGGTGATGGGTGCAAAAAATTTGTTTAAAAAACATAAACAAATTATAGTTTGAAATGCTTAGAATGCACCATATACAATGTAGATTTTAAACCCCCAACCCCCCCCCTTTTTTTGTTGCCCGCCTTGCTCGGAGATATGCAAAGCCAAAAATTTACACCCCCCTTGACATTTTGTTTTCTACCATATCCAGTTGCAATGTTTTCAAGGCATGGTACCATATGTATTACATATTTTGTCTATATGCTAATATATAGTAAATTCCACTCATGAAAGCTACATTTGAGATCGTTGAGATTGTAACAGCATCAAAACTGTAAAATCACGTAATATATCAGCTTACATCCTCTGTTTGCCTTTCATTTCGTCTCTCCTTTATTTTATAATTTTTAGACAAATGAAGTCATCATCTATCCTGGCTACTACTTGTGCCTTGTTTTGGAGAAATCTCCATTTTGTCTTCAAAATATTAAAATTTTGACAATATATGAGCCTGTATTATTTATGTTTTCAAATCATAAAGTAATACATTTATATGTTGCAACTGATGTTGAAAACAAGTTTCAGTTTCTCAGGTTTTAAACTTTCATGTTGGTATATTTGCAACTAGAACTGTTTTTAAAAAGCATAAGAAATCACCAAATATTGTAAGCTCTAGTAATAATGCCATTTTTCACTGAAAAGTAATTGTTTCATGTAGGTTTATAATTACTTGTCATTTCATCAGTAATTTTCCAATGTTCCAGCCACTAGCCATATCACTTCAAACTTCTACATTACAATTACTACATCATCCATCAAATGTTCATATTTTCATTTCCATTAATGTAGATTGAAATTATTGACATTACTGCAGTCTTTCCTTTATGAACCAGTGGTTTATGCCATTCGTCTAATTGATAATGTGTTGAAAGGTCCATCAGCTAATAGGTTACAAATTTGTTAATTTCCTTTGGGAGTGATGATTTAAAGCAGTTGAATTGAGAATGACTAAACAGAGAGTATATAAGGACAAATTAAATGTATGACAAGATGTTATGAGCATACCAATTGTGTCAAAAAAACTCCTGTAATAACAGCAAAGGAACTCTGCGCATTAAGGGGCTGTAGCTAAGCAAGAGAGACTTTTTGTAAGTGATGTGGAAGAATAGTTGATAGTAGCTAATTCATACTGTCTACAGAAAAAATGACTTCTAATATAAGCTATGGCCACACAAACCTAACTTGTGGATACTCAAACCTAAGTTTTGGACACTCAAACCTAAGTTATGGATATTCAAATGTAAGCTGTGGGCTCTCAAACCTAAGCATTGAACATACACTTAAAGTGCGATGGATTCCAAATGAGTCTCTGCTGACTTATCAATGGGTTTTGTGGTACATTTTATCTCCCATGTTGGTGTCTGGAGGAATATTTGGCAATATCATGACAATCATCGTGCTCTCAAGAGAGTCTAAGAAGTCAAGCAGAACAATTTTGCTGAAATCGTTGGCTGTGACTGATATTTTATTCTTGGTGTCATTTTTGATATCTCAATTAATTGCAATCATATACCATCAAAATAGATGGCTGGAACGCTACATGAGTAATGGAAATATGTTTAAAAAAGTCTACTTCTGGTCTGTGCCTGTTGTAAGTACCACGCAGACTCTAGCTACATGGATGATACTCTTAGTAACGTGTGATCGTTTCATACATGTGTGTCGCCCGCTGCAGGCAAACAGAATTTGCACTGTCAAAAACATTAGGAGGGTCACAATTGTAGTAATGGTTTTAGCTGTTGCATACAACATTCCAGTGTGGCACAGTCGAGTGTCCAAAGAGTTCCGTTACTCCGATGGATACAAGATTACCTATAGCAGCATATTAAATGCTATATTTAGATATGTGGGACCTGAACTTGCGGTGTTTGTATTGAACATTCTTCTCATTAATGATGTCCGTAAATCTCCTGCAATGGATATCAACAAAAAGAAAGAAAAGGAAGAGAAACGCATCACCTTCACTCTGATTTTGATAGCAACATTCTTTCTCATTTTAGTCACTCCTTGCACGGTTGCACAATTTATAGCATCTAAATTAATTGTAGCATCAAAAGAAACAAAATTCATATTTGTTCAATTTGCCAATTTTTTACTATTATGTAATTCATCTGTAAATTTTATCATATATTGTCTGACTGGTGCAAGATTTCGGAAGGTGTTTTTGTCAACTCTCCGCTGTGCAAACAGGCACCATAATGTCAGCCATTCTACTAGTGGCAGTACCCAGCACACTGTGTTAAAGACATCAACAAAATTATGATGTTTGAAGCAAATATTCAAGGACAGCTTGAGACTCTTACACTCTTTGCTGTCTAATTGGATGGTCAAAAAACCGGGAATAATTTCCTAAAATGACTAAGATATGAGAGAAATGCAGGGTTTCCATTTTTTACCACCCTGTACTTTAGTCATTAAGTCATAATGTTTTGTAATAGTGTGCAAAACATTGATCAAGATAATTTTAGTTTTGGATAATTTTGGTATTTGACAATATAAAAATGGAAATTTAATGATTGCTTCCGAAATTACCTAATTCATCTCAATTTATTTCAGCTTACCCTTTCAAATTTAATTTTTGGAGTATGATCATTGTACGTGATATACATCTCAAAATAGAACAAGTCAAATATCTCGAATTGTGATATTCTGGAAAGTATTCATCCAAAGGGCTATTGCGACTTTCACTTATGATAAAATCATCAGTCAGTCATGTCTTTTTCGTTTTAAAAAATGAAATGCCAAAAGTGCGGGACCTAAATCCAAGATGCTCAACTTTTTGAGATAAGGTCAGATTAACCCCATGGATGAAGTAATCGAAGTTCAATGGAATCCCCTTAGTATATGAAAGAATTCATTTGAAGCTGAAAAGCTTGAGGAACAAAGCAAGGGATTGTGCATTGTAGGGTTAGGATGGATATGGTATAGTACTTTATGTAGATGCAATAAGTTAGGAAACATTACGGTGTTGTTCTATCAAGAATTCCAATCATCATCTGAATTATTTATAAGCAAGTCTCTTTATACAGTACTTCTGTGTTTGTTTGTTTGGATGTTTTAGTGGTTCACATATCAGTCTAAGAGTCTATGTCAAACCGTGGTATTAATTTATCCCATGATACTTTTAGTTCCTGGTAAATGAATTGCCCCTCAGAATAAATGCCATATTCAAACACTCCCATTAAATGTAATCGATTATATTTTCATGAGGATATAAATGGTCTATTACATTTGTTTCCTTGGGTTTTAATTTAAATGAAAACAATATTTCATCTGAAATTTTTTATTATTCAATGAATGTTTGAGGAGGAGCAAGGGAGACAATTTGAAATATTCACCTGATCTCTTAAAAACCAAAAAGTCATGGATTCAATATAAGCTCCAAGGTCTTCTCGTGTGACTAGTGCACCATGCAGAGAAAACCACAAAGGTTTGTTTTGAAAAATTTGACAAAATAAAAATTGGCCTGTCAAAGTCTATACCATGGGAGCAACCTAATGAGTCAATTTCCCACATTTGGTGCAATGATAGCTGAGTGTTATTGTCTCTACCTCCTTCCCCATTTAGAGTAATAGATTTAACAACACTCACTGCTTATTTTGATGACAATGTGATTTGGTTATTGAGGATGTTCAAAGACAAACACCTAAAACCATTAGCATACAATTTTACTTAGAAATGTTTTTATAGTTCAGTGATCTATAAATAATTGATTAAGCTTTTAGCAAAAGTTGACTCTGAAGACAAATAAACAGATTTTTTCCCTCAACCAATCTCTATTGATTATTATTGCAAATAATACGAATGTCACAAGAGATGCTGTCTCATTTATTTAATGTCTGCACTTAACAAAAGAAAAGAAAAATCGTCAAATATGCGATGCTGCAGCATATTTGCCGTTCCAGACTATAATTTTTGACAGTTCATTACCAAACATAAAAGCTTCGCTCTAGGAAAGGAAGAAGATTTGGGAGGTTTCCTCACATAAGGGAATAGCCAGGATCCCAAAAAGCAATGAGAATAGAAAAGGCAATTTTAAGCCAAAGAGGATATTAAACCTCTATAGGACATAATTTAGGCAGTTTTAATTAAAAAAAACTTTTGTTTCAAGAATGAATGTGTTTTCTCCCAATTAGCTGTGCTGAAAACCCATCTATGGTGTATTATTAGTACATTTTGGTTATGCTCTTACCACAGATGTATCGGTTCAAGAAACATTCATTTTTGTGATTTCAAATGTTGGCCACATCATTCCTGATCAAATATAAAATTACAAATCTAATATATATATTGTAACTATGCATACTATTGAAATAAATGTTGTAAATAAACGCATATCATGAATTCTTTTTATATTTCCTGTAATATTCATAAACTCTGTGGTACAGCTTGTTTCATTATACAATAACATCTGCATATAAAATTCCTCTCCAGTCCAAACACATGTTAATATGAATACTTTTTATTGCCTTCCATCCACTCACATATTAAGAAACTTGAAATATGAACAACTCCTAATACAGACACTTGCTGATTCTAGCGGCATTCAGATTAGACAAGTTTTATATGTAACATATCACTGATATGAGATGGCAACTAAAATCATAAACTATAGATGTCATATCATTTATCATTCTTTACTTACTAAATACAGTATTGAGTATACTCTACAGTATAGTTGTTACAAAGTTTTGAGAAACGCAACTCATAATTTTATAACTTTACAGTAACTCTTTGAAACTCATGAAACTAGGAGACTAGTTGTGTGGATTATATTGATGATTGACATGTCCTGTTCTCACAAGCCTAATTGTTTTACTTGTAGATCCCTGCTGTGCATCAATTTGGACTGTTCATGGCCCTCATTGTGTCTGGCTGCTGGATTATGGTGATGATTAATATGCCATGTGCTCTCATTATCTGGCATAGATGTTTCTCCAAGTGTGAGGCTTTTTGCTTCAAACCGTAAGTTCAATCTCATTTATTATATGGATTAGATCATCATTAAATGTCAAAGAGGGACTGAAAATTGCCAGTATTATCATTTTTGCAACATGCCTCTGTTTCTGACTTAAGGAATAAATAATGATAGGCCATTCAATATGGTGAAATTCAGCACGAGTTGGACAGAATGTTGTACAAAGCACGAACCGAAGGTGAGTGCATTTGTACTAACATTCTGTCCAACGAGTGCTGAATTTCACCATATTGAATGGCCTATCATTATTTATTCCGATTCAAACATAAAAATTAGTAAAAGCCGTGTCTGTGGAACGGGCATGAAGGAAGAATATGCATGCTGTCAAGATTCTGAAGTCGGCCGGAAAAATTTTAGAATTTGTTTGGGCTGTTCTATTTTACTCCCCGTTTTAGATTTTATACGGTGTATGCAAGTCAGCCATAGTTAAATAGTTACAGTAGTTACGGAGGGAGTAAAAAAGAACAGCTATCCCCGGACAGAGCCCCAGATGTGCAGCTGAGATGTGACGTCACTCAAAACAATGCAAATTGCAGATTGAATAGAGCATGGTCGTGCATCTATGGAGAATTAGAGAACGTTCTATATTGGCTATGCTGCATTCTGATTGGTTGAGAAATTCGAATAGAGCACGGTCATGTTTGAATCTTAATTTAAACAATGCTGTAATTGGTTACATCATTGAAATGGATGTAAAAACTTGGCTAATATAATATATACCAAATACAAATATTAGGATACACATAAGACTTATAGTATTTTATTGTATTTTGCAGATGTAGAGGCAGGTGTCAAGGAAGCTCTGGGTTAGAGCTGCCACCGGATATCCAGCAATTCTTGGATGCAGGCAAACAGCAGCCAACAATTGCTAGCTCTGAATCTGACAGTGATGATGTACCTATGCTGACCCTTGATGAATTTGATGAACAAGGTAGGGTTCAAATGGCAGTCTGTTTGTGCAATTAGAGGATTAATTTGACAAGCCTCTGCTGAATAAAAAATTGTTTTATAGAAATGTGTATGAAAACTGTAACTATGGCATATCCTTCCCAGAACCTTTATTTTTCACTACATTTTAAAAATAATTTTTTGTCGCATTTACAGGAATTCGTTACAGGATAAGATGTAAATTGGTTGTGATTTTATATAATATAGCTTTGTGTAATATTTAAATATGTTTCAGCACTCCTCTCTGACACAGATGATATGCCATTGGACTTGAACTGGGATCTGTCAATCAGGACTCCCCTTCCAAGCACCAGCAAGAAGGAAGGCTGTAACATGATTGCTAAGCTTCAGGCTGCAATGTACTACTACATTGCTACCCCTGTTGTCAAGGCTAGATGGGTAATTGTAGGTGAGTCGTTTTTATGAAATACTGTATGTCCCTCATACCATTAACCTGCAAGAGATTTACTACATGGAACTATGAGAAGTTTTAAAATTGGACTATTGGCCAAAGGATCTTATTAATTGCTTACGCTCAATGGAAGATTAATATCACTCAGAATATCACTCAGAAATATCACTCAGAAATATTATTGACTATTACAGGGCTGTATATTGTAATACTGGGTGTGTCCATTGGTCTGATGGTCCAGCTGAAGCCTGCCACTAAACCTCCTCAGTTGTTTGCCTCCAGTACCAACCTACAACAACTCTTAGACCTGGCAGTGAATATGAGTGATAAATCCATTTCGTGTGATCGATGTTCTGGATATTATGAGGTAAGATATCTTCTTTGATGAACAAAGGGTGTATAGTGTAGATTTGGCTGAACAGTCGAACCAGGGTGCTAGCAAGTCAAGCTAGACTTTATTTCTTATTTAATACATGTTTTATTGTATCAATTAACAAGTGACATCATTTCTATTGTTTGTAGCTGTACAAATTATAGCAGATAAGTTTTAAAACAATATAAGGTTGAGGAATTAAAGCCTAATTTATTTGATTGATGTGATGTTTACATGTTTTAAACCATTACAATACAAAAGCCTTTGACATGAACATTTCAGGAGAATCCAAAGTATGTAGGTAATACTGACAAGACCACAGTTAGGACCAACCCTCCAGTGAAGCCAACCTTAGGACCAGTCAAAGTTCAGCCTACCACTGTTGTACCTTCAACTGTGAAGCCTTCAACCACTAAGGGTCCTATTCAAACAACAGAGGCTTCATCTTTGAAAACTACGAAATGGCCCTGGTTGACATCTAGTGTAGATGCTAAGACAAAACCTCAAACCAGAAAACCTACAACTTTGATGACTACAACAACAACAACAACAACAACAACAATTAGTGAGCCATAGTATTCTTTTCTAGATTTATGTTTTGAAACAGCATCTCATTATTCCAAGTATATTCAAATTAAGGGTATAAATAGTACTTAGAAGATTGCTAATTGAATATTCATTAGTTTTATTGTGTTCCTTGGGAAATCGAAAATGGCTACCCAAATTTATTCTCCAGTTCATAGCACTAACATTATGTTAGTAACCGATATCCAACGTTTTCATTAATGTTTCACTTTCAGGACCAACCAGACACCATGAAGATAGAAAAACACCAAAACCGACCCAAGCACCCAAACACTCTCCACCACTGGAACCACGTCCAACCTCATCTGTTCCCTCTATCACCCTACCACCCAAGAATTCAGACTCAGCCTCCAGTGGTTACAAACCTTGTGAGCACCAGAAGTGTAATAATCTAAAGGAACGACCCCATATTGAATCTACAGCTGTGATTCATGTGGTCTTTGGCATAGTTGGGGTTGACCGCTCTAACATCTCAAATGCTCATGTTTTTACATCAAAGGTATGTATTTGACTGTACACTTAATCCTTAAACGGTTATGAATTTTTTATAACTTTTTTTGTAGTTTGTTTTTTGATCCGGAACTTTCTGGCTTTTCTTAAAATTGAATTGGGCATGTTTTAGGGAAAAAATGCTCATAGGAGGAAAGTTAGAGCTGGTCAAAGTTGAAATACCCAAATTGTCAGTAGTCTTGACTTGAAATGATGAACCCCTATGTTCTAAGAAAATGAATTTCGTCATCAATAATGATGTAGTTATAACTAAGCTCAAAATATTGGGAATGGAATAACCTTTCCAATGATATCTGATACAACCAAGATCAAACAAGGGGGGGCAACATTTGTTGTAAATCTCTATAGCCAAACCGTTTGAGGGATGCATTATACGCGAGTTTAGGTCCATTTTTAAGGTCTATTTTATGTATGTTTTAGGTGCATTTCTAGGTTTATTTATAATGTTATTTCCTTTCAGGGTAAACTTATGTATGACCCAGAGTTTGAGAAGGCATTCACTATGGCTACACTGAATGTCAAAGCTTTGGGAGAGTTGTGTAAAATCTGCAAATTGCTTGCCAATAATACCAAACTGACAAAACCCAATACAACACAGTGTTTGCCACATGGCAATGGTAGGATTCTTTTCTACATTATATATAATATTTATTGTATATTTAGATAGATATATGATCTATTAATCGCATACAATTATTTCATAGCCTTTGTGGCTATTGTAGCTTTGACCCTTCATAGTTAAAGTGAAAACACACAACATTGCAATTATAAAATGGGAAAACAGATTATAGTTATAGTTAAAGTATAGAATTATTGTCCAAATGAATTGTAGTGAAAACCACTGTCAGTCTATCTGTCTGGAGCATAACTCAAATACTAGTAAACTGATTTTCTTCATATTTGGCTGAAAAATGTATAATGGTAAATTGTTGTGTGAATTTTTTTTTCGAAATGGCTGCCACTTCAAAAGGCTAATAAGTTTTTGATTTCCAATTAAAGTAATTGTGAAAGTTGATTGTAAATAATGTGATTGTCTGGCAAAGAAAATAATTTGATGATTCCAGTAATACCCGCCGCCATGAAAATTGCCCTGAAGAGTGTCCCAGAATGCCAGCACTTACCAGACAATGCAAATGTCTTCAAGGGTAGAAGACTACCTGCACAATCCATTGGTTACATCAACCGTACATCAAACAGTGTAAAATGGCTGGCATTTGCCTATGAATCTGTGAGTATGTGTGGTGTGGATTATAAAACATGGGCTGAAACCCAGAAATAGAAAAAAACATTGTATTAAAACAGAAAGACTGTGATATGAAGTGACACATTTTCAAGAAATTCCTTGCAGTGAAATTATTGTTGGCTTTTTGAAGCTTCATCTGTGTTTTTTCATAAACCATTCCACTTCTAAACTGATGTGGTAAGGCCTTAATGGTCAACCCTTATGAGAAAGGCACATCAAAGGAAAAACTTTAAGTGTGGCAAGTTGACAAGTTACAGAAAATCTACAAATTTAAAACTTCTCTAAAAAGTCTAAAAAGGCAAACCCACCCATTTTAATACTTATAGTAACCCTGGTTACAAAATAATTACTATATCATTGAAAGCTAGTTGTAGTAAAATAATTATTGCATTGCTTTTCGGCAGCAGAGTATCTGTATACAATGAAACATCAAATGTAAAGCATTTATTTTGTAGACTACAGCTAAAGGTCTGTCATACTTTGAGGCATATCAGAAATACCAAGACTGGGAGAAGTTTATTCGGCAAATTAAAAAGGATGTCTTAGCTCCAGATTCTCCTTTACACAACTTCTTTCAGACGTCCGAGTTCTGGAAAACGGTAAATATAGCAATTTTAAGTTAATCCGTGTTAAATTACAATTGTTTAGATATGATTCTCGTACAAGTGATATCACAATGTTGGGAATAATCTGAATATATGATCTTGTATCTATTAGGTATGTTTGAATCCTGAATGCTATTTACGTGTGAATATGTGGAGTTGAAGTGTGGTTTACTCTTATGTTAGCATTTGTACAAAATACCTTGAGACTATGATTTATGACAAAGATTTGATTTGTTATCAACTTTGATTTGGTACTGCCCACTTCGAGACCTCTCTATGGAAATTGGTTCTCTCTATGATTATATATATTGTAGGTCATGATGGAGGTTGTAGCTGTAAGCAGTGCTATATATGGCTTGGTTCTCTCTATGATTATATGTGTTGTAGGTCATGATGGAGGTTGTAGCTGTAAGCAGTGCTATATATGGCTTGGTTCTCTCTATGATTATATGTGTTGTAGGTCATGATGGAGGTTGTAGCTGTAAGCAGTGCTATATATGGCTTGGTTCTCTCTATGATTATATGTGTTGTAGGTCATGATGGAGGTTGTAGCTGTAAGCAGTGCTATATATGGCTTGGTTCTCTCTATGATTATATGTGTTGTAGGTCATGATGGAGGTTGTAGCTGTAAGCAGTGCTATATATGGCTTGGTTCTCTCTATGATTATATGTGTTGTAGGTCATGATGGAGGTTGTAGCTGTAAGCAGTGCTATATATGGCTTGGTTCTCTCTATGATTATATGTGTTGTAGGTCATGATGGAGGTTGTAGCTGTAAGCAGTGCTATATATGGCTTGGTTCTCTCTATGATTATATGTGTTGTAGGTCATGATGGAGGTTGTAGCTGTAAGCAGTGCTATATATGGCTTGGTTCTCTCTATGATTATATGTGCTGTAGGTCATGATGGAGGTTGTAGCTGTAAGCAGTGCTATATATGGCTTGGTTCTCTCTATGATTATATGTGTTGTAGGTCATGATGGAGGTTGTAGCTGTAAGCAGTGCTATATATGGCTTGGTTCTCTCTATGATTATATGTGTTGTAGGTCATGATGGAGGTTGTAGCTGTAAGCAGTGCTATATATGGCTTGGTTCTCTCTATGATTATATGTGTTGTAGGTCATGATGGAGGTTGTAGCTGTAAGCAGTGCTATATATGGCTTGGTTCTCTCTATGATTATATGTGTTGTAGGTCATGATGGAGGTTGTAGCTGTAAGCAGTGCTATATATGGCTTGGTTCTCTCTATGATTATATGTGTTGTAGGTCATGATGGAGGTTGTAGCTGTAAGCAGTGCTATATATGGCTTGGTTCTCTCTATGATTATATGTGTTGTAGGTCATGATGGAGGTTGTAGCTGTAAGCAGTGCTATATATGGCTTGGTTCTCTCTATGATTATATGTGTTGTAGGTCATGATGGAGGTTGTAGCTGTAAGCAGTGCTATATATGGCTTGGTTCTCTCTATGATTATATGTGTTGTAGGTCATGATGGAGGTTGTAGCTGTAAGCAGTGCTATATATGGCTTGGTTCTCTCTATGATTATATGTGTTGTAGGTCATGATGGAGGTTGTAGCTGTAAGCAGTGCTATATATGGCTTGGTTCTCTCTATGATTATATGTGTTGTAGGTCATGATGGAGGTTGTAGCTGTAAGCAGTGCTATATATGGCTTGGTTCTCTCTATGATTATATGTGTTGTAGGTCATGATGGAGGTTGTAGCTGTAAGCAGTGCTATATATGGCTTGGTTCTCTCTATGATTATATGTGTTGTAGGTCATGATGGAGGTTGTAGCTGTAAGCAGTGCTATATATGGCTTGGTTCTCTCTATGATTATATGTGTTGTAGGTCATGATGGAGGTTGTAGCTGTAAGCAGTCCTATATATGGCTTGGTTCTCTCTATGATTATATGTGTTGTAGGTCATGATGGAGGTTGTAGCTGTAAGCAGTGCTATATATGGCTTGGTTCTCTCTATGATTATATATATTGTAGGTCATGATGGAGGTTGTAGCTGTAAGCAGTGCTATATATGGCTTGGTTCTCTCTATGATTATATGTGTTGTAGGTCATGATGGAGGTTGTAGCTGTAAGCAGTGCTATATATGGCTTGGTTCTCTCTATGATTATATGTGTTGTAGGTCATGATGGAGGTTGTAGCTGTAAGCAGTGCTATATATGGCTTGGTTCTCTCTATGATTATATGTGTTGTAGGTCATGATGGAGGTTGTAGCTGTAAGCAGTGCTATATATGACTTGGTTCTCTCTATGATTATATGTGTTGTAGGTCATGATGGAGGTTGTAGCTGTAAGCAGTGCTATATATGGCTTGGTTCTCTCTATGATTATATGTGTAGCGGCTGTAGCAATATTTACTGGACATCCTCTACTACTTCTTATTGTTTTCTTCACAATTCTAGGTAAGTCTTGTAATGTCTTGTTTTATAATGGTAAAACCAATCAGTAACACAGTATTAGTGATGAAATAAAAATAAAGGCATATGGAGTCAGAATTTGCCATGGACGTTATATACTTGTAGGTGGAGCACCTCCCAAGTGGCAACAAAGGTGTTCCACTTTTATTCAAGTTTTTTAAATAGATAATTGTGCATAGCAGAATGAAATACAATTGACCAAACAAGACTACAACACACATAATAACAGTTACACTGTACTTGTAGGTATGATTTGCCTAGTAGTTGCCATATTCTACATGGCTGGATGGCGTATGGGGGCAGTGGAGGCTGTGTCCCTCTCTATACTCGTGGGGTCCTCTGTGGACTACTGTGTACATTTAGTGGAGGGCTACCTACTGGCAGGCAACAGTCCCCCAACAGAGGCTCTTGTGGTATGTGTATTTGCAGTGCTTAAATATGTAGGCATACGCTATTTTAACAAGATCATTGTTATTAAAGATGTATAATGCATAGCCAGTTCAGTGTCTTACAAGAAAATACTCATCTTCATAGGGTTTGGGTTAAATTGTGTGAAAAAATCACTAAGAAAGGATAAAAAATGGCAAAAATAGAGCCAACGGTCCAGAAATTCCTGATCACCCCTCATATGATCCAATTTTCTTCTTCAAGTAATGCTTCAAGAGAACATCAAGAAAATCCCAAAATAAGTGGAACCATAAAGTGTGATTGAAACTACAGTGTATAGAATGTGCATGTGCTTGAAACATATGTGAAGGTCATATTAAATTTTTATCCATCAAGTACTGTCTATAGAACAGAATTAAATTACATGTTTATCTATTTCAGAGCAAGAAGTACCTGCGGCGCTGGCGCACAAAGGCTGCCATAGCTCATATAGGTGTCTCTATACTCAGTAGTGCAGTTACTACTATTATAGCGGCCATACCACTCACCCAAACAAACATTCAACCATTTGCTAAGTTTGGTGAGATAGTTGCAATTAACACTAGTGTATCCATCTTATATACACTTACTGGAGCCACAGCATTCCTTTGTTTATTTGCTCCTGCATATTTCACAAATAGTGTGAAGAGTTCATCTATAGCTTTCGCGATTGTTGGAGGTGTACTGGGAGCTATTACTTTGATGTTATTTATTATATCTAAGTGTGGTGTATCAATACCTGGTCCCAATGGACACAACCTATTTAGTTGAATTAAATATTTCTTTGAAAGCCCATTTTAACACCATGTGAAACATCTCAACTTCAAGGGAGTTATATCACAAGTATATTTGCCAATGACACAGCCTTTGACATGTATGCTTGCCAGTGACACAACCTTTGACAAGTATACTTGCCAAAGACACAACCTTTGACAAGTATACTTGCCAAAGACACAACCTTTGACAAGTATACTTGCCAAAGACACAACCTTTGGAGTCTGATAATGAGAACAAAACCAATGTTATTAACAAATTCGAGACCTACTGTGAAGCTTGATCTGATAATTTCCTCATTGAAGGTTTGTAACTAAGTATGTTTACTGTACTTCTACTTAATTTGGCTGCCATTTTAATTTGGTGAAAAACTGTTCAAGTCCCCCAAATTAAGTAGCCACCTAATTCCCAGTTATTTTAAAGTACAATGTAAAATAGTGAAAGTAGTGAAAGAAGCTGCCAATTGTTGAAAACAGCAAATCCACCAAAATAGGTTGCACCAAATTAAGTAGAAGTACAGTATTGTGCAAGGTACAGGTTTTTCTGAATTTATAAGAGGCTACATGGGATTATTTTATTTATGATTTTAAGAATCACAATCATAATTTCCTGTGAATTCTTTTTGAAACATGCCAAATCAAGAATATTTCATTTTACAGAAGGTTACTTTTTACAGAAGGTTACACATGGATGTCAGAAAATTTGTATTAAAAGATCTAATTGTTGCAGTATTTGTATAATATTATATCAAACATTTATTTGTGTGTAATTCAGATGCTTATTTGTAAATAAGCTAAATAAATGTAATGATTAATTGTAATTATTTAGCTATGAAGATCCTTCAAATCCTACATGAACTATGCTAATATTACAGGGTGTCAAATAAGTCCATTCCTCGGAACCTATTGTGATTCTAGCTGTTTAGGGTTGAGTATTTGACATCCATACATTGTATAAACATTTAGTCATTGACTACTGTACAGTACAGCGTAACCACTTATGGTATAGTAACTACAGTGAAACATGTATATCCTAACATCTCTCTAATCTGAACACCTCTCAATGTGAACATTTTTTTCTCATTCCCAAATTTCTTATCATACATGTTTATAAAATCTTGAAATGTGAGTACCTGCTAATCTAAGCACTTTTAGCTGGCCCCAAAGGTGTTAGGATTAAACAGGTTTTACTGTAAATGAAATCAAAACTTCTCATTCTATGATAATAGTGTATGACTTTTTCCTTGGATAGGCATATAGGCATTACAGCTCAAGAGGTTCACCATGTTGTAAATATGAGATGAGAACTTCATCATATAAGATAGGCTTCAACAAGGTTGTCTTTATAACTGAGAAGCTTCTCCTTTAGGAGATAATGGGATGTGCTTCAGGTACCTCATGGCCTAGGCAACAACAAAAATTGTCTACAAATAAAATTGGCAACAATAAAAATTGTTCCATGAATGTTCTGCTGTACTGTACTATACTGTGCTGTGCCGTGCTGTACTGTACTGTACTGTACTGTACTGTACTGTACTGTTTCCAGATCTGAAAGCATGTATCTGGTCATGAAAATAGTTTTCTTTTTAGTTTTTACTTTTTGTATATATAAGGCTAGTCAACTTTATACTGCTATTGCTAAGTATCGTCATGACATAATCACTGAGTAAGTGTATGGGCAAATCTCTGTATCTTTAGATTAATTTTACACTTTACAAATTACTTGTTCTAATTGATTTAAAATTGAAGATAATGGTAAGCTTAGACCAGATCTTTGTGTTACCTCAGCACAAGTTTGACCTGTCTAAGGGAGGGGGGGCACGGTCTTGATGTAAGATCTAAATTTCAATCAATCAAAATCTATTTAATTATTCAGTAAAATCTAATTAGTTTGAATCTCAAGGATTTTATGAATGTTGACAATACAGTTATGTAAACTTTACATCCAATCCAATTTTCATTTTGATTCAAATAACAAATAATTGTTTGTGAGTAAGACCTTGTTTCTGACTGTTTTTTTGCTGTCTTCTATTTATTAGGGGTGAAATGAATACGTAGCCAAATACTTGGTAGCAAATAGGTTTGAGGTAATATTTGAATGGCTAATTTGATATTTGTGATATTCAAATATAGTGACCTTGCATGCTCATTCTAAATATTTGTTACCAATATTGAATATTAAATATGAGGATTTACTGATCATTTCAATCCTAAGAAAGGAGAGTTGTGATTTCGTCTCTATGCCATTGCATATCAGAAAACCAAGCTTGTTATCCATTATCTTATATTGAAATATGTTCAATTAAACTTTGGTACTTATTCATATTTTTAAAGATATTATTCAAAAATGTAACCTGACTCCAAAATGTAAGTTATTTTGGTGTACAGTATCAGTATATGAACCTGTTATACTCTTTTATTACATAAGATCGACTCAAAATATTGACTGATGATTTGTATGCGATTTTATTTTTCAATTATTTACAATTGTAGCGATCTTCCAATTTTAAAGAAGGGCAATTATATTGTATTCTCACCCAGTGTTATAAAGATCTGATTTGTGAAATTTTGAAAATATTAATATGTATTTTTTTGAAAATAGATTTCTTGGGGCCACATACCTGTGGGCATCCTACATATTTAGCTACATTAAAATAATTAAGATCTGGTTAAAAATAAATTAGAAATCTAGAGACAAGAGCAAAAGATAGATCTGACAAAATTTCATTATAAAGTTTAATAATCATTGAAACTTATGGTGTAGGCCTAGCACTTTTGAAAATATGATTTTATCATAAAAGACATCATGATAAACCATGACATCTTATTTCTTCTCAGTTCGGAGATAGAATGATGATATGAGTATCAGAATGATAAAAGGTGCAATGAGTTTAATTTGATTTAAATGAACATTTTTGCACACAATATTACGGTATTGTTAACAATTGCAATCACACCATTATTTAATTATTGCCTATCTGCAAAATATGTTTTTTCTTCAATGTATTGTTTATTTCAAAAACACCATATTGTCTGTTTTTCTATTTTCTTAAATTGCATACTTACAATGGCACATAGATTATTTATTCAAGACTCAGTGTAAGACTACATACGATAGTCATTATGTTTTTAACATTTTTATTATTAATGATTTTTAACACGCTTAGCCTTTATGTTTTTCTGAAAGGGTCTTTGTACTGTGTTAAACTCTATTCAAGCACCTGTACAACATTATGTATGGAAATGTTCAATAAAAGTATGCATATAAATGTGAGGAATGTGTTTGTATTGTATTTTTTACATGATGGACATGAAGATTTTGAGACCATGTTATTTCATTAAGATTTTGATTTTACTTTAGACATTATTAATAATACATTTGAAAGTCATGTGTCAAGCCCTTGTGAAGCCCCTCCTGTCCCGACACACCACCAGGTGATGTGAAGCGGATCCAGAGACTTGATGCAAGACTATCTCAACAAATTCTATGTCACCTACTATAAACTAATATTGATATAGTGAGATAAATATATTGAAAAGTACAAATTGAATACCAGAAGGTATGTATACTGACTGCCATGTGTCTTTTCATTTCCTCTGGTTTCTATTTGATTGCCTTTTATATTGGAGAAGACAGTTGTGATCTGAACATCAGATTGTATCATACCCACTCTCATCTCTTATGCATGTAGCGAATGAAATAGAAAATGCTGGTTGGCCATACCAAAATGAATAACAATAGTTATCAAGGATAATATTTCCAATTAACTCCCACTGAAAAAATCATTTCTTATTAAAGCACAGCTTGAAAAATTTCAAGTAATGCGATGGTTGTGATTCCCGATATTTCACTTTCCTCATAAATAATCACATCACCACTTCTATTAATCATGAATAAAAATGCTTTTTGTTATTTATGAATTTCATTAGTTCTAAAATCACCAGACCAGCTAAAATGGTGAATTTACATACATGGTCTGTGATGTTCTCGCTTTTTATCACACTTTTTCAAAGTGCTATATTGGTCATCATCATCATCTTGTGCCGATGACCTTGTCCCTGTCTACATCTGTCTCTGGGTGGGTGGACAGATGGATGGATCCTGCATAAATTTTATCATCACCTCTTCAACTTTTAATTTTTACTCACGTGAAATTTTACCCAAGTAGAATTTTTACCCAAGTGAGAAAACAGCTTGCCATACCACTCTTATAAAACCACCAATAGACTACTAATACTCAACTGGTAGAAAATGTTCTATAAGTGATTTGTTAGTGGTGATTTTCGTTAACAGACCACTTTTTGCCCTTGACTTAACAGGTGGTTTATTAGTTGAAAAAATTACCATGCAAATGAGATAAAAATTATTGACCAATCAGAGAGCATGTAATACACTTAGAATACACCACTAATACATCATTCTTCATCAGTCTTATACACCACTACTAGTCTTAAAGACTACTAACAAATCACTCCTGAAATCTCAGAATTTTATACATCCATAAGGTACAAAATCTCTATAGTGCTAAATTCAGTGAGAAATATGAATACGATTCCAAATCTGTTATCATACATGTTTATTTTTGTTTATAAAACCTTGAAATGTGAATACCTTCTAATCTAAGCACTTTTAGCTGGCCCCAAAGGTGTAAAGATTAAACAGGTTTTACTGTAAATGAAATCAAAACTTCTCATTCTATGATAATAGTTTTTTCTTGGATAGGCATATAGGCATTACAGCATTACCATGTTGTAAATATGAGACAAGAACTTCATCATTTAAGATAGGCTTCAACAAGGTTGTCTTTATAACTGAGAAGCTTCTCCTTTAGGAGA
Organism: Owenia fusiformis; assembly: GCA_903813345.2. Taxonomy (NCBI): domain Eukaryota; kingdom Metazoa; phylum Annelida; class Polychaeta; order Sabellida; family Oweniidae; genus Owenia; species Owenia fusiformis. The sequence continues at coordinate 36,030,069 of CAIIXF020000001.1, forward strand.
TAATGGGATGTGGTTCAGGTACCTCGTGGCCTAGGCAACAACAAAAATTGTCTACAAATAAAATTGGCAACAATAAAAATTGTTCCATGAATGTTCTGCTGTACTGTACTATACTGTGCTGTGCCGTGCTGTGCTGTGCCGTGCCGTGCTGTACTGTACTGTTTCCAGATCTGAAAGCATGTATCTGGTCATAAAAATAGTTTTCTTTTTAGTTTTTACTTTTTGTATATATAAGGCTAGTCAACTTTATACTGCTATTGCTAAGTATCGTCATGACATAATCACTGAGTAAGTGTATGGGCAAATCTCTGTATCTTTAGATTTATTTTACACTTTACAAATTACTTGTTCTAATTGATTTAAAATTGAAGATAATGGTAATCTTAGACCAGATCTTTGTATAACCTCAGCAAAAGTTTGGCCTGTCTAAGGGAGGGGGGGGGGCACGGTCTTGATGTAAGATCTAAATTTCAATCAATCAAAATCTATTTAATTATTCAGTAAAATCTAATTAGTTTGAATCTCAAGGATTTTATGAATGTTGACAATACAGTTATGTAAACTTTACATCCAATCCAATTTTCATTTTGATTCAAATAACAAATAATTGTTTGTGAGTAAGACCTCGTTTCTGACTGTTTTTTTGCTGTCTTCTATTTATTAGGGGTGAAATGAATACGTAGCCAAATACTTGGTAGCAAATAGGTTTGAGGTAATATTTGAATGGCTAATTTGATATTTGTGATATTCAAATATAGTGACCTTGCATGCTCATTCTAAATATTTGTTACCAATATTGAATATAAATATGAGGATTTACTGATCATTTCAATCCTAAGAAAGGAGAGTTGTGATTTCGTCTCTATGTCATTGCATATCAGAAAACCAAGCTTGTTATCCATTTTCTTATATTGAAATATGTTCAATTAAACTTTGGTACTTATTCATATTTTTAAAGATATTATTCAAAAATGTAACTGACTCCAAAATGTAAGTTATTTTGGTGTACAGTATATGAACCTGTTTGAGATATTTCTTTTTATACTCTATTATTACATAAGATCTACTCAAAATATTGACTGATGATTTGTATGCTATTTTATTTTTCAATTATTTACAATTGTAGTGATCTTCCAATTTTAAAGAAGGGCAATTATATTGTATTCTCACTCAGTGTAATAAAGATCTGATTTGTGAAATTTTGAAAATGTTAATATGCATTTTTTGAAAATAGATTTCTTGGGGCCACATACCTGTGGGCAGCCTACATCTTTAGCTACATTAAAATAATTAAGATATGGTTAAAAATAAATTAGAAATCTAGAGACAAGAGCAAAAGATAGATCTGACAAAATTTCATTATAAAGTTTAATAATCATTGAAACTTATGGTGTAGGCCTAGCACTTTTGAAAATATGATTTTATCATAAAAGACATCATGATAAACCATGACATCTCATTTCTTCTCAGTCCGGAGATAGAAAGATGATATGAGTATCAGAATGATAAAAGGTGCAATGAGTGTAATTTGATTTAAATGAACATTTTTGCACACAATATTACGGTATTGTTAACAATTGCAATCACACCATTATTATCCCATCGAATGAAGTTCGGAGGGATATAGGGAACGCCTCCGTCCGTCCGTCCGTACGTACGTCCGTCCGTCCATCCGTCCGTCCGGGCAATAACTCAAATACCGTTGGCCCGATTTTGTTCATATTTTGTACACATATACCCTATGGGGGTAGAAGTTCTGCTCGAAAGCCGATTTTCAAAATGGCCGCTCATTTCAAAATGGTGGCCATTTTAGTGCCGATTTTACAGTAATTTAGGTGTAATATGTAAAACTGTATTAGCAATATGTTTTAAATGAAAAAAAATTATAAAGGACATTAATAATGCTACAAATGTAGATATTAAAGAAGCACATGGCAGCCATCTTGAAAAATGGCGGCCTTTACTCGTCATTTTACGATTTTTGCTATAACTCAAAAAATAGTGGAGCGATTTTGTTCATATTTGGTATGTGAATACTATAAGCATTGCACACTGTCTAAAAACACTTTTGGTAGAAGGTGGCCATTTTGAAAAATGGCCGCCATTTTAACATATTTTACTATTACTCGAAAAGTAGTGGAGCGATTTTGTTCATATTTGGTATGTGAATACTATAAGCATGGCACACTGTCCTATGACACTTTTGGTAGAAGGCGGCCATTTTGAAAAAAAAATTGAAAAATGGCCACCATTTTAACATATTTTACTATGACTCGAAAAGTAGTGGAGCGATTTTGTTCATATTTGGTATGTGAATACTATAAGCATGGCACACTGTCCTATGACACTTTTGGTAGAAGGTGGCCATTTTGAAAAAAAATTGAAAAATGGCCGCCATTTTAACGTATTTTACTATAACTCGAAAAGTAGTGGAGTGGTTTTGTTCATATTTGGTATGTGAATACTATAAGCATGGCACACTGTCTATTTCTAATGACACTTTTGGTAGACGGTGGCCATTTTGAAAAATGGCCGCCATTTATACGTATTTTACTATAACTCGAAAAGTAATGGAGCGATTTTGTTCATATTTGATATGTGAATACTTTAAGCATGGCACATTGTCGAATAAAACTTTGGGGAGTAGTCGGCCATTTTGAAAAATGGCCACCATTTTTATGTGTGTAATTTTACAAATACGTGTGCGATTTTTCAAAAATTTTAGAGGTGGCTACTTAAAAGCATATTATTTCTTCTGATGACAACTTGGCTAGTGAGCAACCATTTTGAAAATGGTGGCCTTTCTGGTGTGTTGTTTTATGATATTTGCTATTCGTTTGTAAAAATGCCAGCCATTTCTGTTCGATGGGATTCGCTACGCTTTGGCGTTGCCGTTGTTCTGGTTTAAATATTGGCTATCTGCAAAATATGTTTTTTCTTCAATGAATTGTTTATTTCAAATACACCATATTGTCTGGTTTTCTATTTTCTTAAATTGCATACTTACAATTGCACATAGATTATTTATTCAAGACTCAGTGTAAGACTACATACGATAGTCATTATGTTTTTAACATTTTTATTATTAATGATTTTTAACACGCTTAGCCTTTATGTTTTTCTGAAAGGGTCTTTGTACTGTGTTAAACTCTATTCAAGCACCTGTACAACATTATGTATGGAAATGTTCAATAAAAGTATGCATATAAATGTGAGGAATGTGTTTGTATTGTATTTTTTACATGATGGACATGAAGATTTTGAGACCATGTTATTTCATTAAGATTTTGATTTTACTTTAGACATTATTAATACTACATTTGAAAGTCATGCTTCAAGCCCTTGTGAACTCCCTTCTGTCCTAACACACCACCAGGTGATGTGAAGGGGATCCAGAGACTTGATGCAAGACTATCTAAACAAATTCTATGTCACCTACTATAAACTAATATTGATATAGTGAGATAAATATATTGAAAAGTACAAATTGAATACCAGAAGGTATTTATACTGACTGCCATGTGTCTTTTCATTTCCTCTGGTTTCTATTTGATTGCCTTTTATATTGGAGAAGACAGTTGTGATCTGAACATCAGATTGTATCATACCCACTCTCATCTCTTATGCATGTTGCGAATGAAATAGAAAATGCCAGTTGGCCATAACAAAATGAATAACAATAGTTATCAAGGATAATATTTCCAATTAACTCCCACTGAAAAAATCATTTCTTATTTAAGCACAGCTTGAAAAATTTCAAGTAATGCATTTGATGGTTGTGATTACCGCTATTTCACTTTTCTCATAAATAATCACATCACCACTTCTATTAATCATGAATAAAAATGCTTTTTGTTATTTATGAATTTCATTAGTTCTAAAATCACCAGACCAGCTAAAATGGTGAATTTACATACATGGTCTGTGATGTTCTCGCTTTTTATCACACTTTTTCAAAGTGCTATATTGGTCATCATCATCACCTTGTGCTGATGACCTTGTCCCTGTCTACATCTGTCTCTGGGTGGGTGGAGATGGATAGATCCTGCATAAATTTTATCATCACCTCTTCAACTTTTAATTTTTACCCAAGTGAAATTCTACCCAAGTAGAAATATTTGTACCCAAGTGAAAAAATACCTTGCCATACCACTCTAATAAACCACTAATAGACTACTAATACTCAACTGGTAGAACATGTTCTATAAGGGATTTGTTATTGGTGATTTTCGTTAACAGACCACTTTTTGCCCTTGACTTAACAGGTGGTTTATTAGTTGAAAAAATTACCATGCAAATGAGATAAAAATTATTGACCAATCAATGAGCATGTAATACACTACAAATACACCACTAATACATCATTCCCTGAAGTCTAATGCACCACTACTAGTCTAATAGACTACTAACAAATCACTCCTGAAATCTAAGAATTTTATACATCCATAACGTACAAAATTTCTATAGTGCTAAATTCAGTGAGAAATATGAATACAATTCAACATGTACATGTACATCTTGTACATACCTTTATTTAATTTTTTTGTTTTGTTTACATACCTTTATGATTATGTTGAGCAAGATTCATTAAAGTCCAGTCACCCTTCTGATTGTAATGCTACATTTTATTGCAGAATTAATTCCCTCTCATTTTAACTATTTTGGCCATTTAAAAGGGGTTTCTCATTCTAAATCAAGGATCAGTTTAAATAAACTACTTATAGACCATTCCAGAAAAATCGCGTTTACTTAATACATAACTTACAAACCACTCCACCTAAAAACCCTACTTCTATACCACAGTGGCGTTTTAGATGAATATTGTCAGTTTTAATACATAACTTATAAACCACTTCACTATAAATCACTTTTCATGGTGTATAGGAGATCTATTGGTGATGTATTAGTGGTATATTTGATTTTTCTTTACTTGGGACAGATGCAAGAGTGGATCAGTGATAAAATCTTATGAGGCTTTGGGCATACTGGGTAAATTACTTGGTAGCCATTTTGAATTTTTAAATAAAATAGATACTTAAACAAGTATACCTTAACGTCCTTGGTGATGTTTTAATGGTGGAGTTCTTAAAAATCATTAAAATAAAAACATAATTTCTTGGAATTTTGTAGAAAAAATATCTCAATTTTTTATAGCTAGTTTGGCTTCTAAGAATCAAACTCTGCGGCAATAATTATATTTTGTGGCAATATGTACAAGTATAAGTATGTGAGGAGTGTGATAAATAAAAATAATTTAGTTTCCTACTTATTAAGGTCAAGTTTTATTTGTTTGCAATATGAATTTACATATAATACCATATAGATTGTCGGTGTCGTAACTTGCTATGCAGTCGTTACACCAACCTCCCCCCTGAAGGACAAGGCCCTTCGTCACCCAGAATAAGGATTTACACAAGGGTGAATCCCACCCTGACACCAATGTAACGACCCAAGGGTGGGTGCCTCCGGGGAGATGTAGTGTAAGAAGCCAGATACAGACTTGAAAGGGAGTGTGCTAAATTCAATATCCCATGCCTTCTGCCTTCAGCTCTAAAGCCAATGCTCTAACTCTGACCCACAAGTGTGAGCCACCAATGTTTGTTTTTTTTTCGTTTTTTTTTATAAATAAATCTTTATTTTCACATATTATTTTTTACAGGTTATTAATGTTGTTTACTGTAGGAGAGAGAGAGAGAGAAAGGAAGATTGATGATTTTTGTAACTTTGTATAAATTGATGATATTAACGCAAAAGTCTGCTACAGATATTCCATAGTGTCTCATGTTGTTCCATTTTGTTGTTTTTCTTCGCTATGTATTTTTCTTCTTCTTTTTGACTCTGGAGGTATATTTTAAAAGGACCTAGTTCTGGTCTTTTGTCTCCTAATTTTCTTAAGTATATGAAATGTTTCATATGGATCAGTAGCTTATTTTGTTGTCTTTTTTCTCTACTGTATCCAAAAATAATGTCTTTATTTTCTGGTATGTTTTCACCAGCTTCCTCATAGCACGTTCTCAAGAAGTCCTTTGTGGCTGTACATTCTAGGAATCCATGTTCGATGCTATCTATATGGTTCTCATTACATATTGTACACATTGGCGTGTTTTTTCCCTCTATATTCATTTTGTTCAGCATTTTATTGAAGTAAATTGTTCTGTGAGCCACCAATGTTGAACTGTAGCAGCACCCTGACACCAATGTAACGACCCAAGGGTGGGTGCCTCCGGGGAGATGTAGTGTAAGAAGCCAGATACAGACTTGAAAGGGAGTGTGCTAAATTCAATATCCCATGCCTTCTGCCTTCAGCTCTAAAGCCAATGCTCTAACTCTGACCCACAAGTGTGAGCCACCAATGTTGAACTGTAGCAGCAACTTGCTATCCAAGGTCGTTAAAAGAAATGTTTATATAATAGAATATTATATGACCGCTATTTGACCATGTCAGTTACATAAGAAAATGAGTCTGCTTGTTTAACGCCTTCACTCATCAATATCAGTTTGATCGATTATCACCCACTTATTTTTAAATAAAATTCGAACTATCTTACTGGGTTTATTATGACCAGTGTGTCAACATATTTGAAGTAAATACTTAGCAGATATAATCCTCCTTAGACTGGTTAGCAAATGGTGTTGATTCACCTGTTCAAATTGATATAAATTGAATATTATGCTAGATTTTTCACTTCAATTATTTTATAATTTTTGCTCACCAGATGTCACTTATTACTAGTGACGTCATTTTGGCAACACTTACAAAAAGCCTGCAGGTGAGGTCGCTTATTTTCTTCATTTACAACGCATTTACATGTTTTCAGCGCGTATGGATATTAACATGCATGCTGTTCTATTCCAGGATTACATTGGCAGTGTTATTGTAATTGTCGAATGTTTGAAACAACAAAAATATCGAAGTGAAATTTTTAATTCGTTTTGTTTTTCATGTCAACTGCAGTGGCAGGAATTTTCATTTATTGGAATGTCAGTGGATTATTCATAAACATGGGATTTGAAGAGATCGGAAATCCCATGTTATAAACTAACTTGGCAGTGTTACTTTGCTTAATACTTTGTGTTGAATTTGTCCAAAACATGTGGTTTACGTCAGGTTATTAGATCTAGATCTAAAGTCAGATCAATTTCCTCAACAACTTTGAATCTAAAAAATAAGCAATCAGACTGCACATTGCAATAGTAAATTGAAAAATTTCGCCTTTCATTATTAGTCAGAATATCGACTTATCTGTCAAAGTGAAAGTTCCATAACAAGGTTGACAATGATCCTGTCGTCGACAACAAACGATCTAATTATATTTACTTGCCATAGACAATCTAATATACAGAAAAATATATTCATATTGCACATGAATGACATTTGTATATTTCAGATTATTTAGTGCAATAAGCCTGTGCCCTCTTGTAATTTGAGGTCTTGCCGCCATGTTATTTTTTCAGAATTAAAGCATCAAAATACAAGAGGTTACACAGACTTATACTTGGCAATTCACAAGCAATCCAAGATATACAAATGTCATTCGTGTGCAATATGTATATATTTTTCTATATATTATTGCATAATTAGATTTCTTATTTTTCAGGTTCAACTGCTTGTCTTTGAAGCAGCGTAACAGACTGTACAATATAATATAGACATTCATATACTTTTAAACCTGTTAACACACATGCGGATATTGCCCATGTTTTCATCTCATTTATCTACTGGAAATGTCTTTCATGATCTCTCCAACCTTGCGAGATGTTGTACCAGATTTTAGTTTCTGAACTTTTAATTTTTACACCTTTTTGATTTTCAGCAAATTTCCTGTATTATTCATATGTCCTGTAGTGTAGACATGCAATGTCAATCCAAACCCACCTTCTTCTTTTAGTCGAGTTCAAGCAAAAGGAGAAGAAAACGGGAACAAAGGAGTGGCATCGATATGGTGAACTTTTTGAAGACGTGTTTCTCTTAAACCAGTCATCAAAACATTCTGAAAATTTTACACATCAATTTAATGATCATCTTTTGGATGGTAACATTATAATTTGAAATATATGTATATACTTTTATAGTTATAAAAGTTATAAAAAATATGTATAATTAATTTTTGCATTGAATTGTTGCCAATCAGTCAACATTGCATAAAGGACCGTGTTTTTTTACAAAATGTTTTCAGTAATTGGTTTATAAGAGAAAAACATTGTTGAATTCAGTTCACCATATCGATACCTATCCTTTTGTTTTAGAAATCATCATCATTGTGTGTTCGATTGTTGACAATATTTTCGACTGCAAAGTTTGACTGTCAACACTGACATTTGAGTTTGATGGTTGGCCTAAAAGTTAGAAACATATGTCATCCCTTTTCTAAATTTCAATTAGTTAGGCATATATTGTCATCTTAATGCCATAATTAGCATGTCATGACAAGTTGAAGTACTTAAAACATTTCGCTTTTTATTATTATTTGTAGATTCTGTTAAAAGATGTAAATGTATAGGCTATTTTGGATTGTTTGTTGACTGGTTGAGAAATGTGTCACCTCTTACGTTAATGCTTTTCTGGCAATAAAAATCAGCATCACAAATCATAGGATATCCTCTGTTTAAACAATGCTTGCTGATGCTGATTAATGCTAAAACAAGAAAATATGAAACATTTTGCTCTGCATATTTTGTAAAAGTCAGGTTCTAAATTCATTTAAATTCTTGCGTAAATGAAGCATATTGAATAATGTTTTGGTTTACACTGACATAATACTAAGTGAAATGTCAACCAGAAATAACAAATATGGGTATTGGCACCTTTTCAGCTAAATGTCAAGTGAATATTTGGTTTGTAATTTTTAGATATATTCTGATACTAGATTCTCTAATAATTGTATTCATCCCATGACAAGTGAGGTTTCAGGTACATAACAGCAGGATATAGAATTGATATCTTTAGGGACATATATATCTCCTGTTGTATATTTCCCACTTTTTGTTCAGTATAGAAACAGTCAATTTGTTAGAATATCTTGCTATTTTGAAACTGTCAAAATAGATGCAGCAGACAGTAGAATTTATCTTGACCAAAATATTAATGGATTTTTCGAAAATAATAAGAATGAAAATACTTAGAAAACTAACCTGAATATGGGTATCCTGAAAACCTCACTTATGAAACCTTACTTGTCATAGGATAAATTAGTTTGTGATATGATAGTTGGTTTTGAATATGGGCTATATCCCTCAGGAAATATGATATCTTTCCTCTGGCCATGGAAAGATATCTATATCTCCCTCAGGATGTACCCCATATCAAAAACCTTTCATAACATAACCTTTATTTATCCTATGCCCAGTTGAGTTTTCAGGAGATAAGTTGGTAAGACATGTCCTGTATCCTGATCCTGATCCTGATCCAGAACCTCCATATATCTCCTTTGGTTTGGAAAGTTTGGAAATAGGGTTTATCCCTTGGGGGATATGCATATCCCCCTCTTGATAAACTGGGTGAACCCCATATCCAAAGCATCCCAGTACATAACCCTTATGTAAGCTAATATACCAATGTCGCATTATTTACAGATTTTTTGAGTTTCCAGTCTACAATATAAGATAATTTCCAGCCAGACCATTAGATTCAGGATGGGTTTTTTAATTTCTTTTCCAATTTCCGACTGTCCAATAGATAATTTATTTTATTCAAAGTCTCCATTGAAACTGTAAATATATCATGCAAAAATATCAAGGGGTTCTCTAGTTATGCTCTTATGAGACAATGCCTCCTAAAACATGTATGTATTTCACAAATAATTTTCATTTTGGTTATAAATCACATAAATTCTTGGTTATCAATGAATCCGTTGATTAAATAAGTCAGCCAACAATGATTCAATTTAAGCTTGTTCTATCAACTTAACAGTATGTCACCATGGCACTAGATAGTAGCTTGAAAGTGTAAAATGAAAGGGTTAGAAGACATGGTGCAAGGATCTCTTCAGCATTAAAGCAAGTGGCGCAGCACCCACCTGCTATTTTAAAAATAGGCTTGCACACATTTGAAAATGAGAAAAAACATGAAAAACATGTGAAAATGAGAATTTTCCACGAACTTGATACCCTGCGCGCAGAGTCTAGTTAAACTACACTCTGCCTAGTAGAGACCATATAACAGTTTAGTAGCCCCGCCCCCACGACAGGTACCGGTGTCAGTTTGGGTAATTAATCACTTCTGACCGACGCACTGACCTTTCTTCCAACAATCAGCGAGCTTGAAGAAACATACGCCAAATGTGTGCTAATTAAATATGCGCATGTCATTGGTCAATTCCAGGCTCAATGATGACGTCAGAAAGAATGACCATATATAGAACGTCGGTCAAATTTGGCCGACGAACACTGATTGGCGCGGTGAGTTCACAGGTTTATTTAAGTTTGAAAGAGTGAAGACGAAGCTCTCTTTTAAGAAGTGAAGTTAAACGAATGCAAAGGGTACGAACTTGAGAAAAGATCCCGTAGAAAACACTGATGTGTGGTTTAAATGTCAAAACCAAATGTCCACAGCAACACAATTAATTTAAGAGTAGATAAAATCTATATTGAATTTGAAACTTACCATCTGCAGAGAAGGTAATTATACTGGCCAGTGTATTATAATACAGTTTCATAGGGAAGTTGTCAAGGCTGTAAATCATTTTCAGTGTCCGTTTTTCAAAAAGGAACATCACACTTCTAGATACCAGTAGGGGAGAATGATTAAGTAATGTCTTATATAGGAGACACATGGGATATATGTTGATGGCAGTTGGAGGAACAGAGACATAATTCTTTAATAATCCCTGGGTTACTTGACAACAGTTTCCTGTAAAAACCTAAATGATGCATTGATATGATCTTAGTTGCATGATACACAAATCTATTGTGCCTCCCGGATGTGCCTCTTGATGTGTCACAAACATTATATCAGATAAAGAATGAATCTGGTTCTGGTTTTTCAGAATTACAAAATAAAAGCATATCCTCCAAATTTTTAGTAAATATACAAAACACACAATGATTACATTAATTATTTTTATAAACTGGGACTGGTCTCCATTTCTTTGCACTCCATTTCATTTTGTATTCTTTTTAGCTCAAGAGCAACTCCCAGAGTATATCTGTAAATGATATTTATAGTTTTCTGTGTTGATACAAATTTGGAATTTGATCTGAACTCTACTTATTTGATGCCATGTTCTATAGTGATAGTTAACCCAGCATTTTAGACTATATAGACCTAGGAAAGGCATAACATATAATACCACTTTACTTGGAATTTTATAGGATTATGTTTTTTATGTAGCCCATGTCATTGTATATTTTAGGAACAACAAATAGGAAATACTAGAAATCAAACCAAAATCACCTAACATTAAGTACTGTTTCTCGTTCTAGTTCAGATATACTGTATTTTAAGACTAAGAACTATATTGTTTGTGGCTCCATACAAATTTTTATAAGATCCTATCAAGTTTCACTTATTTTGCATGTCCTTCATTCCTTTGCAAGATTTAATCTTGTTCTTACAATATTTGCAGGTCTATAGGGGCTGACCGAGATTCTTTGGGCTTATAGAACATTTCCAATGCCATATCAAAACACAATGCAGTCAATATTAACGATTCTTATGGGAAATCAGGGGCTTATAATACTTTGCTCTATAATAGTTTGAGGCCAATGTAAAAGATGCAGACCACCTGTTTAGACCTAGTTTTAGAATCGAAGAGTTCATCTATGTATCTTTCACAGTTACCGTATTTGCCGTAATTGGCGCCCATGTTCCTATTAGCGCCCCCCCCCCAGACTTTTGGAGGCCCGAGGGTGAGTCCCTGGTTGAAGAATCAACAATCATTGTGGTCAAACGTAAGAAATCAAGTGGGCGATAATAGGGTCCCGACATGTAATTCCAAAACGAGGCTGAGAAAAAAATTTGAATTCGATTCAGCAGGTATAAGTCCGTTTTCCTATAGATTTATAGTACATATTTTATATTCCATTAGTGTAGCAAAAAGAGTGGGATAGGTATGAACCCCACGGTCCATGCAAACGTGGCGAATTTCACGAACCAAAATTTTCTTCCAATTTTTTTCTAAACTGAAAGTGAAACTCCGGCATCTTTTCTCAGGCGGGACTCATATGGGCGCTAATAAGGACAACTTTTTGAACTGTTTTGACTTACTTTAAGCGCCCGGGCGCCTACTACGGCAAATACGGTATATGAATCTAAGAATCAAAACCCAGCTGGTCAAAATAACATTATTGCATACCCTGCGCGCAGAGTTTAGTTATAAACTACCATCTGCCCAGTATAGACTAAATTACAGTTTGGTACCCCCACCCCCATGACAGCTTGGGGTCATAAATAATTTTAAACCTTTGAGACTGACCTGTTCACAACCAACCAGTAAGCTGGATGGACACACACTAAATATGTTATCATTAACTATACGATTACATCTGAGAAAATTAATATATACAGAAAGTTGCCTATATTTTGATGATGACCTCTGATTGGCTCAGTGAGTTCAGAGATTTATTGTAAACTAAAAGAGTGAAGACGAAGCTCACTTTTAAGAAGCATAGTCGAATGAATGCAAAGGGTAATTATTACAAGCAGTTGCACTGAAAGTATCAAAAGTAACCTGGCAAGAACCAGTCTGCCTTGGATGATCGAGCATGTCACGGTACTGAACTGTTCTAAACAACTGATATTTTCAGTTCTAGAGTTGTTGAATCTTGTGAGATCCACAGCCTATACCATCCCTTTACTGTGGAATACTCCCTCTTTAGCAAGGTGCCTTAGCTTAAGCAATAGCCTTGATGCGAGTAGAAACAATCTTGATTTATATCATTAAATATTCAAAATTCAGTCAAAAGTGATATCATATTTGAAATGTACATGTAAAATTACATCAAGAAATGTGGTTACAAAAATTGTTTATCAACTTTGAAAATCTAATTATCTTTGAAAATGTGACTTCTAGGTCTTGGAGATTCTTAAATAGACCCCATGTTGTACAATCACAAAAAGGGAAATAATCTTATATTGGACAGGTAATAAAATCTTTTGCTGGACATTTTCATTTTTCAGTACTGGTGAATATTCAAGTTAAAGGGAACTTTCTAATATACCTGCCATATTATATGACCCGAACTAGCCACCTGGTGGTAAAACTGTTAACCCTACACTGGCATCTGGGTTATTGATAAAGAGGGGCTCTGATAAAACACAACTGTAGAAACGATTCTCAAACTCTCACTGAATTATTTCATAAGTGCAGTTTATGTACCTTTAACTATATAAAAGATTAGCTTAAATGATGTAATATTAGACTTTCCAGGATTTGTGTATTGTAGAAATTAGATGTTATATCAGAAAACATGGATATGTAAGGCAACATGGTCTATGAAACCTAATAGAACATGTTTTGAAATGCAAGCAGATTAAGTACTTGGATCTAATAACAAAACAGGGAATCACATAACAATATGTGCTCTTTAAACCATAATAAAAACATACTAGGAACTAATGCTAATGAACATGAATGTCACACAATGGCATTAAATATAACTTGGTAACAAACCCTACAGAAGATGCATTTGAGAGTACTGTATATTCTATTGTTCAGTCACCTCATCACATACCACATGTGCTGACATATTGGTCTCCAACTTGGATGGTGTTCGGCATTCAGTGGTTGGTGTTCGATGGTGACATTTTGCATGTTAATGCCTTGTCTAATCAAGTCAATTGCTTCTCCAAATGATATAGATTGCTTCCGACCCAGATATTTGCGACTGATGAACACAATTCATGCATAATGCTCCATCCCATTTACAAGTGTTTAGTCAGTTCTTTGCTTTGATTCATAATACCAATAAATCTATTTCAGCATTGTTTTAGCAAGCTTAGTGTCGTTCCAGGGGTGTCAGAAGGATTTGCCAAGGGAGGGGGCAACTATTGGATATGGATGGGTTGTGCGTGAAGTCCTCTCTGGTGCATTCTGAACATATCTCAGCATAACATTCCCAATAATAAAAACAAGAAAATTGTGTTTTTAGAAAACTAGCTTGACTTTGACTAAAAAACTTTGAATTTTACTAAGATATTCATTTTGCACTATGGTATAAAATTAAGAGAAATGAGATCTTTTATGCCTGATGTAGACTAGATAATGACATACAGTGCAGTATCATTTCTGTCATCATTACACTTTGACTCAAGAGCTTTCAATTCAAGGCTCAGTTGCAAATCTAAACTTATTTTGAATTTAGCTGCTATTATCGTGGATTTGTCATACAAAATCACTCTTTTGACTTCGATATGAGCCATGGTTGTTCCTTCGCCCGATGATTTTGGCTTCTTATTAAGCCATTTCGTTAGAATGTTCATTTTAATACAGTTATAACAATCTTTGTTCTAATTTCTCATTTTCAAAACTCGAAATGTCGCGTTTTTACCTATTATCGCTCAGCACTGGACGAACATATTGTCAACATTGAAATCTCGGGAATTTCCTTGGAGTTTTGCGACTATATAATTTCACGAATTAGAATTGTAGGAATTTCGTGAATTTTCCAAAATTTGCGAAAAGCGTGAAATATAGTAGCGCGCAAAAATTACCGGGAGTACAGTATTGGATCTATTTCAGCCAAAAAAATCTGAGTTAGATTGGATTTGATTTTTGTTTTCATGAAATAAATAGGTCAATCTATATGGGTGTCTATCTAGTGTGAATCAATAGCACTATTAATGACAGAATGAATATCAGAAGATTGGGACTCTCCTTATCTCTCGTATTTAGGGGTTGGGTCAGTAATTCAACATTTGTCTAATATTGAATTCTTAAATACCAAGACCATTGGCCTTTAAACGAAACCTTTGATGTTAAATTGCAGGGATGCAGGGCCATATCTGAAAACTTTCAAGGAGAGGGCCCAAATTTTGAAGATGAAAATAAGGCCCAAAAAGGTCCAGTAATACCCAAAAAGGCTTGCTAATTTTTCTAAGCCCATCTCCCTGCTGGAGGGGGGGGGGGCTGCCTATAATGAATATAAACCTGTCACAATAATAAATCAGCTGAGTGCTATGACAAATCAAAATAAGATTTCACCCCCTCCCCAAATATACTTATAGCATAAGTTGATATTTCATAGCCAGTCCCTAAGAAAGTTGCTATTATGTTCTTTATAATGAGCTGATTCTTTCTCAAGATCAAAGCATGTAATTGTGTTTCCCAAATAAATATGATTATCATTAGAAAAAGTCTTCGAAACAAACTGAATTAATCAACAATGAAGTAAAATTTTTGCAAAAACAAAAACAAATCTTCAAGATTTTTTTCATGAGAAAGTTAACAAATAAGGTATCAGTAAAATATGTCTTGCCTTTTATGAGATGACTGAAAGAAGTGATATGTCACCAGTAGTGTGCAAAAGTCAAAACTTTATGCTATAAATTGAGCAGTCGGGTAATATAACCAGTATTATACTTGTTAGTGACATTATCATCATAACATTTTTGCTGTTGCTGTTCTATTTTGGAAGTTCTGTGGGGGGGGGGTTAAGACAGAATAATGAAATCTACAATACAAAGACTTCTATAGTGATTAATATTAATATCATCATCAAACTTATTTTCAAAGGCCATCTAGGGTGAATTCCAAGTAGTGTGTGTCATTTTCTACAGTAGCATGTTTTTAGTATGTTGTCGATCTCAAATTAAGACAATTCATATGTCAAAGCATGACTAATATTTGAAGTTTGCATTAGTTGCTCGTCTGACAACATCTAGAGATGGGAGTAATCTGTGCTGACATTTGGGTCCATTGCAAAGAATTGCATTAGCAATACATACTGGGTGATTGATTCTACTTGACTTTACCAAGATTGCTGTTATTTTTAGAAATTGTTTTAATTTATTTTGCCTGTTGAAAGAAATTCTATTGAAGCACCTAGTTACTATATTAAATCATTCAGGTTTCTCTTTATTTGAACTTGTTACCATGGTAAATCAGATTATTATTCAATAGAGTGAATCACATGATATGCTGACTTTATTATTGACATTGGTTTAGGAGATTACATGGAATGATGTTATTTTAGTGATGTATTGATCAGAGGAAACTAGACTCTAAATAATGTTGACAGATTTGGACAACTAAAAATGCCATTGGAAATCAATACACAAATAACCTCACAACATGAGAAAACATTATTTAGATGTTGACAACAACACTGTTCCTCAACTAGTTACTTTGATGGAACGTCAATGTAACAAAATGAATAAACTTCCTGGATACAAGTTTGTTTTTTTGACACAAAGCGAGAAAATATAAAAAAGCTTTTCAAAATCTTTTCAATTTAAAGTTTGGTTAGTAAATGAAGTTGCAATACATTTATTTAGTTCCTCACTTTTGTTACATGGACAAAAATCTATTATATTACGTGGACTTCCATCAATTTAACAAAAGCGATGGTCTAGTTATATGAATTACGTCTTTATTTAACCATTCTTTCCATAGGCATTTTTCAAAGCTAGACTATTATCGTCTAACCTTGTGCCAAATTATAATCTGCAACTCGATGAATAAGTAGGTTTAATTGAGAAAACGAAAAACTTGTATCAAGGAAGTTCATCCATTTTGTTCTATGTGGAACACTGAACTAGTTTTCCTAAATTGTGTCTGATCAACAACTCATCTGCCAGTAGGACCATGTCGGAAAGATAGACAACATTTCAAGAATATGCACTTGCATTAAATTGGAATGCCACAAATGTTCATAGAATTTGTCTTGTTGAGGAATTCAAATAACTTTCAAGATTGAACCTCAGATCTGAGTCTGATGGAGTAGTTATGTAAGCTATTAATACTTAGGAAAATGGCAACCATTTTTAGTAAAAATGTAATTTTTGGTAACTCAAATACCAGTGAACGAATTTGGTTTAAATTTTAGAAGCTGATATACTCTGTTCATGAAGGAATTTACAAGTTGGCCAATAATTATCAAAATGTGTTTTGTATGGTGTGATTTGCTACTCTGTCGAGTTGCTGTTTTTCTAGTTTTATAGCTTGACTTTGTTTTTTTTATATATGGTCATGATGTTGCAATAAAGTTTTACAAGGTCAAGATATCTTAACAGGTCATATAAGGTCATGATATTTACAATGAGGTTATACAAGGTCAAATGACTTTACAGGTCAATAAGGTCATGATGTTCCAATAAAGTAATACAAGGTCAAGATGACTTAACAGGTCATATAAAGTCATGAAGTATCCTATAAAGTTATATAAGGTCAAGATGACTTAACAGGTCCTATAAAGTCATGATGTATCCTGTTAAGCTATATAAGGCCAAGATGACTTAATAGGCCAATAAGGTCATGATGTTCCAATAAAGTAATACAAGGTCAAGATGACCTAACAGGTCATATAAGGTCATAATGTTCCAATAAGGTTAAATTCAGTGATCTCCACAGGATCTTTTTCAAGTGGGTGCAAAATTCTCATATTCACAATTAAGACCAATATTGGTCAAAATATGCCCATTTTTCATGATTTTTTCATTTTCAAGTGGGTGCAAATGGATTTTCAGGTGGGTGCAAGCCTATTTTCAAAATCTCAGGTGGGTGCTACGTCCACTTGCTTTAATGCTGGGGAGACCACTGAAATTATAAGGTCAAGATGACTTAACAGGTCATATAAAGTCATGATGTATCCTCTTAAGTTGTATAAGGTCAAGATGGCTAACAAGTCATATAAGGTCATGATGTATCCTCTTAAGTTGTATAAGGTCAAGATGGCTAACAAGTCATATAAGGTCATGATGTTTCAATAAGGTTATACAAGGTCAAGGTGACCTAACAGGTCATATAAAGTCGTGATGTATCCTATAAAGTTATATAAGGTCAAGATGACTAAGCAGGTCATATAAAATCATGATGTGTCCTATAAAGTTATATAAGGTCAAGATGGCTAACAGGTCATATAAGGTCATGATGTTTCAATAAGGTTATACAAGGTCAAGGTGACTTAACAGGTCATATAAAGTCGTGATGTATCCTATAAAGTTATATAAGGTCAAGATGACTAAGCAGGTCATATAAAATCATGATGTTTCAATAAGGTTTTCAAGGTCAAGATGACAGGTCATACAAGATGGTTAAATTGCATGGCAGCCATTTCAATTTTTTTATCAGTCTCGTCATCAAAATTCCAGGAAAAGCATTTCATATTTAAATAAAATGTTTTACAGATGTAAAAGCAAACTGGTACCACAATCTGATTAGGTTTTGGGGATTCTGGGTAAATTACTTTGAGACTATTTTTGCTCTTCCGTGTGCGTTATTTATCTTGTCTTACATAACAAATGAGAACAATGGTATAAGATGTCATTGTGAAGAACAATGTGTCAGGATCGACTGAAAGGTAATTAGTAACATCTAATGTGTCTAGGGAAAAGAGGGTTTTATATTCAAGCACCAAGAAGCCTTACCATCATTGCTTATTAGTACAAGACTAAAATCATTTAGCTTTGTATTGATTATGTATATGTTTCTCTCGATGATATGTCTGCAAACTCCTCAAAATATCTGGCACAGAAAATAACTTTTATGAATTGAATTCTTTTAAGGAATAGAAAAATTCACATCGATTTCAAGTTAATCATTTCTGAACAATTATGTTTAGAAGATCACAGAAATTACTTCATTGTTAATGATATTTTGGAAAGAAAGTGAGAGAATTTGTAGGGGATTATTATGGCATAGATTCAGATGCAATCAGAGAGTAATAAATCTGGGAAAGGGCAGGGTGTCACCCCTGATCTCATGCCACAGTGGATAATGTAGAATCAGATGAAATGTTTTCCAATGTGAGTACTACAGGATATCATTTGTTCCTGATTGCATGGTGAAATCACCTGCTGCTTACATGCACTATATTCCACTTTTTCAGACCATTCTCTCATTCTTAGAAAATAGACCATCTAAAAGCAATCATTAGCAGACTTGAGCCTATGCAGTGATCTCCCCAGGATATTTTCTAAACTGGGTGCTAAATCCTCATTCTGTCTGTTTTTGGTGTAAATATATATCAATATTTCACACGTTTAGCAGAGTGCAGAGATTTTCAAATGAGGTGATGTAATTTTCAGCTTTTAACTGGGCACTGTACCCACAAATGTACCCAGTTGCTCTAATGCTGAATTGAATGTCAGAATGTCTCACCATTCAAAGTTCTTACTCAAAATTAGAGACTATTACGCTTCAAAGACATGAGTCTACTCTCATGAGTATCATAAGTTGTGACTTGATCATGATATAAGGCAGAATATCCTTAAATCTCAATGGATACATCATGATATACCATGTCATCTCATTTCTTCTCAGCCCTGAGATGTTTCAAGTGAAACAGAAAGATGCTATGAGTATCAGAATGCAATGGATACATAAAATCTTAGATGACATATAACTACATATTAGCAATGAATTGTTATATAACTGATAACACAGTATTTTTGTTAATACAGTATTCTATTGAACTGGACGCTGGACCTTATTGCAACTATTTTTCACACTTTCAAGCTTAGTCAGGCAAATATAGGCCAGTGAAGTAGAAATAGTCCACAGGAGAACATCATTTATACGATTCACATACATGATCTTCAAAACGCGAACTTAATCTCCTCATCTTCTTGAGGGATTGGAGGAACAACCTGCACGACATTAGCTTTTTATATCATGATGATAAGGCCTAATTAGCTAATGAAAAAATTCAATCATATAAAAGAATTTCTCTTATTAAAAATTTTATAAATGTAAGCAAACACAAGTAGAGTTCATAAAATCCCAGAGAGGGAAGTATGCAAAGTGTATACAGTAATCATGGTATTAACAGAAACATTAAATCTGCAGTTATTGTTAACCGTCCTGCTCCCGATATGATAGTCACAAAGCTGATTGGGTACTGGGTAGCAGGAACTTGATGCAAGCCTAAGGAATATTTCAAGATGAAACTCTTGTAGTCTTGCTTCATAGGCCCCCACCATACCCTTATCTACTTCAGGGTCTTGAAGCAAGACTAAAACTCTTGCAGAGGAGCAAGACTTTTTGAAAGCTAATGACGAAGAATTGAGTAAAGACGCATCAGGGTCTTCCTTCTATTAAATCATGTAATTGGTATGTGACTCTTACTGCATCTCGACAGGTTATTAGTTAACCCTTTCACAACGATAGGCTCCATATGGAGCCCTATTATGTAATACCTTTCAGGAGGATAGGCTCCTTTTGGCACCATTATTTTTATTTACATACATCAATGAAATGACAATATCTCCAGTTCTATTCAGTATTTTTATACCAAATTTTGACAAGTTGTTCTTATGTGATAATCCTTACTTAAAATCATATTTCAGTGATAAAATCCAAGGTATAGGTCCCAGGGCTTAGGTAATTTGCAGTTTTTCCTTAAAAAACTCTCTTACTTATCCATCACCAGGCCCAACATTTTCCTCTTATATTCACGTCTGGAAAGAATTAAAGGACTTTGCATAAGAAGCTATCTGTTACATGAGAAATAGATTTAATTATATGAGTTGTTTAACATGAACCCATTGGAGACGTTTTTAAGTTAGCATATAATTCAATCAATTCATTATTCCACATATAGTAGATGGTTTTATGTTCTATCAAAATCCATTGTTAGTATTTCAGATAACACATGGCTTTACTTCATTCTGATTGGTCAGAAAATGGTAATGCATGCTATAAGTGAATTCTCTCAAAGTGGTTATTAGTTTGCTTACTTGTTAGTTCTCACAAACTAAAATGTAAAGAATGGTAAAAGCCATTCTGATTGATCAGAATCCCTCATTATCTAAATAACATATAATGCCTTTATTTGGTGGCATGAGTACTGCAAGAGATAGAACAGGCTGTGGATCATAAAATGGTTACAAGCTATTACAATATTATATGTAATCAAAGAAGAGCACAATCTTATCTTTCTATTTCACTGTGCAGTTATATCTAAAGTAGCATCTTAAACAAAGGTATCCATTCTCATTATATCATTGACATTCTCTCTAATGGAACTAATATAGGAAATTTCATTATTTATGATAAGCATGTTTTAAGGATCAAAAATGAATATATATAAAAAATAAGTTCTTAAATATCATTAAAAAAACGATAACAATGTTGAACAGAATAAATTTGCTAACTGATTTGGAGGCAATTGATATCCTCATGCTCAAATGACTACAGGATTTTTAAAATTGTGAAAAAGTGGTGACATAATGTTATGGTCTCCATTTTTTGTGATGTTTTTTTGTGATGTTCATTGGGGATTGGCGTCTGTAACAAATTCTTACAACTTCTTATAACTTAACAAATACTGTTTAGACTGACTTCAATTTTTTTCTACAAGTTCTCAGAAGTTCAAATCTGATTTTAGATTTTAGATTTGACCTTCAATGACCTCATCAAGGTCAAAAAGGTATTTTTTCAACTTGATTCAAATTGACCAATTTTTTTTCAAATAATCTACAAGTTCTCGGAAGTTCAAATCTGACTTTAGCTTTGAGATTTGACCTTCAGTAACCTTCTCGAGGTCAAAAAAAAGTTCATAAAGGTATATTTTCAAATTGACAAAAAAGAATTTTCAAAATCATCTACAAGTTCTCAGGAGCTCAAATCTGACTAAAGATTGAACTCATAATATTGTGAGCAACTAGGTGATGGCATTTTGCCATGTTAATGCCTAATGTGTTTAAATTGTTTTCTACAACTTTTCAAGATTAACAATTTATTTAATTAATTATGTTTTATGTCATATGATTTTCATATAACAAAGGATTAAAACCAAATTTATTTAAGTTGAAACCAAGGTAAGGTCAGGATGGTTTTTAAACTGTAACCTAATTGTTCAATCAATCTTCAGACCAGTTCTCAAAATAGTGATTTAGTGTAACTCAAGGCGAGAAGTTCAAATTTAGATTAATATTTATGTGCTGGTGGTATCCCAGTTGTTTCATTAGCAAGGATTGAAATGTGCATGGCATGCAGTTGTTATTTGCTACCTGAGTAACTACCTGTAATTTCTACCAGTAGTGATTTGTGCCACCTGTCTTGGAATTGTCTCTTGGTATTATCAACTGAGCTCTTATTACCTTACGAAATTCTCGGATTATTTCTCTCCTTCACCCTAAAAAACCTATGAAATATTTTTAAAAAAATGTTTAAGTTTCAAACAAAGCTTATGTTTTAGGTAATAGAACTTCTAATTATTCAAGCTTGTAATAAATAATATACTTGATAGAAGCAAAAAACTATCTGAAGATTAGCCAGGTCAGGTGAGACATCACTTAAGCAGTTTTCTAAAGGTTATACAGCATACATTTACATGTAAGTTGTAATTATTTCTTATACCTGATGTCAGTCTCCCAGAAACACATATTTAACCTAAATAATTATGAAATATAGGATACTAGAAAGTGATCTTGGCCAGGTCATGGTCATCTTTTCTAAAGTACTAACTACAGAATAAGTAAATACACTGTAGAATTCTCAAAAGTTTTTAATTTTACTCTTAATTTTACGACCCAATTTTTTTAAATAGAATTTTGATTTTGCTAGTTAAGAGAGCTTCATTTACTACTAAGCCTCTACATTTTACATCCGTTTGATTTCTTAAAAGAGAGCTTTGTCTTCACTCTTTCAGTTTCCAATAAATGTTCAATCAGTTTTTCCTCAAAATACAGATGACTTTCTATATATGGTCATTTCCTTTGACATCATCGCGTAGTTACTGAGCATGCATTTCCCGGGATGCATTTAGCACGAGTTGCCTAGACTCGCTTGCTGATTGGTTGAGAAAAGGTCAGCTTGATAGGTTTGAAATGATTTATGACCTGAGTTTTCACGGGTACGGTTGCGGGGGGGGGGGGGTTGGGTTGCTAGACTGTAATATAGTCTGTACTAGGCAGAGGATAGTTTATAACTAGACTCTGCACACAGGGAACTTAGGCTCTAGCTATAGGTATTAATCTTACTGACAATACAAAGTAATTCCTTTGTTTGAGGAATGCAAATAGCTCTTAGGGCCCATTTATAAGATTAGCCCATTGATGTGACATATTTGGGATGATAAATGTCTTCAATTCATTCTACTTTCTATAATTTCCTTACAATAATCTCAACCATCTTGAAAAGAGACTAGGGCTTTGAGGATTGTACTGTAAGAATATTTTGTTTAATCCAGTCATTGAAAATATTAGAACTGTAGATTAATCCAGGTGTGAAAAGTAGAAATGCTGGTCATGATGACATTTTCCAAGTATATGAAGAATTCGCTATGCATAGGAATGGAAAGGTATATGTAAGAAAATAATAAAGTGCTGATTTTAGAATTAGATAACTGTTGTTAAATGGTTACTTAGAGAGCAACAAACCTTTTTTTATTTAGGAATAAATGGTTTCAAAATGTGATGTGCAATGCATGTAGCCACCTTATAATAAAATGAAGGGGTGGCACATAGTCTTTCAGGGGGATGGGTTGAATACCTAATATTCTTGAAAATCAACTATTTTTTAAAATTAGGAATAAATGCCAATAAGTACAAAATTTCAACAATAAAAATCTCAAGCTGTTATGTCAATTAACTTTGACAGACAAAGATTTTCAAATTTCCCAAAAATGAGTATATGGTAGATACTTTTTGGAGTTTTCAAAAGCAGCCATTCAAAGGCAAAACAGCTTCTGAAATTATATAATTTTGAGAAAGTATATCTCAGATTTTACCTTTTTTAGTTAGGTTATCTGGTGTAAGATTAGAGGTAAGTCCCTGCTAGTGCAATGTTACCCTTTACAAGATTGGTACTCTTTAAATTACCATCATAACTCTATGTTACTCTGATCTCACTGATTCATTCAGAGTTCATCTTTACCCTGCCATATATTTGCTAATTAGTCATTTTCTCAATTTTAAGTTAACACATGATTGTGTCTTCATTGTGCTTACTGATTGGAAATAATGTTTTTGCCATAGTTTATAAGTCATTTATAACACAAACATTGACAGTTAGGGTGAAGATATCAAACATTGATTCTTTTCAGAGCATAGTGTGCTAAATCATGATCTCAGGGATGTTGAATATAGATTAGAAACTGTGTACATTTGCAGAAATAGAGATTTTGTTAAATGTAATGATGTATGCAACAGGGAAACAAGATAAGACCCTTGGATCAGGAGATTACCATGTTTTTTGCCAATTTCTCAATGATTGGCATATCATTGCTTCAATTTTCTGATTCAAGAAGCTTTGTAAGAGGCTGTATTAGCAATGAAACATTCTGCAGACGGTACAGTGACATATATAGAGGCTTTGAGGATTCTATATTGTAGGAAGTTCTAGCTGATATATTGTGGATGTTTGCTCCAATATCCATGACGATCTTATGACCTGAGATGCTAGAAATCTCCCCAAGATCAATTTCTGTAATTTATTCATTATTTAGGATCAAGGGATCTTGTTGAAAAACATAGCAAACCATGTGCTTTATCATAAAGATGTTTTTTCCTTTTAATATCCTGTTGTATGATTTAAATGTTTAAGTAATATCCTAACTAGACATTTGATTTAATTGAAGCCTCAGTATGGTTAAATCTGATCTAAATGATGCCTTTTCTCTAGACTCAAGAGGAAGGATACCATATCCTCTCTAATAGTCCTACTCCAATAAACGCACACCTAACTTTTTTGTGAAAGACTCTGGCAACTTGAGTAACAGTAAACAAATAAAAATAAAAAATTCGAAAAAAATAATTGGGTGATAATAGGGTAATATTAGAGAGAATACGGTATCAAAAAACAAATCTTGCAAATCTTTGGTTTTCAAAACTAGGCTCACTTATCTACCAATAAATAGTAATAGGTATAGCCATCTTAGAGAAATATCATGAAGGATGTTTTTAATTCCATGTGACTGGGTTCAACCAAGCACAGAATGAAAAATATAAAATTGAGATAACAATAGTTTATTATTAAAACAAAAGAAAATACAATTTTAAATAGAAGAATAATGTGACCTTTTGAAAGGAAAATGGACTTGAATGTCAAGTAGACAGATGTCTTGGAGGTCTTTATGAACAAATCCTCTGACTAGCAGCAAGGTCATATAGTGGTTGATAGATTAATAACGTGACAAATGTTGAAATCTTGTAGATTTGCAGTATATCACCTCAGCCTACATTGAGGAGCCTGGAGCCCCAGAAATGTCTTGTATTGATACAATCTTCATTCATTTACACAGACTATTTACCTAATTATCCATGTTTTCTTAGGATGGAGTATGAAACTGTCACGGTAAGGACAGCTTGCCTCTACTGTATTAGATTATTATTCTTGAAGAATTGCCATTTACCAAATTCATTCCATAATTCTGTGTTACATCATTTGAAATAACTGAAGTCCCCTTTATATTACTGGCTCTTCACATCCTTTCAATTGAAGTCTGAAATGCTACTTTGATTGCTTTAAACCAAAACATAGCCCAGGCTGCAATTTTTCACAAAAAATATCTTCATGATGGCTGTCATTGTCTTTATCAATGTCAATTTTATATTGCAGTAACATGTTATTAAGGACATAAAGACAATATTCTGTGGAAGGGTACAATTTTATTAAATATTGATATTTAGCCAATGAATGACTGGAAAAGAGTATCAAAAGACTTAGCGGTATCTCATATTTTATAAGAATATTCAAATATTTGATCGAGTGCTAACATTTTTTTAAACTGTTGTTTGAATTAATTAATGTTTTTACTTCTTTACCCAAAAGGAAATTGTTTTTAAGAAAAAACAACATTGGTGTTTGATCATCCTGAGATGTCAAAAGGCACATGGATTATATTCAATAGAACTATTCCTACTCCTGTGAGGTATATTCATTATTCAGCAATTCAAAAGCAGAAACGATCTACATGACGATATAGAAAACAAAAGTCACTTAGTATGCAGCCTTCCTATGATTTCCTCTTCTCCTCTGTGTTTTATTATACTGATTAGCTAGAATTCTACTTGCTTTATCCCCATCCACAAGATAACTGTCCCTCACAGAAACAATACAGTCGAATGTGTTATTCTTTCCTTTCTCATACAATGGCTTTTCAAAGAATCTTGTTTCTTGGTAAAGTCATTGTAAAGGGTACTGTATACCAGAGTTTTTTATATCAACTATGATTTGTCATATGTTGTTAAAAGTATAGGGTAGTTTGGATGGTTGTGTAAGATCATTGACGAGGATTTGCTTTTACTGACGTTAACTACCCGATTTCTGAGTGCGTAAAAATAGCAATATATGATATTTTAAGCAGTCTTGTTTTTTCTCAAAGTGATACATCTTCTTCAGGTAAGCTGTAAATTAAGAAGTCAATCACGGGGTGAGTTGCAAATTATATGGGAAACATGAAGATGTACCTTGGGTTGAGTTATTTTTTGATTTATACTTGTTTTGCAATATTTAAGGTCTGTTTTTATGTGAAGACAACATATTTTTCGATATATAATAAAGAATGGACCCAAGGAAGCCTTATCTTTAAATTTTGTTTTATATACCTACATACTTTTTTATTAATATCATCATTTTACATACTTCTTGAAATGCATTTGTTTTTGGATTGGCTTGTCATAGTTGCGTAAGATTTCAGGAATTATAATAGATGTACGGGTCTGATCAGCCTCATACATTCATTACATCTTGAATTTTCAAGGTATGATGTTTTCAATGCAAACCAGTGAGTGAGAAATGACTTTTTGCTAATTTCTAAATGGTAGAAGAGTAGCATATAGTATTGTTTGACTAGGCTGATTTTACTTACTAAAGCACACTATTCTGTAATAGAGTTGGAGAAGTGCATTTAGCATATTATAACACCATTCGCTTATTGGTTGAAATTTACACACCCCTACTTCATAGAATACACAATTTAGGAGTTTTTTGTCATGTAATTTGTTTTGTCGCTATTAATAGATTTAAGCCCAGTTTTATTGTGCTTTTGGGTGATTTATTACATGAGGTTTTTATTTGCTGGTCAAAATGAGGGCTTAAGCAAGTTTATTGTCTGATCTTAGAAATTCTAAAGTAAACTCCTTCATACTTTCCTTATAGTTTTTTGCGCATTTTTGATTTTTATCTCGAAACACAAGTTTTTAGAATTTGTAATAAGAGAAACAGACACTTGTTATCAAGTGTAGAATGTTTTGCAAGAATACTGATAAAAAGAAGCCTTAATCTGTTAATGGTTAATTAGATATTATAATACACCTTGACATTTCATAATTATAACATCAGGGAGACAAATAATAAACAAAAGTATAAGCTATAGTAGTTTACAATGCATAGAATAAAATAATTAACATCTTGTCTTGACTCTATAATTACCTTTTTTTAGTGATCTGATTGACCCATGTGACATAAATATATCCTTATTTAACGCTGACATCATCTGCATCATATATATTTGACATAATTATGCATAATCAATCCCTGTTTTAAAACATTTATTAATAAGCAACATACAAAATGTTGAATATAAAACATGATTCAATATTTTTTTGTAGAATAAATAAAATATGCCCTCCAAAGACTTTCATGAGGCCTTCTCAAACTTGAATTACTTCTTATATTTATATCGAGAACAGGAAATATGTAAGATTTTGTGAAACAGCCAAATTAATACAATAGGACATTGGCATGTGCTTAATAACATGCTCAATAAGAAATATTTGAGCCTAAACTAATCACGCTTCTAATTCATTCTTACTTAGCACTATAAGCCATTTCCACCCTAGAAACATTAATCATTCCGTAATTATAAGTCACTTTTGAGAATTTCCGAATCAGTACTTTTTACAGAATTTTCTTTATATCCGATCATAATATATTTTGAATTGGGATTTTAGTGAATTGAAGATATCAGTCGGAAATTGCTCTATTATTACATATCAAATTAGATTTGATTCAATGACATTATGGCTATTAGTGATTACTGAGTTATGCATACCTTTCTCTTGTTTTGTGTCAGCATTAATGGTTAATGTACCCTTTACGATTCTTAAAGGTCATTGTTCATTAGAAATCTGTTCAAGAAATTGTTTTAAGATCCCAAAGGCTAGGGTAAGTAGATAAGATGTTTAGCATATCCCACTTCTGAAATTCAAACTGCATAATAAGTTATTCTCCAGAAAAACATGTTTGTCATTCATTTTTCAATACAAGTGTTGTGATTTATCTGCTATCATATCATAAGTTATCTAATGTAAGTTTCAATGAATTGACATCTTATATTAAAGGTAGACACTTGCAACCTCTCTAGGGAGATTAACATTTCTGGGAAATAATCAACTGTTAATGATTTAACCAAGTGAATGTGTTTTGGAGAGAATTTTCACAATTACAAAAATTGCTTACTGAGAAACTTGGTAATTGGAATGTAACAATAGCTGAGACTCCTCTGTATATTTGAAATTAGGCAGGCTATAAGTGAGACTACATACAGTGTTAAAAATAGATGTAGAATTGTAAATGTTTGTCAGTGGTTTCTCAAGTTCCATGAGTTTGAAATAATCAATTCTGTCTACCTGAAGCCCTATATAAAATAGGCCTACCTGTATATCATAGCAGGCCTACCTTTATCAAGTATGTCACCCTATAAAAGGCCTTCCTGCCTATAGTAGGCCTATTTGCATTTATATAGTAGACCTACTTGCATATATTAGGTCTACCTGTATATAATATAAATAAATATTGATCTCTATAAATGTAACCTCATGATATTAATTTTTTTATTTTTAGACATATTTCCTTTAATCTCTGAGAATCTCATATTCATTCCTTGATATATAAAGTCTACCTGTATAAAGTAGGTCTACCTGTATAAAGTAGGTCTACCTGTATAAAGTAGGTCTACCTGTTTAAAGTAGGTCTACCTGTATAAAGTAGGTCTACCTGTATAAAGTAGGTTGACCTGTGATTATGAGTCTACAAGCCTTTTGAATTGAAGATGTCTGTTGTTTCCTTTAGAATAATTTGAGTGATGGTTTTCACATAGATTGGCAAATATAATCATCATATGCTACTTAAAGGTTGCAAAGACCAATATATGCAGAGGCTTTGAATATTTGATATAGCTATTGTTGTTTTTAGTAGAATTCTAGGTTAGTAATCCAATCAGTTTGTGGTATCTAACTACCTGCTTGTTGTTTATGTATTCTGTATGCAGATGTCAAACATTAAATTACCCTCAACTCAGAGGCTAGTATGATACCCTCTTACTACAACTGATCATTTAACAGTTTGATTTGAGAATGGTGAAGAGTCGTAGGAACTTTTTTGAGGTGTGAATAGCTGAAGGTGAGTCCAGAAATGCTATCAGAAATTAAGAGCTTGAGATTAAATATCTTTCTTTATCTTGGCAAAATTATTGGTTTCGACTTCTTTTTATATTTAAAGACAGACAAATGGCTCCAACCTTAATTATTGTATATTTATCCGTATGTTTGCTACAATTTGTTAATGTGTTGATATAATGTTGACATGAACTGCTTCATATTTTGCCATAAACAATAAGAATGCCAAGATAGATTAATCAAATTGGAACTGTCATTAATGTTGTCAACCAATACTGAAATATTGAAAATGTTTTTACATTCATGTATTCCTGTATTATTCATACATACAGGGTGGGCCAAAAAAAACAATACCCAACTTTAAATCAGACTGAAAATAGCTATGTTCAATATGATACACTGATTTATATATCATTTTAAAGGTTATCCAATTTCGAACAATTTGGTATACAACATTATGTCATGACATCACTATTAAAGTTTTATTATGCTTATTTGGGAGGCCGGGTCAGTATTTAAGGTATCCAGATTTTAGGGAGAAAATAGTAAATCTGCGGAATAATGTTAATTTTTTATTTATAGAATATCATTTTGTTAGGTGAATAAATGCTTGTATATTTGCATATTGTGTGACTAAACTTATTGTTTATGAATTTTAGTGTTGTTTATTATCAATAAGTACTCAAAGGGGGTCTGTTAAAAGACAATAAACGTATATGTGACGAGGATTTTATTTTCCAACAAGACATTGCCCCGTACCATAGATCTCAAGAGACATTGGCATTCCTTTGCAAACAAGGTGTCAATTTGATTGATCTCGATGCTTGGTCCCGATGCTACATGTAATTTGTTTGATTACGATATATGGAGCCATCTCGAGGAAATGGTACAATCAAAAGCATCCAATAAACAGCTTTGATGTGCTGAAACAGAATCCTAAAGTGCTGAAATGAATTGCAACAGAAATCTCTCAATAAGGTTATTGATAGATTGCGCTACCACTTGAAGCTTATTGTTGATGCATAGGGGAGGGGGTGGGGGTACATGAGCAATTGTGAAAATTGTTTAAATAAATAAAGTGTAAAATGTTATTAAACAACACTGAAATTCATAAACAATAAATTTAGTCACACAATAATGAAAATATCAGGATCCAAGCATGTATTCACCTAACAAAAGAATGATATTCTATAAATAAAAAATTAACATAATTCCGCAGATTTACTATTTTCTCCCTTAAATCTGGAGACCTTAAATAGCGACCCGGCCTCCCAAATAAGTATAATAAAACTTTACTATTGATTTCATGACATAGTGTTATATACCAAATTGTTTGAAATTTTATAACCTTTAAAATGGTATGTAAGTCAATGTATCATATTGAATGTAACTATTTTTATCCTGATTTGAAGTAGGGTATTGGTTTTTTTGGCCCACCCTGTACATACATTATTTCTGTTGTTTCTCCTCTAGTCTTATGTATAAGACAAAGAAATATCCAAAATTGAGGTCCTTTATTTTTATTTATCTACTTAGAGGTGCATTGGGTGGGAACAATATACTCTCAAATGACCAGGTATGGTATGATGAATTATTTTAAAAAGTCATGATCATTGACCATGAATCTTTTCCCAACATATTTATGATATATTTAATCAAAATAATGCTTTCTTCCAAGTAAGGTTTCCAGGATAATAACATTATCAATCCCATCTCTCCCCGAAACCATGGATTAAAACGCTACCTCAATACATTTCTGAAAATTTTGTGTAGTGGTGCAACCAATATAATACATGTACAGGGCGTTCAGTAAGTAAAGCTAATTTTGCTCTCAAACTTTTATTTTTTGTCATTTATCTCTCAAATTTTCAGTGAAGAAGCATTTGACATTTTTCTAACTACCCTGAAAAATTAAATAAGATATGATGAATAATAGCAAAACAATGGTTGTCATAGTAACGTGAATACGGGTTCTGCGGAGCAATTTCTTACTTTAATAAAAATGTTATAATGCAATGAAATTGATTAAGATTAATGCTGCATATGTCTTTGTTTGCTATGGCTGAAAGTCACGACAAACATAACAACATACACAAATATGATACCATGGCAACAGTAGTCTATGACATCACAGACAGATGATACAACAGATGGAATGATCCAGAATGATCCATCAGACACTGCTCATGACATTTTCAGGTGCTGCGGCGCCATCTTGTGAACGCGATTTGCAAGAAGAGGCCCCATAGGACTCTCAACTCCTACATATTCCATCAAGATAATGCGCCATCGCATAGGTCGCAAATGGTGCAGGATACTATCCAGAAAACGCTGGAGATGGAGGTTCAAGGCCAGTCAGTGTATTCTCCTGACAAGGCACCGTGCGATTTTGGGGTATTTTCATGTTTGAAAAATGATCTGCGTGGTAAGATCCACGCAAATATCCATGAGCTTCAGAATGCCGTTCAACGTTCGCTGACAAAGAACTTTCCAGATTGCTTCCACAGGATATATCAGAAGTGGATTGAACGACATCAGCTGAAGTGTGTGAAAGCTAAGGGGAACTACTTTGAACATTAAATAGAATGCTGACTTGAAAGTAGAAATGTGGAGTAGCCACAGAACTATGGTTGAAATATAGACAGGACAGAAACTAACGTTAACAAAATCTACTATGCTGTGAACTTATAAAATTGCTCCGCAGAACCCGTATTCGCGTTACTATGACAACCACCATTTTGCTGTTATTCATTATATCTTGATCATTCTTTCAGGATAGTTGGAAAAGTGTCTGATGCTTCTCCACTGAAAATTTGAACGATGATAAACAAGAAATAAAAGTTTGAGAGCAAAATTAGCTTTACTTACTGAACGCCCTGTAATATCAACTGGAATCCATTTAGGAAAGGCAATCAGACCAAAAACTATTAGCGCCACAACTTTTGAAAAATGGTTTTCGTATAGAACTAGAGTAGAATTTTAATATTAAACTGTATGTGTCATATATTTTCAGTTGAATCAAACACTTAAACACAGAACCATGTCTTATTACAAATCAATTACTAATATTTTTTTCCTGATTGCCTAAGCTAATCTGCTTGATCATTACCTCAGCGGATCCTGTTTTTTTCATGTTATTGCTTAAATAGATTATATAACAAAAGTGCTTAAATTTTTTCAAAGGTAAGAATGGCATTGAAAGGCTTATTTAGAAGATTTCAAACTTTGGTGATCAAAATTAGGCTGAAAACAATGAATAGCATGAGTTATCTGCATGGGAAAATAACATTTTGTAGATGTACCTCTCTTATTTGGTGCAATAGGACTATTTTACTTAAATTAGCTTGTTTTCCTCATTGGCCATGTTTTCTATGGTCTCTAGGGTTGTTTGTTGATAAAGAGAAGCTATGTAAGCTCCTTGTACTTACCTTGCATCTATTATAGTTACCAGATGCATCTGTACATTATTACAGGTGATTTCACTTAAACATGCTATAAGCTGTCTGCAAACATGGTTTTATCCACAACATCTGAAATGTTAAAAATGATGCACAGCTACCAGTTTGAATATGGGAGGGGGCTTGGGTCAGCAAAATAAGCCAGATATTTATAATTTGTATTATACTAAATAGGCTTGAAAATCTTTAAAATTCCACCTTTACATTTTGCCCTTAATCTAACCCCCATTAAGATCCAAACTGTAAAAACTGTCTGTAAAAATCAGGGGGTGGTGCAGTTCACTCGCAGGATAGTATTGCCATAAAGTTTGTAGCTTGTATATAGATTACAGTCCAGAACATTTGTGTTACAGGTGTGCTTTCCAACACTTACATTCTTCTCTGATCTTAACATTCATGGTCAGTTCTCAATATACAGTAAGTTGAAGCATATGCACCACACTACCTACATGTGTTTGGCTATAGCTATTTTGAATTCTCACAGTCTTCTACAGCAGCTTTGTTCAAATGAACTTTCTATTAAGCCTGAATACAAAGTACCAAGAATTGTTCATACATCTGAAATTAAACCACTGTTTTCATTTTTCATTCTACTGAACATGGTGCATCTCTTTAAGTACAAATAGCCATAAATTTAGTTGTTTAAGGCTATGAAAAAGTCATGTTTCTGGTCCCTGAGTCAAGAAAATAAAGTCCTGTATCTGGTCCCTGTTTAAGGTCGTCCTGGTCAGTTAAAATAGTCTTGTTTCTGGCTCTGTTTTAATAAGGGCATGAAAATAATCTGATTTCATGTTGCTATTTAAGGCCAAGAAAAATAGTTTTGCTTTTGGTCACTTTTAAGGCCAGAAAAAATTGTATTTAAAGCCAGAAAAATTATTCTTATTTCTGATTGCTCGGCAGATGACAGAATTTTAAGAAAGATGGCAATACTCTGTTATTTTTTGGCATATATAAATAGGTTTTTACTTATATTTTTTAACTCCAATTTGCTTTTATTTCGAGGAAGTAAGTCACTACAGTTAACAAGTGTCTAACAAATGAATTTAATTTGACCATCTGTATCTGAATTGTAATAATTACACTTAACTCCTTTATTTGCATAATCTTGATGTATTTCCACTCGTTTAATTCCAGTTAGGTTTTATTGACCCATGTCTCATCCCCTAAAACTTTTATTGATTTCTCTTGAATTAAAAGTTATATCCTTTTAAAGATCAATATGGCTTAATCAAATGGACATTTACCCTCTCCAAACATCTCATTTAAGGACATATACATGTATTTACATTGTCCCTTATATTTAATGAGGGCAACATAAATGATTTGTGCCCTTATTCATATCAAATAACCAAGAGTTTTATTTCAAGACAGTCTCCTTGGTGATTCTTTAACACAGCCTCACCTCCTGAATGCAACATGTTCTTTGGTCAATATTGTAAAATGGTTCTTTGAATAACTCAAGTACTTATAACAGAATACATAATATAAATGAGCGGAAATAGTTTAGATAAGATGTAGTTTTTCTTAGTCAATATTATTAAGCCAAGATGAAAGCAAGGTGAATAAGGTATTGCTGTGATTGATATGTTCTGTAGGTTCAACTCTCAGGGAATATTTTATATGCTGTTCAGGCTTGGAAAGGATCAAGTGGATATAAAGCCAGGTTAGACCGAGTGGATCATCATTTATTTTCTTTATGCCTTTTTTAATGATCCATATCTCTCTGGTTATTGCTATTTGGCCCTTTTAGCGTTTGTCCATGATTTTTAGCATTTGCCAATGATTCTTAGTTCTTGCCGATGATTTTTAGCTTCTGTCAATGATTCTTAGCTCTTGCCAATGATTTTTAGCTCTTGCCAATGATTTTTAGCTTTTGCCAATGATTCTTAGCTCTTGCCAATGATTTTTAGCTTTTGGCAATGATTCTTAGCTCTTGCCAATGATTTTTAGCATTTGTCAATGATACCTAGCTCTTGCCGATGATTTTTAGCTCCTGTCAATGATTCTTATCTCTTGCCAATGATCCTTAGCTTTTGGCAATGGTTTTTTAGCTCTTGCCAATGATTTTTAGCTTCTCTCATTGATTCAATTGCAGATCTTAAGTTTTTAGACTGAAAAACTTGATGTGAAAATTCTGATGTTGCTAACTGGAGAACATAATGTTTTTCTGTAGTAACAGTTCTAATTCAATCAGGGGAAACAAATATAGTCTATTTAGCATTAGCCAGAAACATACTACAGTAAATGATTCTACTATCAATGATTCATAGAACATGTCAATGATTAATGGCCAATGTCCTTCCAATGATTATTCAATTTCACTCAACTCTTCCATTGCTTAATTCCCTATTTATTTCAAAAGAAGTAATTCAAAGAGTTCTAATTCTTCTTCCTGTTTATCCCGAGTACTGCTAATTCTGCCTGAAGGAGGAATGGCTAGAGTTTATAACCCAAGTTTACTAAATCCTTATGGATTCATATATTTTTATGAGATATCGTAAACAGACTTGACAGCTCATTATGACTTCTGTAACTATTTTAATATCTGTTTATGAGTGAATGCCTGTCCGCATTCCTACTCTTCAATGTATCTAGTAAAATAAGGCGTTCAATGTTGTTCATTTTTCTTGGATTCTCATATATCCTAGCAGTAATATGTAATACTTTTGCTCATACTATTTGCAGGTATATTGTATACATAAATGAAAATGGAAGGAAGATAAGGGAGTAATTATCCCACCGAACGAAGTTCGAGGGGGATATAGAAAAGCCGTCCGTCCGTCCGTTCGTCCGTCCCTCCGTTCATCCGTCCGTTCGTCCGTCCGTCCGTTCGTGTGTCCGGGCAATAACTCAAATACCGGTTGACGGATTTCATTCAAATTTTATAGGCTCATGCCTTACGGGTGTAGGACCTCTGCTCGAGAAGGAATTTTCAATATGGTCGCTTAATTCAAAATGGCGGCCATTTTTCGGAAAAAATATAATCTTTAATAACTCAAATACTATTGGATAGATTTTGTTCAAATTTTATAGGCTGTTGCCTTGATACAAAGCAGCCTTGCTCAAGAAGACATTTTCAAGATGGCCACCAAATTTCAAAATGGCGGCCATTTTTCGTAACAAAAACGTTATCTTTGATAACTCAAATACCATTGAATGGATTTGGTTTAAATTTTAGATTCTGATACCTAGGGACATAAGAGCTCTGCTGAAGAAAGGATATTCAAGATAGCAGCTAAATTTCAAAATGGCAGCCATTTTTCATAAAAAACATTATCTTTGATAGCTCAATTACCATTGAATGGATTTGGTTCAAAATTTACATGATGATGCCAAGGGACATAGGAGCTCTGCTTGAGAAGGGATTTTCAAGGTGGTAGCTAAATTTCAAAATGGCCGCCATTTTTCATAAAAGAACGTAACCTTTGATAACTCAAATACCAGTTGATGGATTTGGTTCAAATTCTATATGCTGATGCCTAGTGACAAAGAAGTTCTGCTCAAAAATGAATTTTCAAGATGGCCACTGAATTTCAAAATGGCCACCATTTTTCGTAAAAAAACGTAAGTAATGGTAACTCAAATACTAGTGGATGGATTTGGTTCCAATTTTATATGCTGATGTTTAGGGAAAAAGGAGATCTGCTTCAGAAGAAATTTCAAAGGCGATAGCTGAATTTCAAAATGGCTGCCATTTTTCATTAAAAAAGTAATCTTTGATAACCCAGATACCATTGGAAGGACATTCTCTGCTAAAGAAGAAATCTAAAGATGACAGCTGAATTTCAAAATGGCAACCATGTTTCATAAAGACGTAATCTTTGATACTTCAGATACCAGTGGATGAATTTGGCTCAATTTTTTTATCAAAACATGTTTTGTTCGGTGGGATTTGCTACTCCGTGGAGTTGCTGTTTTTCTAGTTGTAAGATGGTCTGCACTCTCCATTTCAAAATGTTTCTCACCTTCGCATATATTGTTATTTCTCGGACTCCATACAATACTTATGAGCAGTTTCCTGATGCCATGTGTTCATGTTGATGTTAATGGCTGCTAGAGTTTGAAATTATCACACCTATTGTAATATAACTATAAAAAACCACCTGGAGAAACAAGTAGCTGCAGAGGGAAGGAAGGAGTCACAGAACAAATTTGGAGATTGTATTGAAGGATGGGCAATCACAATCAGTCTACAGGTCTTCGTTTTTACATGTTCCCTATAGACTGAATAATTGCCCTTGAATTTCCAACTCTGTGAAGTCCATGTAGAATTCTTTTGTGAGATTTTGAACCTGAAATAGTACAAATCATTGTATTAGCCATGAGTAAAAAGCAGTCATGCTGTTTGGCTCAGTAACTAAGCAAATAACTAGCAAGTAATGTAGAAAGTATCTTGTTAGGCTTCTTAGCTGGTAAGTCATATCATTTGACTTGTGAATAGACAGATACTGCTACTAATAAAGACATCTAATCCTCTCATCCTATGTTTTATAGCCTCAAATTCTGACTCTAATATAGAAAAAGAAATATCACATCAAAGTAAGTAGTATGTATCTAAGTAAAGGATGTTTTTACATTGAATTATTTATAAAATGCAATAGTTGCTTGATAAGTGGCTAATACACTACAAATGATGGCATTGCGAGGAACATGCTCTTAAGTCATTAACTCAAAAAGTTCTGAATTATGATGTGTCAGATTCAATTGTCATCTACAATATTATCATACTTACCTTGTGAAAAGCAATTGAATATCAGAAATTGTAATTCACATTTTTGAGTAATGGTCACCTGAATGGTGAATGAAAAATTGAAAGTAGACATGTGGAGCAACACAGTTTATCCTTCACAAGAGCTCAACGAATCTTCACTATTTAACATATATCATATCAGAATATGTAGTTAAAATATCAAGACACCACACACTAGACACTACACTGTGAAATCATTTGTGTTTGTTAGAGGGTAGTTTAGTTAGCTGATACAGATCCAGGGTTCTAAGAGTAAGAATATCAGGTAGTCACACACAGGTTGTAGTTAGTGCTTAGGTAAGTATGGGTGTTACTCTTGCAGTGATCAATGAATGAATCTGGAAACCATCTGAGATGATCTATGACTACAAAGCCTTCCTGCCTCTTCCTGCTTTCAAGAAAGTTTAGACTTCATCTTTTCTCTTTGAATTAGAAGTAAATTACTCAATGTGGCCTATTATAAGAATAATGTAGTCTGCAAATCATGCTATTATATTTTTATTTCCTAAGTATAAAATGCTACAATCATTAAGAATGTATCATATAATCAGGGGACCATTTTTGGAACTTAATTAACTAGTCACTCTGCCCTCTAATTATAACAAGCAATTTTTATTATTATAGTTTTGATAGTGATTGTTTTGATATCCGTATTTATGATCTTTGCTTGATGAATATTGAATTTTAATATATTTCTTATTTTATTTTATTCTAAATTATCGTTAGATTTATCATTGATATATTTAATTTGGAAATAACTAACTTGTTATGATAAAACTGTTTGATAAAATATACATGTATAAGTTTACACAAGCTTTCTAGTTGAACTGATTTTTCCCAAAACCTTCATTACAAAATGGTACATTTTAATACACCTTTTAGTTAATCCCTTTACAGATTGTTTATTTTAATGAACTTTCATTGATTCTAGAATCTGTCGCTTGATAATAAATAAAGATTAATTTATTTCAGTAGGACCATAAAACACTTCAAACCCCATACCACAGGCAACATGTTTAGGAGAGTTAAAAATGTAATTTCGAAGGTCACCTTAACACAAAAATGAATTATGTTCATAAGAAGATGAAGAAATTGTATTTTTGAAATTTGACGACCTATTGATACTCAATTATTCATTGATTTTACAATTTTAGCTCATCCCAGGAGGGAATCATTGATTCTACTGCACCTGAGCTGTGGATTTAGACAATCTTATAAAGGAGTATTTTTGTGTGAGACTGTATCTTTATTGTTCATTCTTTGTGATTTCAGTCGGTGTCATCTACAATTGAGTGCGTGTCCACAGATGTTCTCGTTTGGATCTTGCACATACATAGATAGATAGAATAACAGGAATATTACATCTAATTACTCCAGCATTCCAGGTAAGTTGCTTATATAACTATGTTTGTGTTTGTAAAATAAACAATAAAACATGTCTATATAATTTTTGTATGGTTTACATTTCATCTTTAGACATCTACATTTCACTTGGTATTAAACAAATACTGGATGACCATGAGGTGGATATGCCAGAATACCTATCCGAGGAAAAAAATACTAGGCGAGGCGAGGATAGGTATTCTGGCATATCCACCTCATGGTCATCCAGTATTTATTTTATTATGCACCTCCCTTGCTTAATATCATATTCCTACCATTAATTTACTGTAGATAAATAAAAGATGGTGTTGAATTGTCAAGAAATACTTTATTTTAAAGAATGGGTCTACTAAAACAGAAGCCAAGCCTAGTATTTTTTTCAAGGATAGGTATTCTGGCATATGGGATGGTTGGAGATTTCGTTGCTTCGATACTGGATAGAACGAGATCTTGCTGCCACATATGGCAATAGACCCTGCAGCTCTTAACCAATCAGATTTGAGTATTTTAATGAGGTGCATAATAATCATGAATATCAAGGAATTTAACATGATTAAAAGATTCAATGAAAGGAAACATACTGTATATGTCCAGTACGTAAGAACACTTAGATTAACATTATATTTCATATACTGTATGTTGGCTGTCATTTGTCTAATAACAGTGACATTTAGTAAAGCCTAGCATTTTATTTCTTCTGTATAGAAGTGGTAAAGCATTCAATTCATCAGGTTTTTGCAAAAAGTACCAATTTTGACCAAACTTATTTTTGTTCATTTATCATAAGCATATGACTGTTCAAATTGAAATTCTGGAAGAATTAACTATATTTGATAATTTTCTACGATTTACCCATTGTTCAATGACTTTTTTGAAATCTCCCTTCTAAATCACGGGTGTTAAAACACGAATATACCATGAGCACATGCTTTGAGGATCCGCGTTGTTTGAACCTACCGCCGAGCACACTTATACATTAAGACCCGTTACACAGTCATGATACCTCCGAGCAAGCTCATTGCATCATTGGGTCTGCTTTACCCCCGTGTAAATTTTCTATGCAATTTTAAATAGTGCCAAATCAACCCGAGTTACAGTATTACCCATAAGGACAAAATGTGTAAAATTAAAAAATGTAAGTTTCATAATATATGATATAAAAATCAGTTTTCTGACTGCTGATTTCTTTAAGCTTTAATCTGGTGTTTAATGCTATTAGTACTTTACCTTGACATATTTACAATGGATTTACAACTTTTATAAATAGTTTGATTTAAGATATATTATTTAAAATATACTTAACAGTTTAAATGTCCGTCTTAAGTAAACTGTTTGTTTTCAAAATCAAATTAAACTTGACTTTTAATCGAACATGTTTTAATTTGCAGGAATCTAATTTAAGACTTTTTTTTACAGATCAAGACTTTTATATATGCATTATTGAATAATGAAATATTGGTTATCTGTTTTTAAAATGTATTTATCAGCTAAGCACTAATATTACATGTTTGTGGTCCATCTAATTATCAAGAAATGTATGAGGGGAAACTAGGTGATGTCTCAAATGAACAGAGTTGTAGCAGATTCAAGGTAAACTATCAACTTTTTTTATAAGTGTGGAATTATGTCTTATGATAATGATGTAGGAAGGAATATAGGTTTTATTTCAGACAATATGATACTGACCAAGAAGAATATAGTCATGACAAGGGTGGTTAAGTTTTAGTATGTGTATATATATATATATATTATCCTATGCTAGAACAATGCTAGTATATATTATTCTTCCCATGCTTTTGATGGAGGTACACAATTCGATTGGAAGTGCAGATTATATTTCAGCCTAATGATAAATGATTATTTTAGAAATATGTTTTGTATTATGACAGAAAGGGTACAAAGAAGATCATTAATGAAAACATTTCCTTCAACTTTCTCCTCTCTACTTCATCGTAATTAAATTGCTCAACAGGGAAATCAGTTATTTTTCTTGACAATCATATATTAAATTACCTTTATACTGATTGTTTTCAAATCTGGAGGCGTAAGTAGCTCTCTGAAAAATCAATGTAAGATTTGAATAGATAAGGTTGCCATGATACAGTCTGAATGGCCACATTACTGTGTACCTTTCAAAAGGAATATTTTTTTATGATATCATTTGATGCATTAATA
Organism: Owenia fusiformis; assembly: GCA_903813345.2. Lineage (NCBI taxonomy): Eukaryota > Metazoa > Annelida > Polychaeta > Sabellida > Oweniidae > Owenia > Owenia fusiformis. Next base: position 36,071,275 of record CAIIXF020000001.1, read on the forward strand.
AATTATGAGTGATCATAAAAAACAATCATTATTATAACTGATTAGGAGCCCGTGTTAACCTACACTCATTCATTCTACAGTTACATTGAAAAATAGAAAAGACAGAGTTTGTTTCTCGTAAAAATCGAATCTCTTTCGAAATAACAGTAATTAAGAATGTCAATTTTAGACAAGCTAATGGTTACAAAGAACATTAAAATATTTTGCTAGAGAATTTCAGTATGTTATTTATCACTTGCGTTATTATTTCCCAAACTGCTCCTAAAATTAAAGTATCACTTTTGTTATTATCCCCTTGGGTCTAATGCAGATTTGTGTTTGTTAAAGGTATTTGCCATCATCGTTATTCATAGCATTCTGGTTCAATAGTGCGGAGAAAGTACCATAAGTCATCTGCTTCGTGTCATGAATGAAAGCAATTAAAAAAATGTGTATGATGTGATTTATCTATCTTAATAATATCGCCTAATTGATTCATGAACAAGGTCATGGCGATGCAGGCCATGATGATCATTTTATGGTCTCATTTTATTATTATCAGATCATGGCGTGCTTCAGTCCAGCACCGGGGTTGAAAGAATGTCCCATCTGGAGCTGTTTCATTCTTTTATATGGACTAAGTGACCACTTGGCTCAATCTCTTCCCAACCTTTGGCATATACATATCTCAAACATATTTTGCTCATGTAATGTTGAGGAAAAGAGGAGGCAGATAACACACCCTCTAATTCACCACACGCTCTCTCCTTAATGAAAAACGGGAAAATCTTTGTGTTCATAGATAGATTCATAATATATGAGTCAATGTGATATCCAAATTGGATTAAACATGGTGTGATATTTAGAGTTGTTCATTTTAGAGGGATTGCCACATAACATATAACAAAATCGCAGGTTTTACTGTATATTACATCTCTTACAGAGAGATACAGCAATCTGAAGTTCATGAATGGCCACTAAAACAATCTTATGTGTAATAGTCTGCTAAGTTGTTAATGATGAATACTACAAGAGCACACTTGTTTGCTGTGAGAGTTGTATGCAAACCAGTGAATGAAAATCTAGCCAGTTGTATTTTTGTGCAAAATACGGAGAAGATACTTCAAGGAATGAAATGAACAGGCATGATGGGCTTCAAGTGTCAATCACTTGCTTCACAGACTTGCAAGAAAATCTGAATCTGTGTTCAGCTTTATAGGGGTAAAAATTGAGTGAGTGACTTTTCATCTGTTGGAAGTTGATTGGACTCAGTTTGATGGAAATATAAAGAAACAACATAATTCAGTCCCAGTTGAAAATTAATTTATATGTATTTTTATCGTTCAGAAATATCCTTGTTACACATTAGGATATGTGATTGTAATATTATTGATGTTACCAAAGACACAGATCAGAGCTCCATAATGTTACACATCTGATGTTACCAAAGACACAGATCAGAGCTCCACAATGTTATATATAATACATCTGATGTTACCAAATTCACAGATCTGATGTCACTAATGTTGTTTATTGGATGCCATATTGATTGCTCCTTTTGCCAAGGTTACACATCTGAGATCCCCAAGGGACAGGTTTACAGATATGATTTTGTCTCATGTTACCAAGGTTACATACCTGATGTCATTATGGTAACACATTTCTGATGTCACCTAGGTTTCGCGTTTGATGTCAGCAAAGTAGTACTTCCATTGCCACCTTTGTTTAACATTTGTATAAGCTTTATATATTGAGTAGTATTAAAAGTTTGACACTAGGTGTTCAATGCTGCCATCTCTTCATAGGCAATGTAAGTAAACATTTTTCTTCTATATTTCTGAATTAAGATTAAAATTGGTTACAGTTGTATAATATAGAGGTCATGCTATTAGGGAAATACGTTTATTAACTTCATGAAAACTTGCTATTACGAGATTGAGAAAATTATTTGATCTTATTTACATTATTACTTTTTTATTTTAGACCCATGTCAACTAATAGCACCATGCAGTCTCCAGTTAATGTGTTTGTTTGTGTTTCTGAAAGATTTGCACAAATCAAAGCTTGGGACAATTTAATGCATTCAGAAGGAGGACGGATTCATCAAAGGAAGAGAAGGTAGATGTCTTTATTTCTTAATTAAACGTTATAAGGGGATCAACTATAAGGCATAAACTTACTTTCAAATTTAAAATTCAAATTCTGATACCCATCCCAATTCATTCGTATGGTGAACATCAAAATGTTGAATTGCAGAGAATATTGATTCCAGCATCATATACTTTGACTGTTGTGTTTATGATAGTACGTGTACTTGTATGTTATGACTATGGAGATAAATAGAACATAAAAGTCATCACACCCTTACTTCCACTAAACATAGAATTTAACTAGTAATTTAGCCGAGATTCCTTGAAAAACTTGAGATTTGTGAAAATGAAAAACTGATGTATTATAGATGGCATATTTGTAGTAGTACTGCGCAATGTAATTCTCAAATATTATGAACTTGATGTCGTGATGTTTACATCAACGAAAAAGTCCTTGTGACTTGCCTCAAGTTATTCAACAGTCAAGTGAATGGCAAAAGCTAGTCTGGGTTGATTATTCTGTTTTTCCATATGTGAAATGAGCAGACTTTATGTAAACACAAAATGTTTATCATGTTAGGCTGGTTCATATTTTAGTCCCGGAGTATCTTCATCTTCACCGCTGAATAATCAAAGTGTACATCGTAGATTAGCCTTCACCTAGTAATATAATTCCATTGTTTTCATTTGAAGGTCGGAAATGGCAAATATAATCACCTCTGAATATTTGATCAAAAATACTTATGTGTACCGTGTGTTTTTATTGATTACATATCTTTTATAAGCTGTTATCAGGCATTGTCCATCTATAGTACTATGTATGGCTGCAATGCTATATATGCAGTGTTGATGTGGTAGAGTCAGTCGGCTCCATAGCTCAGTGGTAGAGCACTCGTCTGGGCAAGCGAGGGGTCGTTTGTTCGTGGGTTCGATTTTTTCACATCGACCCTTGGCACAGGATTTGGTTCTGTGTTTTCATTTACTAGACTATGTATGTCAAACAGCATTATTATTATGTCCCTACCACTTATGTCCCCACCACATAGTGTGGGGCCATATTGTCGGCCTAGGAGCGTCCGACTGTCTGTCCATCCGTCCGTCCGTCTGTCCGTCCGTCCGGGAGTTTTCTCCAAAACCGCTACAGATATCACCTTCAAATTTTCAGGGATAACTTATGAGTGCCTATAGATGTGGATGAAAAAAATTTAACTCAAAACCTACTTCCTGTCGGCCATTTTGAAGTCAAATGCTAAAATCCTTGTCTGCAAACTTAAAGAAAAACTGCTTCACAGTTGCTTTTAAAATATCTTGTTCAGCTCACTTCATTCTAGATCTGTTTAAGTTTTGGACCTGCTAGCTCAGTCATGTCAACCATTTTGAATGTCTTAAGAAAAGTTAGCGCGCGATAATACTTTGTATCATATTGAATGGTGTTTTTGAGTTTTCATACTTTAACTATTTAGTAGCTTTATAAATAATTTCAGTTGTACTTTGTTGTAAAAGCCTACTTTATTGTTAACCGTAGTTATATGTGATAATTTTATAAAAAGAAATCAGCAAAAACTCACTTTTACTATCGACCATTTTTGATTTTTCGGTCCTAAAATCTTGTCTGTGAAGTCTTGTCTGCGCGTTTGCATGTGAACCGTTTAGTGGATCAATTTCAAATTTTCAGGGATGATTCTTAGTATAAAAATCTAGAACTGATTAGTTTTTTGGCATTCTGGGTAAATGTCAAGGCAGCCATTTTGGATTTTCCATCCTAAAATCTTGTCTGTAAAGTCTTGTCTACTCGTTTTCAGGTTTTTCAGGTGAACTGTTTGGTAGATCAATTTCAAATTTTCGGGAATAATGATTCTTAGTATGAAAATCTAGAACTGATTAGTTTTTTTGCATTCTGGGTAAATGTCAAGGCAACCATTTTGGATCTTCCATCTTAAAATCTTGCCTGTAAAGTCTTGTCTACGCGTTTTTAGGTGAACGGTTTGATAGATCAATTTCAAATTTTCAGGGATGATTCTTTGTATGAAAATCTACATCTGATTAGTTTTTTTGCATTCTGCGTACTTTGGATTTTCCGTCCTCAAATTGTGTTGGTAAAGTCTTGTCTACTCATTTTCAGAATAACCATTTCACGGGATCACCACTTGGTGGGGACATTTTGTACACATTTGTGTTCTTGTGGAATTTGTGAGGCTTGAGTCAGACTTTGAACCAAGAATAGAAATCAAGATAGAATTAATAGGAACATATTCCCCAGATTGAAAAAATCATTACAAACCAAGGTCAGAGTTTTGTCTATAATAGAGCAAGTCGCAGAGAAAACTGGAGTTGACATAATTATTTGAGGCCCTCATTGTGTGTGTCATTTACCGACTTGATGACTATTTAGTGCACCACTAGTTGTGAGACCTGTTCTCAAGGTATTTAGTACTAGTTTAGGAGGCTTATATTTTACTATATTCCCTTGTGCAATAGTAGAGCCATAGTGGTCATTATTGAGTCTGGACTTAGTTTTAAATAGGTGGTGATAAAAGTTTCAGCGGGCAACATAGACACATCTTGGCCTTCGGGCCTTCTGCTTATCACTCTATCAATTTTGCTAATTTAGATTGATGTATATCTCATCCTACCAACACCTATCCATCTATATAACTAAGGTTAATTTATTACCAGTTACCGATTTATAGTTATCTTTTACTTATTTCAGTATCCATTAAATCCGTATCAGATTTTACCAAAATATATGTTACATAAAGTCACTGTAACCAAGCATTCTACCCTTGTGTACAATAGTCTGCTTGGTGATCTGCATGAATTCTCAATCTCCCTTTTGTTTCAGGCTGACTACTTTGAGACTATTTGCTAAATTGCTAGCACGCAAAGTGAGTGCAACAGAAATCGGTTGGAATTAATCTCACCAAACTAAAGCATTGGAGCCAAGTGTTGCGGTAAGTAATACATTTTATCACTATGCTATTAGGTATGTTTTCTTTGAAATTGGTCAGAATGACCACATTTATCGAACCCGAACCTGTTCACTGAATCTTTGGTTCGTATTAATGCGCAAGGATTTTACTAGTTAAGTGTTAAGAGGATTCTTAGTTCAGGGTAATGCTCAAGTAAAGGGTTCTGCTGATGTAGTGTTAGAAGGTTGTGTCTTATAATGGCACGAGATGTGCTATTGATTTTGGGAATATTATAAAGATCTTTTGTATAATAGGTTATGTATGCTAAAAGTTGAAATATTAATTTTAATGCACTGTAAAACCTGTATATCCGGACACTTGGCTAATCTGAACACCTCCCCATCTGAACATATTTTTCGGTCACATTTTCCTTCAATTGAATCCCATGTTAAAGTAAAAAAACCTTGAAATGTAAACACCTCCCAATTTGAACAGTGAACAGTCATATTTGAAAAATTAATCTGTCTAACCTGAAAACTTTTCATAAAATATCATGTTTCATACGAAATTGCTCAAACATTTCTAATCATAATAGGTCTTTTATTTCTAGCATGACTAAATTCATTTGGATCAAACTTATCATATATTGTCAGGAGAACTAAAAAATTTTTTGAGAATGTGTTCAAATTTCTTCAAAATCCAAAATCTCACGAATGCAAAATCTGCAAAATGTGAATCCGATCTGGTCCCAATGGTGTTAGGTTTTTTGTTTATGTATCAGAATCCTTTTCATTATCAAAATTGTTTTTAATTTACCTATTCAGAAGGTGTAAATTACCACAATAGTAGCTTATATACCACAGGGAAGTAAGATGCTTTTGCTATGAGTACCTAGGGTAGGGGTTACATATAAACAGGCCTGTCCTATAAATAACTTGACAATTCCTTCTGGCTTTTAGTCTGAGAGCAGTATAATGTACTCCAGGGAGTATGTATTATCACCCTGGTCAACATAACTTCAAAGCAATTTCAAACTTCAATTAGTCATCTAAAAACAGTTGTGTGCTCATGAGTGTCCCAATTATGCCCTGCAATTTCAATCTAACCCATTACTAGTGACATTGTGATCTCCAAAGTATTAAAGCAATTATGCTTGCGCCTACTTGGAATTTAGAAAAGAGGCTTGCGCCCACTTAAAAATACTATTGTCTTGAAAAAAATTTGCACCCACCTGAAAAATTATAAAAATATTTCTTGGGTCTTCAGATGTACTGTCCAACTACATTGAAGTACATATCAATGTTGATTGTCATTTTCCTGATGATTATAAGGAAAACTGGTGTGACTAGTTGTGTTGCCATTTTGGAGGTAGAATTTTCTGAATCATATTTTATTTCATGACAAACATCACCGAGGATGTCTTCAAAACTGATAAACAAAAAAAAGGCTCACTTTTTGATTTAGGCTCACCATTTTGAAAATATAGGCCTATTTTGGACAATTGTGAGGATCAAAGCCATTTTTAGGGCCAACATAAAAAATATTCACCAGTGTTTTATGGAGCGATCATGTTACTTAAAGCAGATGTTATATATACTTCTAGTATAGGTTCAGCTTGAGCTTTAATCTTGCATGAGTTATTCTTGATCTGATTTTTCTTTACTGTGTTTTGAAACATAATAGTATTATCAGAGGGATGGGGAGATAGCAAACAAATAGAAATACCTTAAACTGATGCAATGTAATTAAAACCAGGTATATTGGAATATGTAGAGATTTCATGTAAGTTCTCACATCATTAGAGATCATGAACAATGTTATTGTATGTCCAGTCCTATGCTGAACTAGCCTTTGAGTGTTACAGATGATTTTTCAGTTTTGATGTTGATAATATTTTAAGAATCTCAAGTATAGCTAAAAGCTATATTGGGAGAATGTATAATAAATGTGCTTTAAAGCAGAAATTGTAATGCATGTTTTCTGAACTCCATTTTCTCATTGGAGATCAAAGTATTAAGAGTAAGAAGATGAGTATGGAGATCCTATTACATGTTGAAAGTATAATAGCTAAATTGTCTGAGTCTCAAGAACCTTAAGTTGGTACAAATAGGTAAAACATTGTTTCCTAAAATTATCACAGGGTAAATCTCTTGCCAAAGTAATTGGTATGTGTCCTCTTATATTATGATTACAGCAAGTCTTAAAGAGTGCTATTACCTGGATACCTGGACATCCCTGTCACAGGTGACAATTGGGACTTAGAGCAGTGCTATTAATGATACTTATTGGTGCAATTAGATAACTTATTGTTTGCCATTGGATATACTAATTAATTGTGTGTCATTGGATATAATAATTAATTGTGTGTCATTGGATATAATAATAAATATGTGTCATTGAATATTATTTACCACTTTACCAAAATATTCCTCACACTAGGTGGGGTTAGTTGTCATACCTCTCCACATTCATTTATTATTGGATAGAATAGCATAGGGGTATAGAATAGATGAACTATAACATCCCTAAGTGGTTAAAGTGATTGTATTTATATTGATCTAAGCTTCCATATAGCTCCTGCCAGGGTAACATTTAAGGTAAGGTGAAATTGTTATTCAATTGCAATTGCATTATGTATCCTACATTTTCATGTATGAATAATGAAAGTAAGAGGAATCTTGATGAAAATGCATGTTTGAGTAGAATTAAGACCTGTGAAACTACAGAATTCAAGTGATTTACTGGTTTCTGCAATCTATGAATAAGAATTTGCAAAAGCATGGAGTTCATTGGCATTTTGATGAGATGTCATTTGCAAGTTTGATTTGATTATAGCAGCTGGTTAAAGGCTTAGACTGAAAGACTCATGGATACAATGTAGAATGGGTACAGCATTACTGTTTCTCTTTAGGTGAAATATACTGTACATTGTTATTATGATCTGGAATTATTGAATTTTTGATTTATCAAAACATTAGATGAGATTTCGTCATTGAAAACTGACACAAAACATAAATCTTGTTATTTATTTACATTCAAAACTTTTTTCGAAAACCCAATCAGATTTTTAGAAAAGCTGTTTCGAAATGTTTCATTCTTTGCAGTGGAGAATCCTATGTCAATAACATTTATGACTTTTTTGTTCTCACTTTGTTTTCCATGTCACTGTCATTGTTAAGGTTATATGCATTAATAATATACAATGTATTTTAACTTGATTGCAATTAAAAGTCAACCTTGATTTTGTTTATTCAGGATGTGTGTTATTGATTACTGACTGGACAATTCTGTCATTATTTGGTCAGTTAATTCAATTTGTAGTTGATGGGCGACTATGTAAATAAGGTGCTCAACCCATCATACTAGCAAGCAGTGCAGTCTTTTATGTATAAGATGTAGGGAATTGAAGAGAAGGTTTTGTACTTCTGAAGAATTAACTTTTGTTTTCTATCCAAGGATTTCATCATTCAAGATAAGGTTAACTCTCTGTGAGCATCTATGGATTCAGTATCTTTCATCAGTTCTTAAACCTTTGATTGCATTACTCTCGGGACAAGTAGTGCTACATGCTGTTGTTCATCCACTCTTTTAGTATTATCTTTCTATCTTTTATTAAGTCACTTTGTAGTCTGGATGATTTCACTGGATGCACCTGTGGTCTGTCAAATTTCAATAACATGTGTATCAATGCAGATATGCAACATCTAACTTCATTAGACACATATAGGAATAATAGCCCCACTGATTTCAGGTTTTCCATGAAACATGTTTATTGCAGGCCCGTAGCCAGGGGGGGTTCGGGGGGTTCGGGCGAATCCCCCCTGGCCAAAATTTCTTTCAAAATCATGCAGTTTTTCACCATTCTGACTATTTCTTGAGTGATTTTTGGCCAAATTTGCCAAAGTGAACCCCCCTAGAATTTTTTGGAAAAGTGAACACCCCTTGGAAAATTCTGGCTACGGGCCTGTATTGTATCATCAATATCAAACTTAATTCTCAACAAATAGACCAAATTGTTGTTTAGTTTGGTGCAAGGTGATTTTTAAATTCCATATTGGCTGTTGCTCCATGTTATTCTCATGGTAGCAGCTAGATTCTAACAGTTACAGGTATGTTCTAGTGGTAGCAGCTAATTTCTAATGGAAGCAGCTAGATTCTAACAGTAGCAGCTATGTCCTAAAGGCAGCAGCTAAGTTCTAATGGTAGCAACTAGGTTTTCACAGAAGCAGCTAGGTTAAAATGCTTGTGGCTAGGTTTATAGTAGCAGCTTGGCTCTAACAAAAGTAGCTATGATCTAACAGCAGCAGCTATGTTTTATCAATAGCAGCTAGGTTCTAATAGTAGCAGCTATGTTTTAACAGTAGCAGCTATGTTCTTATAGTAGCAGCTATGTTCTAAGAGTAGCAGCTATGTTTTAACAGTAGCAGCTATGTTCTAATAGTAGCAGCTATGTTCTAACAGTAGCAGCTAGGTTCTAATAGTACCAGCTCTGTTCTAATAGTACCAGCTATGTTCTAATAGTAGCAGCTATGTTCTAACAGTAGCAGCTATGTTCTAATAGTACCAGCTATGTTCTTATAGTAGCAGCTATGTTCTAATAGTACCAGCTATGTTCTAACAGTAGCAGCTATGTTCTAATAGTACCAGCTATGTTCTAAGAGTAGCAGCTATGTTCTAACAGTAGCAGCTATGTTCTAATAGTACCAGCTATGTTCTAAGAGTAGCAGCTAGGTTCTAATAGTACCAGCTATGTTCTAATAGTAGCAGCTATGTTCTAACAGTAGCAGCTATGTTCTAATAGTACCAGCTATGTTCTAAGAGTAGCAGCTATGTTCTAAGAGTAGCAGCTAGGTTCTAATAGTACCAGCTCTGTTCTAATAGTAGCAGCTATGTTCTAATAGTACCAGCTCTGTTCTAATAGTAGCAGCTATGTTCCAACAGTAGCAGCTATGTTCTAATAGTACCAGCTCTGTTCTAAGAGTACCAGCTATGTTCTAATAGTACCAGCTCTGTTCTAAGAGTAGCAGCTAGGTTCTAATAGTACCAGCTATGTTCTAACAGTAGCAGCTATGTCCTAACAGTAGCAGCTATGTTCTAATAGTAACAGCTTAGTTATACCTATTTATTGACTTCAAGACCAGGAGTAGAACGCATGTTTCAGATTGGGCAGCAAGTGGCTAATATTGAACAGCTGCATTCTCTATGTTTTGAGGAATATTGAGTCATTGACCTCAACTAATTAATGAAAAATATGTTACTTGACTTCCAGAAAACTCATTTAGAGGTCAGACTTGGTAGATTGAATCTGGGAAAATTATTCTGTTTTATATTCATTCACTGTAATGAATGTGTCTGGATGTATATATCAAATCCCAAAAAAAGATTTCATCAAAGACTTTGATTTGTAATATTAATCAAGTTCTTCATGTTCAAATATAAATTGCTTTATTGACAGGATCATTCCCACCCTTTTCAATTGTACGGTTTTGCTTCTCTAAAAATACCCTAATCTTTACTACTGACTAAAACTCTGGACCTCAGGGTAGATTACTAAGGGACATTTATATTAGGATGCATGAACTGGAAGGCCATCTAGAATTTAGAACTTCAAGTCAAAATGTTTTTTTAGAGAACAAAATTCTCTATTTTTTGTTATTATCTAATCTTACACCTACCCTATTGAGGTGATAAATATAAGTAAAGGTTTAAGAAACCTCTTGACACAAAAGGTATAAGATGTAAAAAGGTAAAGTTTTAAAAAATGAGGTATACAATTCTTGAAAAACATGATATATAAGGGATTGAGGGACCCCTAATTACCCCCTCCCTTAATTGCCAATAGAAAAACATTGATTTAACTCAAGCTTTCTAAAAGACAATTTATAAAGAGTTAGTTTACAATTGTTTAAGTTGACAGAATTCATTACAGAATGATCTATATTGTCATCAAATTCCTCCTAGCTTCGTTGCATTTTGTACTGTCACTATGACAAACGCTTTATTGTGTAATCAATCTCTCTTGTTATGTTAGGAAAGGTTTCTTAAATTACTAAGAGATCATGTCATTGTGTTCGATATCTTATCATATAGTAATTGTACATTACCATAAGCTTGGGAATTGCTAAAATATTCACTCTTGATATAAAGGATGGAAGACGTCCATTTGGATTATTTGAGATGAGCGTCATGTGATTAGTCATGTTATGTCAGACATTTTTGTTGCTCTAGATAAATTCTCCCTTGTAAAGTCAGTCATTGCTTATTTCCTCATTTTCAATGCCAATTACTGACATGTTTGAGATGACTTCACTTACTATTCAATTCTTGATATCTTAATGATATTTTTGGATTGGAATCATGCTAATAGAAACCATATTCTCTCATTAGGGGCTTTAATGATAGGCCCATTGGAGGGTTTGACTCCTTGTGATTTATAACTTTGTTGATTAAATCGGTAAGACTTATGATGAACGATTTTATTGATCATAACTTTTTTGACAGTTTATTTTCCTGACGCCAGATTAAAATATAAGATTTCTGGCCAGCATGGGAAATGATTTCAAGTTTCCTGTTTTCTGCACAAAGATAAAATATGAGTTTTGAGTTGAATTTGCAGTTTTATTATTATCTCTCTGGTTTGGTAGTTGTGTGGTAATAATCCGGTGTTTGGTGGTTGGTGTTTGTTGTCTGGTGGTTGGCATCTGTAACAAAGTCAGATGGTGAAATTTTGCATGTTAATGTTTTATTTTTAATATATTGTTTATGGTTTAATTTCAGTAATTCTATGAGATTCTTGATTTTTTGTCATCACGACAAGTGTTACCACCAACTTTTTTTGAGGACTGCGGTCGATGTTCGGCATCGGGTGGTCAGTGTCTGTAACAAATGACATCTGTAACAAATGGCAGGTGATGATATTTTGCATGTTAATGCCTTGTGTACATATATTTTAAATTAAAAAAATCAGTGAACTTTATTTAAATATAATTTAATAATACATATATAAATAAATGACAGTATCTGTATTACCTAAATGTTCCTGGCTAATATGGACTTTTATGTGACTTTTGGTGCAGTTAGAGACCTATGTCAGACATATTTGAATAGTAATCTGAAGGAAACCAGGACCTTTATTTTAGCTAATTGTGCTATAGATCATCGGAAATTATATCAAAGATATCAATTTATTTTTAGGCAATCAAAGATAAACGAATTTTGGTTTCCATGATGTTAAGAAAATCTATTTTAGTTCTACTTTTGTAGCGCTTGGATGAGATCGTCCAAAATCAGTGATGCGTGTAACAAAGTATTTTTCTTACATAGAACTTGTCTACTAGTGTATTTTTCATCCAAATATGTCTAATAAAATCAATTTAGGATGTGGTAACTAGATTCCAGTTTGGCTAAGAGGGACAAGTATTTTAGCTGTTGAAGTACTTCTGCTTATTTGTTTTTATCGACCCAATTTTTCGGGGAATTGAATTGAAATTCTTGACCTGAAATAGATTAAGCAAATGAATTTTTTATAGTCAGCTTGACATGCTTTGAGCTTCTTTCTTCAGGTTCTAAATATTATATGTATGTTTGATAACGTGACATGATACTGTAGTTTGCCACTGTTGGCTCAATTCAAATTACAATTCGAAAACTAGGAAAAGAAGCACGAGGACAGCTGTCTGTAAGCATGAATTACAATAAAATTTTTACCGTCTCTTTTCTATGCTATACCTTTAATTTTGGTGATATGGTGTTATTGTTTGAAGCCTCTGCATGAATGTATGTAGGAAGAATGTGTGATAAATGTTGCTTTTGTAGCTTTCCTATATCAAAAATAGGGCAGGATGCTTCTTATGACCACGGGTGGTGGTTACAGAAACTAGGTAACGCAGAGGTAAATTCTAAGCGATGTTTATTTATTTAGAGATTTGCAATCAGGCCAGCTATCTTGCTCACTTCAGCTTTCAGATAGAAACTTCACATCAGGGAGTAAGAAATAACAGAATTCTTTTTAGAATTAAAGTTTTAGCATTTCCATTGCTATTATGCTTTTGAAGAAATATATTGATGTAAATATGGGGAGATTCTATTTAATTGTTTCAATGAAGGTTCATTTTTTATGGAAATAGTTTGTCAGGTATGAATAAATCATGGTTTCAATGTTCTTTTGATCACAAATAGTTTATTAAGTATTTAGTTTATAATAGTCAAGATTCTGTTTATGGCCTAGTCACATAGCCCGGCCGATGAGGTTCCGATGAGCCAGCGATGCAATTTTCACCGAACTCGGCCGAACACCGGCCGGACACCGGCCGGACATCCGTGGTGTTTGTTGCTTAAAACCGCATCGGTGGCAGCTCGGTGAAATTTTAACTTCGGAGTTAAATTTCACCGGGCTCTCACCAAGCTCCCTCATCGCAGCCCCATTGTAACCACATCAGAACACACGTCGGCCGGTGCACGGCCGAGTATCGGTCGGTGTCCCGTGCATCTGAGACAACCAGAGGACGAGGTTTTTTTAACGGACACCGGCCGAGCTCCGACCGAGCTCCGGCCGATGTGGGACAGAGCCTTGGAAAGTATAGTACCTGAAGATGTCCGGACGGAGTCCGTTCACGTCACCGAGCTCTGTTTCCGATGAGGAGAGCTCGGTGGCACCAAAAAAATCCACCGAGCTCTACCGATGCCGGACATCGGCCGGGCTATGTGACTAGGCCATTAATCCCTATGCAAAACTCAGTTATTTTATCTCTAGATAAAAAGAATAATGTTATGCTACAAGACACTCATGGAACGTAAATATTTATGTCCAGATTGATCTGTGTGAAATTGATTGTCACAATTGTATTTCCACTGTCTTAGTTTGATTGACGCAGAGATTTACATTGTAAGAGTAATCGTTATCCAGCCTAGGCAAAATTATAAAGATTTTCTTTTTGTTTGGAATAACAATGTCTAATACACTCGACTGTTTCTATACCTAATTACATACATTTTGGTCTCAAATGACCATATCAATAGAAATGACCATAAGAATTGAAATGACCATAAAAATGGAAATGACCATAAAAATGGACAGGTGGACTGTATTCTTGTTTTTGTAATTCTGTTTTGTGCTGCAATCATGAATCAATGACATCATTATGTATTCCATGAATAAGGTGATAATAAGCTTATGTGAAGTGATACTTTGAGCAGTTTTGATGATTTTTTAGTGAAGATCTTGAATTTACCTGATTTTGAGGTTGATAAGCAAAGGGCGGTTTTATCAATTCATTTTAAGTCCGTTAATAGACTTGTATTATAATTACAATACCGCATATTGGTAATTTTAGAGAAATCAAAATCCGAGAAAAAAGCATTTTACAGGAAAATCAAAACATAATTCTTTTTGGCCTGGCCTGAAAGTATCGCAACAGATTTTGGCTATTTTCTGAGGATTTAAACAGGTGCATATGTTAGATCAATGCATTACCTCCAGGGAAAGCACTCATAGAGATGATAAATGATTTCGACTTTGAGACAGGGAAGATGCAAATAACCCACCCACATGTTTATTCTGAAATGTTGTTATGATTTTCAACCCCTTCCACCCCTACTTTTTAATTTTTGTTGCATTAATATATTGCATTTTGACACACAGTAGACCCCTTTAAAGGAATAAGTGATTCTTTTGGGGGTTTTAAAGATATCCATTATGGGTGTCCAAAATTAGCTGAAAGCAATGGATCGTATGAGTTTTCCATATAGGAAAATAACATGGGAAATATTGTTTTTCACTTTATCACTTCAACATATGACTGTCCGAAATCTGCGATACTTTCCCTCCTCCTTTGATGATCATTTCTGAAAGAAAGGATGTATGTTGAGCCTTTGAACTTAGATGCATATCAGCATTAGGCTCTGCTCTACTGATGATTGTTGTCTGATATAGTAGCTCAGAACAAGCTCTCATTTACATGGGTCTACTTACCTCTTGACTAACTCAAAAATGACTTTGAAACTCTAAGTGACGAAAAAATCTGTCACAAAATTGTTCACTAAAATTGCTCTTATTCGAACAATTTTCATCCAATTTACACAAAAATTGTTTTGAAATATGTAGACATGATCTCTGCCGTCTAATTTTACTAAGTTGAGCATCTAAAGTTGTAAAGGTATGTAGTAAAATGTCAAAAGGTGGCAAAAATGAAAAATTCTTGGGTTTCAACCAATTTTAGAGCCTGGAATTCAAGAGGTTAATAGCCAGCCGTGTTTTCTTGTGTCTGTGCTCTCGACTACATGCATAAAGTACATTTATAAAACAAAGATCATGTGTCTGATATATTTTGACATTTTCATATCCTCTTATATATCTTAACTGCAATATTTACTGTTGCAAATCTGTTCTTATGCTTATGTTGCATATCATTCACATTTTTCATTCAGGCATCATTGAGATATGATTTCATAAACATCTGCAATTCAAGATATGATATCATTAAAATCTGAAATTATACAGCATTATTTTTCAACAGTTTTTCAGATCCTAATGGCCTAGTCACATAGCCCGGCCGATGAGGTTCCGATGAGCCAGCGATGCAATTTTCACCGAACTCGGCCGAACACCGGCCGGACACCGGCCGGACATCCGTGGCGTTTGTTGCTTAAAACCGCATCGGTGGCAGCTCGGTGAAATTTTAACTTCGGAGTTAAATTTCACCGGGCTCTCACCGAGCTCCCTCATCGCAGCCCCATCGTAACCACATCAGAACACACGTCGGCCGGTGAACGGCCGAGTATCGGTCGGTGTCCCGTGCATCTGAGACAACCAGAGGACGAGGTTTTTTTAACGGACACCGGCCGAGCTCCGACCGAGCTCCGGCCGATGTGGGACAGAGCCTTGGAAAGTATAGTACCTGAAGATGTCCGGACGGAGTCCGTTCACGTCACCGAGCTCTGCTTCCGATGAGGAGAGCTCGGTGGCACCAAAAAAATCCACCGAGCTCTACCGATGCCGGACATCGGCCGGGCTATGTGACTAGGCCATAACATACTAAAAGCATGGTTAAGATAATTCAGTATTTTAATAAATGAGTCTGATATCATTTATTTGGAGGTTACCTAGGAAACATAAGTTTACTAATATCTGTCAGTTAGAATTGATCAAATGATTGATTGATCCAATCATTGGTTTGTTCATTGGCCAAGGGCGCTTACTTAACCCCTGGCATATAAATTCTGAATATATGAATATTGGCTTTCATGACCCATATTCTAATTCAGCAAGGCCAGTAAATTATTATTTTCCTGACTGCTCTGTACTTTATAGTTTTCATCATCAAACTTCTCAATACTGTACATGTCATAAGTGCAACAGACAGATGTTGTACCTGCCATATATGTTACATTGTGCCAGATTTGCAATCACATGTTGCATTTTGTCAATATGTAGTCGCATGGTATATGCGAGGCTTATGTTATAGGATGTTTTAGATATCGGGTATATCCTGAGGGAAATATGGATATTTTACTGAGGCAGGTCTGAGGTAAGATATCATATTTACCGAGGGATATACCCCATATTCAAAACCGAGAACTAATTTATCCTATGGCAAGTGAGGCTTTACAATTGAATTTTTGAGGACACCCATAGCTATAGCATGATATTCTAACAAATTGACTGTTTCTATACTGAACTAAAACAATTTTCCAGGAATATAAGAGCGTGATATATATAGCAGGAGATATATATACGTCCCGCTCCTCCAAGATATCATTTCTTTATCCTGCTGGACCTGAAACCCGACTGCTATTTACCTGAAACCTCACTTGTCATAGGATAATATGCCATATTTGCAGTCAAATGTTGCATTATGCCAATATGTAGTCACATAGTACATTTTGCCAGATTTGCAGTCACATGTTACATTGTGCCAAATTTGCCAGATTGGCCGTCAAATGTTGCATTCTGCCAGTTTAGCATCTAAGAATGGACTATAATGGTAGAAGCTCCATCTAAATCTAATGCCCTGAAAAATGGCAGTTAAGTGATGCAGTAGCCCGTTTCTCCAAAGAATTAGTGAACTATCCCTATAATAATTAATCCTCTTTAGAATATTGGAATGATTTCGCAATGAGATATAGTTGAAAATTAAATATTGTGTTCTTTATTTTTGAAAACTAGTTTCCAGAATATATCATATTCCTAAATAGACATGCATCAAATCCAACATATGAGTACAGTTACCCATCATAACTTGCATTCACGTCATGTACCTTTATAACAAAATTGTTATTTTCTTACACTTTTATATCATATTAGAGATATTAAATAATATGCTCATAAAGAAAGATGCATTGTGGTGCAGTTTGAATTGAAAGACATGAACATTGCCATTGGAAATATAGAAAACCCAATCTGACTTGGAGTATTGAAAGCTGGGCACTTCATAAATAATATCAATGTTTCTAATACAACTCAAGATGCTCTGATTTATAGTTCATTTCTTTTGATTTCTCAACATAAATATGATTATTGGTCAGGTCTACCTATGTGATATATTTATTTAGGAAGCATCCAAGCAGATCTCAATTCAACTGTTAATTTGGAGTAAGTGTCTAGAGAATACCGCTGTTACAAACAATATGAGTTTTAGAAAAAATGGTATACATTTACTCCGAGTATAACCTATTTTCTCAATCCTAGGTATAAAATGAGATCAATAATTTCATATTCACTCCCTGAAATGTTTGAGATCTAGATTATTTCCGTAGTGATGTCATAAATCTAGTTCAGCTTTCTAAAATGAGAATGAACACAGAAATCATTTTCTCAGAGATAAAAAGTTGGTTGATATTATTATTAGTGTCTCAATTTATATAAACATTGGAAGGATTTGGGGTTCAGGATTTCTATTATTAAATATATAGTACTATTAGAATCTATTGTATTTTAGGTTAGAGATTTAAACAGGAAAGAAATATTACTATTATACATGTAAACCCAAATCTTGTATAACCATTTTGCTAGATTTGATGTATAACACTTGAACATGAGATTACTTATTAATACAAGATTTGATCAGCTGTAGTGTCTGTTAAATAATACAATCATGTATTAAAAGCATCTATATTTAGGAAAATACCTTTTTGAATTAGTGGGTGGTACCATTCAGCTTTCTGTTTCTAACCACATTTAATAGCAGACACATAATCTGTCTATCATTTTATTCTATTATAGACACCATATGTGTGAGTTTTTAATTTGCTAAGATGCGATATTCAATTAACCTGAACTGGCAATGTTTTGCATAACAATGAAAAATGGAGCAACGTTTCATTCAAACAAGACTTCTCTATGGTTGGAATATAATTTGTTCAACGTTTCAACGATAATATAAATTTATGTCAATCAAGCACAAAAATGATTGATCGGATATTTTCATTCAAGTCCAATTGTAGTAATTTTTTTCTATTAGATATCATCTTATCTTTTCTATCTATCTGAGGTATATGAGTGGTGGTGGTTGGTGGGGGTTCTGAAGACATAATGGAGGAATATCTCTCCATGGAGTAGACCACCAGATACTTAACTCCATTCCTTCTTTTTTATGATCTCTTTAACTTCAAGGCAAATTGAAATATAATTCTTAGAATGTGTTCTCTAATGTTTTAGGATAAGGATATCCATAATGGGTGATAATAAGTACATTAGCACAAAAATTATGATGTATATTATCTCTGGAATAAACCCTGGGAATTTTATAATGCTCTCAGAGAGCAATTTGAACAATCTCAATTGTTTGCTATAAAAGCAGTTGGTCCAATTTTGAATATAAATTTTCATTTCTGATAGTTATCCCATTGTTTTTGTGAAGTGATGATAAGCAACATATTATAAATTGGCAAAGGCTTGAAGTTATTGCAGTTACTAATGTGCTATTATAAAAATGAGGAAAAATATATGAGATGCTAGGTTTTATAATAAATGGTACAGGATATTTCATAAATTTGCTGCTCACTTGATATCTTTTCATGGATCTTCATTTCGCTAAACCATGATTACTGACCAAAATAGTAGCCAGTATTTTAAGAATACAATGAATATTATGCATATTCCTCATTATTTTATTTATTTGTGGTCAGTCTGAATTAGACTTCAAAATTTCAAAATGTGAACTAGATTATTTATAGACTCATTTTTCACATCATGATATACAAGTAAATTGAACAAGTGATATATTATAGTCTAAGGTCAATTCTGTCCTCTCACTCTTAAATAACACATTTGGTTGAGTTCTCTGTCATTATCACTCAACCTAGAGCAGTGGACCGTTGGATGTAAGCAAAGATGACATGACCTGTAGGGGATGAATAAGACATTGGATTGGGGTTTGTCATGCAAGTTATCAGCCATACATTCAGGGTATATAGCCTCGTAATTAGCAGATGAAGTTCTCTTTTATAAAAGCAGAATCAAACTATTAGAAAGAGGATACATGGGTTAAGCTCTATCTAACATTAACGGTTTGCCACATTAACTTCTGTTTCGATAAGCATGTGAGGTATTATCAAATATGTGATTATTATTTTGATTAATCATTGGATATGGAAAGATTTTCTATATTATATCTTATCTTATAATCAGAATTGGCCTTTTATATTCTCATGAGATGTTCGAATATAAGCATTGCTGGAATTTCAATTTACAAAGTGTCCTTGAGGTTTGTCCCAATTGAATTACAATAACCATAGTCTATTATTGTAATGTTCTCTATACATATTAAGAACAAATCCCTAGCTACAGATGTGCATTCCTTTGAATCATTACAACTTACAATTTATTTTTTTTATATAACATGGAATTTGCTTGAAAAATTTCTGTTTTGAACAGGTTGGTGTTTAAATTGATAATAAATCAAATAGTGGGAATATATATTTCCACTTTTTGTGAATTTTATTTGAATCAAATTTATGCCATTTGGGATTCAAATGATTCTGATTTAGACGAATAAGATCAGTAGAATGGGAATCATACAAATGGGATCAGACAATTGGGATTTGAATGGTTGGAATTTGGACGAATGGTACCAGACAGTTTAGATTAGAACGAATGGTATTCGGATGATTTGGATTCGGACCATTTGAGAATAGGTTCGGACCAGTGGAATTCAATTTACATGTGAGATAACTCACATGTTGGATGTTCCTCAACCCCTGTAAATAGAACTCCTCTAATTGAATATACCTTACCAGTGACCACTGATGCAAATCAATTGAAGAGATGTCAGAGGGTAATATTGCTGACCAATGGGGATTCATTATGTACAAGTATTACAAGTCCCGCTGACTCACCTTCAAAATCCATGTAATTACGCATTCATAATGCTTTGGTATCTTTACTCTTAGGACTTGGTCACTATTACATTGAGTCATTTGAATTTCCATAGGGAGATTTTCTTATTAAATATGCTCAGACAGGTCATTTGTTGAGGTAATCGCATTGTTCACAGATGCCAGACATAAATCTTCTCAAGTTTTTCAAGTGTTTTTGCTATTTTATTAGTTCACATGATGAGCTTTTGCAATCATTCACTTGTCCGTCTGTCTGTCCGTCTGTCAATCAACAATAGTGGCACGTTTTAAAACCTCTGTCGATAGGATTCCCGTTTTAAGTTATTTTTGTGCAACATCAATACAGAAAACTACCCTATGACTCCTGGTTCAAAAGCTCACCTATTTTCTAGATGGCTGCCATTTTTGTCTCGCGAAATTCATTTTTGACCCATTTCCTAGCTTTACAAATAATTTCAGGTGTCCTGCATTGTAAAAATCCATGTCAATGTGAAGAGTAGTTGTATTAAATAATTTTGTTACAAAAAATCAGCAAAAAATTAAATCCGTTTTTGTTTTTGTTTTTTTCAGCCATGTATTTTAGTTAACATTGATTTGTCCATCTGTCTTGCGAAATCCACTTTTGGACCATTTGCCTTAAAACCTCTATCGATAGGATTCTCGTTTTAAGTTATTTTTGTTCGACATCAATACAAAAAACTCCCCTATGACTCCTGATTCAAAAGCTCACCTATTTTCAAAATGGTCGCATTTTTGTCTCGCGAAATTCACTTTTGGCCGGCTCAGCTTAACAAATAATTTCAGGTGGCTTGCATTATAAAAACCCATGTCTTTGTAAAGAATAGTTGTATGAAATAATTTTGTTACAAAAAATTGGCAAAAAATTAAATCAGTTTTTTTTTATTTGTTGTCATTTTAGTCATCATTTACTTTTGAGGAACACCATGTGAGTCCAGTACCCAAGGTACTATTTATTCCTATATTACATGACATTCAACAGATTCACCATATCAAAATATCTTGCACAGAATATCTTTTGCAAGAGCTGGACCATATCTGCCCTCTTTTTTAGTGACTGATGTCTGACATTCACAACTGTTAAATCTTTTCATCTGTAATATAGTCAGAGGATAATGTGACAAGCCAGTATGGTATCAGGGTATTGATTTATTTCGAATCAATTCCTACAAATTCTCTAGGTACAATTTGTGATTAACATACAAAAATTTTGTATATTCATCCCAGGTATAATCAATGCCATATTATTCAGTAGGTTCTTGCTTTCCAATTCCAGGCCTAATTATTCTCGCTATTGCAATAAGTGTAAATATTTTCAAGTACTTCCAATATTTGCACTTTCCTTAACCTTGTCACTATGAAATGTTATATTCTTGAATTAAGGCTTCCGATTTGATCAAAGAGAATATGATAACTTAATGAGGAATGGTTGGATGATCTGAAAACATCAGGGTCGAGGGTCCAGATCAAAGCTAGAATTGGAAGTAAAGAGTTTAACAAAATTACAAGCAACATCTTTATTTGCAATGTGTTCTATCTTCCAATTCTTAAATCTTCAAAAAGATCCAGGATTATTATCAAATGGTAAAGTACATGTAATTAAAGTACAATGGGTGTACTTTATGTAATTATTGACCTAACCAGAAGTTGAATGTTCAAATTATATACATGCACAGTGTACTTACATTATAAACATAAGCAAAATAAAGATATTGGGAAAAACAAAATGATGACAAATCAAATGGTCAACATTCAAAACACAAAAACTATTCAAATCCCTATAAACCATAATATCACCAGATAAATATGATATAGAATAAATACACAAATTATGTATAAATGTTTGTTTGTAGAAAGTCCATAACTTATTCTGATAGAATGATAAATTTCACAAGTAATAAATTATACATTCATTATCATTCAGCTATATTGGGCAATTGCTCTATTTGCAATGATTAATAATTAAAAAACAATTAATTTATATTTGTATTTAGGAGAAGGAAACAATTCTATTCAGCAGGATGAATGGTTTTGTTAAATTCAGTATTATGTTTTCATGAATAAAGAAAGCTTAAGCGATCAGTTGAGTTTCATTGCAAGAGGTTATTCAAAAAGAACAAATAATTGTCATTATGATATCATTTTTACTAATCAAATCAATTAAAGCACATTCTTTATCGTCACTAAATATTTTATAATATTGTATAATGCATTTGTTTTATGAATCATAATTCAAATATTCCAAGTGTGTCTCAGCCAATCAGCTTGGAGTATTTCAGTGCATTAATTCAAGGTTTATGGTCAGCTGAGCAGAAACATTATTTCACAGTGCATTATGGTTTCATAATGAACTGAGCAGTGCTAGTATTGGTAAAAGAGTCATGTTATCCTTGTGCATTATGGTTTCATAAAGAACTGGACAATGTCATTTTTGTTGTTTATAAAGGAGTGATAGTATAATTGCAATAAAGAACTTGTATCATTCTTTAATGGATTTAAAAGCATCCATGCATGTACTAACCCATCCTGATGATATATTCATTCAAGTACTGTATTAGAACATGCACTCATGCTTTTGAATTTTTAATAAAGAATGATACGGGATTCTTTATTTCTTAATTAAAGAGCTTTCTTGTGAGTAAAGCTCCTTATATGAACTGAAATAGCATAATAGATATGATATGGATATGAAAGTAAATTTTGGATAATTTCACAACTTCAGATGAACTTTACTCATTCATCTTCTCTTGAGCTGCAAAATATATGTTGCAATAATAAAGTATATTTCATTCAGTAAATGGAGAAAGTTCATCTCCTTATGTTCTTTCAATGAGGGGGTTAGTGTTACTGTAACCTTTTTATAGGAATATATATATACAATAAAAATCTAGTCTAAATTATTGTGCCATATATTCAACTCTAAGTCAGACTAACTTGCTTGTTCATTATATATAAACGCGCAAAGTCTAGTGTGTTAAAAGCACCACTTCAAATATTATTTTTGATTGTGTTTTAAATCATGGTAACTTAAATTCCTTAATATTACATGCCATTATCAAGGTAAAAAGTCTCAGTGGTGTCACAGTGAAAACTGCCTTTAAAAATGCTTTTACTTTTGGATTTTGCAACTATACTAGTATATGATTGTATGCCTTTGTTAAACTTCCATATATAGTAAAATATATAGTTTGACCATTCAGGTCTGAAATAACATTGCATTTTGTCTTTTCACATTCTAGTCCCAACAAGCATGACATATTGTCGCATTGTATTGCTGGGTCATAATGAATTAGAGGGAAGAGTAACAAGTTGATGGAGTATGGGGACCATGAATGATTTTATTTTAGTTGTTAGTGTCCTTTTTGGACTTACAAAACAATTCTACATCCCTCTATTCGGTTGACAAAAAATGGTATCTTCAAAATAAGGCAAAAGTAAGAGATAGTACTGATGGTATAATTCCCTAATATGGACCTATATAAATATATACATGAGCACCAATATTGCCATAGATTTTGATGCTCATAATTTAGTTCAAATATCAGTTTTCCGAAAGTATACCTTCATTTTTCGATATTAATATACATAATAATATTCATAGGTTAATGTTCCTCATGCATGGGGAGTTGGGTTATTATTGTTCACAGGAGATCAGCTAATGAAACCATCACCTGTTGCACCTTATTATAACATCAAGTATTATATCAGAGTCTGAATTCATATGCTCAAGTATTCCCTATGTCAGGTTGTTATAGATATTATTACATGAAAGATTGAAGGCTTCTGTCAGTTCCTTTATAAGAAAATCAGAAAATGTGAATGAACCAGCTAAAGATATTCATATTGAGTATTTTTTTTTTTAAATCAAACATGATAAAAATACATTTTGCAAGATGGCAAGCTCAGCTACTTTCACACCATCTCCATTCATTCAGACATCCGTAAAAGCTTTGGTGCATATAAAAACACGGATGTTTTAAAATCAAATGATAACATCACAGGGGAATGGTCTAATGGTCTATTCTCCATTTACCCTGTTTATCCTTTATGATTATAATTTGTTCATAATTGGGTGATAAAAATAAGAGACTCAGTTGTTATGGTATCTATTTTTGCGTTTGGCATTCAGCATTCAGCGTCTGTGACAAATGACATGTTGTGACATTTTGCATGTTGATGCCTTGTTGAAATTGTGTTTGATAGGTGAGGTGATTTGGTGCAAGAAGACATATATATCCTTATATGAACTGAAATAGCATAATAGATATGTATGGATATGAAGGTAAATTTTGGATAATTTCACAACTTCAGATGAACTTTACTCATTCATCTTCTCTTGAGCTGCATAATATATGTTGCAATAATAAAGTATATTTCATTCAGTAAATGGAGAAAGTTCATCTATATGTCCTTCTGTAACCCTCATCCCTTCATACACTAAATACCTCCAAACCTCCTTGGGATTGTAGAGAGGGGAATAGAGGCTTGACAGGGGCTAGAAATAACTCCAGGAGAGCTTATATATCATTAGAGTGACAAATGGCATGTTGTGACATTTTGCATGTTAATGCCTTGTTGAAATTGTGTTTGATAGGTGAGGTGATTTGATGCAAGAAGTCATATATGTCCTTCTGTAACCCTTATCCCTTCATACACTAAATACCTCCACACCTCCTTGGGATTGTAGAGAGGGGAATAGAGGCTTGACAGGGGCTAGAAATAACTCCAGGAGAGCTTATATATCATTAGAGTGACAAATGGCATGTTGTGACATTTTGCATGTTAATGCCTTGTTGAAATTGTGTTTGATAGGTGAGGTGATTTGATGCAAGAAGTCATATATGTCCTTCTGTAACCCTTATCCCTTCATACACTAAATACCTCCACACCTCCTTTGGATTGTAGAGAGGGGAATAGAGGCTTGACAGGGGCTAGAAATAGCTCCAGGAGAGCTTATATATCATTAGAGTCGACACCAATAATCAAAGACACAAGATCAAGCAATATTAGAAGTGATAAAAAATATTAATCAAAATGAAATATCAATTTTCATGATTGATTATCTTATAAATATACTATGTCTCAAATCCTCATGAAAATCTCCATCTGCAAGCACTTGGCCTGGGTTTTGGCCAGGCCAATTTTGGCACACAGCACAGTTATCTCCCCAGGATTTTTTCTCAGGTGGGTGCAAAATTCTCATTTTCACAATTCAGACCAAAATTTGTCAAAAAGAATTTCATGACTTTTCTCATTTTCAAGTGGGTGCAAATGGATTTTCAGATGGGTGGAAGCCTATTTTCAAAGTCTCAGGTGGGTGCTGCACCCACTTGCTTTAATGCTGGGGAGATCACTGCATCATAAAAATGATTTAATTAAGAAAGTTCCCCTGCTACAGGTTGCTCTTATGTATCAAAGTAGCTTGTGTCAAATAGCAGGATTATTTCAAGGCTAAATTGAATCAAAGATTTTGCAATTTTGCAGATGGCAATGTTCAATGGCATATATATCTTTTCACAAAGCATTAAGAAAGCCAGTTTACCCTTAATTCAATCCCATTGAGCATACATTCTGATTACCAGTGACTTTCTGCCAATTATGAAGAACCCCAATCAGTACTGTATTGTCGCAGCTAGCCTCTTTTTCCCATTTCCCATAGATGCTGTATTTGCACTTCTGAGTTTCTGCTACGCTTTAATTAACCAGGGCCCAACACGTAGCAGTGCAGTTGGACGAGCTAGGCGCTACTAGACAACCATTTATCATAGCTCTATTTGAAGCAAGAATTCATCGGGTGTTTCTATCATATTCAACATAGTTAGCTTTACATAGCACAAGGGAGGATGTACTGTATGTTAATGCAGAGTCGCTTGCTCGATAATTTGGAATAATTTCGTAAGTCTCACAGATCTTGAAGATTTTGGATATTTCCACTAAAAGTGATCTCTTGACGTATAACCTTTACTAAGTGGATATAGATGTAAATGTAATACTTCATTTTAACATAGGACCATAGTGGACTAGGATCAAGAGGTAATTTACACTTATTAAAAGTAATGTAACATTGAAAAATATCAACACCACTCTTGTTTATTGATTCTGAGTCTATGAATTAAGATAACTATTCTTGGGAAATCTTCAGCGAGACAAATTTTTACATGCATGAATGAATGTGTTTGTTTTGTTTGGAATTAAGACCCAAATAAAAATCAGACATTTCTTAATTCAATGTGTTTTTCAAATCATCCCTCTTATCACTCATTAGGGTTTATTATGTTTACAAAAATGGCTGAACTATAAGGCAGAAGCGTGCAGCTTCAGAAAGCTGTTTCATTTAAGGGTAAATGTTTGGAAAATGGGAAGTGTTTATTGCTAATACATTTATATAAAACAGCTTGCCTTCTATTAGTTTCAGATTACCATCAAGGTAAATAAAGCAGTGTGTCCCAGCTATAAATACTAAAATACTTATAAGTACATTACTACATGTTAATCAAAATCCTGCATGGAGGATTTTTAGATAGTAAATGTTTTATTTATATAGGGTGTAAGATGGAAAAATAGGTGTATGTTACAGTTAAAAGAATGTGTTATGTGCAATTATGGAATAATGTCAATAGTCATATCTACATGTATGAAAGTAAGAAAGCAATTTTTTAAAAGGGTGGTGAATATATGGTATATGCAATAACGAAATAATATTGTTATTTTTTTATGATCAGTATAAGTATACTCGGATACTCAGTCTTCATTGTGATTGTCTGGAGGGAGATATCCAAAAATGAATAGAAGCTAAGTAAAGGGACAGAGAGTGTAAGATGTTAGTATTAATCTTCAAAAAGCATGGGAAATGGAAAAATAAGCATTTGTGTTTTCAAAATCTGGAAACAAACAAAATATATATTATCTTGATGGGGTAATATAGATATTTGTGTGCAAGCTGCTATGTTTTAGCTACATGTGCTGCTGTATGTCATAATATATGGTAAGAATAGCATATAGGAGAAGACTGTGTGGGATATGGCAGGATACCTTTTTTCTGTTTTAACACATTCTGCATGTATCCGAAACACATCTGGAGCATCTTTTTGGTTTCATTAAAGAGAAACTAGTTATGCAACTTTGGTATTCTTCTCTTTGTTTGATTTTTATTTGTGTTCCCCCTGTTTGTTTACTTAATAAACAAACGCAGATTAAATCAAGATTAAATAGATATCAATCATTGATGGTTTTTCTATATGCAGTCATATTCAAGCAAGACAAAGACTTGTATTAACAGGAACTGCACTATTGTTCACTACAGTGTTATATCATTGGTGCTATTAATGTTGAACAATGCAAAAACCTGTTTCCAGCTGAATCTACATATTGAGCCCTCAAAACCATTCCTTGGCAAATATTTAGATAAGTCAAGATGCCCAATCCATAGATTTAGAACCTCACACATATCAGAGTTCAGGTCTTTACCTCATTTAATAGACTGCATCCTTTACTTTTGTTTGAACTATCTTGGCTTACTTTCCTTCCAGTTTGATTTTCGATCATGAAAACTTCAGACTTAGGAAATCCAAGCTGCATCTTGATTTATATTGGTACTTCACAGCATCATCTCTAAATCTACCTGATCTTGAATTATGTTGTTCTTTCATACCCTGATTAACATTGATGGGAATTGCCAGACTTGATGAATCTTTTATAGATATGGCTGAGAATGAACAATGATTCATATTGTGTAGATCCTAGCAACCATTTGTTAATGTACTTTCCTCAATTCCTATTTGGTTTACAGTTTGTACCAGGATATCTTCACATGATCAAAGATTAGCACTTATAGTTTGTATCAATATATCCATTTATACGTAAAGCATGTGTAAAGCATGTATCGATATATGTATCAGTTTATGATAAAAATGTTATTCACACATAGATAGGCAAGGTGTGTCTGATTCCAGCCAATCCGATGACACTATTTCACATACCTACATTCCATTATATAACCAATAACCAACTCAAGGTCATGAGGTAAATGGTTGTCAAGGTGACAATTCTGCAGATTGAAATTGATAAGTTGCCAGTTAAATTCTTAAGTATATGTTGGGTTTATATGTAGCTCCCCAACCTCATCTCAAAATGGAAGTGATGTTTTGTTTAATTTATTTGCATTGTAGAATTATGAGTTTGAAAACATTCAATGCCACATCGTTTGCATCTTAGGTTTTTGCCAAAAGGAAAAAAGATAACATTAACATTTTTACACATTAACATTAACATTTAAGTTTAACTCAAAAATATATTAGTAAAATGTTGGTGCCTAGTAGATCTACCACTCCCATGGGAGGAACATCAACAAAGGATATAACTACAAAGTACAACATTAAAATTTATGAACTGCAAGAATTCTGTTCTGTTGTTCAGTGTTTCTTGCATTTCCAATGACCCAATTTATCACAGAATTTATAATTCCCTAGTTGTTTCATTATGTAATAAATAATAGCGAATGATCCATTAATAAAACTCACTTTTGACAGTTTTGTTACTATAGCTACCATGGGACAGAAATTTACCCCATAATATACTTATTCACTTCCTGAGGCTTCTAAGACAAAAGTGTAAATTACAATTAGCCATTATTAATGCTCAGGGGCTGATCCCAGCCAACAAGTCACAGGACCTAACTAAGTTTGCTCCTTGTTGAAATTCAATTAATATTTCATCTTGGTGATGATCAGTACAGAATCTTTCCCAATGGGCTCTACAGATCTAAATCCTCGAAAACAAAAGGATTACTATAATGCATTAGAGTGTACTGGGAGCGCAAACTTTGATTGCTCTTCCAAATTGTAATGCATTGTTATTTTGTGGTGTCGTTATTTGATAGAGTATTTATATAAACCAATAGGCAATATCTTCTAATTCGGAGTTGGTTTATATTTTGCAAAATTGACATTTTTTAATATACTTTGACTCAATACAACAGGAAATTGATGATTGAAATTGATGAATATATTAAATGATGAAAACTTTATAAATAATAAATGTACTAATTTATATGTGATCATTTTGTAAAAATGTTTTGTTGAAAAGTGATGTGGATTTGTTTGTTAAATGTCTTTATGTTCATCGATGGGCCCCTCAATGTCACGATGCATTAATGTGACAACTTGTTGTTTCTTGTTGCTTCATCACTTGGCATTCTAATCGTGTAGCAAATAATTGAAGTTTTATGTCTTATGATGAGAGGAGAAAATCCTATTATACAAAATAATAGAAATGTATATTCAATTTTTCAAATTGTTACAATATTGACAGACAATTCCACCAGTTTTTGGCAATGGGAAGATTTTTCTTCCTGCTTGGATAGATCTGTTGAAGAAAGGAGACTCGCCAGTCATGCTACAGACTTTAAGGTATTGATACCTCCTTTCTCAGGAACAAAACCAACTTGTTGTACTAAATACCCTTAGTACAGCCCCTGCAAGGTGGTAACAATTACAGTTGTTTTTTCATGAGACATTCTATTTCAGTAATTTTATGGCATACATAATTTCTTCGACAGGGACCAAGAAGGCAATATATGAGGTGATGTCTTTGTTAATGAAAGGAATGTAGTGTTGACTATAACTTACCAATGTTACATCTCATCATGCTAGAGAGCAATTTACTCTCCTCTTCTGTCCTAGGGAGATAGTGCCATTATAAAGTGAATATGTCCAAATATGGAGACAGATTTGTGTTACATTGTAATAGATTAAATGTTGGCAGTCCAGTTATCCCATTATTATGAAGCCCCCAGTCTGTCAGCCTGTCTGTCTGTTCAAGTGATAACTCAAACATGAACTGATTTCCCTTATATTCTAACTTAGGGACCTGATTTCCCTTGTATATTACTGTAAAAAAGGCCTGTAACTTTTGAACTATCAAAAATCACCAAATTAAGTTATGATAATCAATGAAAGTTAACCATTGATTAAATTGTGAGAACATTCAGAAAAACAACATGGATTAAAGGCCCCATGTAAAGTTTAAACCACTTTGGCTTATATTGTAGTCTTACCCAATGTTATCAAAGTGTGATATGTGAATTTTTTTTTTTAGATTTCAAAAAGTGGTTTTTGATAGACTTTTTGTTCCAAAATTTGTGAATTTATTTAAAACCAACTTTTAGAGGTCACTCATATCTTCTAATTAGCCACAATTCATACCAATGCATAGCATTCATCCTCCCATGTTTTTTGCCGAAAAAATTAAGAAAATCGGTTCATAAATAAGCGAGAAATGAACTTATCAGTGCATGAAAATGGTTCTGAGAAAAATGCATTTCAAAATTTTAGTTCTCATAGAAACCAATGGTACAATGATATCTAAAACATAAGTTATTCTTCCTTTTAACCTGGTTAGACAATCAACATTGTTTTTTATGAAAGTCTAACATATTTAGAAAAGACTGACATCGAAAAAAAAATTTCAATTTTTTTCAAAAGGTTTTTGGTACCTTAGTGACATCACTAATGTTTCAAAATATTTTTGATATGCTAAAACATTGAAGTGGCCCATTAAATATGGCATTTTATAATTGAAATAGTGTGTCCTTTGTTCAATCTTTGCATTGGTGTTAAAAAGATAATCTTTTTTTAAATGCATTGAGAAATATTTGATGATTAAGAAATTTCAACTTTTTTTGAAAAATGGCGGGAAATTTGAATATTTGAGAAATGAAATGCTCACAACTTTTTTTTCAAAAATATTTTTTTGTTCAAAAATCTCTAAAATCACTTTTTAAGTCCTGACAAATAGTAAATGAATGATAAAAAATATTTTCAAACTTTAGACGGGGACTTTAAACAAATGTTTCACTTTTATAGAATTACAGATGTACTTAATTGTACACATTTATTATTAGGGAGATTTTCAGACATTTTGATGATATACAGCCATGCTTTTACTGAATAATTTTTTAATAGAAATAGATTATGCAATCATTGGAATGTCATATACCTAATAACTGAGTGAATGATGGTCTCTGGGTCTAGATATATCTTTCTTACTTCATACAGGATAGGTATAATTTGCTTTTGAGTTATAGTTAGTTTCATAGAATGTATTAATGCCAAGGGAATTTATGCATCTTTTGCGTCCCATAGGGCCAATTGTTATCTTAGATATATATATTTTGCATAGGTTAATACAGAATACTGAAATTTCCCATCTCAATTCAAAAGCCTGGAAATAAATGCAAATTGATATCCTTATTTAAATACAAAAATTGGTTTATTACAAAAATATAATTTGAAATATAGATGAGAAATATGTTTGTTATTGGTAATTATGTTGATTATCCTTTATGGAATATTTCCTAAAAATTGGTTTGTTGGTTTAGGTCCCATACTAGTTGATGAAAGTCTGTAATTGTTACATTTAAGTGTGACATTATAGTTTTGTGCAAGGACATTTGTGTATTTGATGGATGAAGTGGCATATCAAGCTAACATTTTCATCAATAACACGATTATAAGGATCAATCTATATACTTTGCGGTAAAATAGAATCAATCTTCAAGATCAATACTGTACTATAAGGCACCTTTAAGTTTAGTCTAAGTTATGGAATGAGGAGAATGAAACACATTAATGATATTATATAATTGCAAATACTATCAATAATAGTATGTGAGTAGTAAATAACCTGAGGGTACCAACTTGTGTTATTATTTCAGCATCGTAGATAGTGCAAGTAGTTCAAGGTGGGGAAGTATCTGAGAAGTATCTAACACATCTCTTGCCACCTCATTACATCAAGGAGGATCTTGGTAAGTGATTTACAGGCTTATTACATATTTTGGAGATTATTTAGAGAAAGAAACATAAGTAGATTCCACTGTATCAAACTCCAGCTAACTGTGTTTTTAATGAACTAAAAGCAATATAAAATAGGATTTTTTTCCCAGGTTATTTTCTCATTGATGGAATATGGTCTCTTAAAATTACATATAGGAAGAAAAAATATCATGGAAATGACAACTTGGAGTTTGTGTACTGTATTGAGTTCGAGTAATGAGATAAAACAGGTTCATTAAAAATTTATAGTTCTTTTGCTGAAGAGTTAGAATTGTCGCTTTTATGCCTATACAACACATGTAGGGGGATGCCATATCATTGATCAAAATTTAGACCATAAGATCGCATTGAGCACCTAACTATTTACCCATGTCAGAATTATTTTACATACAAGCTAGTCCCAACTTACCTCACCCAATATGTTTAATTCTACTCTAAATTATACATCAGAATGCAAGATATTAAAGTCAACCCGATTCAAATAGACTTTCTTCATGACCCATTCACAGTCTTGCTTTAAATTCTCTAAATCCCTCCCCCCACTAGCTACACGTCTCTCCTCTGAAGTAGATAAGGGATTGGATGGGGCGTAAATTAGCTATATTGTTGATGGTTGCTGGAATGCGATCATTTCCACTTTGCAGGATAAAATATTAAGATTACTGTCCCTTATAAAAAATCCGACCTTGAAATTCCGAAAACAAACCATCGCAAGCAATCATCGATTAATGATTGCTTCAACCATTTAGATCAAAGGAAAAACCATTGCAAAATGACATGCAATCATTGTGCAACCATCGGCTGTAACCATTAGAATTTCACTCTTTGCAATGGTTAAGCAACCATTAACATGTGATCATTGCATTTTTAAATGCAACCATCTACAACCATTACTCATTGAAATCTGCAATGGTTGCAATGGTCGCATTCAATCATTGAACATTTTTACAACTGCAACCATCATGAGTTTTAATTCAGTGAAATGACCGTAGAACATGTAGAAGTATGTCTGAAGAAATGTTGATGTTAATGCATGTCCACAATGTAATTACTGTACATCTTTATTGGAGAGGGGTAAAAGTTAACCTTTCGGAGATCAATCAATTCTAACAGGGGCTTTTGCCTCTAAAATGGGGTCACACAAGGTTGCCTTATATAAACAACTTTTAATAATAATATATATTTTCTTCTTTTTACCATATAACTGCCTTCAAAGTATGATATCAATTGATTTTGATAAAAAGGAAGTACTTTAGATGAGCAAGAGAACATAAAATTTGAAAAATGACAATAAGATGGAACCCAAACGGTGCAAATGTCTGCAATAGTAAAAATCTGCATGGCCCAATGTTTTGGTGTTTCAGTAACAGGCCCGTAGCCAGAATTTTCCAAGGGGGGGTCACTTTTCCCAAAAATTCTAGGGGGGGGTTCACTTTGGCAAATTTGGCCAAAAATCATACAAAAAATGGTCAGAATGGTGAAAAACTACATGATTTTGAAAGAAATTTTGGCCAGGGGGGGTTCGCCCGAACCCCCCCTGGCTACGGGCCTGAGTAATAAAACACTCTCTAATGCTTCAATAAAGGTAATGTGGCATGTATAAAAGGTACAGGGTGATAGAAACTTTACCCAAACAAATATCTCTGCGGGTATCTATGGTGGCTTTGGAATATGATGATATCCCTATGATAAGTCCATAGTGGATGTATACGTCCCATGTTAAGTCAATACCACTTGCCTAAATCCTCATTTTCTAAATGAAAGTTTCTGTTACCAGAAAAATATACCATAACCCAGTGTAGACAATATATGTAGAACACTATGCAGTAGTTGGTTTTTGTAGCCGACACCTGGACAATCAACTCCTTATCTAGAGCTCTTAGAAAAATCGGCCCAGGGACTATAAGTCTCGACTGAAGTAGACTGAATAAGGCATAATTATAATTGAAAGCCAATTGTGCAAGTAAAACAAAAGCTTCTGAATAATTTTCACTGAAATTGAAATAAGTGAAATACATGTAATGTCTATGTTATTGGACCTTAATCCCTATCATAACAATAACAGTCATACATGACCAGACATATCCTGTCTGAGTCCTTGATGACAGTGACCAGGTAGACATTGCAATTACTACCACTGAATTAAGAGTAACAGAAGACTTATAATCAGGACCATGAATTAATAATCCTATAATCCTTTAGGTTTTTACCCAGGGCTTTTTATCACAACATTCTTTAGTGAAAACAATTACTTGTATATTTTTTTTTCTAACTTAAAAGACAGGAGACATATGATTTACAGAATCTTAAGAGAATAGAATCATAACTAAAAATACTTATTGTGGGATGCAACAATTATAATTGAAACTGACTCAGCTTAAGATTCAGCTGATATATAATAGGAGACTCTGATAGATCACAATGTATACTTTTTATTCCATGGATACATTTTTTACCTCATTGAAATTTCATGTTTCACTGTTGTAAAAAGGGACATCTTTTTTCAGACAATTAATACAATTTGAGTAATTCTTAAATAATATGAATTCATAAAATAGAAGTGATGTTTTGGTTCACTCCAGGTTTTTCAAATTATCCAGCAGTTTTTAAAAAATTTCAAGCAGAAACTCCATCCCAATGATCGGTTATAGCCAGCTTTTCTTTTGCCAAGGGATTTTAGATTTCTTAAATTCCTGGGTTTTCACATTATATTTTTAGCCCCCCCCCCACCTCCATCCCAATTATAGTGTATGGCACAGCCAGCTTTTCGTTTGCCAAGGGACTTCAGATTTCTATAATTCCAGGGAGTTTACATTAGATTTTTTGCCTGAAATCACTTGAAAACTGGGTCATCAGTGCATTTTCTTGAAAAATCTTGGACAAGTTTATCATCACCTCTGATTCTGTGGGGAGGGGAGGGGGGTTACCCAAATATAAGTCTGGAGAAAAGGACTGAATGCCTAGGTATGATTTAAACAAGAATGAAAGTAAAGTACAGACTACTGAATACATTTACTGAAATGGAAACAAGTCTGATTTTAGTTTCTGTTGATATCTAGATTGATGTACTGGTAAGGGGGGGGGGGTAATAACTGTAGTTTTATAAAATGAAAAAACAATTTAATTTCTAAATGTACAAGAGACTTCTTGGTCTTCAATAATGCACATTGCTCGAATATAAAATAAAGTTGTGGGCAGAAAATAGTAAGATAAAACATGCATCAAACCTTTTATTATGTTTTACTTAAAAGCACAGACAAGAATTGAATTTGATTGGGATGTCTGATTTCTCTGATTAAACTGTCTTAAAATAACAATGAGCCTGGTGGCCTTTTAAGTTTTGTTACTTATATAACTTTTTAGAGAACATAGATCAAGCTTATTTTATACATCTGATTCAGTGGAAAAATTTATGATTCTTAGTTCTTGTTTGGTTGGGAAAACCACTTATCTTGGTTATTTTGATTTTCACACTATGAATATCAAACTACATGTATCTCTAAAGATTAGTAAATCACTTATTTGTATACTGTTTTAAAGAACATAGTCTACAATCAAGCTTTTTTCATACATCTGATTCATTGGAAAGAATTGTGATTCCAAGTTTACAATGAACCCCCTGGGTTTTTGTTGGGTTTGGAAAACCACTTATCTTGCTAATTTTGATTTTCACACTAGAACATCAAACTATCTCTAAAGATTTGTAAATCTTATTAGTCAAATATCATCTTTTCAGTAGTTATAAGATATTTCACTATTCAGGATTTTATAACATGATCTCTATGAGGAATTAGCACCAAGATTAAGAAATCAATGCCACATGTAAATTCTCATTTTTTAAAAAGCTAAAACTTTTTATCATATAAAGCAAAAATCGCAAAAATTGCAAAAATGTTATTATCTGGAAACAGTATTTGTAAAATTATTTTCAAATTATAATTTACCAGTTGGCATGACAACTGTCAATGCAAATAATAACAATAACAAAGTAATTAGCCATCCAACCAAAATGGCCGACTTAATTAGCTATCCGACCAATATGGCCGACTTTAATTAGCCATCCGACCAAAATGGCCGACAATGCAACACATTTAATTGAAGCAATGTAAACTATTAGATATTACCAAAAGAAAAGTCATGGAACTTTAAACTTTGAAAATCAGCTTATTGAGATTGATTAGAAATTGTTTGTATATTACTTGTCTATAATGACGTATATATAACTAGTAGTTGTTTTAAAGCATAAAAGACATCTTCACGTTTCTACCATGTATTAAATATGTCTTGTTATTAGCATTGGCTAAGCCAGGGGATGGGGGAGGTGTTATCAATTGTATTCTTAAAAAAATCACAATTGTGTACATGTATATTTCTAATGAGTCAAATCAGTTTTGTTGTACTTTGTAACAAAAATCTTGGGTCAATTAACATGGCAGGTATATAAGAAGGTTCTCTTAACCTGAATATCAGTTTTCGTTTAACCCTTATGTGTATCATAATTATACAATTGAAGATATGTAAAAGAAAATATTATATGTCCAACCCTAGAACAGATATTTTACTTTATGTGATTTTATAACATGGTGTCAATGGGGAATCTCCCTGACCTAGAAGCCACATTTTCAAAGAAAATTAAAATTTTAACTTATACTGAAACTGAAATAATCTTTAATTTTAGTTTCTGTTGATTAATATATTGGTGTACTGGTTGAAGGAGGGGGGGTAACCCAAATATTAGTCTGGACTAAACATGGGCTCTACGAAAAGAGCCCATGGACCGATGTCAGGGCTGAGTGCTTTGGCATAATTCATAGTTATGTGCAAGTAAAACAGAGACTTTTGAATAACATTTCCTGAAATTGAAGTCTTTATTTCAGTTTCTGTTGATATCTAGATTGATGTTCTGGTAGAATCAAATCAAACCGAAATCAAACATAAGTTTGGATTGAAGTTAGGACTGAACAGTTGGGCATCATTCAAAATTGTGTGCAACTTAAACATTACTGAATAACATTTACTGAAATTAAAATAAGTCTTTATTTCTGTTTCTGTTTCTGTTGAGTCTTTATTTAGTTTTTGTTGATATCTAGATTTATGTACTGGTAAAAGGGGGGGGGGGGTTAAAACAGATATTAGTCTAGACTAAGGTTAGGACAATTGGGCATAATTCAAAACTATGTGCAAGTTAAACATTACTGAATGACATTTACTGTTGAGTCTTAGTTTAGTTTTTGCTGATATCTAGATTGATGTACTGGTGGAAGGGATCAAATATAAGTCTGGACTGAAGTTAGATTTGAATGCTTTGGAATATTGGAATAAATGGTATAATTATAAAAATGAAAAAATAATTTAATCTCTAAGGATTTGTAAATCTTATTAGTCAAATATCATCTTTTCAGTAGTTATCAAGATATTTCACTTTTCAGGATTTTATAACATGAGCTCTATGAGGAATTAGACCCAAGATTAAAAAATCAATGCCACATGTAAATTCTCATTTTTTAAAAAGCGAAAACTTTTTATCATATAAAGCAAAAATCGCCAAAAATAATTTTACAAAAAATAAAAAATAATTTTACAAATGCTGTTTCCAGATAATAAATTTATCTGGAAACAGCATTTGTAAAATTATTTTCAAATTATCATTTACCAGTTGGCATGACAACTATCAATGCAAATAATAACAATAACAAAGTAATTAGCCATCCAACCAAAATGGCTGACTTAATTAGCTATCCGACCAAAATGGCCGACTTTAATTAGCCATCCGACCAAGATGGCCGACAATGCAATACATTTAATTGAAGCAATGTAAAGTATTAGATATTACCAAAAGAAAGTCATGGAACTTTAAACTTTTGAATATCAGCTTATTGAGATTGATTAGAAATTTTTTATATTACTTGTCTATAATGATGTATATATAACTAGTAGCTGTTTTAAAGCATATAAGACATTTTCACGTTTCTACCATGTATTAACTGTGTCTTGTTATTAGCATTGGCTAAGCCAGGGGGTGGGGGAGGTGTTATCAATTGTATTCTTAAAAAAGAGCCCATGGACCGAAGTCAGGGCTGAGTGCTTTTGCATAATTCGTAGCAGTTATGTGCAAGTAAAACAGAGACTTCTGAATAACATTTACTGAAATTGAAGTCTTTACTTCAGTTTATGTTGATATCTAGATTGATGTTCTGGTAGAATCAAATCAAACCAAAATCAAACATTAGTTTGGATTGAAGTTAGGACTGAACAATTGGGCATCATTCAAAATTGTGTGCAACTTAAACATTACTGAATAACATTTACTGAAATTGAAATTAGTCTTTATTTCTGTTTCTGTTGAGTCTTTATTTAGTTTTTGTTGGTATCTAGATTGATGTACTGGTAAAAGGGGGAGGGGGGGGGGGTTAAAACAAATATTAGTCTAGACTAAGGTTAGGACAATTGGGCATAATTCAAAACTATGTGCAAGTTAAACATTATTGAATAACATTTACTGTTGAGTCTTTGTTTAGTTTTTGCTGATATCTAGATTGATGTATTGGTGGAAGGGAGGGGGGTTTAATCAAATATAAGTCTGGACTGAAGTTAGATTTGAATGGTTTGGAATATTGGAATAAATGGTACAATTATAAAAATAATAAAATAATTTAATTTTTTAAATACACAAGAGACTACTTGGTCTTCTGTGATGCAAATAGCCTTAATATAAGATAAAATTGGAGGCAGAAATAGTAGATTAAACAGGCATCAAACCTTGTGTAATGTTTAACTAAATGTTAAGAAGCACAGACAAGAATTTGATTGGGATGTCTGATTGCTCTGATTATATTTGTCTTAAAATAACAAAGAGTCTGACGGCCTTTTAAGTTTTGTTACTTGTATAACTTATTGAGAACATAGTCTCCGATCAAGCTTATTTTATACATCTGACTCATTGAAAAGATTTATGATTCTTAGGTTTTTATTTGGTTGGGAAAACTACTTATCTTGCTTATTTTGATTTTCACACTTTGAAGATCAAACTTAAGATTAGTAATTCACTTATCTTGCTAATTTTAGTTGAAGTTTAAGGACATAAGACTTCTTCAAAAGTTCATCATGCATTTTATTTATTCTTTGGATTAAGCGAGTGTCAAATATCATCTTTTCAGTACTTATCAAGATATTTCACTTTTCAGGATTTTATAAAATGAGCTCTAAGAGGAATTAGACCCAAGATTAAGAAATCAATGCCACATGGTAAATTCTCATTTTTTAAATTAGCTAAAACTCTTTATCATATAAAGCAAAAATCGCAAAAAATGTTATTATCCGGAAACATCATTTGTAAAATTATTTTCAAATTATCATTTATCAGTTGGCATGACAACTGTCAACACAAATAATAACAATAACAAAGTAATTAGCCATCCAACCAAAATGGCTGACTTAATTAGCTATCCGACCAAAATGGCCGACTTTAATTAGCCATCCGACCAAAATGGCCGACAATGCAACACATTTAAATGAAGCACTGTAAAGTATTAGATGTTACCAACTCTAAGAAAAGTCATTAGCTTGAAAGTTTTGAATATCATTTTCTTATGTTTCTTTTCTATAATAGCAGAAATATACTGTAACTATGTACATGTAGTTGTTTTAAAGCATGGGGATTTTCAGATTTCTACATGTATTCATCATGTCTTGGTTTTGTCATTAGCATTGGCTAAGCCAGGGGTTGGGGAGGGGGAAAGGTGTGATCAATTGTATTCTTAAAAATCATGATTGAGTATATCTCTAATGAGTCAAATCAGTTTTCTAAACTTTGTAATCCAACAGGGTATTCATTTTATGTTCTCAAAAATACTCTTTATTATATAATAGCAAAACTCTTTGGTAAATTAACATGGCAGGTAATATAAAAGAAGGTTCCCTTAAAGTTGAATATTCATCAGATTAAGTGGATCATTTTTCGTGTCACCCTTATGTGTCGCATAATTATACAAGGCATTAACATGACAAAATGTCACCACCTAAAACAATTTGGTCAATTTAAAGCAAGACCTTTTTGACTTTGAAAAGGTCATTGAAGGTCAAATGGCAAATCTAAAGTCAGATTTGAACTTCTGAGAACATGTAGATGATTTTGAAAAAAAATTAGTCAATTTGAAGCAAGTTGAAAAAAGACCTTTTTGACCTTGAGAAGGTCATTGAAGGTCAAAGGTCAAATCTAAAGTCAGATTTGAACTTCTGAGAACTTGTAAAGTCAAATTTGAACTTCTGAAAAGATGTAGATGATTTTGAAAAAAAATTTGGTCAATTTGAAGCAAGTTGAAAACAGACCTTTTTGACCCTTTTTGACCTTGAGAAGGTCATTAAAGGTCAAATGTCAAATCTAAAGTCAGATTTGAATTTCTGAGAACATGTAGATGATTCTGAAAAAAAAAATTAGTCAATTTGAAGCAAGTTGAAAAAAGACCTTTTTGACCTTTTTTGACCTTGAGAAGGTCATTGAAGGTCAAATGTCAAATCTAAAGTCAAATCTAAAGTCATATTTGAATTTCTGAGAACATGTAGATGATTTTGAAAAGAAAAATTAGTCAATTTGAAGCAAGATGAAAAAATACCTTTTTGACCTTTTTTGACATTGAGAAGGTCATTTAAGGTCAAATGTCAAATCTAAAGTCAGATTTGAATTTCTGAGAACATGTAGATGATTTTGAAAAAAAATTTAGTCAATTTGAAGCAAGTTGAAAAAAGACCTTTTTGACCTTTTTTGACTTTGAGAAGGTCATTGAAGGTCAAATGTCAAATCTTAAGTCAAATCTAAAGTCAGATTTGAATTTCTGAGAACACGTAGATGATTTTGAAAATTTTTTTTAGTCAATTTGAACCAAGTTGAAAACAGACCTTTTTGACCTTTTTTGACCTTGAGAAGGTCATTGAAGGTCAAATCTTAAGTCAGATTTGAATTTCTGAGAACACGTAGATGATTTTTTAAAAAAAATTTAGTCAATTTGAAGCAAGTTGAAAACTGACCTTTTTGACCTTTTTTTACCTTGAGAAGGTCATTGAAGGTCAAATGTCAAATCTAAAGTCAGATTTGAAGGTCAAATGTCAAATCTAAAGTCAAATCTAAAGTTAGATTTGAATTTCTGAGAACATGTAGATGATTTTGAAAAAAAATTTAGTCAATGTGAAGCAAGTTGAAAAAAGACCTTTTTGACCTTGAGAAGGTCATTGAAGGTCAAATGTCAAATCTAAAGTCAGATTTGAACTTCTGAGAACATGTAGATGATTTAGAAAAAAATTGAAGTCAATCTAAACAGTATTTGTTAAGTTATAGGAAGTTGTAAGAAATTGTTACAGACGCCGGACGCCAACCTCCAACCTCCAACCACCAACCGCCGTCGCAAAAAAACGGAGACCACAACAATATGTCACCACTTTTGGTGGTGACATAATAATTGAAAATATGTCCAGTTAAAGAAAATATTGTGTGGCTGTCTAACACAATAAACGATATTTCACTTTTAGTGATTTTATAACATGGGGTCAAGAGGGAATACCCTCGACCTAGAAGTCACATTTTCAAAGAAAATTATTTTTCAAAGTTGATAAATACTTTTTTAAACCACATTTCTAGATGCAATTTTACATGTAGACTTCAAATATGATATCACTTTGATTAAATTTTGATTATTTAATGAAGTAAATCAAGATTATTTCTACATGCATCTTCATGTAGTCTTTTTGTTGCTGTAGCTAATATTAATGTTGAACTGTTTTTTAATTCTAACATGAAGTGTCAGGAAATGGCATTAACTAGTGTACTCGCACTTTGACAAATTTAATTTTCAAAATCATTTTGAAAACCTAAGTCAGTGTTTAAGACAAAAACGTTATCTTATAGTGTACTAAACAAAAAATTCAAAAAGGCCATAGTTAAGCTTTAATGTTCTGTTTAAGAACCCCTATTCTTACTATTGAAAATGGATTCTAGTAATACTCACCAACACAGATCTACTTTTTAAGACTCTATCAACTTGAGTTCTTCTGAGAAAATGAGGATTTTAGCAAGGGTACATTGATTTATATGGGGACATACTTCATTGGTTAATGACTTAGCATTGGGATACCATCATTTATCCTATGCCAAGTAGAGTTTTAGGGAGATAAGTTGGTAAGACATATCCCGTATCCTGATTTTGAGGTTTCCATATCCAGAACCTCCATATCTCCCGCCATATCTTCCGCTTCGGTGCATATCTTCCCGCTTCCGGTGCATATCTTCCCACTTCCGGTGATGCAATAAAATGACTTTGCATATGAATGATTTGTTTATTTTTACACCTTGTACTAGAAATGGCCATATGGCCCTGAAAACTCTACTTTGTATAGGATAAAGCAGTTATGTACGTTCGGTTTGGATAATGGGTTCATCCCTCGTGAGATATGCACATCTACCTTGGCCTCTACGGTCCCTCAGGTAGATGTACATAGTCAATGTACCCTTGTTGAAATTCTCTGTTTTCTCTGAAGAACTCAAGTTGATTGAGTTTCATGTTGGTGAGTATTACTAGAATCCATTTTCAGTAGTTAGAATAGGGGTTCTTAATCAGAATACTGGGCTTGCTTTTTGGAACTTTTTGTTGGTACTAATAATTGTTTTTCACATGTCATTGCAATTTCATAGAAGTGTTTTTTGACATGTCATTGTAATTTCATAGAGGATGTCAGTCTTGGATGATCGTATACATGCCAATGCAATTTAAACAGGCATGGTTATTGTTTATCATTTAAAGTGAAAATGGTTGCATTTACTTGCAATGGTTGCAAGAAAATCATGCAAACCTGCCAACCATTTGTAATGGTTACAAATCATTGAAACACTTTCAATGATTTGCAACCACAATTGCAATGGTTGCATCCCAATGGTTGGCAATCATTACAGCAATGGTTGGAACAATGGTTGTGCAATGGTTTGTAACCATTTGTTTTCGGAATTTCAAGGTCGGAATTTTTATAAGGGGTGACATTGTGTTTACAAGAGCAGCAAGGCACAATTACTTTGTACTTCTTTATATTTATTGCCAGTTTGTTCTTTGTACAATAATTTCATTGGTTATTTATCATTTAGTTATTGCTAAAACTGTCATAATTTCCAATAGCAGGCGAGTTTAGAATGTTATTAGATTCTAGAGAAATGTGATCTCTGTGATCGGCCCTCCATTCCTCACGTAGATTATTACTTTACATCCATGGGTGATGGGTAACACATATAAAAAATCTGAGGGGGAGATGTTGGAGGCCACTGTCCCCCCAGCCTTTTTTCTCAATTTTTTTGAGATTGTAGTTTTTATGGGTTTCAGATGTGCTCAGAACACCAGAGAGGGTCTAAACTTCATTTCATTGACCACACTTCATGATAATAAGCCTGTGTGGACTAGGGGGAAAATGCACGCTTCCCCAGCGGTCACCCATAGTTCTAATTCCAGCTCAACCAAATTACTTTTTTA
Source organism: Owenia fusiformis (assembly GCA_903813345.2). Lineage (NCBI taxonomy): Eukaryota > Metazoa > Annelida > Polychaeta > Sabellida > Oweniidae > Owenia > Owenia fusiformis. The sequence goes on from CAIIXF020000001.1 coordinate 36,114,942, forward strand.
TTATTTTTTTTGTTGTGCTTTTATTCTGCACTGGAATTATCATTTTTAACGATGTCATTTTAATATATACAAATGTATAGGCATTCAAAATCTTGTCAGTTGTCGGATTTATAAAAACAAAAATATGTCCAAATATTGCGTTTTACATAAAAATGAAATTAAACTGGGTTATAAGAGTGTGTTTGGTCAGTTAATTTTGGTTTTAGGGGAAAACTGTGTTTAGAATATGGAGTTGTGATCATGATATTCCAAAGTACTATTCTGTGCCTTTGCAAGATATTGTTTAGGATAATCAGCTCCGTGTTGTGCTAAAGGCTGGATTGATTTTATACTGCCTGTCGCTTTATTCCGACTTTTTGCCAATGGCCAATTGGATGTCTTTAACTTGATAGCTCTTGTAGGATGACCCTGGGTCATTGATTATGAAGGCAACACTTATAAAGGTACCTTAGATACCATCATTGATTTGGAGCTTATTAACATAAACACAATCATGATAATTTGATCACCAGGACCGTGAGAAGGAACTCTTTGCATGAGAGATCAACTTTGTCCCACACTCTTCAAATTCAGCAATCAACCTATGATCTTACTGAACCAATCAGTGCCTGTCATTTAAAGTTTTAAGCCCTGGACTCAGTGCAATGTGGAATGACCATTCCTTGAAGTTGTTGCTTTCTAAAATTTGCACAAGATGCTCTGAGTGTTCATTTTAGGAAACAATGCCTGAAAGGAATGGTCATTACACAATGCATTGAGTCTTGGGCTTAAATTCTTTTCATACATTGCAAAATGTATGAAAAAATCACCAAAAGAACATATTTTCAATGTGATTTTTTGCAGGGGTCAAGTTAGCAAGTTATCAATTTCAATCCGAGGAGTCCAGTTATCACCTTGACAACCATTTAGTTGGTTATTGGTTATAATGGAATGCAGTTATGGGAAATAGCATCTTTGGATTGGTGGAATCAGACATACCTTGCCTAGTTATGTCTAAATGTTGAACCATACTTTCATAAAAGTAAATATATTAATAGAGCTCATTGGTTCTTTCTGGTTGGTTGAACGTTTACCTGTAAAATTTAACAGTAACCTCACTCAAGGGGCAAAAAAGTGAAATCTTGGCCTAAGGGCCAGGCCTTTGAAAGGTCAAGGTTGAGAAAATGTCAGTGTGTGTAGTTTGATTTGTTTTATGTCTCGGGCTATGATGGTCACCAGAAAAATAGGGGTGGGGCTGCTGTAAAATTGTCTTAACCATTTAGAGATTACTTTAGAACTAACCTCTGTGCTCAGCATAACAGGGACTGTAATACGTGAAAATGTCACATGTGTTCATGTGGGTATCTTCATGTTACATTTTTATGAACAAACAATTTTACTTTTTCTTTTCTGGCTATTATATATTTGCCTTGTTGGAGGAACCTACATTTTTATGTTTTAAGTCCAGTGGGACTCATTCTGAGTTTGTTATTGGTAGGCATTATTATGTATTTCCTATAACTGGAGCATTGTTTAGGAGAATAGCATTATTGTACATGGCTGATTAAAACTTTTTTGTATCCCCAAGGATTTTAAGCTCTTCAATATCATCACTCACGGCTTCATAAAATTCAACTGTTTCCACAAAATGGTCAAAGCCACCCATAGTTACAAAACCGAATATGCTTCTTAGAATTCTCGTATTTGCTCATTGATAAGCTCCCAATATATTCTGATACACATCTGATTAGATCAATAATTCTATTTAGAGGTGACCATAAAATTGAGGTGGTCAGTTTGAAGTTGATGAAATAGATCTTGCAATGGTCATTAACATTACTATGTTCATGGGTCTGTAAACAGAGACTAATCTTTATAGTATGCAGGGCTTGCATTAACGGCGTCCCTTACATGTAAGTGACGCAAAAAAAAATTGTAGGACGGAAAAATAAAAAATATTTCCGTTTTTGGGACGGAAAAAAAATTGAGTCAAAACTTTGAACATTTTTTGAAAATCTTGAAAATCTCAATAGTTGATCATGTTTGACTTCTTTGAGGTGTATATTAAGATCAAAATATGTGAGATTTACAACTTTATTTTGAGAAAAAAAAGAAAAAGAATGCAGAAAAACGAACTATTGTAATGGGCGATAATAGGTTATCAGTTTGCATGTGACATATTTTTCTCACTGAAAAGCTGATATTAAACCTTCAAAATGAGTTCAATTGTACAAATGATGCATACTTACTTAGGTGAAGTAGTCTATTTGTGATTATTTAACGTCAAAATGGTCTAATTTATGATATAAATCAGAGGATTCTGATCACGTAGAAAATGTAGTGCTACACTAAATTACTGAGCGTCAGACAAATTCATACTAAAAAATGTTCTTATTTTTTCAAGCAGTTGTTCAGTGCAAACAGCAAGTATAAAGATAATCACAGTATAATAGTACTTACTATAACAGGCTGGAGGTTACATAACATAAGTGAATTGAATATAAAGAACATGTTTAAATCACAGGGCACGAATGGCAACATTTTGAAAACACATAAGACATGTATTAAAGATCAAGTCATGCACATTCCAAAATAGCCCATTATAGCTAATTTAGCTTATATATTGGAGGACACGCTTTTTTCTGTCGGGACTCACTTTTTAAATTTTTTTCCTTCATTGGGACTCACATTTTTCAGAGCCTAATGCAAGCGCTGAGTATGTATTCATAAAGGTTGAACTGACTCTGGTTTTTCCTGCAGAAGAGAATTTTTCATATTGCATGAATGTACTCAAAGAGCCGTTTCTGCGATTCATCATTCTTAAGTCAGTGAAAATATAAATCTCTTGTTACTGATTGTTGAGGTATTTACCTCATGGGTTGTATAAGAGTAGATTTGTTTTGGAATTTTGAATTTTGTACCTTTTGCTAGAGATGAACTTCATCAGTACTCTGATGACACTATATTTTCTAGGTAGTATATATTACAAGTAATATCTATACATGTGTGGCTAATATTCATGTTCAAACTCCCAGTCATAGGAGATGCATTCATTTGAGATTGTTAGGATCAATAATCTTGTCACCACCAAAACAGTAATATCTGGAATCAGTCACGTTTCATGTTCACTACAACATACATGGCTGTTATGTACAGTATCATTTTTTTTTTTTTTACATTGTATTCATAGTGTTTGCTATTTATCAGAGTTGTGAATTTTCTACATTTACTTTTGGGAAAAAGCTTGGAAGAACTTTTTAAGTAACAGATATAAATTGGGTTAGTAGTGTATTTTGGTGTTTGTTATGGTAAGCGTTTAACTATTTAAGTGCCAAATCAAAAATATTGCAAAGATAGTTTTAGCCACCAAGGTTGTTATTTAAGTTATCAAACAGCATGATGTGATTCCCTGGCTGAAATCTATTTACTAAGCTTAATGAAAACCAATCTTTCTTGGCAACAATTTGTTAAGATAACATAAAATTCCATATTATTTTATCTATTTAAAAACAGCAGTGATCATGTATTTGATGTTATATTGTTATATCGTATTGATAAATGAGCTTAAATTGATGAGGGTCTTTGTTATTTTAGTGTGGGTTGTAATATGCCAACCTCTTTTTGGTTCTCGTGTATCTGGCCACACCAGGTAAACTATTTAACAGTTAGGTTTTATGGATCATGTAGCAAAGAAAAATACGAAAAACATGGTTTGGTTAACATTATGGTTTACTTAACATTCTGTACTTTTGATCATTTATGAGCTTCTAAAGAGATAATAAGAAGGAAAACTTGATTTGAAATAAACAAGCGGAGTCAACCCCCTTGAAGAATATGTGTTCCTTCGGGGTAATCTAGTCTATGTACTCAACCTATCACTCATCTGCTATCATCAAAAGCTTAGCACGGTCAGCAGGACATGCCAAAACATGGGTCGTTTCAGCTTTTGGTTCACTGAAGTAAATGTTTCAATTTTAGTATTTTCTCACTGGTAGGTTGTCATTAGTCTTGAATAAGATCTCTGTGGTTCTAGTCTAGTTCTACATATATCTGCCATTTTCCCCATTTCCATTTTGTATTTTCCCAGTAGAGGGCACAATAGGTGGGATATTGGCGATGTAAGACCTTGATGTAAAATTATATTTTTATTCAATATTTGTGTGTTACATAATATGCAGTTCATGTATATTCTTTTGCATTGTTACTATATACAACACATGACTATGATGTTTTGAAGGCGGTATTTCAATGTTGGTATCTTTTCACAGGTGTCTAAAAACGTTCATGTTATGTTAATACCCCGTTTCCAGCATTTGTAACTTGTAAAAGTTATATAGACCTTCAATTTGTGCATTCACCTTTTCAAATCCATCATTTGTAAAAATGATTGCAGTGAGCAAATTCTTAAAAGTCAACCTCTGGTACTATGTGTACTCAAGTAGGATAAGGTATACTGTATATTGTAATGAAGTTAGCTCTTTTTCATCTTTCAAGGTTATTTCTGTTTGCAAGTATACAGTTATGTTCTATTATAGATGCAAAATGTCTGGTCTATTTTAACACTTGACTTAGTAGATGATGCTTCTGAGACTAGACAAGTAATCATGGTTTCATTAAAACACATGGTCTCTGCCCATAAGAATGATTTAATTAAGGTAAACATTCTGATAAAAGCTTGGTGGGAGGCAGATCTGAGAATCTGGTGTGATGGGGCCATTCTCCAAGCAGTTTTATTCAGTCTGTTCCTTCATCTCTACAGACCCTTGATTAAGAAGGGTTAAATCTCAGTTGTTTCACCCTTTCTTAGTTTTCAACAAAGTTTCATTTAATTTTATTACATATCAATATTACATATTGTTATAGTCTCCAACATGGGTGCTGTATTGTGATCAGTTTGTCGGGTGGGTGGGCAGTCTACTGGGTAGGTGGGTGGGTATCCCGATAAATCTTGTGTATGGATGATGTTCAGTGGCTGATGTGCAGTGTCCAGCAGTTGGTGTTAGGCATCTGTAGCAAATGGCAGGTGGTGACATTTTGCATGTTAATGCCTTGTTTATTATAGTATATAGTAATTTTATATAGCAGCATTCACCCGTGAATCAAACCACGAATGGACCATTTAGAATTCTCCAGGGAATTGAAAGTCCACAGTGAAGAAAGGAAACATGATTACATATGATAAATGCTTGAAGATTGGGAGGAGACTATGTTTAGGAATTATAGGCATCTGAGCCTTAAAAATAAGACCTTAGAAAGGTTTAATCCCTAGGCCCTCGACTGTTCAAGTTCATCTAGATTTGATGGTTTCAAAACAGGATGGTACATACAGATCAAACTTTCCTTTCAATTATTATAGTACCAATGTTGTGCCAGATTGTACCTGTAATTTCAGATAATTATCCAGATTGCACCTGTATTTCCAGAAAGCTATAGACACAAATATGTTAGAATATGTTAGGCAATATTTTCTTAGTTTTTTTGGGGTAAAAACAGGGCAAGTTTTCATGTTCTGCAAACTGTAATTTTAGACATGTACCAAGTACTCAGTCAAATTATTCAGCCACATTTTCATATAATTCCTTGATAATAGATAGAAAAAATATAGTCATAAGAAAATATAGAAAAGATAGTAAAGTGTATGGCCTTGTAACTGAAAAATACATAGTATTAAGCTTATACTGAAAGAATCTTGGGACTTTGTCTCGGACTGTACACATTATTAACATCAATATATTAAATGTGCCTTATTGCATATAAGCTCAGTTTGTTAATCCATGACCTTGAGTTTCTAGGGTTAACAGGTTAACTGTAATAACTGAAAGTCTATGGACTATAAATTATTTATATGGTGATTCCTGAGATGAAAGCAGCCAGGATGATTACCATTTGCAAGAGCTTAGTTTTTTCTGCCCTCTTTAAATCAGAGATGATTCTTTGATTTAGCAGATATATACAATCAGACTATTAAGTCAGAAAATCACTATACAACTTGACTTATATTCTACATTCAGCCTCACATAGAATACTTAAACTTACATTTGAGAACATTGAGATCTTTCAGCATGAAAATTGTGAAATCATCTGTAATAGTAAGAGGGTACTGAAGATGATGCTAATTAGTTAGGGTATTATAGATTGAATGTTATGGCAACCTCTATTTTCTGCATATATAAAACAATATAGTATTCATAGTCTTATTTGGAAAAGGATAAAAGTAATTGGTAAATTTGTTAAAACCATCTATATGGTCATTATTTATGAGAAGCTGTCAGATATACGTAGGAGTGATAATCTATGTTCAGTGGAATAGAGATAACAAGGCAGAAAATATCGAAAATAGAGGCTTAAAGAAGCATAAGGTTTGTTTGGGGTTTTTGATTATCTGATTGTTCATATAAGCAAAGCCAAAAAAAGATACCAATCAATATGCTAAGTACAGCTGAGAAAAAAGCAGATGAACTAATTTAGTTACCCCAGCTGGGATAATTGAGGTAATGGTTACAATTATAGCTGTCTATCTAAGCAAGAACATGTTCATAGTTGTTTCTTGTTCAATAAGACCATCAGAGTTAGTTGTATACAGTTGATGTTTTTCACATGTATCACCTATACATCTACCCTGAGCACTAGCACCTAGTAGTTCACTCAGATGATGATGGATTGTTATTTGAAAAAGGGAATATCAGGCCACCTTCTCTTCCACCAACGTGAACATCAGTTCTGACCTCACGAACTATATTCCTTGTACTCAAACCACGATTCTCACATCGCCAACTTGAGATCTTTAGTCGCGCACCACCATTTCCAGGCTCTCGAACAAAATTCAAAATTCATATTCCATTCATGTTGAGTTGTTAATATTTTTCTCTCAACCATCTCATGATAGACTATGCTATGAAAAGTTAAGAAGGAAGGAGTTGATATATTTAACTAAGCTAATCATTGGAGATGGTTTTGACAAAATACTGAACTGCTGAAAGAAAGGCATTCCAAACTAACATGTAAGACCCTGTACAAGTAGCTATCAGAAAGACTATATCTGGAAGAATATGTCAAGACTTTGCTCAAGTATTATTGAATTTAACAAGTTAGTTCCAATGTCACTTTAAATGAAAACATTGTCTCAAAGACTTATACTGCTGTAATTGTTCATGCAGAAGAAGGCCTTTTTATATTTTTAATCTGCATTTGCTATTGCTATATGACATCAGAATCTGTAACAATTGTTACACCTTTCAAGGTAGTGACGTTTTGTCTTGAGAATAATTTCCTAGTATCTATCGTATCACTTAAAATTGTGCAGTATACCATTGATAATAAGACAAAATAAGGAAATTAGGACTTTTGCTAGTTCTAGTCACAACAAAATACTTAATCAGATGGAAATAAAATGTTTTTGATTAGAAAGAATATCATCTAATGATGACATAACATGCAAATCACCAGACTGTATGAAAAATCCACCTGCCATACCATTGACCTAATCATCTCGATTGAAGTCTTGATTTTTTGTGAATGGTGTTTGGCATTCAGTGGTTGGTGTTTGATATTTGGTGGTTGGTGTACGGTGGTTGGTATCTGTAAAAAATAGCAGGTGGTGACATTTTGCGTGTTAATACCTTGTATTCAATTGCAGATTTTCACTTGAATTAGTAAATCAATTGGAGATCAATACAAAAACAATGAAGATAAATCAACAAGTCATTGTGACCAGAAAGTAATCATTTTCTCAGTCCCAAAAGCAATTGCAATAACCGCAGCCAAAATATTATTACAATAAGTAACAAATCATTTCTTTACTGAATCCTGTGTGTGGCCCCTTTGGGAATTAGTTGTCATGGAGACTATTCATATTTGTTGTATATCATGTATAAGAGTCTAATTTTCCTAGTTCTTGATATGAAATAATGTACCCAAAACCCATTGGCTAGTCTCGCTTCATTCTGGCTTCTGTCAATAATTTTACAGTTTTGATCTCGATTAGATCTTATTGATGTTAGTAGTATGGCCTTAAATGGAAGTTTGAATGTAAATTGAATGTAGCTACTTTTATGCAGAAAATGTATACACTGTATTCTGATAAAGAAACTAAAGAAACTATTATATTTAAGATGTGCAAGATCAAACAATTGCTTCTGATATTTTTTAAAGAAAGTGCACATTCAGCAAAACCAAGTTCTTAGATCGAACTCCTATGCAGTGTCTCGGTATAGACACTGCGGCGGGCAGATTATGGAATCCCCAAAATTTGGGGAAGATAGTCCCCCTTTTTGTCACAGATGTACTTGTTTTTCACACAACTTATAAAATATATGTTCTTTTATGTTCACCAATAATTATTTTGTCAAAATATTCCAAAATCAATGAAATATAAGAGGAAATCCCCGCGGAAGGAATTCTGAGTAAAAGTTGTGTTGATAAAAGTTTACCGCACGTGTTGTTTATTAGTTAATACGCGCAATTCAACCAATGAAATTGTCTAAATTTTACAATCACGCGACCTGAGCATGGGACTAGAACCAATCATGTCAGTTGTTTATTACGATGTTACCATGCTTATGGTGAGATACCTGCCCGCCGCAGTGATCACTGCACAGGAGTTTGTTCTTAGATAGAATAGAAGATGAATAGTTGTCATATGCAGTATATGTATGGTTTGGATTGTGCATCATTGCATTTTCATCATCTCTTCCACAGTTTCTAAAGTCACTGTTGTTCATGATTAGGCTAAATGGTTGGGAGACTATAAAATACTTTTTAACAGTACCTGTTTGTCAGAAGATAGATCAACTGATAATCCAGGACTAATGAAGTTGAGACGCTTTATTAGTATTTAATCCTGCGGAGGAAATAGGAAATAGAAAACATAAATTTTATGATTAAAGTGTCATAAATGTTGGGCAAAAGGAGATTATCTGATTATCAGGAATTATACTTGATCATAGTTTAGAATGATGTACCTAGAAGGTTTATAGCTTATTTTAATTATTACACTTTTGCATAACTTAGAGCATAACTTGGAGCACCACCATGAATATGTTTCACTGGAGAAAATTACATGTGTGTTACTGTCTAAAAATTAACATTAGTGAACCCAAATATATTGATTGATTTAGTTGTTCAATGATATTTCCTGTGTCTTTGAGACAAAAAACTTAATAACATCCGAATAGGTTATTAGTTACCAATTTGAAATTTATAAAGATCATTGACTTTTCATATAACGTTCAGAGGGACCCTTTCAGAATACGGATAAAATTAGGTCTACAATCTGGCATTTAACCCCAAAATATAGCTCTCATTTAGCACTAGGCAATGATATGATGATCATATGTTCTTTGGGCTTTGCAAAAGAATGAGAAAAAGTTACTAGATAGGTTGTTTATGTGTATTCAAAACTTGGGAGTATGAAGTCATGATATAGGTAGAACTGTATATATCACAGAACTATATGTTGCATAATGTGAGATATGAGTTACAGTAAAACCTGTCTGTGTTGAACAGTGAGCAGAGAAAAAAGATTCAGTGCTGGTAGGTGTTCGATACAGAGAATGTAGTTTATACAGAAGTCAGTAGAATATGTGCAGAGGAAGGACTGTTCACTGTCTAGTAGAGACAGGTGTTCACTATAGAGAGGAGTTCACCAAGACAGGTTTTACTATATATGGGAAATTCCTATCTGGGAGTGGGTGGTATTTGATTAACTTATTTCCATATTTTCTGTGTTGTTATCTGGTTTCAATCTGTCTGTAATGAAAACTTCTCATACTTCTCCCCTAATAGGGCTCAATAACCTAGTACCCCTTAATTTGAAGAAAAAATCTAATCATATGTGTACCTTTAACGAGTACGCTTACATATTTTAGAATCTTTTATCTCATATTTTGAAATAGCATCACATTTAACATGGTTAAAGTCAGTAATGATATATAACGTTACCAGAATTTGATTGGTTAAAAATGCTAACGTTACATACCAATAGAGTTAACTATCTGGCCACCAAACGTGTAAGTGCTCTGAGATGGATTTTCATTAGTAAGTAAAGATAGGATTTGACATATTGATACATGCCCCACGAGTTAGTCTCTGGTATTCTTTTTAAACTTGGTTAATTGGAGAATTTTATCATTTCAGATATTCATTTGATGTAAAAAGAAATAACCTGAAGCAGTATTAGAAAAACACTAATACATAGAAGCATGATTTAAGTAAAAATCAAAATTTTATATATATCTTGGTATTAATTTTGATTTTGAATACATTTGATATTTATTTTTATATATGAATTTTCCTGTAGCTTAGAAACTGAGGTATTAATTTTGCATATTCATATGTTAAGGCAATATTATTCCTGTAGTCATTATATAATCATTGAGAGTGTCATATGTAAAATGGCTGTTACTTTGAAGATGACTTATTGCGTGATATATAGACAGTTGCTTTGTATAAGAGCCAGAAGCAGACAAACAAGCCTATTGACTATTGACTTTACGTCATTGCCCCATCACTTTTCCTGCATCAATGATTGCACTCAAAAAGTAAATGAAAATGAATGTGTACAATCAACAAAAAGATTTAGGAGAGGACATGAATCCACTGTCACTGGAGCTCTGATTCAATGTTTCAATCGAAGCAGAAATAAAATGGTATTTTGACATTTCATCATCTCATGTGATTCCAGAAGGAATAGTTATGGTCCCATGGTTGTAAATAATTATTATTTTGTAGCAAATCCTTTTCAGTAGAAAATGAAGAATATCACATATTATACTGGAGGTCATTAACAGAAACTTCTTTAAATTAAGAATTCTTGAATCGATTGATGTAGCCATGGATACAATGACATCAGAGGAAAAGAACAATGAACTTTGGGAATTCTTGGCTACAACTATTGATCATGGAATCTTTAACTTTATGAAGTTTCTGTTAATGACCTCCTGAACACTAATGATACTGACAGATAATTATGAACTCTGATCAGACTTTCAAACTTCTAAAAAAAAAATTTTAAATTTTTTTATGTCTTTTTCTGATAAAACAATGATATAATCGTATATAACAATGATATAATCTTCATAATAAAACCAAATAGTACATCAATTCTGAGGTTATAATTCTCTGGGGATAAAGCTTTGTCAGCCACATGGCATCTTAACAAAGAGAACATGCTTGTAATCTGTTATTTGCATGTTAGAACAAGTACCTTGTCTCTTGCTTCGAGATGCTATTGCTAATTAATGTTCTTCCATCAATGAAATATACATTATTTTTGCACACCATTCCGCTTCAGAAAACTACCCTTTTTGTAGTCAGTCTGTTTCTACATGTATAAACCGGAAAACATCTATAAGAATAATTATTACCACCTTGCCGGGCCAGTTCTAGGGGTTTTAGTGCTAGTTTAGAAGGCATTGATTTTACTATATCGACCTGAGAAATGTGTGACGTCATAGTGGTGGTCCATATGGACCGGTCTAGAATATATTCTGGACCGGCAATTTTCCCCGGGAAATTAGATATCGTTCAATGCGTAAGATTTTCTTGCTGTTTCAGTCCTGGTTGTTAACGGTGGTAATAATACTAATAACGTCATTTCTGCGAGCAATATAGTGAAATATTGGACCGAGGGCCTTTGGCCTTTGGCCCTCGGTCCAATATTTCACTATATTGCCCTTAGAAATGACGTTATTGTACTATTATAAGTAGTATGCTCGTCTATGTCTCTTGTGCATATTGAATGAACATTGCTTTTAACAATTGCACCAGATTGATAGAACAATGTATGTGTTCTTAAGTGGCCCCTAACCTTATATACCTATCTTGTGTTATAATAATATTTATTTCATATTCCCACAACAACAAGGTCTATTGGGTACCTGACAATTCATGTTTTGATCATTTCATTTCCCTTGATGTCTTCATTTTCCATTGATTTGACTTCTTGGGGCCAGTTAAGTAGTAAATTCATTGATGTACCTTACAATATGGGTCTTTAATGAGATTTTTCCCACATCGTAATGAAGATACATTTACAACACTAGTAGATGATGTCACGAGTAATGTTCAAGGAATACAAATGAAAAGGTTTAATTTCATAGTAATATTACATTGTCTGACAACATCCATTTAATTAGTTCTTATGCCAGGTCTGTAGGCTCTACCTTGATGTTACAGCAACATATCAATGGTTTGGTAATAAGTCTATTGTAGCTAGGTACTATTGATCTCATTCTGTAGAAATTCACTCATGATTTTCTAATCGAAATACACCTTTCATATTCTGACACGCAGAGGGATGGGGAATAACAATTGGTTAGACTGCATGGGCAGAAACCTTCCCTATGTTCGACTGTTCGTCTGGTAGAGTTCGATATAGAAAAACATTTTCAAAATAATCCTTATTATTAGAAACTGGGGCTGACATCCGTTTTCTGAATTCCCAATATTATATTTATTCCAGGGAAGTATATATTGATACGCACCCTTGCATGTGCAAATTTCTTCAAGGCCCCATCCCTAACAATGATAAATGTATTTTACATGAAATTTATTGTACAATACAAGCAATTACCTATGAAAAATACAATATTCATTCTTCGTGCCTATTATGATGAATTCTATCTTAGATGCATTTTATTCTATTATTGGTTTGTCCGTATTTATTTTAAATTACGTCAGAATAATATTTATAATGAGCACAGCTTTGTTTACAGTTTTATCATGTTTACATTTGTCATTGCAGTTGTTACCAATATATTGTTCATTAATAGCTCTATAACATTCTAAAATACATATGGAAATCAATTAAAAAGTTATAATGACCTTTAAATTTAAATGTGTCCCTGATGTGTTGTTGACGGTATCTAGGGGTTATTTATATCTGATTTATTCCTATCCGTAAAGCGAATACTTTGTCATGTCTTCAATATCACTCTTGAAATAATAAAGTAATTCTTATTTATCTTTGAAATAAATTTTTTGAAACGTGATAAGACTGTACATTAAGATAAGTTATTCATGATGTAATTCAACTCAGATTTTGTTTTTTAAAATCATATAAATATGACATTTATTGAAGTAGGCATGTACGCATGTTATATTAGTTATTTTACATGCTTTTTTTACCTGAATGAAACGGCTGCTTATATTATAATAGTATTTATTTTCTAGAATTTGCCAAATAGACAGTTGACTTATGAAAATAAATACATGGTTTTCAATAGTCTTTACCATGCCCTTTTGATACTGATCATGGCCCATTTGATACTGATCATGGCCCATTTTGATACTGATCATGGCCCATTTGATACTGATCATGGCCCATTTTGATACTGATCGTGGCCCATTTTGATACTGATCATGGCATATTTTGATACTGATTATGGCCCATTTTGATACTGGTCATGGCCTATTTTGATACTGATCATGGCCTATTTTGATGCTCATCATGGTCTATTTTGATACTGATTATGGCCCATTTTGATACTGATCGTGGCCCATTTTGATACTGATCATGGCCTATTTTGATACTGATTATGGCCCATTTTGATGCTGATCGTGGCCCATTTTGATACTGATTATGGCCCATTTTGATACTGATCATGGCCTATTTTAATACTGATTATGGCCCATGTTGATGCTGATCATGGCCCATTTTGATACTCCTATTTTGATACTGATTATGGCCCATTTTGATACTCCTATTTTGATACTGATCATGGCCTATTTTGATACTGATTATGGCCCATTTTGATGCTGATCATTGCCCATTTCTTTAAACCATGTGATTCCAAATGGAAATATTGCCAAAGTCATCTATTATAGGCTTCTTTACATTTATGAGTAATTGATGACAAGATATTGTCGCAATACATTACAAGATGATAAATGTCTTGTAATTAAACCACATTGACAAGTATAAGTGAAAGAATGCTCAACAGCTTAAGTATAATTGATTAGCTGACGAAAGTTTTATAGAATACTCATAGAAGTTTTGCTCATAGTATCTTTATGGAGAGCTTCATTAGAGGAATTTCTTAGTAATTTTAGGAGGGGTGCATTTTCTTAACAGATTGATACCAAATTGGTATATGCCTGTATAATGTAGGAGTATTCCAGTTTCAAAATATATACCCTGTATTAATCAACTTCTAAGATTCTGAACCTCTCAATCTCGACAATCAACACCAATGACTTTTTTAACATCCATCTAAATATTATTTTTGTATCAATGTCATTTTAACAAATTAACATCTGTGACAAAATTAATGTAGTTGTTATATACATGTAGATAAATAATCATGAATCAAACTTTCTATTATAAACAACTCAAGGGTTAAGAAAATGTCATGTGACAGTGTCTCTGCCCTTTGCTCTCTCTTGTGGGGAGAGCCACTGGGGGTAGAGGGATGTGTTGTGACCTTTATGTAAGATTTTGTGTCTCTTTGAACTGAGTGTCTCAAAATAATTTTTTTTTGAAGCGTTAATGGTGTAATGATCATGGTATTAAGCATATTGTATTGGTTCTTTAATTGGTAATCAAAGAACCAGGCCAATTGATTTCTCAGGATCAATTTACTAAGATGCTTGACATTATGTGTACTCTCCAAAGTTTGACTTTCTAAGATCATATACATGTAACTTATTACATTGACTAAATCCATTCATTTGAATTCATGCTGGAAATCAATTTTGACTAATTAAACTTTGTTGTATCAATGTGTGAGAAAGGATCATATTTTGTGTAGAATCAACATTGAACTATTAAACATTATGAGTTAATGGTAGAACTTAATAACTACAGATATATTAAGATATTTAAACTGAATGTTTTGTTGATTTCACATTTTCATTTCCAGGCATTCACACATTCTTGATGGTTTAAGTTTGAGGGAGAAAAAAGAAGCAGAGCAGAGCTAACTACATCAAGCTGACATAGATATTGATAATAACATTATCTGGTAAGTAATGTTTCACTAACACTTGTAATACATTCTAGGGTCTATGCTAGACTATATAAAAGGTTGATGCTGGACTATCCACTTAATACATTCTATGGGCTATGCTAGACTATATAAAAGGTTGATGCTGGACTATCCATTGGGTCTTAGACTATGCTAGATACCTATGTTAATGATAGTTTAGAGACTAGACTGTCTAGGGCTATTGCTAGACTATGTAAGGGGTGGGATTGATGCTAGACTATTCCTTATTTACGGGACTTTATTAGACTAATTAAGGTATAAGGTTGATGCTAGTCCTTTCTAGAGTTTATATAAATATGACTAACTACCATTCTTAGTATGTACTGATGATCAAACACTCCTCAAGCAAAATTGTTGTTGTTTATTTGGCATTTTATCATTTGTATTTGGAGAATTTGCTGACTCACACATAACAGAGTAGTTATAGAATATGACTAGGTACATGATGTTGTTCAATCCTTGCCATTGTCTTTATTAGATGAAGACTCTATATTTGTTAGTATGCAAGAAGATACAATACAGTCTGGGAATTGTGCTATTGTAATTACATATTCTTTTATTGACTCTTATATATGTCAGTCTCTCCGACACATGGGGACACATACAGTTATTTTTATATACAATATTGACTCCTGTGTCAAATATGCTGTCACTTTTAACATGTTTGGCATATTAGCAAATAGTATATGGATTGCGATGAGAAAAAGAAGACAGTCCTAGTTCAACGAATCGTAATGATTGGAAACCCCATTTATTGTACTTAAGATCATATTTATTATCTAATTATACTTTGAACGTGAAGTGAAAAGTAGTCCCTGGGCAAACCATGTTTAATGTATTGAACACTAATTGTTGCAATAAATGTCACTGTGCCACAAATAATGGATATAAATAGATATGATAATGCGAGCCTAAAATCAGTTGTCTCTTAAAAAACTCAATTGATGTATACATATATCCGAAGCAGCATATTTCTGGCCTTCCTTTTCTAATAATTTGGTTTTGCCCCATTAAAAGAGAAATTGGCTGCATCTATTTTTATCAATAGTAGTGATTTGAAAAAATCAGTATTCAGGACTGATAAGATCTAAATGATACTAATATGAAATAAATGCCTGGTTTATTTGAAGGCATAAAACAATTCAAATTAGATAGCTGAATTTTGATGAACCTACCAGATTGGTTATAAGCCTAGATCAAATAATTATCTTTTGTTATTCAAGTACAGATGAAGCTCTCTTTTAAGGTGCACAGGCCACCTATTGAAAGGGTGTTTATATGCTAGTCCAGACATAAGCAACACATACCAACACCCGACACATTTATGCTAATTTGTACATGCCTCTAAGTAAAGCTCATGTTATTATGTATATCAGTAAAACATATGTTCAAGGCCTTCATAAATTGAATAAAAGGTGTATTGGATGGACACCTAACTTCATTGGAAGTGGACCTCATTTATAAAAAAGTAATTAGAAAATCAGGCAATATTAATCGGAAGTTAAACTGAATTCTGTCACAACCAAAGCTCTATATTTGGATATTCTGATACAGGTAATTACTTCAGCATAATATTTTAATATAAATTGAAGTTTTAGTATAAGTGTGTTAGGATCTGATGCAGAAGATCATGATTTAAAAGCCATTTTCAAGGTTTTTTTTCAAAAATATTAAATTACATGAATAATATAAGGATGCATTTAATTGCTTAAACAATTAAGAAATATTGTTGATTACTTGTGGTAACCCAAATGATGTAAGCCTATGGTAATGTTCAACTTGTCATCTGAGTTAATACTATAACTTGGTAAATCAATGGCATGATGATACTGGATAATGTAAATTCGTATATAGCTTAAAGATCATATGTTTTGCAGTATATTATCCCCATTCAACTGTTTAAACATACAATTAATGCATTTTAAAGCTCTAGGGTGTCTCTGCTTGAGTAACAGTGCAAAAAGGGTTCCATCTCAATGCCTCTTAATATGCACATATCCCACATAAAGTTTGCATTGACCATATACATATACGTACTACACTGCACATATTACTGTATGTGATAAGGCAACTGAAAGTCAGGTAAGGATTTTGTTAAGTTCATTTTTGATAAGATACATTGATATTATAAGTTCTCAAAATGTAGGATATAAGTTTCAGTTATTTGGTTAGTGAAGGAACTGTAGTAGGGATGTGTCCTTTGCTATAAAGAAACACTCCCCATTGATTATGCGTAGTGAACTTCTACATGTATGCAGAAGTAAATAGCATATTAAACCTAGATGGGGACTGTATGTATTTTCAGAAGTTTTAATAGCTTCCTAATCGGAGCCCCATTTTTTCACGTATATAAGTCATTCCGTACAAATTCTGCACAAAAAGTGTATAAATGTACCTAGATTTGAGTGTTATACATGTTCTTGTATAGTAGAAATGCTGATGAGTTCATCAATATAAATGCTGATTTACAGGAAAATATATATAATTCATTCTAGTTTTGTAAAAATATTGATAATCAAGATGCATAAAAGTAGAGACAATGTTTAAATCTTGCAATATTTGACTTGCAATGCATTATTTTCACCAGGTGCCTTGAGTGCACAAAGCGGAACATCCATGACAGTTTATCCCATCGTATGCACTCTGTTTTATGTCTTTACAATAAAAGTCAACGTGACACGCCTGGTATTTTGTCCTTTCATTCATATCGTAAGTGTGGTGGCTGGTTACATGCTTATACTCCAGAAATCTGTATTGATTGTGGGCTTGTTTTCATCATATCCTTAATACTCCAAGGTTGTTCAGTCTATACTTTCGGCTCAGTTACTGCTTCATAAACAATGCCTTTTGAAACAGTGGTGCTGATTTCCTGATTTTATTTATTTTTATGAGACTTTGATGTAAAATAACCCTTGGAGGCTGTTTGGAGAAGAAGTTTGAATTTTTTTATTTTTTCACATTCTCATATTTCACCTTACTTTTTTACTAGCATACATTTTCCCAATGTTCCCAATGAGCAATATCTCTTTTTACGTCATCTACACTAGCAATCTCTCCTCTACTGAAGAGTCCAGTGTTCTTTTATTTGCACTCATATATTAATGTACCACATCTTTTTTTCTTGCCTGAAGTGCTGATTGAACATACTCTACCACTTAGTTGGTGGAATTGTTCTAGAACTCACAAAATGAAGTTGCATACAAGTGGAATTGTTCTAGAACTCACAAAATAGAGTTACATACAGGTGGAATTGTTCTAGAACTTACAAAATAGAGTTACATACAGGTGTACCTGTTCTAGAACTCACAAAGTAGAGACTTGTTATAAAACTCATAAAATATAAGCTTATGGTAGATAGAGTGTCAGTTTTCAAGTTCAATTTTTTAGTGATTAAACCCTAGGATCGAAAATAGAATACCTTTGGAACACCCTGCATTCTATTTTCAATCCTAGGGTTTAATCACTAAAAATTGACAGTTTTATGGTGATGTAACTCCCTGCCCCTACCTACCTTTTAGAAACATATATGAATTATAGCTTGACAAAATTCTTGTCAAAAGTGAAAGAAGTTAAGATTTAATGTATTTAACTTATGACACGCCCCCATCTTCAATTACCAAGGTTTGGAAATCAAACTGGTAAGCTAGTATGAGACATCCCGTGTGTAATGATTTTCTTGAGGGTCTATATGACATAAGAGAGATGTGACATCATGTTTTGTTACTGATCAATCCCTGGCTACGTGAGCATCTCTTTGAAGCTGGTCTTTCCCATTAGGGAAGCATTTGGTATGCATGGATTTTTCTTCCTTTTGTCTTTGGTGTGAAAAGTCATTGCATAAGTATTGGTAATTTGGCCATTTTTCTGTAGACTGGAGGAGGAATGGTTTAATGTCACATTTGAAATTCCACTGAAGTACATCGGATGATTTACACCATTAATTAGGTGTTAGGATCTAGAATAAAAAATTATGGTGATGGCATTCAAAAGTACCTTTTGCAACCTTTCCCCCCCACCTGGGACTCACAAGGTCTTGTAGCTAGACTACAATTTCGAATGGGGAAACTAAAATGTGATCTATAATAATATCAAGATGATGGGTATGGTTTTGAAATTCAAAAATTTACTCTCAGGAGTTTATTTTTAAGGCCTAATGCCTTATTTTTAGCTCACATGGTGAGCTTTTGCAATCACTCACTTGTCCGTCTGTCTGTCCGTCCGTCCGTCTGTCTGTCCGTCCGTCCGTCCGTCTGTCTGTCAACAATATTGGCACGTTTTAAACCTCTGTCGATAGGATTCCTGTTTTAAGTTATTTCTGTTCAACATCAATACAGAAAACCCCCTATGACTCCTGGTTCAAAAGCTCGCCTATTTTCAAAATGGCCGTCACTTTTGTCTCGCGAAATTCACTTTTAGCCCATTTCCTAGCTAACCTCTGTCGATAGGATTCCTGTTTTAAGTTATTTCTGTTCAACATCAATACAGAAAACCCCCCTATGACTCCTGGTTCAAAAGCTCACCTATTTTCAAAATGGCCGCCACTTTTGTCTCGCGAAATTCACTTTTGGCCCATTTCCTAGCTTTACAAATAATTTCAGGTGTCCTACATTGTAAAAATCCATGTCAATGTAAAGATTAGATATATGTAATAATTTTGTTACAAAAAATCAGCGAAAAATTGTATCCATTTTTTTATTTTCAGCCATTTTAGTTAACATTGATTTGTCTATCTGACTCGCGAAATCCACTTTCTGTCAATAACAGTGGCACGTTTTAAAACCTCTGTCGATAGGATTCCTGTTTTAAGTTATTTCTGTTCAACATGAATTCAGAAAACTCCCCTATGACTCCTGGTTCAAAAGCTCGCCTATTTTCAAAATGGCCGCCATTTTTGTCTCGCGAAATTCACTTTTGACCCATTTCCTAGCTTTACATATTATTTCAAGTGTCCTACATTGTAGAAATCCATTGCAAAGTAAAGAGTAGATGTATGAAATAATTTTGTTACGAAAAATCAGCGAAAAATTATATCCATTTATTTATTTTCAGCCATTTTAGTTAACATTGATTTGTCCATCTGTCTCGCAAAATTCACTTTTGGACCATTTACCTTAAACCCTCTGTCGATAGGATTCCCATTTTAAGTTATTTTTGTTCAACATCAATACAAAAAACTCTCCTATGACTCTTGGTTCAAAAGCTCGGCTATTTTCAAAATGGCCGTCACTTTTGTCTCGCGAAATTCACTTTTGACCCATTTCCTAGCTTTACAAATAATTTCAGGTGTCCTACATTGTAAAAATCCATGTCAATGTAAAGGGTACATATATGAAATAATTTTGTTACAAAAAATCAGCGAAAAATTGTATCCATTTTTTTATTTTCAGCCATTTTAGTTAACATTGATTTGTCTATCTGATTCGCGAAATCCACTTTCTGTGGCACGTTTTAAAACCTCTGTTGATAGGATTCCTGTTTTAAGTTATTTCTGTTCAACATCAATTCAGAAAACTCCCCTTTGACTCCTGGTTCAAAAGCTCGCCTATTTTCAAAATGGCCACCATTTTTGTCTCGCGAAATTCACTTTTGACCCATTTCCTAGCTTTACAAATAATTTCAAGTGTCCTACATTGTAAAAATCCATGTCAATGTAAAGAGTAGATGTATGAAATAATTTTGTTACGAAAAATTAGCGAAAAATTATATCCATTTATTTATTTTCAGCCATTTTAGTTAACATTGATTTGTCCATCTGTCTCGCGAAATTCACTTTTTGCCCATTTCCTAGCTTTACAAATAATTTCAGCTGTCCTGCATTGTAAAAAGCCATGTCACTGTAAAAGGTAGTTGTATGAAATAATTTTGTTACAAAAAATTGGCAAAATATTATATCCGTTTTTTTTATTTTCAGCCATTTTAGTTAACATTGATTTGTCCATCTGTCTCGCGAAATCCTCTTTTGTACCATTTGCTTAAAACCTCTGTCGATAGGATTCCAGTTTTAAGTTATTTTTGTTCAACATCAATACAAAAACTCCCCTATGACTCCTGGTTCAAAAGCTTGCCTGATTTCAAAATGGTCGCCATTTTTGTCTCGCGAAATTCAATTTTGGCCCATTTCCTAGCTTTACAAATAATTTCAGGTGTCTTGCATTGCAAAAAGCCATGTCACTGTAAAGAGTAGTTGTATGAAATAATTTTGTTACAAATTATTGGCAAAAAATTATATCCGTTTTTTTTCAGCCATTTTAATTGACTGAGAGACAGATGGCTTGAAATAATTTTGTAACAAAAAATCAGCAAAAAATGTGACCATGTGAGCCCAGTACCCACGGTACTAATTTTTAAGACTTAAGGACAGAGATAAACTGTGTATGGCCATCATGAAAAAGTATTTTAGAATTCAATGAAATTATTAACAAGTATTAGAGTGTGAATATTATTTTTAATGTATATACTAAGGGGAGGCATCAAAAGTTCGATGTCGGATCGGAAACTAAATAAATCTAGTTTTGACTCAGACCCCCCCCCCCCTCCCCCCAAAACTAAGGAGACACACAACCATTAGATCCTTCCGCCGAGTGGGAAGACGAATAGATGGCATTATAAAAACAAAAATATAGTCCAATTATTGTAATTACATTAGCATCACCAGTGGTTGGATTTTGGTAAGTACATGAATGAAAAAGTGTATGTGTGGACCAACTCTGAGACATGATTTGATGTGATTAAGGTGCATTTTCTTTTAAAAATTTGACCTTTTTGACCTGCCTCCATCTGTCAAAATCAGAATTACATTTTTTGACATTTTCTATAGATGGCGTCTTCAACAGGTGAGATCTTTTGATTTTCGTGGGGAGTTTTGATTCAAACTTTTTTGACTGACAGAGGACATACTGGGGTATGATGCAATGATAGCAAAACATGTCCACAAATCTTAGTTTTCTCTTGAAGACAGATTGTTTGTATGGGAATACGCATGTTATAACAATTAGTTGGGTTAACCCTATTATCGCCCATTCTGGAGTACCACTTTTTTTTTATTTGGTCATATTTCTCAACTATTTCCAGTTTTTATTGGGACTTTCATTAATTTCATCTCTCTCAATGCGTTTGACAAAGTTTCATGGCACTATGGTCCATGCTTTTCCCCAAAAAGTGCTGAATAAGCATTTTTTCGCAAAAATTTACCCCGTGTTATTCAAATATGTGCATAAATTAGAGAAATTTATTGATTATTTTTCTAAATCACAAAAATTGATTCTAGGCAAAATGTGCTATCCAGATATAGCTCAATCAGCTCTGTAATACCTCCCCAGCTCAAACTAGACATCTCCCAACACATCCGTCATAGGCTCCAACCAGGAGTCAACTTTTTGTTACTTTGGTCATATTTCTCCACTGTTTCCATGATTTTTATTGGAATTTTCACAAATTTTGCTCTAGAAGGCTAAATCATTGGCCATGACCTAACCCTAACCCCAACAACATCTCTAACCCTAACTATAGCCTAACCCTAAGCCAGAGCCTAACTCTAACCCTTAACCTGAACACCAACACTACCCCTAACCCTAACTATAGCCTAACCCTAACCCTAAGCCAGAGCCTAACCCTAACCCCTAACCCTAACCCCAACACTATTCCTAACCCTAACTACAGCCTAACCCTAAGCCAGAGTCTAACCCTAACCCCTTACCCCAACATTACCCCTAACCCTAACTATAGCCTAACCCTAAGCCAGAGCCTAACCCTAACCCCTAACTCTAACCTCAACACTACCCCTAACCCTAACTATAGCCTAACCCTAAGCTAGAGCCTAAGCCTAACCCCAACACTACCCCTAACCCTAACTATAGCCTTACCCTAAGCCAGGGCCTAACCCTAGCCCCAACACTACCCTTAGCCCTAACTAAAGCCTTACCCTAAGCCCAAGCCTAACCCTAACCCCTAATCCTAACCTTGACTTAACCCTAAGTAATCAAATACAGTGTTCAGAATGATCATTTATCAATTGGGAGACCTATAATTGGAAATGTGTGTTGTTTTGGTTTTCTTTGATGAATATTCCCCAGGGTAGAACAACAAATGGAGAAAATGACCAATTTTTCTGTATCCTCCATACTAAATATTTCTCTGTAAACATTCAGAAGCAATAATAATGATTACAATTAGTTTATGTAATTGATAACACATGAATTGTTCTATCATTTGACAAAGTTTAATGTCACGATGGTCTGTACTATTTCCCAAAAGTGTCGAATAAGCATTTTTTCGCCAAAATCTACCCCGTGTTATTAAATATGCGCATAAATAAGAGATATTAATTGCCTATTTCTTTAAATTACAAAAATTGATTCTAGGCAAAATGTGCTTTCCAGATATAGCTCATTCAGCTCTGTACTACCTCCCCATCTCAAACTAGACACCTCCCAACACATCTAGCCATAGGTTCCAATTTTAGTCAATATCCCAGGAAAACATCTAATTGCAGAAAGGGGATGGGTAACTTTAACTATTCATATATCTGGAAAAAATAGTCGAATCTGCTTGCGGTTTGTATTATTTTACTAGAAAACAACTTGGGGTTACATTTTGGAGGAAATTACAATTGTAACTTAAAGGATGGGTCACTACTAGGAGACACACAACCATTAGATCCTTCCGCCGAGTGGGAAGACGAATAGATGGCATTATAAAAACAAAAATATAGTCCAATTATTGTAATTACATTAGCATCACCAGTGGTTGGATTTTGGTAAGTACATGAATGAAAAAGTGTATGTGTGGACCAACTCTGAGACATGATTTGATGTGATTAAGGTGCATTTTCTTTTAAAAATTTGACCTTTTTGACCTGCCTCCATCTGTCAAAATCAGAATTACATTTTTTGACATTTTCTATAGATGGCGTCTTCAACAGGTGAGATCTTTTGATTTTCGTGGGGAGTTTTGATTCAAACTTTTTTGACTGACAGAGGACATACTGGGGTATGATGCAATGATAGCAAAACATGTCCACAAATCTTAGTTTTCTCTTGAAGACAGATTGTTTGTATGGGAATACGCATGTTATAACAATTAGTTGGGTTAACCCTAAATACCATGAAAGTTGATCGCTTACTTCCGGTTTGAGAATTTGAAAAATTATTGCTAAACACGATCTAGTTTTTGTTAATTCCTATTGTAATTTGCAGCTTTTAACAATTTTTGATAGAATATAATCCATTGGAATGATCTTGACGAAGAAAGCATCAGGTAAAATCTTTATTTTTAAACCATTCCAAGGCATTCTGAGTTGAAATTGCCAAAAATTTGAAATGTTGAAATTTGTCGGATAGCAAACTGAAATGGGTTTGAACCCCCTCCCCCCCTAACTAGATTTATTTAGTTTTCTATCCGACATCGAACTTTTGATGCCTCCCCTAATGCTGTGCATGTAAGCACTATTTTAAACAAATTACAATTAATGTTTAAGAAGTTGCAAGTTAACATACCAAACTTTGAAAGATTTGATATAAGATGAAAGACGTTTTTGATTTTCCAAGGTTAAGATGGTTTAAAGATTTATGAATGCTACCTCATATTTATCACATATGGTTTTTTAAAAAATCTTTAAAGCCTCATTATTCAGACTGTAGGTTGAAGGTAAAAGTTCTTTTTTCATAGTCAGTCATTTATATCTTTATTCAAATGTTGAGGATAACCTTTACCAGTTCATAAATACATGCAATGGCTCCTTATTAGGATTCTGGATTCACATTATTTTTTCCTATTTGGCCATAAATGCATTTGCATATATTGAACATATAATAACCTACTTGTCATAGTTCTATTTCAAGGTTTTTCAAAATGAACTTGCTGTCAGGTACATCAGAAGCTATAGTAACCATAATATGTAACAATAATTAGTTCCATAAAAGATTTCTATGACCAAATAAACAAAGAAGATGTTCATGTAAAACTTATAAAATAAAAAATGATATAAATCTATTAGGCAGCAAGCAAGCCAGAAGAGTTCAGTTTGGATATTAAGCTTCATGATTAGCAGAGATTTTTTAGTGTCAATGGAGAGATTTATATGTTATGATATATTGATATTATTCATGTTATGTACAAATAAAACTGCCATTTTAAGTAAAAATACATGTCTTTTCAATATAGTTTCAACCTTCTTAGGCATGATTTGAAATAAAATATTAGAATCAAAGTATGTGATTGTCAATAAAACTGAAAAAATGACATGTATGAACTGTGAGGTATGAATACAATTTTTTTAAGTATTTGCAGAAATATATCAATACAACACGCTCAATCTGATCAGATTGGTATATTAGATTGTATTCATTGCTTCTACAGTAAACTTCAATTGTAAAGATTAGTTTAAGATTCTGTTATTGTAACTACACATTTCATTATATTTTATTGCCAATAGTAAGTTGTTGTTTTTTATACACATCATGACTAACATGTTTTACCTTAGATTTTCTGAATGTATGTTTTACCTGTTGTAGGTCAGATTGGTGAAAAAATCAGCTCAGTGAAGAGGAAAAACTAAGCAATTAAGGAGACCTCAACGGGTAAGTTTTAGCAATTTATAGATACATTGCAACAGGTGGGGTATTTTTAAGGAAGGGGGGTCTTAATAAATGTTTATTTTTCAACTTAAATGGAGCCCTGGTTTATCCTTGAGTGATGAAAGTCTGTATCATGCAAGAGTGGATACTGCAGACTTACTTTATATCCATGCTCTATAGATACTTAGACGTAATAGTAATTGTTGCTCCCTGATTAACACCTGGCCAGTGTGGGTGTATATATAGTATAAAACCTATCTGAAATATTAATGCTTGGACTGGATAAAACTGTTCTTATAAAATAGGTGTTTACAAAGAGTATTGTATCATATCTATTACTTGGATATGATATTTACAAAAGGGGTGTTTACATTTGGAAGTATTCCCTTACATCATAATCAACCATGATGTCTCATTTTGTCTGATTAGATTCTACAGTATCACTTGTGTCTTACTCTTAACATTTGTTTGATTGACTTTTTTAAAAGATAGCTGCTTTGTTTACTACACTTTTTCACTTTAAGAGAAACCTCTGAACTCACCAAGCCAAACAGAGCTTGTCTTTGATTTTATTTGAAAGAAGGACGGTTCCCTATATATGGTCATTATCCTCTTGCAGTCATTGTTTACCCAGTATTGACCAACCAACTTTTCTCAAGAAAATGTTGATTTGAATTGATTTATGAGCTGGGCTAACTGTTCAGAGTATACTTTAGAATTAACCTCTGCGTTCAGGTACCTGTGCCTTTGTAATTGTGGCAGTGACAATTGAATTCAAAGCATGTAATGTGTAGGCATAAAGGTTGATAATTACATGATAACCATCACACTAATGACAGATATACTAATATCAAAAATATGTCTCATCATATTAGAGCGTTTTTCTAGTTAAACAGAAAAAAGTGATGAGTATCAGAACAGAATGCAGAATTTATCTTTACGCACTTCAGCAGAGTAGAATCACATTTCAGACTCACATCCCGGTCTCACATACATTATGTCATTGAGTCATCTATGATTTGTCATTCACTTATTTTTAATATGTATTTATAATATCCAAGATGCCCACAAGGTGTATTGGTACAGTTTCTAAAAAATATAATGGCAGATTAAAAATACAACAGTAACCCTTTAGCAATTTCACATAGCTTTCTTGCTAAAATTGTCAGCTACTTCACATGTATCATTTCTTCATTTTTCTTCATTCATATGTATACTGAAAGGTATTGGTTAGTGAAAGCATATATGTTACACAGTTAAATTATTTAAGTTTTGTTTACAAACCATGAAATGATTATTATGACCAGCGGGATAGATACATTCTTAGAATTCCAAGAAGACACTGCAAATATGTACTTTTATAAATGGATTGTACAATTCCTCGTGTTATGTAAATAACATTCCACGAAAAATAGTTCTTCAACAAGTTTTTATGTCACTCCCTGGGGTGTTGGTTAAATAAGTTTTACTATATTTATGGCTTACAATTGTTTTGCTTAGTTTGTTTAAAAGTGCAAGAAAATTACTGGCTATTTCAAAATTGAATTATCTTGTGCTATATCTGTATATTCTATATATATCTAGCATTTGCTCTCTAAGATCATAACTGATCGTGACATCACTGTATTTAGTTTAGTTTATTTTGTATGCAATTATTGCTTACTCAGTAATTTAGTTTAAGTCGAGCATTTAATTATAATTATTATTTATGATGTGCATATGTAATTTGTTCTATGCGATTCTATCCTTCGTACTTTGTGAAGAATTTAATATAAGGTAACAATTGAACAAAAATAAATAAAAAATATATCGTAATATGGAGGCTTGTGTCCAGTTTAGCTTCTTATCTGTTGAATATTTACATCTTCCATTTTTTCTTTGTCATTTATCAATTCATATTAGCACAACCGTTGCAAGTGCTTACTTTAGAATGCATTCTATGAATTAGAGACATTTTAATGATTTTGACCATACAATATAGTCAGAAAGATGTGTTGCTACTGTTGATAGAAAATCAGGGTATATCATGTCAGAATTTTATTGCTTGTTATGTCGCCTAAGGTCTTGCTATGTAGATGTTTGTGTCTTACATACTTACATACAGCATGGGCTTTCAATCTATTGAATGCCCATGCATACAGCAAAGACAAATCTATAGTTTGTTCACCCAGAAGAGTATTAAGCTGATTGGTTGTTATTTAATTGTTCAATTGTTTGAAAGAATACCAATAAGTAAGATAAGTTATCCATATTAATTTATGCATAAATATTCAGTGCTTAATGTTTGTTGTCCCATATTGATCTGCCTTATATAACCTTTTGCACGAGACTCATTTCACTTTTATAATATTTTAAGGACCAATTTTACAAGTTGGTGTTATTAAAACCTTTTTGCCCCTGTACTTGTTTTTAAATTCTAGAGAATTATTAGGTTTGTGTATATTAGACTGTGTTGTCTCAAAAACACATTCTGTCATCATCATTTTCTCAGTTGTTGTGTATGTAAGGTTTCGACACACTCTTTAATGATCATTTCAAAGTTGGTATACACCATATATGCAACATTTTATCACAAAGGGCCATTCTATCAAATATATTATGAATGTATTAATATACTCAATAATTGATATTCTACTTGACTGATGTTGAACAAGTCTTGAGTGAAATGTTATGGCATTGGTTTCTAGGGGAAACCACACATCCAATACCTACTCTCTTTCCTGTTTGCACATTATTTTCTATTTCAAGAGATCCATTTTGCAACATGTAGTTCACCTTTTATTCAAAAGTATTTTAATGATCAGTGCATGTGTCCTTTTCTTCCAATCAGATACAAGGTGATACTGTATTGCTGGCAACATTTCCAATTGACCTACCAATGCATTCTTTACGATTTCAATTATTCTCCCAAATAGTAAAGATGCACTTCCACATAAACAGAAAAATGAACACATATAATATTACACATAAAATAAGCACTTTTGGTTATTTTTAAGAACATATGGATGGAATGCTATGAGTCGATTAAACCATTTTTTCAGGAAATGTTGCTCACTTGTGTAAGATGGGATGGGATTGGATTATAATTAATTTATAATTATATGTGAGGTGTGTCATAATTATATATAGGGTGTGACATAATTATTAAATATAGGGTGTGACATAATTATATATAGGGTGTGACATAAGCACCTGATCTTGGACTCCTGATTTGTTAACACATGTGGTTAGAGTTCTTGATAAGTTTTGCAAATATGTACAGTATGTTTTCCATTTCTAGTGGACATCATGCTAATGAAAGATAAGTTTAAGCCTTTTGTCCCTTTGGTTCGTTATACTTACCATCCCATATTTTTACTGCAATATGAATGAAATGCACATAATATTAAATCATTTTAATATTCAAAACCATGTCTTATAGTATTTAAATTGGTTGGTGTATTTGCTGTTGATGATTTTCTTGAAATGATAGAATTATTACATTAAAATATTATAGGACATTTAGTTGTGGTTGATAGTCATCATTATTCAGCATTGCTTTTGTTTGGCTACATCTTATTGGCTTCAAATTATGTCATATTGTTCGTATTGCCTCCTCTCTATTATGTATTATCTGAAAATTGGTTCATTATTGACAATTTTGTATCAGTTGTCTATAGAGAGCAGGCTAGTGAGAATAATGTAGAGATAGTGTGTTGATCATCAAATTGCATGCCAGCTAACAGGGTTACTTATATGGAGACTTACAACATTAAGAAAATCACATTTACTCCATTCAACCAATCAATACAAGTTAATTATTCACTGCTAGAGAGGAGACTTGGATACAGTATATAATGTGTTCGTGAGATTGACACTGCGCTACTTGTTGGTATTTCTGGCTTATTTATTTTCGTAGCTGGTCGATCACGAGTGAAAAACAATTTTACATCTGAACTACTTTGGCATGGTACATGAACATAAGAAATGAAAACTATATTTCCCTTGATTTAAAAAAAATATAAGTGCATGGGATCAGGTTTACATGGAGTGTAACTTATCGAAGCGTTACATGACTACTATTTTAAAACTACCAGAGCGTTTATCACACTAAGGAGGATACTACTTCGCACATACTTTTTTGGGTTCATCAGTTGTGGTAAGTACTACATTCATTTCTCAAATCATCATGCTGTATGTTTGGTGTGGCTTCTGGTAATTGCTATCAGAATGCAACTGAAGATGAAATGTATCGGGTTCATCAAGGATGGTGTTTATCTTGTCAAATGTTGAAGCTTCTTGATTTGTTTTGGTATTTCCTTTTCCCAAAGGGCATTGACAGCCCATTTATGAATGATGATTACATTGTATGTGCTTTGGGTCAACCTGAGAGTCTGTGATATATTACTAGTCATAACTTGTAAATTTGTATATGTGTTTCTAATTTTTTAACGATTAACAGGTGTCTGAGCGGAGTCCTTTGGTTTATTCTTGAAATACAAAGTCTGATAAAAAGGTAGCTTGCAGTTGCAAGTCACAGGTATACTTCATTTTCTGTTGTTGTCCTTGGTGTTTTTGCAAAATAGGAACCTTAACTGGCCTCAGAGTAATTATGCTAAACAGGTTATTCAATGTATGATGAAATAAAACATTTCAGTATGAATGTTATTTTAGTGTGTTTTTATCGACTTTTTTAGTTTTTGTATATTTTTTAGTGAACATGCAATACAACATTTCAAAATGAATATTTACGACTTTAAAGGTCTTTACGTTATTGAAATATTCACAGCATCTTTTCAATTGTGTTTCTTCATTATCTATGATTTAACCTGATTGTTACACTGTAAAGATATAACATGGGAATAGGGTGACACTGACATATTTTTACTCATGGACTAGACCAATAAATAGAGTGTGGAGAACAATTTTATGATATTTGTAAGATGCTGCTTATTTTTTCGTGAAGCCACTCAGTAAAATTACGATTTCTCTATTTACAAAAATGTTCCCGAGACACAAATCCATTGACGTAAAGTTTGTTTTAAAGTAGAAAAGCCCAAATAAGACAATACAAACTTAGATCAAACCTGGAAGACTGCAGATTTCATGTAATGATTTACGTTCATGTAAACAAGTAAAGTACATGTAATCCTAATATAAAACACTGGCCTATGTGACATGTAATAACATGTTCAAACTGAAATATAGAAAATTTTCAGCATAGAATTTTCTTCTGTGTTCTGTATACCCCTCTACCTGCTTAATAAGGCAATGCATCTTCAAATAAAACCTTAGCCAAGTAGATTACAGTCTCTGGAACACTTTTGTAAATAGTTTTCACAAGCAATTTCGTTTGAGAATCTCAAATTTTGTCTTCCCGATTTCAGTCATGAATTACGTCAATTTCTCATGCAAACTTTGGGTAGACGTTGTTATTCCTGGACGCCCAAACTTGTCAGGAACACATAGATACTTGAATGATCTTGATTGGACATCAGGTTGCAGAGAAATCGTAATTTTACTGAGTGGCTTCACGAAAAAATGAAAAGGCTATACGCCTCGTTTAGCATACACCTACTGATGTACAGTATATTGTATATACCTTCAATTAGAATATAGAGTATCAACCAATATTGTGTATCTATATTATTATAAAGTATATACAGTTCTGTTAGTAATTGCAAACGGAATTATTTGGAATGACAAAGTATAAATTTTCACCTTATTAACTTCTCTGGTGTTCCATTATCAAGTTTATCGTCTTAAATAACTCCATCACCATCAAGCTTTGCGTCATAATATCATCTGACTGTAAAGGTCCTCATTTGAATGCATTCATTGTGTAGCCATTTGTAAAAATATATGTGATTGATGTAGACCAACTGATACATTCAGTCTTAGTGTAATCATGAGGGGGTCAAATATAGGGAATGTTGAAACTACAGTACATAATGTTTGGAAATCAAATATGGTAGGAGGATTCCTTTAATTTTCCAATGGAAATTACACAGTTTACTGTCAAACATTATTTGCTGACTTCTTGAAAATCAACAATTTGTGTGAGTGTAAAAGTGGGAAGTCAGGATGCTGCGAATTAAAAATAGTATTCCTAGCCTGAGTTGAGAAACTTAAACTTTCATGATTATGTAAAAGAAACAAATATACAAATCTGAGAAAATTGCTCCCTAGAATTCAATGTGTTTTACAGTACAGTGCAGTTGACCCAGTATGGTAATTGCAAAATTGCAGTAGGAAAGGGAGGAAATTGCATTCTGGCAAAGCACCTGTACAAAATGAAAATACAGGGTGTCCACAAAAAAAGTAAACCGAACTTCAAAACCAAATTACTAGAATCCTGAGCATTTTTATTTTAAATACAAAGGTAGCAGTTCAAAGCCTAATTTGTCCTTCATCAAATGGTGCCTAGATCATTATGTAACTGTCATGTATGAATGAGCAATCATGACCATTATGAGAGGTGGTAAAATGAGCGCTGTGCCAAGTTATCTTCCTGTGTCAGTGCGTAATTGGCTTAGTATTCTTTTTCTGTTACATTATGCTCAAGGACAGGCCTTCCATAATGAACTGGACTGAGGACTGAGTGACTCTCTTATGTAAAAAAGTTTGGCATAAAGCTTAACTTACTCTAAAATAGGCCTGCAAAAATGGTTTAACTGACACCTGAGCAGAAGAGCCAACAAAAAATTCTTAAAAGCAATTCAATGTCCTGTTTAAAAATCCCCATTCTTACTATTGAGAATGGATTCTACCAATACTCTACCACATGAGTCAACTTGTTGAGACTGGATCAACTTGAGTTCTTCTGAGAAAATGAGGATTTCAGCAAGGGATATTGACTTTACATGGGGAATACAATTGACTCCAATGCTGTATATCATCATGTAGAAGTTTCAATGCTGATTAAGAGGCTCTTGGATCCAATTTCCCGAGAGGGAGGTAAGTTATGGAAAAGTATGCAAAAAGTGTGAAGAACATACATGTATAACAAGTTTGAATTCAAACATTAATAATGTTTTGAACACAAAAAACATTTACAGTGTCAGACCTACTTGAATACTAACCTGGCACAGTGCTGATTTTACCACCTTTCATAAAAATCATGATTACTCAGTCATCCATGGCATTTACATAATGATCTAGGTACCATTTGATGGAGCACAAACTAAACCATTTTACTGCTATCTTTGTATTTTCAAAAATTGCTTAGAATTCTAGTATCATGGCTTTGAAGTTCGGTATACTTTTTTGTGGATGCCCTGTAGATAGAAAACAATAGAAAAATTGACAATTGATGTGAGTGGGAATAGATAGATAGATAGATAAATAGATGCAAAAGATCCACTTATTTGGCATGTTTCACCCTATGTGCAGTTCATAATCCATGCTTGTGATTGCTAGTATTAGGTGCTCATCCTCTTACATATTAGATGTAATCATACTGAAGGGTGAACTGAAGGAAAAGAATCAAATCATTGATTTTTGGGGGAATCGATCTGCTGGTTTAACTTGCATGTTTTTTAAACATTTGGCAGTGATGCGCATTCATACATAGAGGTATAGAAATTGTTCAGTGTCTAAATGCTGGATCAGTCTTAACAAAAGTAACCTCTATCTTCTATTTCCATATGATTAGGAAAAATATTGTTTACTTTTGTAAGATCTTGACGCCTTTAAGCATCTAACATTCATTTCACAATAAAACTCCTTATATGGCCACAAAAGTTCCATTTGAGATTGTGAAGAACTCATCAGTATTAACATTCCAAAACTAACTTTTAAAGTCAGAGTGTAGTGTAGCTAGCTGATAGAGACTGGGGGTAAATATTGTTAGACTCATGAGAATCTACCATCTTTATGAGTTTATAAACTCACCCAGTTATTTCTTTTCTAGATCAGCTTATTTGTTTTCATTAGGCCGTGATCTTATATTAATACTCTTTAATAAGATTGCAAGATTATTGCTATATATTTCTAATTGTGTTTGCAATCAAGTGATTTGTTGCAGAATTGACAAGCATGAAAATTATTTGTATGGCCAGTTACTAATAGTCTCTGTATTGATTGTTCAACTGACAGAGAGATGAGATATTCGACATAGAACACAGAAGGCACAGAGAACATTATTAAATTAAAGTCATACTCCTGCTTGCCTTTATCACTCTAAGATAGCTTATTGAATTATTTTTGCAATAGTGTCTAGTTGAATAAGAAATATTCTGAATATTTTCTGAAATGTCGGTCAATATAACCCCTTTTGAAAAATGTCTTGACAAATTAGTTTTCTAATACCTCTGGTCTTATTAACCTGTCACACACTAATTCATCTGTGATGTCATTTTTCCCAATCTTTAGGTCTTGTTATATTCATTTATAATTAAGGTTATTTAACCTGGCACCCTAACAAAAGTTGCGCAAGAAGCTGAGCTAGCATCACAATGAGGCTCTTCAAGGGTAAATGTTTCATACTTAATGCTTCGTGTTATGAATTTATCTATACCCCAAATCCGCACTCTGGAACCACTGTACTGTGTGGTACATTAAGGGTATGGTATCATTTGAGTATGGCGCTATACAGTGTTCATGGTACCACACCATACCAATTTAGTCTGGGGCACCATATTTTATGGTACTGTGCAGTACCATAGCCAAAACAGTATTGTATGGTACTGTTTCAGATTGACTGTGTAGCTATTAGACCATGGGCCAGTCCAGGTTAACAATATAACAGTGTTTTAAATAATAAAAATGGTGTTTGCACTTTACGTTAGGAAACAGCCATTTACACTACCTACCTTTAAACAAAAATCAATTGATCATAGAGTTCAATAGAAACCCGAGAAAAGCACTCTTGTGCCTTAAAAGAAATAGTCTTGTCAAATGTTTTTTTATTATTTATTTTTTTGTATATCTTGGTCCAGTTCCGCAATAATATAGAATTTTATTTATTATTGTGTCTAATTTATTTAGTATATTTGAGCAGCTCTGTAACACCGTAATAGGCAATTAATGATGGATAAAGGGCAAAATTGTCAATTTATGGCACTGTTCAAATATGTTTAATTTATTATGAAGACAATGTAGATGCTAATGTTTTCACTGCTACTTTATTCTGGATCACATTTCCTTGGATAACAAACTAATATATTTCCAATTATTGGAAAGAACATTATGACATTTTCTGCTTACTTGAGAGAAGTCAGGGACTAAGATCCTCAAGGTATAACCAAATTGAAGGAATTTGTCACTTTTTCAGTTTATTGTGAAAAATGTTCATGATAATTATGAGCTAATTAAGGTAATATCATTTATGATCACTACAGATATGATGTATTGAAGTCATAATTTTTAACCTGAGCTATAAAAATGATTATGCAATATAATTTCCAAAATCAAACTACATGTATTACTTGGTAAATGAAAACACACACATCATCCAAACCTTACAAATACGTGTTTAAATGGTAATATGTCTTGATGATCAAGTATATTGATTTCTGATTCTCAAGATAGCATAGCTGTTTCTACCATTGTATGAATAAATACTCATGGCTCTCTCCTTTTGGATATATACATAAAACAGTGAAGAATAGCTTTAGTTAGAATGAAAGAGACAAACATACATTTGTAACGTCTTCTATGAGACACATTTTGTAGAAATGCTAAAAAAGCAGACAATGATACAGAGGAATTTACTGGGATAAACATGACCATTTAGCTTCATTGTCTTGCATTTTCAGATTGGCTCGAATTCCCAGAAAAATGTACTGTGAATCTTAACATCATGGTTAATATCTCGTTTCTTATCAGTAAAACAGAAAGATGTTTCATAATGGAAACTTAAAGATTCTTGCAAGATACTCGGTCTTGAAATTTCTGACATGTATGACATCATTTATCACATGCACGACATCATTTATCATATATCTGACATCATTCCTCATATGTATGACATCATTTATCAAACATATGACACCATTTCTCACACATAGTATATGACATCATTACTCACACAGTGATATAATACAGTGAGAGTTGAAATATACTCATGTCATCAATCATCAAAGTGCATTTTGCATAAAGTTTACTATGTATTCTCATCTGAGTTGGGAAAATTCCCAAAAATGGCCTATGGAAAAACATGTTAAAAACCTAGACAAGCCTGGATGATAAAACCATATTGTATTGAGCTTATATTTCTGATACTTGTGCAATACAGTTAAACCTATTACTTTAAGACAATTTAAACCAACTTTAAAAGTATAACATATCCAAAGAAGAAATTATTCACAGCTCTGATGGAATTATCTGTGCTTTAGTATATGAAGATGAGATTAAAGTGATATCTTCAGATACATTATGGGAGATATAGATATTATCCTATATGAGGTTCAGGATATCTGGATTATCTCAAGGCCAATATGATATAACTGCCTGATATCATTTATCACATGTAGGCCGTTATATTGGCCAAATCTCATATAGGATAATCTCTATATCTCCCATAATGTATCTGAAGATATTCTATTATTTTAGGATGTTTATGTCCAGTTTTGTTTTCTTGGCTGTGGCCAGATTTTCCTGTTCTTTCAGATATTCATACACATTTATTTTCTCCAATCTTTGATTATTAACTTGATAGGTATGCTCTTTCCCTTCTTTTAACCATCAAACAGATCGTGATTGTCTGCGTTTTTCTCCATTTTCATTTACAGTTATTATGCGAACGTTACAAAACATGAACCAATATGCGAATGGCAATTATGACATAGCGGGCAGATATACTATAACTGCCCATTTCGGAGCGGGAAGTAAAGCTATATCTGCCTGCTGATGAAAATATAAGTTTTTACAAACCGGCTTTATGTACCTGTTACACGTCTAAGTATGGGATAAAACCACATATTAACCTTCTTATTCTTGGCCAATTATTTACCATATACTGTCTATGAATAATCACTTCACTATCAATTATATTTGATATTTGTGGCACACGCTTAATATTCCTTATTGATTTGTTTCATGACATTTGAGTCACTTTTGTTTGGGATTAATAATTCAACTTATTTGGTACTTGATAAATGTAATACAAAGCAATACTCAAGGTTATGACTTATATGACTGTCTAAGATACTTGTAGTATTGTAATGCAAAGCAATACTCAAGGTTATGACTTATATGGCACTCTAAGGTACTTGAAGTATTGTAATGCAAAGCAATACTCATGGTTATGACTTATATGGCACTCTAAGGTACTTGAAGTATTGTAATGCAAAGCAATACTCATGGTTATGACTTATATGGCACTCTAAGGTACTTGAAGTATTGTAATGCAAAGCAATACTCATGGTTATGACTTATATGGCACTCTAAGGTACTTGTAGTATTGTAATGCAAAGCAATACTCA
This sequence comes from Owenia fusiformis, assembly GCA_903813345.2. NCBI lineage: Eukaryota > Metazoa > Annelida > Polychaeta > Sabellida > Oweniidae > Owenia > Owenia fusiformis. The sequence goes on from CAIIXF020000001.1 coordinate 36,151,884, forward strand.
TGGTTATGACTTATATGGCACTCTAAGGTACTTGTAGTATTGTAATGCAAAGCAATTCTCATGGTTATGACTTATATGGCACTCTAAGGTACTTGTAGTATTGTAATGCAAAACAATACTCAAGGTTATGACTTATATCAAGGATTCATTTCAATTTTCACATAATTTGAATCAAAATACTTTACATCTTTAGAATTCAAGGAACAGCAGTCACATCTTCGATCAACTATTGGTTTGTAAAGTTAATCCATTTACCACTGAATCAGAGCCTAACTAAATGATGAAAGAATGACAAACAGGAACCTAGTAGTTCTCTTTCATTGTCTTATTAACCCAGAGTACAAGATTGGGATCTCAACTAACCTTTAGATATTTGAAAATTTTACCATTGAGGGGCCCTGTCCCATTATTATTGTAATATGTTGAAAATGAGACATAACATTAGGGTACATCATGAGGTCTAATTTTAGGCCTGTCAAAACTGAAATGCAGATTACTTTCTTATATATGCTGATATAAAGCAGACCATGCAGAACAAGCATTGTCATTCCTTGGAAGACAAGTAATAGGCAGAAATCAAATCAATTTTTAATATTTACCCAAAAAGCCATTAACTGATTTTTGAGTTATTTCTAACAGCGAATTAAATCCTGATCTAAGGGCAGTTGTAGAATAGTCAGTCTGCCCCAGTGGGACGTAAACCTTTGATTTCTGGTGTAGGCTCATATTTGATTTATGTTGCTTCACATCAGTGTTATACATCATCCATTGACAGTAAATGCAGCAATATGTTGGCATTGGATATGGTTAGGTCATTTTAAGTAGCTCACTGCCAATTCATATCAATTAGTCTTAAAATATAGGTCTCATTTTCCCACTTTCAAACCAGTAAACTCAAATTGGAAAGTTGTTGAAGATCTAATTGATGAATCTCCATTGACTTATTCAATCAATACATTTTGTATATGGCACAAGTATTAACCAAAAGATCACAAGAAGAGCTATGCTATGTTTTTAACTTCTATGTAGATACATATTTTGATAGCAAGACCAGATCTGTTATAATAAATATTTGATTAGAAATTAGATTGATTTACATTTGCATTTACACCAACCAATGACTGGTGTGAGGTACAAAAAGTGCCTTATACCTTATGTTTGGCAAAATGTCATCAGTCATTATCAGGAGTAAATTTATAGCTGGCAAACCTAACCTTGTTAATGTCAAGCTATTTCTAATTCAAGTAATTTTTGAATAGAATTCAAAAACAGTTGATAACCATTGATAACATTTTGTGTGTTGCATGTCATGGGATTGATATAAGAGATGATAGTGAGACATGTTCAAGCACCATTTGATGGTTTGAAATTCTCAGCCATCACATCAGCTCTGTCAGTTAGTTCATTTAGTGTAATTCATTTTTCACTATTCTGTGTCACTGTGTGCTCTGATAGGGGGCTGATGGGGCTTTAATGATGAACTTGATGAATATGAAAACTGTTATTTTGCAATCTCCAGTGACATTACGACTGACATTTCAATTTGAGCTAAATCTATTACAAAACCCATAGTCCTGCCTACTATAATTGTAGGTTCCTATGTGTCTTTCTAAATAGGATGAGAGAACATCCATTATACATGAAATGTATCCAATTTGGTATTCCCAAAGTCCCCTGTGTACATTTGTAATAATCTAGAGGTGACATGCATATAGAGGGCTTTTCAAGAAGTACTGATAATGAAAAGGCTGCAACTTTTTTGTTGGGTTTACATTTCTGACCATCCTTGGAGCAAGGGTATATAGTATATAGTTTATGAATTTACGCATAAATGAATCCTTTGAAGAAGGATGATTTTCGACTCATACAGAAAAGTCTCTCTCTTCATGTTTGTAGGAATAAGAAATTTCCCATTTTGAATCCGTCCATCTCACCATGAAATGATTTACATTTATGTCGATCATTAATTTCAAATGTAGCAACCTCTGCTATGTTAACCTTTATGGTTTGTTGAGTTTGCGCTGAGCAGTATAAAAGCGAACTATATCCTTTCGGGGTCCTCTGACTACATTCTCAAATGATTTATAGGCTTCACCAAAGCATTGAGCGTTTCTATTGTTGATCTCTTGCATAGGGTTGTATGTTTATGCTCATAGAGATGAGAAATCTCCTATCCATCCAGGGGGAGAGACTAATATGTTCTTTAGAGTGAAAGAATTTCTTTGCTCCTCTCAAGGGTAAAGTGTTTCTTATTGTTGTAAACTGGATCGTTGCTTCACTTATTTATTCTTACTCCAGTGCAAGGAGGATTGGCTCCCAGAGTGCACCACCGATATTCTGTCCCATATATGGGTATGTCGTAATACAAAATTCGAATTCAAACAGCCGCCATTTTGTTCACTTCAACATTTAAATCGTGAATTTTGGTCTTATTTCCAAACGAAAAATTCCAAAACTCACAAGAAATGATCGAGATATTGGTTCGAATCTTTTGAACTGTTTATTTTGAATTTATAGTCGGTTTTAATTTCAGAAAATAACGACATTTCGACGTTTTCATTGTTGGAAAATATCGAGTTTCGATCCTGGGAGCCAATCCTCCTTGCTCCAGTGGGACCTTCTATTTCAAAAGGGCCAACCTGAATGTTAAACTATGTAGATTGGATGATGTAGTCATACATCCCAGCTTCCCTAAATAGTGCATTTGCCTTTGTAATGTAAGGATGTCAATGCCTCAACATTTTGTACTTTTAGTGGCTGTCTGTGCCAAACAACACTGAACTAATGCTGATTAGTTTTGAAAGATTTTGTTGTAGAACTACATTTTGATCATGTACTTATATCCTCAATGGATCATTTCTACCTTGAAATTGCTTTCTATTTCATTGAGTTCTTATTTCTGCAGGAAATGCTTCACTTTTGGATGTCATTGATAACATGTATTTTTAATATAGGGGTGGTTGTAGTCTTAATTCTTCATTATTATGTATTGCCTTGTTTATCTCTACAATCTCCTCCCTTGTGACATAATCTTTGATTGGTTAATGCCTTGTTCATGTCTTGTTCTAACTTGATTTGGACAACTTAATTGTAGCTCTATATTCATTTTAGTACAATCAAAAATATGTTTTAAAAAATGAAATGGAAATATCAACAGAATTCAGAAACACATATGTACACTATATAGTATGCATCTTAATACCAAACCTGATAACCCGAGAGCACAGCTTCAATTAATACACAGACACCAAGAAATGACTCAGAATGAGCTGAAGCTACGTGCTACGTTCAGTAACTGATTGGCCATGTTTTCCTGAGGCTGTGTAAGACATTGCCTTACCTGACTGATTGATATACTGAATGTTGCAACAGTTGCTATTGCCTCAATAATGTACATTATACTATACTGTAGTTGTGTTTTATGAGATTGATGAGACCTTACATCTGGATATCACTTCTGATTGAACTGTTTACATTCATTCAGATTATCTTCATCTCCCAGAACAGATAAAGCAATTTCTCTAGCGTATCACAATAGTGCATCTGTCTTGGCTGATTTCAAACAGAACTAGCTTTGATTATTGTCTATTTTGATGAATGGAATCAATGTAATCAGACTTTGCTACAAACGAGGTGTCAGAAATTTCATTTCATTGAAACAGAAAACAGTTGTAGTGCAAGTGGTCGTCTCAGATTCGGTTGTCAAAACTTGATGGGTCGGTAATATTTCTTGACACCTGCCAGGGGAGATTGCTTTAACTAAGTTGTTAGGTAGATTAACATGGATTTCACTGTTCAGCAAAGATCAAGTAGAATTATGGTTTTTGATGAAAATCTTTGTGGAATTATTGTAAGCTGAAGCATATTGATTAGTTGTTATTCTTGAGGCCATCACTGATATTTGCATTAATATATATATGAGTATGTTGTTATTGGGCTTCTTGCTCTGCATATTTTTTCACAAATGTAAATTATTTGTATAATTAGGGTGAATATATGTCATTAATTTTTAGTTATTCCCGGATGAAATATTCATGTAATCAATCTCATATTCCCTATTTATTGAAGGTACTGTAAAGTCTGCACTTTGTAAACCTTATCAATATCTGAGACATTTAGATAACTCCAAATAGCCCAATAATAATATTGATAATATCACCTCAGAATCAGTGTTAGAATAATGGTCTTAACTACTTCATTGAGAACAATAGTTCTTGAATTGATTTTGCTACCTGCCCCATTGATTCAGGCATACCAGACCCCATTCTAGGCATTGAGGCAAAATATTAAGTAAACACCACTGAGCAACTAGTCATGTTCTCCACAGATCAATTATCCATTTTGAATTATTCAGTACCTTGACACCAAATCTATTTTCATTTAATCACATTTATAGCATATAATTCACAGGAGTTCTGTAATGTTTTTGTTCATTTAAAGCTGTTAGGTCTCTCTTTATAGCATGATGTCATGTTATTAGGTACATCCATAGTTGTTAGGTCTCACTCATTGGCATGGTGTCATGTTATAAGGTACATTCATACATGTAGTTGTTAGGTATCACTCCTTGGCATGGTGTCATGTTATAAGGTACATTCATAGTTGTTAAGTTTCCCTATGTGGCATGATGTCATGTTAAAAGGTACATACGTAACTGGTAGGTCTCAGTATATGCTATGATGTCATGTTATGCGGTACATTCATTATTGTGTACTTATTGTGTCTTTTTATTAGTAGTTTCGCTTAATTTTATTTTGTTTTCCTAGTAATGGATTAAAACTTGTATTTATCTAACTTAAGGGACTTGTCAGTTCCTCTTAAAGCTTATTTATGAGTTATCTAGCAAACAGATGGACGCTAACTCTCTCTCTTTTAATGAGACTTTCCTTTAGACCATTCTAAATAACTTTAATCCTGTGTTTTTGTGTTTTGGTGATAATAGGGAGAAAGATGACATAAAACACCAGATCAGTCACTAACTACATCTAAATAAGGTTCCTTTGGGGAAAATTTGTTACAATAAAGAGTCTTCATATAATTTAATAGTTAATATTCCTTTCATCTGAGGTTGTTTAAATCTCAGATATGCAAGATAACTAATTAATAATAACTTATGCCAAATAACTACATTTTATTTTTCTTTGATATTGCATGACTTCGGGTGATGTAGTAAGTAGGGTATATGATACATATTCAGAAATTCATTCTTGATCCTCACAAGCCTGAGGGCAATAATGTCTTGGAACACTTGTATCCATTTGATACAGGAAATTCTTGTATCCGTTCTGGTTAGGCTAACTTCAAGCATCTTCTTCAGTGTATTGATTGAAAACAGTAACATGTAAAGGAAGCTTGATGTTAGAACCTTAGGAGGTGGTTTTACACATTTTAAAGATCTCCCAGGGAGGATTGATATTTTACTTTGTGGCTGAAAGTGTGACTTCAAAATATTTTCTATAATGATATTATATGTTTCAAATCAACTAAAATGCATTATTTTCAACACAGTTAGAACTGACTGAAGGTCTTGAAGGCTAGAAGGCATTTTTAGGGAGGAAAATGAGTCTTGTGCCAGTGTTCTAATTCTGGTATAAGCATTTTAGTCTTATGAGTCTAACGTATCACCTATACCAAAGATAAATGTTCAAGATGATTGGCTTTAATTATTTTACTATTAATAAATCTTTCACGGAAATTATGATAGGATTTATAGATTATTTATGATTAATTTCTTTTGATTATGATAAAAACAAAAATATTAATTATTTCACTTTCACTGACCTTAGGTTCCTTCTATTATTGAAGTCACATGCTTATACATTTTCATCATATCACTGAATAAACAAGTACAGTTAGACTTTTACAGTACATGAAGTCATTTGTAAATAAAGGATAATCGTGTGATACATAAAACGAACAACATTCTGACAATATTTCAAATTCCCCAATAATTTTTTGTTGGTTATATGTACACTGTTGCTCATAAATATGGAATATTTTATAGATTCGAACTGTTCGATGGAATTTCTACAAAATTATAACATTTTGATGAAAATTTGTAATGTGTTCTCATTCCCTCATCAGTTTTGCATATAAAACTGATTGGTATGAAAAGTTAAAACATTTATGGTTGATTAAACTTGTATTAACTCAGGTGACCCCATGACATCATGATATTGGTAACTTGAAAGAGGTGTCCAAATCTTAGTTGTAATCATTGTGCACATTTTATAAACATTTAATTTAGAGTTTTAAGGGTTTTTAGAAGGCATGCCCCATAGAATGAGAGAAAAAGAGCATGGGAGGTCATAGGGATGGCGCTCTCTGGCATGAAACAAACTGCCATTGCCAGGACCCTAGGGGTGTTTCAGGAACAGTCTCTAAAATTTTGCAGTGGTACCAAAGGCACTGGAATATGACTCCAGGTCACAGTAATAGTAGCCCTAGAGAGACAAATGTAAGAAAAGACCACCAACAGCTGCATTTATGTCATCAAAATTGCTTTAAGTCAACCAGTAGTCTACGAGATGTATGGCTGTCTCACCTCAAAACCCGTGTTCCAGAGCTATAGACAACCAGTGATTTCTTTATAACGGATGCAAGGCCACGAGACCTTTAAAGAGACAACAGCTGACTGATCATAACAAAGAAAGGTGCCTTCAATGGGCTGGAAAGCACCAAAACGTTGGACCTAATCTTTGGTGTCATATCACAGCATGTGAAGAAATAAGATTTGTCCTCCACAAAGTTGATAATTGTGTTAGTTTCTGTCGTAGACCAGGGGAAAGAGACAATAAGGACACTTACTGATGTGGCAGTCCATGAAGGCAACCCTATTTATGTTTGGAGCAGTATAACAGAGGTTTTTTGGAGCAGCACTGCCGAAATTGCACCCCCTTGGTGATTCCCAAACATAATTTCAGAGTAAATTGCTCTTTTGGACCTCCATTTAGTACCACATGTAAACAGAGTGTTTTGGGGCAACATTCAACTGCAGAATGATCATGCTGTTGCATATGCTAGTGGCATCGTGTTGGATTACATCAGGGCAGGCAATGTGGCCCAGCTACCATGGGCACAAAAGTCAGCCAATCAGGCTAATGCAGAGCAAATGTGGGACGATCTTGGTAATGAGATTCGTGACTTGGACCCCCACCTCAAAATTTAGACACGTTACGCACTGCCCAGATTGAGGAATGGGGCCTTATTTCACTTTGAAAGGTCAATGTTTCATCCAATGCTGGTCCCGTAGGGTTGATGCTCTGATTGCAGCACAAAGAGGACATAACACATATTAGTACGATAATTGGATAGAGGACACTTCAATCTTCATGACCAGATGATTATTTTGTTTATTCTGTTTTACAGGACAATTTGGATCGGGGTATTTTGAAAATGCCAAAATTCTTTGCGTACCCCTGTTTAAGTAACAGTAATTTTCTAAACTTAAATGTTAGTATTTTTCTCTAAAAAAATGTTGATTTGTAGCTGAAATATGTGGTTATGATTTGCCTAGAAAATAAATGTCTGAGCCAACTCCAAATAAATGTTCTCTTACTCCAAACTTTTAATTCTGAGCTGCCAAATTTAATATTCCATATTTATGAGCAACAGTGTATATGATGAAAACATGAGCCTTGAACTGACATTGAATGATTTGTGTTTGCAGGATTACAGAATAGCCAAACACCAACACAATGGGAGGTGGAGGAAGTAAGAGTCTTCCCAAGGAGGACTTGGAATTTCTTATGAGCAACACAAACTTCACAAAACGCCAGATTAAACAATGGTTTAAAGGATTCATGGTAAGTTCGCAGAAACTTTTGGAAACAGGTATCACCAGTATCACAAGAAACTGGCAAATGTAGCCATGGTGACCCTTATTAGCAGTATCACATAATTAAGTTGCCATGGTAACTGGTAACAGCAGTATCACATAATGAGATTGTCAAATGTGGCATTCATTTACAAAGAAACTTTTGAAATCAACTGAAATGGTCAGTTCAGACTCTGGGCTTGAAGCATCTATTATAGCACTATAGTTAATTGGGAAGAGTTGAGCAATGATGTATGCCCTCTGTTTTGACCTTGTTTAATATGTCAACCTATAAAAATGAGTTGATAATAAGGTCATTCAAGCCATTTTTTTTTATCTCTGCATGTGAAACTGTATGGTCAGACAACTCATAATTTAGCAGTTGAAGTTTGATTTGTTGGTTGAGCTGCCATCTTTCTAACTTCATTATTATTTATTTTACTGATATTATAATTTAAATGAATTTGCAGACCTTATAGAAAGTATTTTCTTTTCAACTACACTCTTCGAATGAGATATGATCCTTTGGTCGAGCCTTGTCAAATTAGAATTTTTATGACACATTTTCTAAATTTAATCAGTTTCACATTGAAACTCTCAAAGGCCATAAAGCTAAATAAAAACCAAAATATAAAGTTCATATCAGTTGACAATATCACTCTCATATGTCACTCTCATGGCAATTGATTTTGTGGAGGTCCTCTAAAATGGTATATTATACAGTCGTTTCAGAACATGGACAATGGAAATAATGTTGAATTTACCATAAGGACAAATGTACTACCGAGGTACATTTGAACCTTTAATGCACCCAGAAAAGCTAGATATAGAGCTGATCATCAGTATATCATTCTCAATGGGAAATTTAAACATTCCTTGTTTTGGATGATATTTATGCCATCTTTCCTATAACAAGGAAGAATTTTGTAGATGTTTGTGCTAGCCTCACATATTGCCATCTATGAAACAATATATCATATATGGTGTAGTAAAATTGCATCCCCATCTGCTACCCTCTTTTACGAATGCTTGTACAATTGTTAGTAACATCTTAATGATCTCAAATGCAGCTCTTATAAATAGACAATGAAGTGTCATGATTTGTATTATCTTTAATTGGATCATAAATGATTTAGATCAATTACATATCTTTAAAATCCTAAACAGCATAGTATGTGTTATAAAGAATAGCATTTATATGGACATATATATATAATGAATTCAGTTTTTGATTGAACAAACATTTCTACTTCTGTTTCTTTTTTTCTAGCGTGATTGTCCTTCTGGCCAGTTGACTAGGAAAAAGTTCCTAGAGGTTTATTCAGGATTTTTCCCAGATGGAAATGCGGAAAAGTTCTGCGAGCATGTGTTCCGGACATTTGATGCAGATAACAGTGGGAAAATTGATTTTAAAGAATTCTTATTGGCAATTAATATCACTTCTGCGGGAAAACCAGAGGAAAAACTAGAATGGGCATTCCAAATGTATGACATCAATGGAGATGGTACTATAGAGAAGAATGAGATGGTTGAAATAATAGCGGTAAGTTGGGAATCAGCCTCTGTGGAGAGGAGGGTTCACTGGAGGCAGGGTACACTGTATCTGGCAAACAGCTAACATTATCTTTCAGTTGTAATATTAAAGCATAATAAATAATATTAATAATATTGTAGTTTATTGATGGTAATGGGAGTAAGCACCTTAACTTATTTAACAGTCATTGATGTTAAAAAATAATCTTTCAGTAAATCTGTACCATGGATAATGTTTTCCCCTCTCTTATTCAAATTTTACTGTTCAAAATTTGAACCTGTTTTGTGTTCATCTCAACTCTTCCCACTCTAAGCATTTACCAAATGAGTAACATTCCTCATCTGAATTCAAGTACTTTTAGTGTATAATATACCTCATTGCCCACATGTCCTACATTGTATTTCATCCACAACTCCCTTTTTGTACACTATAAATAAGTCATATTTTACAGCATGTTTATTTGGTACAGACTTGTATGAAGATTGATTTTTTGTTAACTACCAATGACGCAAACACATAGGATAAAGTTCTAATACATGTATACATCATCATTCAGGACAGACTTGTTCAGACAAACATCTTGTTTCAAGAGTATCACCTTTATATAACTCCCCCTTGTGAAATTGGAATATTGATTTTAATTATTTAAAAGATAAATTATAAGATCCATAAATCCAGAGCACATGTACTTAGAAATCCCATAAAGTACTTTAATTAATATCGAAAAGTTGAAAACAGTCAAAAGCCATGTCAAAATTTCATTTTCTGCAGTGCAAAAGGACGATTCTCGGTTTGGAGAACGAAGTTCATCATTCTAAATGAGCATTATCCCTGCTTCGGACAAATTTGATTTTTTTACATAATATATATTTGAATGTCCTCTTTTGAATAGTCATAATTTAATTTGGGTAATATTTCTAGATTTTTCGCAAAAAGATATTAGCGCAGTACACTGATAAACATCTTTCCCCAAATCGAGACTTGTATTTATATTGAATCGGTCTATTTGAGCATTATCCCTGCTTCAGACCAATTTGTTATCTTTACATCTTGTAGATTTAAATGTCCCATTTTGAATATTCATAGTTTAATTTGGGTAATATTTCTAATTTTTTCATGAAAAAAATTATTAGCCCAGGAGACTGTTCTCCAAACCGAGAATCGTCCTTTAAATTCATTATTGGTTTTTCCAGGCATAAGATTGAGATATTACACCAATATACACAATAGTATTAATAAAATGAAAAAATGATTGTTTCGTAAATTAGTACCTTAGTGTTGATATACTAGTTGAACTTTGAAATCTCAAAAACAAAGTTGATGCATTCGATAATGAAGGATTGTTTCAGTTTCTAAAAGTCTAAATTTTGTAGAACAGTTTACTCTTTTTAGTCATTATCAGTTTCCCTTGAATAATTACAGATTTGTTATTACTATATCTACCAATCGCCAATCACTATGATCTACATGTACCTGTATCCAGTTGTCTTACCACTAAATAGTATTCTTGAAACAAGAGTTTGTTAATCTATCTAGACTATTTCCCAAAAACCTTTAAACATAATTAAGTATTCCTTCACAAGTAGAATCAGAATATGATATTCAATCATTACATTACAATGTATTTAACAGAATTCACTGCAGATACTTTCTATGTACATGGTATCATGTTGTGCTTTACATGATCACTGTAAAGATGATGCTTTTTGCCATCATTTTGCTCAAGGCTAAAACTCTTGGCTGATGCTCAGTTGTTTTACTGATGCTCAATTGAATGCATTGTTTTATTTATTGTTGGGTGATTATTCTTATTTCTACTTGTGTTTTAACTCTCACTTTGACTCTTCAGTTATAGTCTGCTTAGCTTCACAACATTTCTGTACTTTTTCTAACTTTTAGGCAATATATAACATGGTAGGCTCAAGTAACCCAGCCAACTCACCAACAGACACACCACAAGCACGTACAGAGGAAGTTTTTGATAAAATGGACGAAAATAAAGATGGAGTATTATCTAAGAACGAATTTGTAAAAGGTTGCTTGGCAGATCGCTTCCTGTATCAAATGCTAACTGCAGATCAATCAGCAGCAATGGAGGGGGAATAATGTTAGCTAATCCATATGACTTCTTACACTAGAGACATGACCAGGTGACGGTCATAACACACGTTTCTTATGTCACACATTGGAATATACTCATCATTTGCTTTGTAAATAATCATACTAACTTATGCACAATTGGATATATAAAATTAGTCAATCGTCTCAAAGCAGCATATACTATTTGTATAAAAGTGTTCAAAATGTTTTTTGTTTTATTTGTTTATTTGCTATAAAGTGTCTTTGCGATATCTGCATTCCTTTCGATGGCATGCCAGCAGTTTCTTTGGATATATACTAAACTGTATTGAGTATTATTATCAGAGCTTGCTACCTGGCTCCTAGTTTTTGATGACGCATTCTGTACAAGTGTGTGTTTTGTAGGCCATCTATAACATGGTCAATAACGCTGGTGGCGAGGTGCCCAATGAGACCCCGGAAGCACGAACGAATGAGATTTTTAGTAAAATGGATGAGAATGGAGATGGCACCCTCGACAGACAGGAGTTCATTCAAGGATGTATGCAAGATAAGTTCCTCTACCAGATGTTGACAGCTGACAAGTCTGGAGACCAGCAACAAAATGTAGAAGGATAACAGTTTGCATTGAATGCTATGGAACTAAATATGCATGGTAGTATGGTACAAGTTAAACACAGAAAATGCAAGGTGTTTTAAAGATGATATTTACCACCATTTTGTGTATAACTTGTACCATTTGTTTATCTTACCATGATGCATAAACTGATCTTGTATATATTGGCATTTTGCTATTTTAATACTGTTCTATTGTTATACACAAAGGTATATCTGTACATGTAGAGTCAATATAGGTAGTTAGGAATTGAAATTGAAATATTAATGTATATATATTAATTATGATACAACGTGTGATTGCATGTTGTATATAACATTGAATTTTCCACCAACTACATATTTCAATATATACAACGTTTAAACTTACAAATTATTTTGATTTGTCATCTAAGATCAGACCTGTTTACCATTAGATATATCTTAACTAGAAGAATACATGTATTATAGAAGTGCTTGTATGTGTTTCATGATACAGTTGATAAATATATAGCAACACTGTATTTTAAACGGCCAGAGTACTTTTGTAATCACAGAGTACTTTTAAGAGGTTTTACTGTAGTGTTATTCATACAGTTATTATTTTCTAAAAATTTTAAGTAATGGTTAGAATATTCATAACTGTACAATTGTATGAGACTGAGCTATTTGTCACTGCCAAAATATGTCGTAATAATTCAGTAAACTAGTTGATAATGCATTAGACGGGCTTAATTTTAACAGAGCTTACATTTGACAAAATATATGTATATTTCTTGACCCATATATTGAGCTTTTGCCTAATACCTGCATAGTGATTATTGTTTATGTCAATAAGTATAACTGTACAAAATATATGCATATATGTATCTCCAAATTGAATCTTCACAAATGAAAATGGAAGTTTTTATAACATCCATTCGGGCAAGGAAAGGAATACTTTCATGGCAATATGATTGTCATCGCATTTGTCATGTTATTCAAATATTTTGTACCTGTGTTCCATCTTTACCATATGTCTTTCTAAGTTTGTAATTAGATAGTGTTTTCTCCATACAATTTTTTTTGTATCTGTGTTTTGTTTTATGTGAAAATACAATGATACTCAAGAGAGGAGACCTATATTCAAATTCACAATTGTAATATAAGAACAAGATCTTGAAATATTGAATAGAGTTTGATACTTTGGAATAGATTAATACATAAACTTGTACTTATGTTTTATCAATTTACTGTATTTCTATTCTGTTATCTTAACAATAAATAAGATTATAAGTGTACACATTGTTCTTTTCACAACTGAGTTTAAATAAATGATCATCAATGAATATGAACTGTTTCATTTTGTTGCAAAAACAAACCCATATACTTATGCATATACACTATGTGCATGATCAATAAAAGGGGGACTAAGAATGTAAAACCAAAAAGTAAGGTAAGGAAATGAATATGAGGTAACAATTGCTCTAAGTGACATCGAACATGATAAATAAACATAATGTCACCACTGCCTGAATCTAGGTTGAAATGTTGCATATATCCGCTTACCTATTTTTCTCTATATCATCATGACAAGTTACAAACTGCCAAACTTGGCACAAATAAAATAGTTGATGTTGATGTTTTATTTGACATTTCGAATTTTTGGTAAATGTCTAGTATTGTAAGACTGGATATCATGCTGTGCTTTCATTAATCAATATAGTTCTCCTTTGGGAATGACCCATGGCATCATGAAGCATCCTGACAACATAGAAAGACAGTTAAAACTAATATTGGGTCCAGGTAACTGTGTTTGTATGACATGGCTGTAATGCTTTATGCAATGCGGAAATGTCAGCATGTCATGTAGCTCAGTAGAAGAACAATTGTCCGGGAAGCAAGAGGTTGTGACTTCAATCCCCACTGGAGTGGACTGACTTTTTCACATCAGCTCTTAGCACATGATTTCATTTTGTGTTTTCATCAACCAAATATTTTTTCAAATGAAATAAAAAGCCATGCTTTTTGTAAGCAAGAAAGAGGCCTCTAAAGTGTCAGTATTTGACAAATATGATGTGGCACTTCTTCACTGGATCCTTTGTAAAATCAGCTTTTCTCCAGAGCAAACCTTTTGGACTATGTACATTTTCTTAAACTCACTGAAATAGTGTCCACCATATTAGATTATAATGCTGAGATGGAGGTAATAAAGGAACATGATAGTGTAAATAATGCCACCAAGGGGTATTATGAATACAACCAACATTGCTCAATCTTATTCAGATGATGAGACTCCATGAGGTGCCAGTATATGATATTGAGAAAGGATTGAGGGATCTTAAGCACAAGGATAACAGAGGAAGTAAAATGCTCTGTCATATCACCTGTGTACACAATTTATGCCTTCAGTTAAGCACCTACTTTGTGGTCTTTGTGTTTGACTGTTCCAACTTATGCCAGAGGGAGTGTAAAATAAAGAGTAATCTGCATTATATTATGGATATCATATAAATAATATATGAACAAGGATTGTTTTATGTATCCACCAAACTTTCGATTTAGATTTTGATTTGTTAACACCTTGATGTTTTTACAAAAATATTTATCTTACTGCCTTGGTTTGGTAAATATTACCATTTTTGATGTCTTTAAATCACTGTGAAATTTCTAACGGATAATTCATAATCTGGATTTTAAATGTGGCTATATATTTTATTTGGCTAGAACCTGACTAAAAGAAAAAGTGTGACTCAAATATAATATTCTCATTTATGATGTAATTCAAAGTACATTTGTATTTTCAAAATAATGGTGTTGATTTCAGTAAAAAAATGTAAGGAAAAATATGGTAGTCTGTAAAAAAATTATTACAGAAAAAATAACAATATTACAGTGAAGTCCCATAAAATGGAGGTGGTAAGTCTATATGTTGCCCAGAGTTGATAGTTTTTTGAAAAATTGAATATTTACTAGATTATTCAAATATTGTGTCTGTATATCGAGAATAGACTCCATACTTCTTGATTAGGAAAACATGAGTGTTTCACATTTCCGTTTCAGACTGATCAGAATTTTTCTTTTGGTTCATTGCATAGTTTTTAGGTAAATGTAGGTTCAATTTGTAAATCATATTGATCTATGAAATACAATATTGCGCTTGGATTTGGCACTTTTGGATTGTTCCCAGTCAAATTACAGTCTTCATTATCTGGTTGCCGTTTTACCTGAAATATAGTCGATTCCAAGGTAATTAATAAAGTGTTTTTCTTGGTACTTTCTGGATAGCCCATTTATTCATCTCTAAAACGATTGATCAATTATAACAAATAATTGATCATCGTAATATGATAGCCTTAATGCCGAAATTGATGTCTTGTTTAATTCTAAAGGCAACAATGAGAGATATGTAAGCACAAGTGCCAAAGGGGAATAGCATTACAAGACACTGCAAGATTTACAAAGAATTATTAAAGCTTTTGTAATAAAAATAATCTTGAGCGTTTAAGATCGAGTGCTTGATTATGTATACCAATGAAGCTCAATCAGATGACTGTCTGATGCTATTTAGATTGTGTGAGGTATCTGGTTTAACCACTAGATAATACTACTCATGTCAGTGTACAGTATTATTTTGTTTTGTTTTCTAATGTTGCCCTTCATTCTTTCTCACCTGCACAATTTGCACATTACATGTAGTTTGTGCAGTTGAGCATTAAAAACTATAAATTATGACAGACCCTGTTGAAGCCCTCGTGGAAATGAAACACATTTGGCTTACTCCTATTTCTGATGTTTATAGTTATGTGAATGGCCTATTATAGGATCTTTATAGTCTATTGATCCATGTTACAAGGAGACTTATCAAGAACATGGCGTCATAAAATTCGGTGTCAGCCTCTTCAACATAACTGTAAATGAAATTTATAGGATCAATATTTCTATATCATATTTGCAATAATTTTAGAATGTAGTATGAAATTAAGGCAATCATGGCATTAATGTTAGAGTAGATTTGAGTTTATTTGTACAGATTCTGTGGCAATTGTGTGTATGTCATATTCTAATGGGAGTATGGATTGTGGGGAATAAGCTTAACTATTGATCGTTAGGAACTTATTAGAAATTCCATTCTAAGGCTACAGTTCCATGTATTGTTTACCTAGGTGATGAGAGGCCATCGCTCACATTCATTCTCTTGTAATTTAATCGCATCTCAAGCATAAGTGCACACAGCAAAATTATCATCAAAGAATCGACATGTTATCCTGTTGTAATATTAATTAGTATATGCTGTCATAAATAGATAGTAGCACATATATAGTTCATCGTTATATGGTAAGGCTGATATAAGTTATTAGGCCGATATTGCTTGGCAGAATAATAACACATGAAGCAGGATATATGTAGCCAATATTGATAGTGCTGGAGCAGGTGTATACAGGTGAGCATATATTTAACACAGCAAAATGATTGCTTTTAGCGGATATTAGATTTATTTTCGATGAACATATACAAGGTAAGTTGATGTGATTCTTGTTATGGCCTTATATCATTTTGATGCTGATGTAGTGCAGACAAATGTATTAAGTCAGGTATAAACTCATTGATCTTTGTTGTCTTCATGTTTGGCTGTATCTCTGTATATGATTAATTTCATGGGTTGTTTCAGAGTGTCAAGTCCATGGAATAATAGCCTCGAGACAACAATTGATTTTTGTGTGTACTTTTTATTATTCGTTCAATATTCAATTATTATTTGGAATCATATTCATACAGAGGTCACTTCCTTTTGCCAATTTGCAATCATTCCAATTTTTATTGTACTAGTATATATATCATTGTTTCTAGGATACAGAAATACTAATATGACAGAAAAATAACAGTCAGTAATTATGTAATATGTATAATATCTGAAGCAGAATTTCACTTAGAAAAGCATAAGAAAAACTTACACTACTGATCAGAGGACTGAAAAAGCTAGTCTATCATTAAAGGTCATTCTGACCATGACCATTGTGATCCTAATCATGTAAATGATATATGGGAGTAGTAAAACTGAATGAAGGTCAAAAGAGAATTCTGTTGCTGAATTCTCAGTAAATCAAAAATAAGTAATCAAAAATTCACATGCTTTTTCCAATGGAACTTTTTGGATTGTTAGTATAGATAAATCCTTACAGACTTAATTTAGAAAAAAATGTAATCCTGGTCATATATGTAAATGATATGTGAAACTTAGTTAAACTGACTGAAAACGGGACATTGTTATCTTTGTTCAAAAATTTCCGAAAATCCAGCATTTTTTCTATATCTGTTTGGTTAATTTCTGATAACAACAAACCTGAGATGTTGATACATGTACCAATTAATAATCTATCAGTTGACATCCAGAATCAATGGCAGAGAATCATATGTCGGTTCACGAAACAAAACAAAGATAATTCAAGGAAGTTAGGACTTTGTTCTGTATGTCGGGGTATCATAAGGCAATAGATTTGTATATCTGTGACCAAAATGAACAAACATGATTTAACATAGGTATATAAGCCTCTGCCAGAGGAGACACCACCCACTTCTTTACTTCAACCTGCCATTTTGTCTTCACTTTGCTACAGCACCTACTAACCTCAAAAATCCTATAAAAATATTTTAGTATATTAATCCACTCTTCATTTTGAAGTGTTTGAACAATGGCAACCTAATGATGCATGACAACCTGTCAGTTTGTATATAGGAATTGATCTACCATGTTATAGATTAATGCTATATAGAGGATTTATTTTCAGTTTATATTCAATGTTTATAATGCTCTCTTTGTATATAAGAAATATGCTGTTAATTGTAGAGGTGACAAAGAACAAAAAAAATTGGTGCCACAGCCTAATACAAATAGTAATTTATGTCTAACCACTGGTTTTCATGATGTTGCAAACAACTGGTTTTCATGATGTTAGAACCAACTAGTTTTCATGATGTTGCAAACAACTGGTTTTCATCATGATAGAACCAACTAGTTTTCATGATGTTGCACACAACTGGTTTTCACGATGTTAGAACCAACTAGTTTTCATGATGTTGCACACAACTGATTTTCATGATGTTAGAACCAACTAGTTTTCATGATGTTGCAAACAACTGGTTTTCATGATGTTAGAACCAACTAGTTTTCATGATGTTGCACACAACTGGTTTTCATGATGTTAGAACCAACTAGTTTTCATGATGTTGCACACAACTGGTTTTCATGATGTTGCACACAACTGGTTTTCATGATGTTGCATACAACTGATTTTCATGATGTTAGAACCAACTAGTTTTCATTATGTTGCACACAACTGGTTTTCATGATGTTGCACACAACTGGTTTTCATGATGTTGCACACAACTGGTTTTCATGATGTTGCACACAACTGGTTTTCATGATGTTGCACACAACTGGTTTTCATGATGTTACACACAACTGGTTTTCATGATGTTGCACACAACTGGTTTTCATGATGTTGCACACAACTGGTTTTCATGATGTTACACACAACTGGTTTTCATGATGTTGCACACAACTGGTTTTCATGATGTTGCACACAACTGGTTATCATGATGTTGCACACAACTCTTACTTGGCAAGAAAAATTGCTATATGTAAAATTCCTGGGGATTTTTACTTCTTTTATATATGGGCGATAATCCGAATGGTCTGAAGGAGGTTTTTATGTCTCTACCACATACAGGGTGTCCGGAAAGTAAAGATACAAGTGCTCTTATTTTAAGAGATTTGGGTCTTTTGAAAAGAAACTGCTACGGATTGTAGAGGGAGTTTATTACAATATATCTACCAACTTTCATCACATATAGTCTTAACATGTTCAAGTTATGGTTGTTATGGTAACGGCTGTGAGGGGTATGCGGAGCAGTTCCAGAACATCGCTAAAATGTCAAAAATTGCTAAAATACAACTATCCGAAACAGTGTTTTTTTGTTGTATTTTCTATCAATGTTTTGCTTTGTTTGTTGTTTGTATTATTACTGCCATAGTTTTTTCTTTTATATAATGATGTCATTGTTACATATCAGAACTATTTTATGTCACTAACCAGTATAATCAAAGAAATATCATACAAGTGCTTAGAAAATTCAGTCTCTGGATTAGTTGGAAAGTCAATATTGCATCTCTATAATACACCAATTCACAAAGCAAAGAAAACATTTCTTACAATGGATTGTCTTGACATTAAACCTTTCTATACAATGCCCCATATTCACCTGATAGAGCCTTTTTGACTTCTACCTAATGACCATCTGAAAATAATATTTGTAAGAAGTTCAACATACAAAATGAGTCTCAGCTGTAAGTCAATGTTATCAGTAATTTGAGTGACGGACAGCAATGATTTTGTCAAGTCTTTGAATCCCCGGTCAAGATGCACCAAAAATGTTTAGATAATGGGGAAAATATTGAATATTAAATGATAGTAGTTATATGAAGAGATCAAATAATGTCACAGTACTAATCCTTATCCTGTTGTAGTGCATAATTTGATGTAATAAAGGAATAGATGGTAGAATGCCAAGATGTTATGAGCAGGAAAGAGATTTGTAAAACACATTTGTGACGTTGCTCCACATACCCTCGACTCCCGTTACCATAACGACCATAACTTTTTCATTTTAAAACTAAAAGTCATGACCGTTGCAGGATATATTGCTATACTGTCATTCTACATTCTGAAGCAATTTCATCTTATAATAGGTAAATCTCTTAAAATGAGAGCATTTGTATCTTTACTTTCGGGACACCCTGTAGTGTGGGGCCATATTGTCGGCAGTTTTCTTCAAAACCGCTACAGATATCACCTTCAAATTTTCAGGGATAACTTATGAGTGTATACAGATGTGGATGGAAAATGTTCAACTCAACATCTACCTCCTGTCGGCCATTTTGGAGTCAAATGCTAAAATTCTTGTCTGCAAACTTAAAGAAAAACGGCTTCACAGTTGCTTTTTAAATCTCACTACATTCTACATCTGATTAGGTTTTGGACCTGTTAGCTCAGTCATTTTGAATGTCTGAAGAAAAGTTAGCGCGCGATAATACTTTGTATCATATTGAATGGTGTTTTTGAGTTTTCATACTTTAGCTATTTAGTAGCTTTATAAATAATTTCAGGTATACTTTCTTGTAAAAGCCTATGTCATTTTTAACAGTAGGTATATGTGATAATTTTGTAAATAGAAATCAGCAAAATCACTTTTTATTGTCAGCCATTTTGGATTTTTCCATCCTAAAATCTTGTCTATAAGTCTTGTCTACACATTTTCTTCACTTTCCTTAACTTTGTTTAGGAGTATTAGTATTAGTATTTTTTGTATATATTAGAATTTAGCTCTCTCAAATAATTAAATTGGAGTAGATCTTCATCTTCCTCATTTTCTTTACATACTGGAAATTGCATTTTTAAATCAATTTCTTCGAGGGAGCAACAATCTACTAATTCTTCCAACATCAAAATGGAGTCAATGAACTTCATATTATATTTTATGTACTCAGTTTCGTTATACATTGAACAATTGGGACAAAGGTTTTCTATTGTTTTATTAATTATGTGCAATTTCGTAGTTTGATTGATATTTATTTCCCCAGGATTCATCAATGATATTAGAAAGAGGCTCATAGTCTTACATCATACACTTTGTCTGTATGTTATCATTGATTTATGCACGAAAAGGCTTCCAGTTCCAACATAGTATAACATGTGTGTGCACCAGAAATATTCAACTTGTTGAAGGTCCAACCAAAATTAACATTGTTAAATATTTTATTTGTCACCACTGTCCTTAGGAATATTTATATACGAGTCCATCTTCTATTGAAAGTATTGAATTCCTATGCCTGCTCATATTTTTAATTACACATTTCCAGTATAATGTTACAATTGAATACAGATTTTTATGGCTAGTGGTGTTATTTTTTTATCAATAAATCATACTATTACTTACTGTCACCAAATACCTATTAAGGTATTGATATTGTTAACCATAAACTATAAAACTGATAAGTTAATCCTTGGATGTTAATATATACATATGTATAGGACATGAGGAAAAGAAAGGGCAATATCAGCAAAACAGTAAACAATAACAAACAGTAGAGACATGACCCAAAACAGTACTGAAGCTATAAAGACACTGTCAAAAGAGTAAAGATCATTAATCAATAGCTTCCCAGACAGTTGAAACAGTGCCTCCAACACCAATATTAAAGAAGCATGTATGCATTCCAGATATCATAAATATCATGAACATTGACTACTAACTGACAAAATATCCTACATTGAACATACATAAACATAAAACCGTATTATTCCATAAGTAAATCAGTAGGAAGAGCAAGACACAGAATGTTTTGAATATTCAACACCAAAATAAAAACATACAATCACCAAAAATCAAACTCGCTCTGCTTTCAATTTGCAAAGATGTAATATCTCTAAAAGCGTGTTAAAATCTGTGAACTGATAAATGGTCCTGATGAGAATGGGTATGATAGAGCTATAGTATATAAAGGCTATAAAGATCACATAGATCCCATGAGATAAGAAATCACAAGGAAATATGTTCTATCATGATTTTGATAAATTTGTCTAGTTCCCCAATTTAACCACATTAGTTATGAATAATAGTATTAAGGTCAATGATGGTTACAATGATTTATTGCTTGCTTGTGGGTAGTTATTACCAACCTGTGGGACATGATTTTCCGCAACAAAGACTCCGGCTTATTTTATGGTCCCAAGTTAAGATCATGTAGACCACTTATTTGTTTTATGGTTTCTCTGACGCAAACTGATTTAATTTATGTGGCCATTGATTTGGGTAGAAGGTAGAAATTAGTCAATAAAGAGCACTTACATAATACATAGAGAACAATGGATTAGGTAAATATTGTCAGAATAGCTTCAATCTTGCTTGAATACATTGGATCATGTTATGATTATATTTTGACAATTGATTCATGTGTTGGCTTAGCGGATTGACTTCAGGGTTTCTTACTGCCATTACACATCAAAGTTGTTCAGTATTGACCCCATAGCAGGTAGGTCATATTTTGAATTCTCATGTTCTTTGGAAATTTTTGGTATTTTCTATATTTTGAAACCATTATTTCAATTGACTATTGTCCATCCATGGATCTATGTTTTTTTGTTTTATTTTATGCGTGGTATGGGTATGTATTGTTCTCATAACATTCACAGAGAATATTCGATGTGGCCCATGAGGTGAAATTATTAATTTTAGAGGTCAAGGTCATCTTCAGACTGAATGATGATATTCAGACCAATTGTAATTATCAGGAGATGTTCAATAGTGGAATAGTGAAGCCGTCTTTCCATCCTTCCGCAGGCCTGTCAACTGTCCCGCAATTTGCGTATTTGTCACGCATTTGCTGAAGAATTTGAAGTCACACCAGTTTTTTTTGCGTGACAAAAAATGTCACGCAAATACGCATTTTACCTGGTAATTGTCAAGCAAAAATATTTCTGTAGAAAATTTTTCAAAATATGTTTACGATACGGTAAAAATACGAATGTCGGAAAAAAACCGAACGCAATTTGTTCGGATTTGTCACGCGAATCCCGTACCTACCTATTTCTATGAGTGATTTGATAAAATATGTTTTGTTTGGTTCATCTTGCTACTCCAGGGAGTTGCTGTTTTACTAGTTGGCTTTTTGGAAATCATTCCAGAAGAATATGTCAGAGCAAAGAAAATTTACAAATATAATCCTCTATTAGGTGCATTAGGTGTCATTGCACATTGACATTTATTTTGAAGGAGGTTGCATAGCGAGGAGGATCACGTTTATTATGTTGAGCATTTCTTTTTTGTCTTAAAATGTCAGTTTATGATTTGAACATCAGTTCTGTCTTACATATTGAGTTCCAAGAAGAATTTGCAATTGATTCACAGTCACTTATTCCATTTTTATTATTTTTAATGTCACTATGACACTATGAGGTTGACTTGTATAAATGAATTTCCCCGTGTTTTAGGTTTGGGATTGTCATGATAATGGTGTTAGTAGGGAGGGGGTATCAGGCATTGTTTCTCTTTTTGTGATATTTCAGATTGTTTTCATTTTGATAGGTTGTGTTCTCCTGTGTTTTTCTCCTGTGTTTTGTGTTTAATGTCTCTCCCTCTTTGGTCTCATGCATACATACTTTTTCACGAAAGACCTTGGCAACTGGAGTGACAAAAATCTAAAGAAATTTTTAAATAATTCGATAAAATTGGGAGATAATAGTTTTAATTCAGTTATATCGCCATCAATTTAGCCGTTTCTGTGAGTATTTCTATTGATATCCATGCATGTGTGTGTCAATTAATCTACTATAACATTCTGCTATTTAGTCAAACTGAGTCCATTTTTAAGGAGGAAATTCATGTTTCACCCTATTATCGCCCATATATTTATCTCCAGGGATTTTTAAATTTGAGCCATCTTCTACAGGAGAATTTGGGAGACACACTGTGAGTTAAATAGAGAGAATATGTATTTACTGATGGAGTTCATATATCTAATGATCAAGTCATCAAAGTGAAATTATGCACCATGTAATTGCTTCAAAAAATATGACAATGACATAGATCAATAAAACGGAATACATCCAATTATTGTATTATGTTACATGTTTATAAAAGCTTTTCAATAATTAATGCAATTGTTATCTTGGGACATTTTGATGCTTTATTAGCAATTCCATTTTCATTTTATTATTAGTTCACATATCGAATCTATGGAATGGCCTACTTATATGTTTATCTGTCTATCCATCCTTTTGTCCATCCATCCATCCGTCTTTCCGTCCATCTGTCTGTCCGTCCATCCGTCCTTCTGTCTGTCAACAATATTCAGACAAATACAACTGACTAAACTAAAGTTCATTTCATTTTAAGGGTATCCATGTCTATATCTAGCAACTTACAAATTTGACCTACTTTTGCAAATACTTGTAATTTTTATGAAGGAAGTTTCTTTTGTGAGTTCCTTATAAGGTCATTTTGCAGTAGCACCTCAGCAACATAACAGGCAATATCAATCAGTTTATTGTGATCTTTGCTGTACCAAGGGATATGGTTTTGAACATTTGCGCAGTCTAAAACAATTACAAGATGAAGAACCCATTACAACCTGCTTACAAACATTTGCATATTACAATCTCATAGGATTAGAATGTCATGTCAACTGAAATACTGTGAAAATGCCAAGCAAAGGTGCATAACCAGGAGTCTGTTTGCTATACTTTGACTATGACATAATGATTTACATGCATGGTTATAACAATGAATTTAGGAATTTTTAGAATGTTCTTGTAATCAATTCATGATCTGTAATGATTAATAACCTCTCAATTTGATCTATTTGAAGTTCATCTATTCTTTTGCTCACTTATCAGAATGAATTGGTATTGTATAGAATGTATACCATTAAGATGTTAGTTGATTCCTGATTATTTGCTAGGCAACAGTGATTTAAGACTATATTGTTTCTCAGATTACTTTGTTTTATTGAGCTAATCATGGGTAATAGATTTTTGCAAAACAGTTATGTTTTGAAACGACAAAGAGTAATATCTGAAATGACAAAGAGCAATATCTGAAACTACAAAGAGCAATACTTTGAACTACAAAAAGCTATGTCTGAAACTACAAACAGCAATATCTGAAACTAAGAAGAGCAATATTTGAAATAACAAGACCAATATCTGAAACTACAAAAAGCAATATCTGAAACTACAAACAGCAATATCTGAAACTACAAAAAGCAATATCTGAAAATACAAACAGCAATATCTGAAACTACAAACAGCAATGTCTGAAACTACAAACAGCAATATCTGAAACTACAAAAAGCAATATCTGAAACTACAAACAGCAATGTCTGAAACTACAAAGAGCAATATCTGTAACTACAAAAAGCAATATCTGAAACTACAAACAGCAATATCTGAAACTACAAAAAGCAATATCTGAAAATACAAACAGCAATATCTGAAACTACAAACAGCAATATCTGAAACTACAAAAAGCAATATCTGAAAATACAAACAGCAATATCTGAAACTGCAAACAGCAATGTCTGAAACTACAAACAGCAATATCTGAAACTACAAAAAGCAATATCTGAAACTACAAACAGCAATGTCTGAAACTACAAAGAGCAATATCTGTAACTACAAAAAGCAATATCTGAAACTACAAAAAGCAATATCTGAAAATACAAACAGCAATATCTGAAACTACAAACAGCAATGTCTGAAACTACAAAGAGCAATATCTGTAACTACAAAAAGCAATATCTGAAACTACAAACAGCAATATCTGAAAATACAAACAGCAATATCTGAAACTACAAACAGCAATATCTGAACTAGTTCAAACGCAGCCAGTGGCCAAAAATAATAAATTCAGAGAGGAATGATGCTTTGGAAGGAAGAGAAAAAATTTCTTAGTTTTGTTTCAAAATATGAGTCAGAATGCGCTGATTTTGATGAAAAAGTCGAAAATTGTTCATGATTCTTGCAAGCCCATGTTGAGAAATATCTTGAAGAAATACAACTTACTAAAAGCCTTGAAATCAAAGCTTCAAAATGAGCCTCAAAAATGCTCATATACAATGCACCAATTTTGATGAAAAAATCAAAATTTTCTGGACCCCCTCTGGACTCGCTTTGCTCTGACCGTTCGGAAAAATTGTGGCTAATTATATAAGAATAGGCTACTAATTAAAAAAAATATTAGCCATTTTGGCTAACATTGATTTTTCTTAATGCAGAAACAGCAATATCTGAAACTACAAAAAGTAATATCTGAAACTACAAACAGCAATGTCTGAAACTACAAACAGCAATATCTGAAAGTACAAACAGCAATGTTTGAAACTACAAACAGCAATATCTGAAAATGCAATATCTGGAAACAACCAGCAATATCTGGAAACAACCAGCAATGTCTGAAACTAAAAAGCAATTTCTAGGCTATATCTAAAATTAAATTATCGAACAATATGTATAAATAGAGCAATAAACCACAAAGTGCAATATCTTAAAGTGCAATATCAGTGCTAATGCCAATGTAGTGCATAATGTAAATTTTTCTTTGTTTTATGCTTGAGTGCTTATGTAGAAGTGTATTACATCAATAAATGTCCATTTGATATGAATAAATTGGGTTAGTTCAGTTCAATAGGTTTCTTTGAACATTGTTTCCTTTGATGTTTCATTTTTCTTATTTATCACATCACAATAATACTCAAGGGATATTCACTATAGTAGAGTATTTTCTTATATTTCTGTAGATTTCATTTGGTCAAAGAATAAAGATTTGATGTAGAAGGTATGGATCAATTGCTTACTGGTAAATTCATTCAAGTGCGGAATAAATTCAACTGTGACAGTTTTAGGCCCACTATCTGTCTGTCTAATGCTCTCTAGACTCATTTTACTCCATTTCATTTTTTATTGTTTCCATAAAAGGTAGTTTTTTAACATGAACTTTGCTGAAGCCTCCCCTCATATTCTATGTGAGTAGGTAGTTACCAGTTTCACCCCCAGGTGGCTGATTCGGGTTAATTAACATGGCAGGTATATAAGAAAGCTCCCTTAAACTTGATGTTTTCAGTTTAAGTGAATCAATTTTCATATAATCTTTATATGTCATCTATGGGGAATCTCCCCGACCTAGAAGTCACATCTTCAAAGAAGATTAAATTATAAAAGTTGGTAAATACTTTTTTAAACCACAGTTCTAGAAGCAATTTTACATGTATAGACTTGAAATATGATATCTCTATAGTATATCAAGATTATTTCTACTAGCATCTAGTATATTAGAGTTTATGTCACGCATATCTTACATTATATTAGATCTAATAAGAAAACTGAAATGTAGGAATTTTTGAGGATCAGATCTGGAGGCCGTCAAAAGGTCAATTGATCATTGTTAAGTCATTTCTCTTTTGGGAATTTGCATCATACTCCGTAATTGAATCATTACCAGGGGGCCATTAACAGAAACTTCATAAAGTTACGAATTCGTAAAGTCCATTGTTCTCTAACTGTGACGTCATTATATCCATGGTTACAACAATTGATTTACGAATTCGTAACTTTATGAAGTTTCTGTTAATGACCCCCATACCACTAACATGTTGAAGTATTACTTCCACCTGCTAATCTGAGGCAATTAGAAATTCTTCCATTCATTTTCCTTTGACAAGACTATTTTTTAGACTATTTTTGTCATACCATGAGTGGCCATGAGTTTCATATTGTTGTCATAACCAGCAGCGTTATCATAGAAGCTCAGTGTGATTATTGTGGTTTTGGGAGCCAGTTGACTAAAATGTGTTTTTGGCTCACACAAAGAGCCATATGGGATAGACTTGGCATCTGTTTGTTGGTCAGTCCGTCCATCTATCAACGTTGGCCGGACTTAAACTGCTATTCATATTAAGCCATACCCACATTCATTTTATGTACGAGGGGTGATCAATAAGTAATGGACGCTTTTTTATACAGATGCTTTTTATAGACCAATCCCTTCTATTTTCTTACCAGTGATACATCATTCAATTATCTATCAACTCTGAAGATTTGAAGACAAAATATATAATACATGTTGATATATCCTCATTTCTGTGAAGGAGGTACAGGTACCCCGGGACCGACATTTACATCACATATTCTGAAGCTATTTTAGCTTGTTTAACATGCAATGGAGTTGAATGCAGGCAGAACAAAACAAACCATTATGGTCATGAATACCCCATTTTGTTATGCCATAGTTGATTTTGAATATTTTATCATCACTATGTGGTATTCATGCCACATTCATTCCACAGGGCCCTCTAAATAGGTTCCATCAAGTGCTACATGTACACAATTCCTCATCCCCTTAACTCAAGATTGTGAGACAAGGCTGAATCCATTCTCTGACATGGTAGCAAGATGCAGTTGCACGGGTTGTTTTATTTAATCAATGTTAATAAACCTGCGTCCTTTCTCTTTAGAAATAAGTAGTACAGAAATAAACAAGTCACATGTGAGCAGATGTGGACAATATAGTGCATTGGCCAAGGTCTCGATTTTGAGGTCCAGGGATATTGTTTTCTGAATATTTTGAGATCTGTGGGCAGGTGCATTGTCAATATGGAGTAGGGTGTTCCCTTCTCTCACCACCCCTTTCTTCCACAATACTTTCTCATATTGACCTGCAAACCCCTTCCATACAACACTTTGACATTACAATACTTTCTGTTTATGTGTTACCAGTCAGCAAAAAATGTCAAACAATACAACACTTGCTGCATATAAAAAGTTCAAATCTAACTAAAATTTACCAAACTGGCTAAAAACTGAATATGTGACGTAAATGTCGGTCCTGGGGTACCTGTACCCCCTTCACGGAAATAAGGATATATCAACATGAATTATATATTTTGTCTTCAAATCTTCAGAATTGATAGATAATTAAATGATATATCACTGGTAGGAAAATCAAAGGGATTGGTCAATAAAAAGTATCTGTGTAAAAAAGCGTCCATTACTTATTGATCACCCCTCGTATATCCATAGTGTCTATTTGACCTGTCATCGCCATTTCCCAGGTTCGCCCAGTTTCAGAGAAATTGTCAATTTTGACTTTAAGTAGAACTTTCAAATAAATGTTAGTAGTTGCTGTATGTGCAACACTGTCCTCTGAAAACTTCAAAGCTCTTGGAATTACAGTTTACCATTTGACAAAAAGTAGGACTTTGTCATTTATAAAGCCAAAGCCAAGGCCATCTCTATATTCTAGCTGCTAATGAATTCATTTGTTTATTATTGTGGTTTCATTTATAGTGATATTAATAACAGAATAATATTAACATTAACATACCATCGCTATCTCTTGCAAAATGTGAGTTCAGATTTCAACATGGTTGTTATTCATTGTTGTTTACGAGCCAAGTTTCACTACTCTGAAAAATTATTTTATGTGCACAGGTACACAGACATACAGGTACACACCACAGCCTTTTATACGAGTCGTGAACCACTCAGTCAAACACCCAGAATTACATAACGCACAAACAAACTTGTCTGAACCGGGAATCGAACCCGGGGCCAAGCGATATTGGTAACCTTGACTCTCTCTGCCACTGAGCCACTGTTGTCATGGGGATTCCAGGAAAATGTCTCAATGAATTTACTTCAAATTTAGACAAACACATCAGTGTCATCAAATGTTTTTCTAAGGGGAGTATTACAAAACGTTCCATGTATTCTCCTGTGAGCAAGAACCTTTATTTTTTTCCTATTTGCATATTAGTTCCTGTATTACTTAATGTCTACAGTACTCAATATTGTTTGGTCCATAAAAGGTGTAATGGAATGATATAATCCATTTTTATTATTAACTGGCTTTTTATGTGGTAACATGGAATGAAATGTGATGTGATATGGCATGCAGAAATGTCATTTAAACAATACAAGGGCAAAATTATATATAGAGAGCAATGAATAAGTGAAGGTAACAATGGAGGCCAGTGAATGATTGAGGCTGACATGATCTGATAATATGAAATGCAGCGATCTCCCCAGCATTAAAGCAAGTAATCGCAGCATCCACCTGAGAATTTAAATACAGGCTTGCACCCATCTGAAAATGAGACAGATCATGAAATATGGGCATATTTTGATCAATATCAGTGTGAATTGTGAAAATGAGAATTTTGCACCCACTTGAGAAAAAATCCTGGGTAAATCACTGAAATGATATTTGATAATATGATGTGATGATTATGATCGATGACTTAAAACCTTTCAGCATTGTATTATGATGATTGCACATCTCATACACATGTAGCCTTTATATATCAAGTACTCCATCGTACCACAAGCAATCCAATATCCTGAACAAGACCATTGAATACCTCTTATCCTTCATTAGTAGATTAAAATAAGAGGTGTACGAGCAATTTTTAAATGCCTGTGCTGCCTTAGCACTCAGGCTATTTATTAATTTCATGATCAGCTTGATATATTTGGTTATCTAGCTGCTATCATATTAGTCCAGAAATATTTGTCTTTGATTACGTGATAGGTCCATCAGATAGTGTGCTTCCATTAATAAATGATGGACATTTTGTAATACTGATTCTATTGATTTATATGTTTGCACCATTATAAGTCTTTTATTAAGCATTTGTATATCCCCTCCACCCTCCAGTAAAATAATTTTGCTTGATAACGAAACAGATAATGGGGGGCTCCGTTACTATCATGTCACGAACATATAAGCAAAGAGGTTTGATCTTGACATAACATCATCTTGTATAATATAATCCATATATTCTTATTATGTTACCAGCAGAGGACAATATTCTGCGGTTAGTGTTTAATGGTTGGTGCTGATGGTGTTTGGTGTCTGTAACAAATGGCAGGTGGTCACATTTTGCATAATAATGCCTTGTCTATGACTGTGATTCTAATTTTTACAAAATTACATAGTACTATTACAATTTTATAATTTCTTGTGTTTCATTACCATTGGCAAACATTCACAGTCATTTTCAGAATGCCTTGGGTATTAAAGATTAATGCTATGTTTCCGAGAATGAAGCTAATAGGGGAAGTAGGCAGAGTTTTACATATGGTCCATTATGCCTTATTGAATGTGAAACCTTGCTTGATCACACTATTATCAATTCCCAGGGCACAATTAGCTTTTTACTAAGATGACAATCATATATTCACATATGTGTCATTTGTCTAGTCGATTGGTTCAACCAGGTTTTATCAAAATTGCTTAAATTTATTACAACTGGTTCAAAGACCAAACATATGCAAATTTTAATCAAAGTTTCATTAGTTGTCAGATAGTGAAATGACCTTTTTATGTCAGAACAAAAAAATGATATTTTGTTATATAGCCTCCCTCCATCTTTTTAGTAACGAGCATCAGTTACATCTGTAACAGATGTTTTGCTTTTCTCAGTTCGCCACTTGTGCTTTCATATTTTTTGTAACTATTTGTAATGACTTAGTGATCTTCAAATTGACAGGAAATGTATATTGTCAGCACATATAGACATATTTCAACAGCTTCTTTGTTATTATATATGTCACCATGGCAACTCAAGAGAAACCTAGCATTCATTCAGAGTAATGAGTAACGAACTCTAACATGAGCAAGGAGAGCATTTTTGTCATGTACTAGTATTATCTTATGGATTTGGCCATTTGGTATCCTTGCTGATTGTAAGGTTGCTGAATCAAGAGATACATGCATACTACTACTGGTACTACAACTCTAGTGTGTATGAGAACTCGTATGCTACTGATAGCAAACCATTGAATGAAAATATATACAAGTCTAGTAATCATTTGGCTTTATCAGGTCTTATATACCTCGTTGTGTATAGGTAGAACACCTCTTGAATGTGACAATTTCTACTAAAGGCAGCATTTTGCATTAACTGGTAAGTACATATTATAAGCACTGCTATCAACAATAAAGATGATACAATAGAATGCAAGGAGTCATATTATCCATTGTTTTATGTAAGTATTAACATTTTTTTCTTGAATTTCTTTTAATGTATAGCAAAGCTGCATGAATCAACCTTTTAAACCTATAGATCATTTCAGAAAATGGGTGAGGATCAGGATCACATGTGATCATATATAAGATACGAGCATCATTCTAAGATAGCTTGGGATCTAAAATTACCTGGAGAGATTTAATAACTAGTGTTTTGTTGACTTTTCATTTTTAGGTTAATTTGATTATCTTTTATTTTTATTATTTATTTTTAGGTTTATGAAATAACATGGATATGATGTATACAAAACAAATCAAATTGAAGCACCTGTTTGTCTTGATGTAAACATATTGTGAGCGTATTATATAATAATAACAGTGTTATATAAAATGAACTAATTAGATATTTTTCTGTAAATTTAAGATTTGTTACTCTTTGTTTTGCAGGTAGTATAGTGGACCAATAGAGCACTTCTGATGCAAAAGCGTATCTAGGAGACACTCATCGAAGCATTCCAGAAAGAGACCCCTTGTGTGGGATTAATTTGTAGTTTAGTTGTAGTACTATCAACGTAGAATAAACACTAAATAGAGATATGGGTAAACAAAACAGTAAACTGAAACCAGAAGTGTTGGATGATTTGCGCAGTAATACTGAATTCACGGATCAGGAAATACATGAATGGTACAAGGGTTTCCTAAAGGATTGCCCCAGTGGACATTTATCCGTGGAGGAATTCAAGAAAATCTATGGAAATTTTTTCCCGTATGGTGATGCAAGTAAATTTGCTGAACATGTATTCCGTACTTTTGATACGAATCATGATGGAACCATAGATTTTAGGGAGTTTATTTGTGCATTGAGTGTTACGTCACGTGGCAAACTGGAACAAAAACTCAAGTGGGCATTTAGCATGTACGATCTTGATGGGAACGGCTACATATCAAGGCAGGAGATGCTAGAAATAGTTCAGGTGAGAAGAATAACTTCATAGTTGAGCTAGACAGAGTAGAATATTGAAACGTTTACATGTAATGTGTAAATTCAGGTCAAAATCTCAAAATATTAGATATACCTTAACTCTGTTCTATTTAATACCTTAACTCTGTTCTATTTAATACCTTAAATCTATTCTTTTTAAATACCTTAAATCTATTCTTCTTCAACATGTATTATAACAACTTCAGTATGAATGAAATGTCCTTTGGTCTTCTGGTCTTGGATTTTGATATTGGTTCTTGAATGGTGGGGGTAAAGGGGGTATTAGACATTGTTTCTTTTCACGTTAGATCATTGTTTTGGGCTATATGGATTTTTTTTCTTGACTGGTATTCACTTAGAGTTTGCTTTTTCTTGCTAAGTTCCATTACAACTTTTGGTCCTTTCCCTTTGGCACTAGTGCTTATATATCTATATTAAGTTGACTTTGTCTTTATAATTTTTTAACTAAATTCTTGAGTTATACCTTCCTTCCAAAACATACCTCTTTATACATACTGGCCAAGGAGGTAGGTAGCTGGAGGGTGGAGACTTGGTACAAGACTGTTTTAATATTTGAATTAATATAATACATGTAGTAATGGAAGATGCAGGAGCTATTTTGAAATGGAATGGTGATTATTCATGTCGGTGTCAAATGAACCATCAAGGGAGATGAATGTCAATGTGGTAATGACATCACACTCATTTGTGTCTGGTCAGGCTAATCTTTTTCCATGTCTAGCAGATATTTTTAAACCGTAAACCAGGTTGACTCCAATGATAATGACAATGATGATATTCCATTGTAAAAAAGTGAATGATGTTGACATATGTCACATGGTCCCACAAAACAACAATACTTCCAATTTATTGGCCTCATAAATCTAGTCATCAAAATGACAGGAAAAAAAATTCCCATTCAACTTGCAATTTTTACATAAGCAAGATTAGACTTGTGTCAAGAGCCGATTAGATTTTTGGCATGATGGATAATTTACTTGTTGGCCATATTGACTTTTTCAGTTATAAGTGTGATATTTATCACTGCGTGTCTTGTTTGAAATACGCTATCATAACTCATAGGCCTTACCCCTCCCTAAAGTTGTGTTGTCATATGTTTGTTGCCATATATCAGTTAAATGTCCTTGTCCCTAGAAGGTTCAACATTGTCGTCATTATGTAAAATTGATGCTTGAGAATTGTGAAATACTGTTAATGAGAGC
Organism: Owenia fusiformis; assembly: GCA_903813345.2. Lineage (NCBI taxonomy): Eukaryota > Metazoa > Annelida > Polychaeta > Sabellida > Oweniidae > Owenia > Owenia fusiformis. Next base: position 36,185,675 of record CAIIXF020000001.1, read on the forward strand.
CTGCTTGTTTGTTATTAAAACATGATTCACTTCCATTTTGGATGGGATGATAGTTGATTAGAAAAGTTGGGAGTTATTCATTTTGGTTCACACTCCCCCTCTATCTATTTCCTGATCTGTGTTGGCGAAAATGTGGGGGTTGAAGCAACATAGTGCCACGATGCTTGATTATAAAATTGCCTTTGATATGTGGTACATACAAGTATTTGATTTTTATGTCACCACCACATACTCTAACTTGTGGATGATGTTCGGCAGTTGGCATTTGGCAGTCAATGTTTGTCATTCGGTGGTTAGCATTCAGTATCTGCAGAAATGCCAGGTAGTGACATTTTGCATGTTAAAGGGGCAACAAGTCAATGTCTTGTTTGTGACTATTATATTCAGTGCCACTGTAGTGTTCTCTGTAGGACATGTCCCTCTTATATGCATGATTCAGTGATCTCCCCATCATTAGAGCATTAGGGCAACTGAGTGCTGCACTATTATATTCAGTGCCACTGTAGTGTTCTTTGTAAGACATGTCCCTGTTATATGCATGATTCAGTGATCTCCCCATCATTAGAGCATTAGGGCAACTGAGTGCTGCACTATTATATTCAGTGCCACTGTAGTGTTCTTTGTAAGACATGTCCCTGTTATATGCATGATTCAGTGATCTCCCCACCATTAGAGCATTAGGGCAACTGAGTGCTGCTCTCTACTGAAGATTCAAATGTCACCCTGCTGAAAATCTGTTTGCACTCTGTCAAACTTGTAAATTGGAGATTTAACACCATTATTTTCAACATGGTGCATGATAATCTTCAAATGTGTGCTAACCTGTTTCTGGGGAGTTCACCATATTGGATTACCAAACTGGTAAATGAGTATGGGAGTTCACTGATTGATTTCTATGTTTTATTTCTTAATTGGCCAAGGTTTCTTTCTAGCAAGCTCTATATTTTATACACATATATTTTATCCTGACATTTGTGTTCATCATACCATCATATCGAAATTCCTTTGTGAGGTTTCTCAACATTTCAACAACTAGAACCATAATTATATCATTCTGTCTGTTCTTGTGACTTGATTCTCACAATCGCTCCGTATCTGTCATTTCTAGTTATAGACTATTAATGGAAATAGAGCTATAATTTCCTTTCACTTAATTGTTTCGGAACATTCTGATGCGTAATACCTTGTTAAGTGTATTGGACAGCTTAAAACTTGCTGAAATGTAATACATGAATCATTACTGGGAGATGATTAATGCTATGCTGAAATGCAGGTGTTCCATGTTATCAGTTATGATTTGTTATTGTCTTTGAGATTATTTATATTCAAGTGAACCTATTTGTGGCAACCATTTGATCTTTTGCCAATTTATAAATATTTTTGCTGTTTTTAGTCTTTTGATTGTTAAATATAAAGAAATGTGTCAGCCTAAAAAAATCTGTTAAAACTTTTCACATGTGGAAATAATCGCAAAATTGAAAGAATATTGCAGTCCTTTACTCTAGTGTCATTAAAACTGTTATTTTCAACTTTTATTATTTCTCTAAGCCTAATTGGGAGTTTCTCATTATTACACTCTCATCTAGTCTTTCAGTGCATGTTTATGATATAAATGGGTCAAAAACTTGGATTCATCTGTAAAGTGATGAAGGTAATCCAATCTATAACAAAGAATAAGCTGACAACATTATTGCTAACATTAATAATTTATTATTGTAGCAGTTCTCGTGTTACTTTTACAGAGCTCCACATGTTCAATGTTCATATTTGCTCCTTACTATTTCTTGGCCTGATGAACTAGAAATATATCGTGCAATAGGTTGCTGATAATTTACATGTTGTCAGTCTTTGCATTAATCTTCATTTTGAGACATTGATGTCTCTTACATGCATCATAGTTACCATGGCAACATACAGTCACCATGGCATTGTTAATTGTATCTCTGTGTAGTGTCTAATGATATTTGTTTGATTAGCCTATTATTCAACTCAAGCATACATATTTCAAATTGCATTCCTGTCTTAAAAGATTAATTGAATCAAAGTAAACATTTTCCACTCAGTGAGGCTAAATATAATACAAAAGTATCTTCATGTTGGATTAGTCTTGTCTAATAATTTTAACCCTCTACAAGAAGTCAACCTTTACTACACTCTTTATGAGAGATAATTCTTTCTTCTAACCCTGCATTTAATCATGTAGTTGGACAACCATGATATTACACTGCCAAATAGCTAGCATTCATTTCACATTCATATAATCCATTAATATAAGGATATGAAAGTTGCATAAGAGGTTGTTTGATCTGATTTTTATGTCACCACTACAAATAGAGACATATTGTTATAGTTTTCAACTTTTTGTGGATGTTCTTAGATTGTATTAGGATCCAACACAGTATAGAGGATAAGTGGTACAATTTCTGGAGGAGGGACTGTATTATCCTTAAAAATAAGAAAAATAAATCTTCAGGGTGTCTGAATAATAAACTTGTTAAGGTGCCATGGAAGTTAACAGGAAATGACAAAACAGGAAGTGACAAAGCCATGCTGGATTTTGAAAAAATTTTGAAGCAAGATATCAGAGTTCTGTTTGGACCTCTAGTCAGTTTTACTAGTTCCACATATCATTTACATGACTGGGAACACAATGGAAATGGTCAGAATGACCATAAAAATGATGAAATAACCTTTTCAGCCCTCTGAAAATGTGACTGAAAAATAGCTAAAAGTAGGCGCTCAGGAAAGGTCACTGAACAGAATCTTTCGATTTTTTCAGAAAACGTGTCCAATATATTGCTCTAATTGATACAATTTTTGAAATTTTGAAAAATTGTCTGAAACAATAATGGCTGTAGTAAAAAGGTAAATCGATCGATTTTCAATTCAGATTTTTTTCTTTTTCTAAGAATGATATCAATTTTTTTTAAATTGTATCATTTTAAGCAATATATTGGGCAAATTTTCTGAAAAAGTCAAAAGATTCTGTTCAGTGACCTTTCCTGAGCACCTACTCTTAGCTGTTTTTCAGGCACATTTTCAGAGGGCTGAAAAGGTTATTTCATCATGTTTATGGTCATTCTGACCATTTCCGTTGTGTTCCCGGTCATGTAAATGATATGTGGAACTAGTTAAACTGACTGGAGGTCCAAACAGAACTCTGTTATCTTGGTTCAAAAAATTTTCAAAATCCAGCATGGCTTTGTCACTTCCTGTTTTGTCATTTCCTGTTAACTTCCATAGCACCTTAAGATGGAGATTTCAACAATATTTAGTGTATTATTTTCAAAAAGCCATGGGGAGTTGATAGAAAATTGATAGTTTGTAGCTCTTACCTAAGATTAAAACTCAGTCAGATGATATAGAGTGAATAATGCTGTCTAAAAGAGAGAATTTCTGAAAACCTGCAATTGCTTGGCAAGTTCATTAGTAAACAAGTGATCTGATTGGTCACTGCTGACCTCCCTGACCTCCACCAGTGACAATCAGTTTCCGCTTGCCAGGCAATTACCCAAATGCGAGTAGGTAGTTACCAGTTTCACCACCAGGTGGCTGATTCGGGTCAATTAACATGGCAGGTATATAAGAAAGTACCCTTAAACTTGAATATTATCAATTTAAGTGGCTCAATTTTCATATAACCCTTATGTGTCTAATACTTATACTAATGAAAATATGTCCAGTAAAGCAAAATATCATCTGTCCACTAAAAGAAAAGATATTTCATTTTTTGTGATTTTATAGCATGGGGTCTATGGGGAATCTCCCCGAGCTAGAAGTCACATTTTCGAAGAAAAGTAATTTTTCAAAGTTGATAAACACTTTTTAAAACCACATTTCTAGATGTAATTTTACATGTAGATTTCAAATATGATATTACTTTGACTGAATTTTGAATTTTTAATGACGTAAATCAAGATTATTTCTACTCGCATCTGGGTTATTGCAGATATCCATAGTTGTTGTTTTATATGCAGTATTATATGCAGTTTTTAGATAAAGATTTGAAAAAACAATGATATAAGTTTGAAAAACACTTTGAAGAAGATTTTGGAGAGATTTGGGAATACCATTTGATACCAGTAAGGAGAACTAGTGCCAAGACTAAAAAAATTTGAAAAATTTTCAATCTTACTTGTGGACCTGTCTCTTCTATATACAGCTTACTATTACTTTTCCCTTGGCCTATGATAATAAAGGTAAACATACACTAGTGGTCTATTTACAGATTTTTGGATGGCATTACAATGTACATCATAGACAACCCTGTTCATATGACCTTATATTGCACGTTGGTATCAATTCTGCAAATAACATTGTTCTATATGTTTTTCAGGCCATATACAAGATGGTAGGCACTGTCATGAAAATGCCAGAAGATGAATCAACACCAGAAAAACGCACCGATAAAATATTCCGACAGATGGATAAAAATCTAGATGGTAAATTATCACTGGGCGAGTTTATAGAGGGTGCCAAGAGTGACCCATCAATCGTCAGGCTTCTACAATGCGACCCAAATTCTGCAAGCTGAGATCTCAGCTACTAGGAACTTTATACATAGCCCAACATTTATCTGACTTTCTATTGAGGACCATATGGTTCATCTTTTGTGTACATTTTCTTGGCTGGTCACAAGTATTGTGCATATATAATATACGTATGTATGCTGGCAGACTGTAACACAGAACAACGTACATTGTGTATTGTGCATATCAGAACACAGCATACATTATGTATTGTGTATATCAAAACACAGCGTACATTGTGCATTGTGAATATCATAACACAGCATACATTATATGAGCCTGGCCATAGGAAAACCGGTCTTATCACAAAAATTAGAATTGTTCTACAAAGCCAAAATTGTGCCCAAGATTAAGAGGGAAATGTGCTAAATCCAAATCCAACATTTTGGTCTATATATGCAAGGAAAAATTGTTAAAACATAAGTCATTGCTCATTTGAAAGGTCTCTTTGTGCTTCTTCAGATAAAAAAAAATAAGAATTTTGAAAAAATCTGTGATAAGACCCCTTTTCCTGTGACCTGGCTCATATATTGTGTATATCATAACACAGCATACATTATGTATATCAGAACACAGCATACATTATGTATTGTGTATATCAAAACACAGCGTACATTGTGCATTGTGAATATCATAACACAGCATACATTATGTATTGTGTATATCATAACACAGAGTACATAGTGTATATCTGAACACAGCATACATTGTGTATATCATACCTAACATAGCATACATTATGTATTGTGTATATCATAACACAGCGTACATTGTGTATATCAGAATACATCATACACTGTGTATATCATACCTAACATAGCGTACATTGTGTATCATGTATATCACATTATATCACAGTGTAAATTGTGTGTTGTGTATGTCACACTGTAACACTGTAACACAGCGTACATTTTTATTGTGTATATCACACATTTACACAGTATTTACATTGTGTATTACATATATCACTCTGTAACACAGCATACATCATGTATTGTGTACGTAAAACTGTAACACAGTACGCATTATGTATTGCACACAAGGTAACACAGTACACATTATGTATTGCACACACTGTAACACAGTATGTATTATGTATTGCACACACTGTAACACAGTATGCATTGCACACACTGTAACACAGTATGCATTATGTATTGCACACACTGTAACACAGTACACATTATGTATTGCACATACTGTAACACAGTATGCATTGCACACACTGTAACACAGTATGCATTATGTATTGCACACACTGTAACACAGTACACATTATGTATTGCACATACTGTAACACAGCCTACATTGCTCAGCTGGACCTGATTTAGGAACAATATAACATACAGTGTACAATTAAGTACTAGAAATTATTAACATTTGTCTTTTTTAATCAGTTTTAAATCATTCACTGATTTTACTATTTTATATTGTCCATCTCATTCACTAGCATAACATAGCTGCAGCTGGTTATATATGTGGATGATCATGAAGTTCTCATAATATCTCTCTAAAATTTTGTTTTTCAATATACCAATATCTATTCTGTGGGAATTTTCACAGAATGTACAACATGCAAGGAACTATTAATCCAGCAAAACTATTTGGTATAACATATATTTGTTTAATTTTATATTGAAAAATTAAGAAATAAGAGAGATATGAGATTTATGATCACTCCTCCTTCATGCAATTAAGCATTTGAAATTAATGATTTGATTAAACTGTAAATGCGTACAATAACAGCCATGTGCACATGTAACTAATAAGTTCATGCAAGATTTTTCTTATTCTTTATCTTATGCCTGTGTCATCAAGATCTGGAGTATGCAGGCAATTGTCTGGTCATGGATTTTACTACGCATACTCTTCTAAATGGATTAATTGCTGATTTTACTATAGATTATGGGCTTTTTTGAGTTTTGAAATACTAATGTATATTGTTTTATCATTATTTGATGCAGCAACAACAGCTTCCATTGTTGCTTACATGTTTTATTGTGACATCACAGTGCACATTTTATATTGTAACAAAGAAGGCAGTTTCATTGTAACATGAAGAACAACTGTAAATTAATGACCTCATGATGCAGTTGTTAATTGAGCCACTTTGGCATGGATTTTATTGTGACATCATGGTGCAGTTGTTAAATGAGCCTTTTTGGCATGGATTTCATTGTGACATCATGATGCAGTTGTTAAATAAGCTACTTTAACGTAGATTTCATTGTGACATCATGGTGCAGTTGTTAATTGAGCCTCTTTGGCATGGATTTCATCGTAACATCATGGTATAGTTGTTAATTGAGCCATTTTGGAGTAGATTTCATTGTGACATCTTGGTGCAGTTGTTAATTGAGCCATTTTGGCATTGATTTCATTGTTACATCATGGTGCAGTTGTTAATTGAGCCATTTTGGTATAGGTTTCATTGTGACATCTTGGTGCCGTTGTTATTTGAGCCTCTTTGGCTTGATTTCATTGTGACATCATGGTGCAGTTGTTATTTGAGCCATTTTGGTATAGGTTTCATTGTGACATCTTAGTGCAGTTGTTATTTGAGCCATTTTGGCATGGATTTCATTGTGACATCTTGGATCTTGGTGCAGTTGTTAATTGAGCCATTTTTGTGTATATTTTATTGTGACATCTTGGTACAGTTGTTAATTGAGCCATTTTGGCATGGATTACATTGTGACATCATGGTGCAGTTGTTAATTGAGCCATTTTGGTGTAGATTTCATTGTGACATCTTGGTGCAGTCATTATTTGAGCCTCTTTTGCATGGATTTCACTGTGACAGCATGGTGCAGTCATTAAATTAGCCACTTTGACATAGATTCCATTGTGACAGCATGGTATAGTTGTTAAATGAGCCACTTTGACACAGATTTCATTGTGACATCTTGGTGCAGTTGTTATTTGAGCCACTTTACCATAAATTTCATTGACAGATGGTACAGTTGTTAAATGAGCCACTTTGACATAGATTTCATTGTGACATCTTGGTGCAGTTGTTATTTGAGCCACTTTGGCTTGATTTCATTGTGACATCATGGTGCAGTTGTTATTTGAGCCACTTTACCATGGATTTCATTGTGACATCATGGTGCAGTTGTTAAATGAGCCACTTTGACATAGATTTCATTGTGACATATTGCTGCAGTTGTTAATTGAGCCACTTTGGCATGGATTTCATTGTGACATCATGATGCAGTTGTTAAATGAGCTTCTTTACCATGGATTTCATTGTGACATCTTGGTGCAGTTGTTAATTGCCCCTCTTTGGTGTAGATTTCATTGTGACATCATAATATAGTTGTTCATTGAGCCATTTTGAGTTATACTTCATCTTGACCTCATGGTGCAGCTGTTTATTTAGCCACTATGATGTAGATATAATTGTGCCAACTCAGCTGTTAATTGAGCATGAACCACACTAGTGTAGATTTCTGTCTTAAAATCATCATTAGTTAGTTATGAAATGTTGAACCTTGTCATGATTTTACTACTGATCATGATGCCTGCTAAATTAACATTTTTCAAATGTGATCTCAAATATTCTTTAATTACATTTTTTATTGTCATAATTTTGTTCAGTGATTTCTTAACAGTCATTAACAATTATAAACAAGGAGTTCTAGATCTAGTATGTAAAGTTAATTACATGCACCTTCTTATAATGGTATAGCTCAAACGTTCTATTTCTGTAGCATTAAATGACCACAAACTTGTATTGTACAGAATTTTTCTACTACCTATATGTAACTGATGTAAATAGTTCTTAAAAAGATATACATTTTAGTATTTGAATCTATATTGTTATCTTTTCTGCCAGACGCTATACGCATAAGTATCTAATATACAATTTCTCGATTATGAAATGAACATATTGTATGAATAGTGTTACTTTTTAGTGGTTGGTTAAAAGGAAAGTCACGTTTCATTTCACCATGAAGTGAAGATGCGTGCACTTTCATTATAATTAATGTAGTTTTGGAATGAATTAACATTATCATTAAAGCAAGTATAATGAAGATTTCTATGTTGCTTTGCTATTCTGCACATTTTGTATTTTAACTCAAGAATTGTGGTGTACGTATGACCTTGAGTTTGTAAATAACAGTTCTATGTGAGATTTTAGTGATTTCACCAGGTATCTATATCAATACTAGTGGCCTCGTAGAATACATTTAGAAATCTTTTATAGATTTAGGAATCTTCCATCACTAAAAAATACAAATAAAACCCTCAACATTTTACAAGCTGGTCATGTGATGTAATGAATGTCTTTTTGCAAAAAGATTCAGAGTAAATTTATTTTTTGCTGATGTGCATCTCTAGTCTGTATAACAATGTTTACCTCCGAATGTATGTTCTATTGGAAGGTATGGTTGATTTGTCATTGAGATATGAAACAAACTGTTCAGAATTGAATGGATGAGTAAATTGTCACAATATTTCTCCATTTATGCTAAAATTAATCAGCTGGTCCATTGAAAAAGCAATGGACAATTTTATTTCATTTTTTTATTTGGTTATGCGACTCTTACGGCAGGGGAGAGAGTGCTTGTATTTCTCTCATATGAAATGAGAATGACATGACCAGCGTGTACTTTATGAGGGGTACATTGATTTAACCCTTACGATGCCTGGAGTGACACATTAAAAACACTAACAAATTAAACTGACCATTTGTGTGGCCATGTTAAAGATGTTTGCAAATGTGTAATCTGTTTGCTCATATCATAAGAGCAATAAAAGCCTTTAAAACACTTGGCAATGTAAGGGTTAATTCTTTTTAATACATTGTAGTTTAACCAGACACAAAAACTAATTATAATAAAAAAAAAAGTATGTATTCACTAACACTATATATAACAATATATTGGTCACCATATTTTTACCTTACATGATGTATAAATCATACTTGGTGTACATTTTGCATATCAAAATATTGTTGATTAAACTCTATGAAATAAACTGAAACTCATAGTTCTGTTTAAATTAGATTTCCATTGGACCTTTCTGACATGTCTGATGTAGATAGCTAATAGTTTATAAAAGAGAAAAGAGATCATATCACCTTTCATGTATAAGAAGCCACATAGGTTATCATTGCAAACAACTTCACAGACAATTAATCTTGAATTAAGACTATTTGATGACCATGAAAACAGCCATATCTTTTGTCTTATATTGCTAGTACTAGACTGCTAGTGGATTGGACCAATCAGGACACTTTTTCAATGACATTGATCTCTTTTTCACCAAAAAGCAATCTTTTGAAATGTTTAATCAATATTATATCTTGAAAAGAGAACTGAGTTGCTCTAAGGTTAATGTTCCCCATTGAGAACTGAACATTTTTTGAAAATGGATCTAAATGATACACCTGCCTTAAGGATGAGATAATATTCATAATCTGAGATATAATCTTCTGACAGTGTTTGCAATAATCTACTCGGCACTATTTTTACTTCACCATCTGAAAGGAATTTGGCGTTCTGTATCTAAGATCTAGATTCAACGATGTAAAGTACACCATGTCCATATAAGGAAGGGAGTAGAGGGGACAAAGACGAGTTGAGATTCAGATTGAAACAATTTTACAATTTTCATGTTTTAACAAACTATATCAGTTTTATAATATAATAATCTTGTATTTCAATCACAATCGTGTCAATATAATACATGTTCAATATGTGGACTTTACCACACTCTGTGAGTACTATGTTCTCTGGTGGTACATTCCCAATATAATCACACATTGATAGTTCCTACATGTTAAGCTCGCCTTAATCAAATTGGATGAGGCCATAATGAAGATATGATGTAGAGTAGAATATATTCAACTGGCAACAATGGACTTGTAATCTGAGACCTCACCAATGCTGTGCTCACATTTGCTCTGATCATCAACACCAGTGCCCAATTGATGAGTATTCTGTTCAAAACTGCAATTTTGAACAAATGCTCATCAACCAGGCACCCATACTGAAAATCGGAGCAAATGTGACCATAGCACAAGCAAAGTCTCACGTTGCCTTGTGGAGACCTGAAACTCTCTGGGCATTTCATAATTTGATGACAATATTCCAATCAAAACTGGCTTCCAGTTCAAATTGGACAAATATGATATGCGCTTCCCTATCCAATCCTCTGCAACATCTTGTACACTTCAGTCAGTGTAGTTTTTTAACAGATATTTTATGCTCATATTGAATTTTGTAAACCCAAAAAATGAATTTCAAGTAGATTTAACCTAATTTACTTTGATGAATGAATTATGGTGTCAAATTCATGCAAGCTTCATTTCTGTTTATAGATTATCTTCATTGACCCCCATTCTGATACTCATAGCATCTTTCTGTTTCACCTGAAATATCATCTCAGGGCTGAGAAGAAATGAGATGTCATGGTTTATCATGATGATTGACCCATTATACATCCATTTCCAGTATGATTGCCACCAACCTAATCTTCTCAAAATTTGTGTAAATGGATATGAAGGTGGTACAGGGACTATTGTGTATTACTGGCGACCTCTATCAAATGAGGGTTTTTGAACCAACGAAGTATGAGTATAATACATAGCACTTGCACAAACATACCAGAAAAAACCAAGTTTAAGATCTATACATATTCATGCCCAAAGGCACCTCAGTCAGTTTGACTCCTCTTTAAAATTTAGAACCACAGCCTTTCTTACATAAGCACAAATGTTACAAAACTAGACTATAGGCCCAAATTGAAAGAGGTCCTTTAACTTTTAATTTACGTTACAACATTTTCCCTTTGTTTGTTCATATTTACATCCCAAATTATATATACATAATACTTACATTATAAAATGAAATATTGACAAGACTAGTAACTTACATATAATACAGGAGTAACGCAATAACACAGGTACAGCAAAACATGCCATACGTGGACACTTCTTGGACTAACAAATGCGTTCAACTAATATTTTCAAATTAATGGCACATGCGCCTTATTACGAGAATTCTAAGTATATTTGAAAAAGCATACAATATTTGCATGCTAGTGTAGCCTAGTGCAGTATTTTTGAAGTTGTGACTTAATGAGAACACTTACATAGACATGTTTCATTGTACTTTCTACCAAATTGCTTGCTTTCAATTGAATGATAGCAGGCATTAATATTACAAATGTAAAATAAGGAACACTTCATTAACCCTCTAAAAATAATATTTTACAGAAAAAAATGTTCATCAATAGAAAGAAATATAATTCTTATTTTTAAAGTCTATTCGGAATCCTTCAAAACACATTTTTACTTTTTACTTCATTATAACGGTATATATTCTCTGACATTATACTACTGAGTATTCAGAAAGGATATTCCAACGCTGGAACAACATTGAAAGCATAAATACAGTAATGGCAATGAAAAACTAACAACAGCTAAAACTCTACAATCCCATCTTACAGCTACAGCAGATATATCATCTATTAAATTGTGCCGTGTGCCCATTTTTTCTTTATCCAAGGTTCAACCAAAATAAATTGCTATCAATATTCATTTCTACGTTTAGTTAAAAAACATGAAACAGTTTTATACATGCTAAAGTAGAGATGACAGATGAAACCACTTTTGTACACTTTGTCATTAGAGCTCATTAAAACAGTTTAACCTTGGGTAAGAAAATCAAATCAAATACCAATGAAGTGATAGAACATGGAATAAACCACTTCAGTCTCATCAATTCAGACAAGTAAGGGGTAATATCAAAAGAATTTAAAATTACAGTAAAATTTTAAATGTTAGGAACTACTTTGAATTTAAAAAATAAGAAATCAAATGACTATATTGCAACAGTATAAAAAAATAGGAACATATACTTGTCCTAACTTTTGTATATTTCAGATAGTTTAGTATAATGTGCAGCAAAGCTGTGGCCTTTTGTAATTTAGGGAGTTTCAGCCATGTTAATTTTTCCGAAAATAACATGGCAGAGAAGCATCAAAATATAAGAGGCCACAGATATGATAGCTAAACTACAAAACAAACTAAAATATACAAAAGTTGGGACATGTATAAATATTTCTATTTTTACATATACTGCTTCAATATGGTCCTTTGATTGTTTATTTTTTAAATTCAAAGTAGTTCCAAACATTTAAAATTTTACTGTACATAACATTAATTTCATTTAGTACCTTAAACAACTACAATTTAAATGTAGATTTTACTTAAAAATGCAAGACAGCACCTATAAGGATTTCTTGATCCCAACATTTGACTTGTACTATTTGTGCACTGATCATTTATACAAGAATTATTGAGTCAAAATAAATTCCAAGATTTTTAATCCTACATAATAGTAATATGCTATCCACATCAAAAGGAGTTCCTTAGTATACAAGCAAATTTTAGTAAATACAGTAATATGTACTAAGTACATACAAAACATTATCTTAGTATGCTTACATGTATGCCTGACTGAGTTCCTGAACAGTTTGGCAGAATGCATCAGATTCAGCACAAGAAGACAAAGCATTATAATACAGCAATAAGGAGTAAAATACCCCCAAAACATGGACTATTAATAGAGCTCAAATTGAGAGCCATATCTTGGGTCGTGCACCAGACTGAAGAATTCTTGAATTAACAAACATAAAGATAACAAAATTAATATTTTATGTAAATAGTAGATGGACATAAAAATCTAATTTGCATCTGAAATCTTATTATGGATTTAACATTTGTTCGTCAATTTAAATATATTCTAACTGCATTTTTTCAAATGACTACATTGTATACACATGTTTGTTAATAACTGACATATGTGCAGTACAACATCAATGAAATGGTCAATCTTGAAATAAGAGATGTCTTTAACATAAACAAAAGCATAAGGGATTCACATTTGCATTTTACATGATTCTGATTCTGAACTGATATAAACATTCTGTGGGATTTAATGATTGATCACATTTGGACATTTAACTTGTATGAATGTTTCTAAATCTAAATGACATCACAACTGATGATGAATGGAATGTCATGAATCTCTGAGGTCATGACCATGTTGCGAAGGTCAAGGTTATGACCCCTGAAGGTCATGGTTCTATCACATGGGCAGCAGATGATCATCTCTATCATCTAACTCATCCTCCACTGTTCCAAGCTGATCATCCCCTATTCCTTTATATGAGCGTGCACTTTGACGGCTTCCACTGCGACATATTAGATTACAACCATCCTGGAAGATGACAGAGAATGGCATTTCAAGAAATGTTTCAGATATATAAATTCCTATATTGTACAGCATGTATGTAAATACAACGTTGGTATCAACTAATGGCTAAATATATTGTATAAAAATTAGATATGTTACTGTCCTATTTATCACGCCTGGTGATCGGAAGAAATGAATGGAGGATGCAGCATCACCAACATGCAAATGTCAATGTTTTTGCTATAAATCAAGCAAGAATGGTCTACATGATCTTTTATATCATATCTTTTATCTCATATTTTACGTTCTTATCACAAAACTATTGTCATTGTTGGTTTTGTAAAATAAATTACCATACATTATATAAAAAAAATAATGAAAAAAATTAAAATTGAACGGAGGGGGGAGTAATATCTATAAGACATATGATAAGAGATGTAACTTGACTTTATTTCCAATAACTCCAAATGTCCCTATTTTAACTCTTAAGAGTTGTAACACCCAGTTGTTACAGAGTTACTGAGTTCATTTTTCAAATACATGAATTTGCGGAAATTTGTTCCACCTTAAAGACATATTACACCCCCCTCTGTTCAATTTAAATAATTTTCGAAACTTATTTTCAAAAACCGGTAATGAAATTGCTCCAGATGCAAATCTAAATAATATACGAGTAAAATGACTTTAGTCTAACCTGAAATTCAGAGGCTACCAGTTGTTATTATTACCCTCATATTATATCAACAGAATTTCTTTTTTTATTTGATACAACCTCAATAGTAAATTTTATAATTTTCATAAGAGTCTAAATAGTCTTGAAATGAATGTAAGCTAGTATATAAGTAGATGACAGTGCAAACAGATTGTGCCCTTCATATTTGGAGTACACCTGTACATGTTTATACATATGTATTCTGATTGGATTGCTTAGTCAAAGACATACCATAGACAAAGCTTTCTCTTTGAGAGAACTATTGCAATGTGAATGATCAAAATGATGTTGAACACTGGTTTAAAATAATGTAAAATTTGTATTTACTACATGTACCCTCATATACTGGTACTTACAGATTGAAGGTTTCCAAAGTCCTGCCAGAATTCATAGTTTGGAATTTGTTCAAATCCCTTAGCTCCAATTACAAATCTCTGATACAAGAATCCTCCAATTAAATAAACACCAAGTAATGTGAAACATCTGAAAAGAAAAATCCACCAATAATTAAGAATAAGCAATTTTCAAACCTATTCAGCTCATCTCCAAAAATTAAAATACTGTTGACAGAAAAAGTCCAATGAATGAGAATTACTTGTGAAGTTTTAAGTAATCAGGTCACATTATGGACAAATCTGAAGCAGCTGGCGGTTGCATTCGTGAATGCTAGATAAGTTCACCAAATGATAACAGACCGGTCCTTACTTACATAATACAAAATATGGAGCCTGCACTTAAACCAAAAGTCACAAACGGTGATTTAGTACACACTGCGTTTGTACCAATTTCAAATAAATAGTAGCAGTCTTTTGTTTTGTCCTTGTTTTCTTCTACAATCCTTAAACCTGGCTGGTTGGGCTGGAAAACAGTTTCAAAATATAATTACTGTTAAATCGAAACACCCCTGGTAAATAGCAGAATATGTTCAGATTGGCAGGCGTTCACATTCTTAGGTAGTGATAATATAAATCTTTTATTGACTCTCTGATGTCATTACAATGACATATTAGTCACTAAAAACTACAATCTACAAAATTAAACTAAGACTAAACTAACTTCTGAATACAAAACAAAAAGTTGTTGTAAAATACAATATAATCCATGGTAAATTAAAAATGGGACTGTAAAGTAAAGGGTTCATGTTGAGAGATGTTGGAAATACAGGTTTTACTGTACATGTACATGTATGTACTTCTGTATATGCATGTATTTCATACCAACTGAGGTTCTAGGTACATAACGAGCGGGAATATATAGTGTATCTAGGGAGCTATCTCCAAGGCCAGGGACCGGGATGGATACACGCTGTATCCATCCCGGTCCCGCTACTTTTTTTAAATTTTTTTTTTCTAAATTTACTTTCTAAATTTTTTTTTTAATTTTCTTTCAAATTTTTTTTTTCATTTTTTGTCAAAATTTTTTTTTCACATTTTTTAAATTTTTTCAAATTTTTTTCACATTTTTTTCAATTTTTTTTTCAATTTCTTTTTTCAAATTTTGGGAAAATCTCGCAGACTTTAAGACCAAGAAAACGCCTACCTTAAGTATATTTTGAATTTTGGATCTTTATAAGGTATGATGTACCTAGAACCTCAGTAGGTATGAAATACATCTGTTATGTACGGTTGGTTTTGGATACAGGATTTATCCCGCGAGAAATATGTGTATCTCTGCGGTCCCTCGGGAGATACACATATTTCCCTTGGGATAAACCCTGTATCCAAAACCTCCCAGTACATAACCCTTATGTACATACTGAATGAAATTAGGCTAGATAAGCAAAATAAAAAATGAAACTACTTTATAGCTCATGAATCTCATCAATTTTTAATTTAGTCATTATTGGAATACTGTATGTATGTGTAGTGACTATGCAATCAATAATGAAAATTATATGTATAAAGTTATATTAAACTGGAGATTGCAATTCTGCTACAGATAAAACACAATACATTTACATCTGCCAGCCTTAAAAATATGAAGCCATGCTAGATTTTATTTTGACTAAATTTGCTAATGGACCTGATATACACTGTAGGATAATCTCAATATCCTTTAGATGATAAAGGATAATTTCAATATCTTTAACCACAATTAGAATAATGTTGAAATCATGAACTAGGATTATAGGATAACCTCAATGCTCTGAACCTCATAATGAGAATCTAAACCTCATACATGTACAAGATAATCTCAATTCATTCTACTCAATAATACTCACATCTGTTTTGGTAGGGTCACATACAAACATTAAGGTAGCTTGTCTTTTTTCTCTATTGCAGCTATGAGGATAAGGGCTTCCTCCTTTATATTCTAACATCAGCCAGTTTGCTGTAAAGATCATCATGAAGTTATATAAAACACATGGAGAAGGAGATCTTATTATAAATAACATGTTGAAAGAACTGTAGTTACTTAGAAGAAGTAAATATCCATGACTAAACAAAATATGTTTTTTCTAGGTTATTATGAGCTATTATTCATTCATTCATTTTAAGTCATTTAACTCTCTTATAGATGCATGTGTTATGACTATAATTATATGCTTATTATATTAGATGATTATCTTGGATGTGAGTGATATTTTTCATCTTTCATTTAAATATATAGAGGTTACTTCTTGGGAGGGATAGGATATGAATTTTATTCCCAGAGAAAACATTGGCCGAGGGCGACAGCCCGAGTCTCAATATGATATTTTCCGAGGCCAATATCCTCAATTCTGAAGGAAAAATTCATATTCCATCAATAACCTATCTATTCCATAATATTTTTTTGAAACTTATTCACTTTCAAGTTTGATTTTCAAGTCTGATGTTGACATAAAATGATACAATTTCACACAATTTCTTTCATATATGACACTTTCACCTTTTATTCACAAGTTTTAAAATAGAACGAAAAATGTAAAAATCAGAACAAATTCCCAGGAATAGTTCTGATACAGCATCTGATACAGGATTTTTTGAATATCAATTCTATTCCCTGTTTATTTCCCCCGAGAAAACGTGTTATTATAGAATAAAAGGAGGATATTCTATGATTTATGAGTGATATGATATGAAATACATGCACAACCGAGCATAGTTAAATGATTCAAATCCAACTTTCCATACAACTGATCATTATTGCTGCCATATGCATTTTGAGTTAAATAGCAACAATCAAATTATTAAAGCAATAACATACTTCCGCCCTTTATTTGTGCTTCACTTATAAGTCCTACAACTGTAATGTTTTTCTTTTCTTTGCTGTATTGTGTGACCCCAGCATTAGGATGGCCAACCGTGTCAACCTCCTTGCATATTCCTATAGTATAGGAGAATTCATGTCCATCATCTACTGGGTAGCTGAAAGAAAAAGATTCAATGTTAATGAGACAATGTTGACTTATTTTTGGACTTTCCAAGAAATGGTGATCAGATAATCATCTGTAGATAACGAGGCTTACCATGATATGAGAAATGCGATTAGACCTTTGATTTGATTTGACATGACTTGAAAACTATATTTATTCTGGGTAGCTCCATCAGAACAAAACTGGTCTTCCTATATAAGGTATGTCTATGGAGTAAGCATTACCTTGTTTTCAGGTAGGTAATACACAAAATACTTTAACAATTAAGTGTATCTATTTTTATCAAAATGTTCATTACAGTTTGGGCAATGAATAAATGAGTAGTCGACTTTCTATTACCATTTTCAAGCCACGGTAGTTTGGAAGCCCCGATTTCCAATATTGTCTGGTTACACAATACATAAAATTTGTATATTTCACATTTAGCATACTCTCATCCATTGATGAATGACCTCTTCAAAATTCTCTTATTTTTAACATAGGAAATCCTCACTTCAGCAAACCCAAGACTAATTATTTATTGTCCAAACTGTACATTGTTCCATAATCTGGGAGTATCGCCAACTTTGTTTCGACAGATTGGTATGGGAACATACTGATATCTGAGGGTTCAGTCTAGGATCCCTGCCAAAGTTTGTGATGTACAGGCACTCATTTTTGACCTTCATTGCTATTGTAGTAAAATGCACAGGAAAGGAACATGTAGCGACATCTGTTCTGAGTCCGAAAAGCTCTATCATGGAGAGATCTGCATTTTAGGCATAACAGAGACGTTCAAACTCAGTACTATATAGATGTCGCTATGTGTTACTGTGGTAACTATCAGCTATATCCTCTAGTCTGAATTTTTTTGAAATTTGGAATGAAAATATTCAGACTATAGATTGTCTAGCCCAATTATTACTTTTTTCAAGGCCTGACTGCGTCGCTAACATGCTAAATATAAGAGTTAGCTGACGTTTGGGAGTCTGACTTACCTTCTAAAGGTTAGAACCCGAATCTTAATGAAACCATATCACCTTTGTTGCGTCGATGATGATGCATAAACATAGCATTTGATAGAAATTAGCGTGAATGCTTTTCCGACTTTTTCATTTTTCATCAATGTTGACTTCCGGGAAGGCGTTGTAGTTATCACGAAATAACGCATTGACCCTTGAACTTTACTTTGTTGACGTGTCAACCAAGCATGTCTGGTGTGAAAATTAAAAGAATATTAAGCAATGTTCTACATCCGCCAAGCTAAGTGAAGTAGTCAATATTTAAAATTACCAATTTCAAGTGAAGTACGCAACGAACGAAACTGCGTGATCTACACTCCCACTATTGGTCTGAATGAAATGCTACGTAGAAATATGAGCCGTCTGCTGTATTAGTCGATTAATAGAGTAAGACCTGTTGGTGATGCTTTATAATTTAGACCAAAACATTGAAGAACAAACGAACCTGTAAATCATGAAAACAACGAACAAATATTCGGTTTTCACATATGTTCGGTAATTTTTCGTATTGAAACTTCCGGAACTTACAAGGAAATCATTCATTTTCTCGATCCATGATTTACCTCTTGGATGTTGTGGCAAATGCTCCATGGTTGACGGAACAAAGGTGATATGGTTTCATTAAGATTCGGGTTCTAACCTTTAGAAGGTAAGTCAGACTCCCAAACGTCAGCTAACTCTTATATTTAGCATGTTAGCGACGAAGTCAGGCCTTGAAAAAAGTAGTAACTCTGTAGAGTCATGGGCTTTCAACTATTGAAAGCCCATGGTAGAGTGGATCATCCATCCAGGATGCCACCAACAGTTGATGATAATAAACATTGCCCGTCCCCTTGTTCCCTTATATTTACCTCTTTCCTTTCAAAGGTTCAAGTTGTTTCATCAATTTTTCGTCCACCACTGTTTTGTGATCTTTGAAAACACAATCACTGTTAACTAAATTTCTCCGCAGTTCATGCGCAACAAGCACTATATAGAAGGTCACAAGGGACAACAGATTCATTTTATTGCAGTTTATCCATAAACATTTACGAAATGAATTATAAGGAAATGTTTTAATCAATATATAATAATATTGTTTCAAAAATTGAAAATCTCACTTCCTGGTTGACATGTGACACGTAAGCTGTTTGTAACGGCCGTTGTGATTGGTTCAACTTCAATTAAAACTGAAAGAACCAATAGCATAAGACGTTTCAAAATTTACTCTAAATACCAAACCAATTGGGAAAACGAAAATATTAGTGGTCTTATATTCATGAATTAAAAATAAAACCTGTCTGGTAGAACGTCACTTGAACAGGTGTAAAAGGGTAGGAGGTCCTATCAAATTATGGTCCTACTCTCCATTGATTTATATGGTGACATCAATACAACTCTTTCCCTCATTATCTTATACGCAATCATGGCCAGTAGGCTGTTAAGAAAGGGGACCATAATCCCTGGGGGACCATCATTTCTTTCACACCGGCCAAAAGAGTTCAGATTGCCGGCAGATAATCACATTTCAAGGTTCTTTGCCTTGGTAACCTAATGGCAGATTTTAAAAAGGCAATCACATAAGAAATATCAGATTAGAGAGAGTTAAGATACACAGCATTTGAAGCAGAATTTGGATGTAATACAATTTAAACCTAATATTGTCTAATGCAACTAGTCACAGAACCAACATGGCCGTCTAGGCAAATTCACACATAACTAGGCAAGGTGTCTCAGATTCCAGGAAATCCAAACACAGTAGCTCATATAACTACAGTGCATTATATCACCAATCACCGCATCCAAGGTCACTCATTATGTGGTTGCCGATGTGACAACTCAACTACAAATTGAAATTGATGCTTTGCCTTTAAGTGACAAGGTAGAGAATATTTTGCAATATGTAAAAAGAATTTCAGTTTAAGACTCAATGCATTGAGAAATGACTTTTCCTTTCAGTTTATTTATTTCTATTTAATCTTTCATAGCTATACGAATACGACACGTATGTTGCAAATAATTGGAATAGTTCAACGACTATGCAAGCTTCACTGGGAACACAAAAGACACACATTTTATTAAGATTTCAAACAAGTTTGTGTTCATGTGCATTCATCCATGTTCATTTACAGGGTATCAAAAACAAAGGCATTATATGGTGACATCAATACAACTCTTTCCCTCATTATCTTATACGCAATCATGGCCAGTAGGGGCTGTTAAGAAAGGGGACCATAATCCCTGGGGGACCATCATTTCTTTCACACCGGCCAAAAGAGTTCAGATTGCCGGCAGATAATCACATTTCAAGGTTCTTTGCCTTGGTAACCTAATGGCAGATTTTAAAAAAGCAATCACATAAGAAATATCTGATTAGAGAGAGTTAAGATACACAGGGTAAGCCCATTTGAAGCAGAATTTGGATGTAATACAATTTAAACCTAATATTGTCTAATGCAACTAGTCACAGAACCAACATGGCCGTCTAGGCAAATTCACACATAACTAGGCAAGGTGTCTCAGATTCCAGGAAATCCAAACACAGTAGCTCATATAACTACAGTGCATTATATCACCAATCACCGCATCCAAGGTCACTCATTATGTGGTTGCCGATGTGACAACTCAACTACAAATTGAAATTGATGCTTTGCCTTTAAGTGACAAGGTAGAGAATATTTTGCAATATGTAAAAAGAATTTCAGTTTAAGACTCAATGCATTGAGAAATGACTTTTCCTTTCAGGCATGGTCTCCTAAAATAAACTCTTGATGCCATGCATCTTATGCAAATTTTGGAAAGCAACACCTTCAAACAAAGGTCATTCAACCTTACACTGAGTCCAGGGCTTAAATCATTAATAAAATCTTTGATTAAGTCTTCACATTTCCTACATTCTTTCAAAGTCATGCAGTTTATCACCATTGAACAGATTTTAAATGATTTTGGCCATTTTTGGATCAAAGTGAACCCCCTGGAATATTTTAATAAGTGAACACCCCTTGGCAAAAGCTCTTTATAGGGTTTGTACCAAGTGTTAATAAATATAGAACTGTAATCTCCACTATTTTGGCTTCTTAACTTACTGAAAAAACCTGATCACTGGCCAATCTATTAGCCAACAAATATTATAGACTTAAATCAAAACATAAAAGCATATTTTATATAAATTGTTTATTGTTGTTGTTGACATTATGAAGTGTCAAGCACTAATATCACAGTTCAGTTGAGATTAGAATTCTCATACTAGAGGTTTCAGCACTAGCTACCCTCTATACCATTTAGTATTAATGGGCTTATACCCAAATTGTACATATTCCTTGTATACAGTGTACACCAATCATTTAATATACCAATGCAATCTATAATGTGTAAAGTTTCACCAAGGATTATTTAAATCATATTTTTTCTATCAAGAAATTGATGTCCATTAAGTCTAGTGAGGCACATTCCAAAATACTATTATTCTTTTACTATAGCAGACAAGACACTAAATTCATTCAAAGATACATGAATTTTGCTACAAGACAAACATACAAACCAATATAGAGATGATCAATATAAACAAGTATGAATTTTTTATTAAAATGTCCTCCATATTCTTTCAATATTGAAACTGAACAATATTAGTATTTCAGTGAAAATTTTAAAATTGTATTTTAGAACCTTGAGAATGATAGGTTCTGTTTAATTATTAAGAATGCATGGAGTCATTTATTTATTTCTATTTAATCTTTCATAGCTATACGAATACGACACGTATGTTGCAAATAATTGGAATAGTTCAACGACTATGCAAGCTTCACTGGGAACACAAAAGACACACATTTTATTAAGATTTCAAACAAGTATGTGTTCATGTGCATTCATCCATGTTCATTTACAGGGTATCAAAAACAAAGGCATTACCACTAGTTATTTTTGTCTAAGGAGAAGGGACTTATTTTCAGATTTATATAAATTTTGCCATTTTTAAGTGCTCTCATATGACACTTCATATATATCTGCAAATAACATGAAATATGCAGTCAAATTTAGTTTGGAAAGTAATTCTGATTATGAAGACCAAAATCAACAAGAATCTGTCTGAAAGGAAGTTCTATTGCCCTTCAAATATTTTTATTCTTTATTATAATTAGATGGAGAGCTTGGAGAGGATGACATAAAAAGTACTTATTAGTACTGGATTTCAAAACACTGCCCCCTGAATATGATACAACTGATATAAATTTGGCAAAGGAATGTTTATACATGGTCTAATACTAGTAACAACCTTGTTAATATTTTGACACCTATATACATGCTTAACTCAGGAGGATTATTTCAATTAAACCACAAAACATACGTGAAGTCAATGTGTGACATGTGACAGTGTTACATAACCTCTCAGATGAATAAGTTCCCATCTGGTCTTGCTGACTTTGTTCAGCATGTATAGGAAAATAACATGGCAAATGGTCTGTAGTTAATTATAACCAGAAGGTCTGAAATCATGTACCCTGCTTAAACAGATTTATAATATAACAAAGTCAGCACTAATAACATGTCCCCACTAAACACCAAACGTATGAAGTAAATTACCTAGAGGCTAGTAGTTGGTAGATAATTTGGGGAAGATAACATGCCAGAGAATTATGAAGTTGAATAGTGGACCACTTCAAAAGCAAGTTTGAATATTTTATCATGAAAATCATGCATTTAGTCTTACATCACACATCTCTCTGAACCAGATCACTGACTGCACCCAGTGGTGAATTATTCCCACAAAAATAAAGCCATCATATCAAGCCAGAAAATTTTAGCTGAACTTATTTCCCAATATTTCTTCTTAAAATTGATAACTGTGAAAAATATTTCTATCCAAGCCTAATGTCACTGCAAGGGGAGAAACCCCTCCTTGTCTGTCAGTTTAAACAAGTCCAAATGTTAATGAATACAAAAATTTGTTTACATATTCTAAAACAGAAATCTCCACGTTGAATTAGTGAAACACTAATGATATGTCATCCCTCTTGTGGTGACATAAAAACAAATTAACATTTACATAAACATGTTGAATACAAAATTGAGCTTTTTGTGTGATTGACCAGGGTGTAATATTCTATTTCATCTAAGTATTGCCCCATTCCCCAGGTAAAATGTTGAACACTGAAATCTAGGATTAATTAACCCAAATGCACCTAGCAACAAGTTGAATGCCATCAATCACAACATGAAACTTATCTTACACTTCCATTTACATTACAGTTGTACATACTGATATATATATTTGTATACCATACTGTACAAATCCCTTACTCATTCTGGTTCCTTGTTCTGTTCTCAATGTTCAGTCCTATTTTCTCTGTCTTCCAAATAACTTTATTACAAATTTGCAATTCATTCTTGATTTACTCAGTAAATCATATTCAACTTCTATGTATTCATTCTCTTAGTTATTTTCATTCTATTTTTCATTTGATTCCTAAGGTTGGTCTCAATTGACCTGTCATCCTCTGGCCTTCAAAAGTGCCTAGATGACACCCTTAATGCCTAGCTGACACCCCAAATGCCAAGGTGACACCCCCGATACATGACTCCCAGATGCGTTTGTCATAGCACAGCAACACTAACATGCAGCACTTGGCACAGTGCAGGTATATTTGACATCTACCCAATTGTTGTGCGGCTTGCTGTCAGGTCACCTCCATTGCTGCGACCTTCTCTTTCACAAGACTCTCAATCAGTGTTGTATTTTCAGTGTCATGGTCATCCCTGGAATATAGTTGAAAACTTTTTGTAAATGAACCTTATTTACTCCAAAAAATGTTTTAGTTTTAGTACTTCTAATTTTGCATTGTCAGAAGAATAGAACTTTTAATTAAATTTGACAGGAATCAGTATAGTAATTTTAATGGTAGATGGAAATCACCTTGCAGTTAAACCTCATTACTTTAAAAATTGGTTTTTCAAAAATTTTATTTAGTCAAAAAGGGCAGGTGGATGGTTTGCAATTTAGCTGGCAAGAGTATCATCTTTTTTGGATTATGATACTTACTTTGGCAAAGCATTATTGTTGGCTGTGGACCCAACCTTAAGTAGGTTGGTAACTGGATGGGTGGGCGTGACTGCCTTTGTTGCTAGTACACTGACTGGCGATGGTGAACTTAACCCTGTTGCTATGGAAACTGGACCTGTTGCTATGGATACAGGAGTAGGTATAGTGGCATTCTGTGGCATGATTGGATAGTTGAGTTGTAGAACACTAGCAGCTGGTGATATTGAGAAGCAACTTGTTCCTAGGAATAGTAATAAAGATATAAATCACTTGACATTCAACTATTGAGAAACATGCGTTATAGAGCATGGTTATAAATCCTCTGACATCCTTTAATTTTTAATTGCTCTAAATAACCCATTGATATATTCATATCAGGGGCCAATAATGCATTGCCTCGGCCCTAGTATTGTTTCAAGATGATGCACTATAAGGAAGAAGCTTTACATGAGAATCAATCATTCAAATACCTACCATCTGGGTCTGTGATTGGTCCATTGAGGGTGACTGTTGTCGTAGTGACTGTGTTTGTTGTATCTGATAATTGACTGAGACTTTGTGTAGTACTAACAACTGCCGATGCTGCAAATTGTGCCGTCGCAGAGTCCAATGTAAACTTTGACGTTGGTTGTGAACTAAAGGAATGTTCTAAACTAAATGATGAATCTAAATCAGTTTGTTTTAATAATTGTTCTTGTTGCTGCCTTTGCATTTCTATTAATTGCTCCTGATGATCATGAAAACTCTCAATATTAAACTCTGTTACTGTAGGCACCGTGTCGATGGGAGAGAGGGCACGAAATGGCACTGTTGTAGGTGATAGTGGCTCATCAGTGGGTGTTCCAGGACGGAAATGTAAACTGAAAGAGAAATATGAAATTCTATGATAAGCAGAATTGACAGGGAGTAGGAAGTTCAAAACTTCAAATTCCATACAACAAGTACTGTGTACTCAAATGGATTATTTGAAAATACTTTCTTTCCCCATACCAATCACCTTGTTAAAAATTGTATCATCACTCACAATGTAAGTTGTCATTCTAAATATCAGTGTTTCATTTTAGTGACACTTATGGAACGGTTTAATTGCCAGGATACCCCTAGAAAGTAGTTCATTGAGTGGGAAATACAGCAATGTCAATATTCAATTACGTTCCCCTAATTTTAGCAGTTTCCCAAAAATGACAATTGGCCCCTTACATCGTGACAGAATCATTTGGGGCCCCTCATCTTTCCATTTTTACACCTCAGACATTACCTCTTCAGTAATACAGTATTAGGAAAGACATGCTTCCAAAAGTGCCTAATTCTGTCAAGTGTTTAAGCTGAACGGAGAAAGCAATGACTAAACAATCAGCTCAAAGGAGTAGCCATTCATGAATGTATTTACATGTACTTACATTTTTCTTTCCTTTATATAGGAGGGATAATCTTGAAGACCATTTGGTGTATGGTAACCTGAAGAAGTGAAGTCTAAGTCAAACAAGCCATCATCCCAGGCAGTGCTGGCTCGGTCTAGTATTATCCTGCAAGAAGCAATCATATCAATTAAGAAGCTCATATATGACCTCTAAAATAGGAATTATCTGACAGCTCCCCAATTTCATATGAGCGAATAAATACAAACTGGAAGAGACGACAAAAAAAAGTTAATGCATTTCACAATATCACTCAGAGCATTTTCACATAATAACACATTATAAAGGTAGATGTATGATGTTATACGTAATACACCACTAAAAGGTTATCAAACCATATAGATAGTAGCAACTATGAACTAAGGGAAATCCAGGTGACACAAAAAATGCCAACATCCAATTTTGGAATAACTTTCTCAATAATTAGTGAATTTTCATGATTTCTTTTGAGTAGATAGAGTGCTCAGAGCATGAAAGATCAGTATGCTTGTATAGCACTTTGAAATCTAAATATTTTTCGTTTTAGTGGAGGCATGCTCTGGCATCAAATCACTCAAAACAATCAACAAGGCACAGACGTTAACAATATCGTACCTAAAACACAGCAGTGTGACAGTGAAGAATTAAGGACGGAAAATCCAAAATGGCCACCTTAAAATTTACCCAGAATGCCCAAAAACTAATCAGTTCTTAACTTTGATACGTAGAAACATCCCTGAAAATTTCAGATGAATCCATCAAATGGTTTGGCTGGAAACCTGTAGACAAGTCTTGAAAGTGAAGATTTTAGGACGGAAAATCCAAATTGGCCACCTTAAAATTAACCCAGAATGCCCAAAAACTAATCAGTTGTTAACTTTGATATGTAGAAACATCCCTGTAAATTTCAAATGAATCCGTCAAATGGTTTGGCTGGAAACCTGTAGACAAGTCTTGAAAGTGAAGATTTTAGGACGGAAAATCCAAAATGGCCACCTTAAATTTTACCCAGAATGCCAAAAAACTAATCAGTTCTTAACTTTGATACGTAGAAACATCCCTGAAAATTTCAGATGAATCCGTCAAATGGTTTGGCTGGAAACCTGTAGACAAGTCTTGAAAGTGAAGATTTTAGGACGGAAAATCCAAAATGGCCACCTTAAAATTTACCCAGAATGCCCAAAAACTAATCAGTTCTTAACTTTGATACGTAGAAACATTCCTGAAAATTTCAGATGAATCCGTCAAATGGTTTGGCTGGAAACCTGTAGACAAGTCTTGAAAGTGAAGATTTTAGGACGGAAAATCCAAAATGGCCACCTTAAAATTTACCCAGAATGCCCAAAAACTAATCAGTTCTTAACTTTGATACGTAGAAACATTCCTGAAAATTTCAGATGAATCCGTCAAATGGTTTGGCTGGAAACCTGTAGACAAGCTGAAAAGTGAGACGCCGTCCGCCCGCCCGCCAGTCAAGCGGACGACAATATCGTACCTTTATTAGGTACAATAATAAAAATGTAAATTAGCAGGTCAAAGCGATCAGCTGTGTTTACACACTACACAGTAGCACTACAATGACATGATACATTAAGAGCATGGGTAGATGGAAATTACCACCTTACATGTTGAAATTTAACAAAATTCCCATACCTGCCACCTCTGCCCACTCGCCGCCTGGCAAACCCGACGCTTCGACGTGGTATTGATAAAGACGTAAGAGAGTAGCGATATTTTTTATCTCCAAATCCACCTTCCTCTTGCCCTGCCCAAGACCAATTGCCAAGACCATCTGGGATTGGCTGCAAAAATAGTATCATTCTAACATCAATATCTGTTATATGCCTATCGGTTTCCGGACAACTCAGACCCAGGACAACTCGGACCCTGGACAACTCGGACCCAAGACATCTCGGACCCAAGACAACTCGGACCCAAGACAACTCGGACCCAAGACAACTCGGACCACTTTTTGAAATGATGATTTTTATCAATATATATTAGGTTTTAATTATTTTTTAGGTTTATTTTGACATATATTATATATTGTGAATTCATATGTTATGTTAATTTGATGAAATTGTTTTAAATTAACGTTTTGATGAGAGTTAAGAAGTAAGAAATTATTGAAGCTAAAGACCCAAGACAACTTGGACCACTTTTTGAAATGATGATTTTTATCATTGTATGGGGTTCTAATTTTTTTTGTTTAATGTTTTTTTATGACATAAATTATATATTGTGAATTGATATATTGTGTTAATTCGATGAATTTGTTTTAAATTAAATTAACTTTAATTTCAAAAAGTGGCCCAAGTTGTCTTGGGTCTTAAGCTTCAATATTCTCTTACTGGTCTTACTTCATAACTTTCATCAAATAAGTTAATTGAAAGGTTACCAATTGAAAGATCTTCATCAAATAAATACAATATATAAACTCACAATATGTCATGTCAAACATTAAAGAAATAGTCCCCAGTTACGAAAACCAAAAGTATAAATTCAGAAAGTGGTCCGAGTTGTCTTGGGTTTCTAGTTTCAATATCTTCTACTTAATTTTCATCAAATAAGTCAAATTAAAACATTTTTTATCATATTAATACAAAATATGAATTCACAATATATAATATGTGTATTAATTTTCATAAATGAAAAAACAAAACCACTCATTATGATAAAAATCATAATTTTAAAAAGTGGTCCGAGTTGTCTTGGGTCCGAGATGTCTTGGGTCCGAGTTGTCCAGGGTCCGAGTTGTCCTGGGTCCGAGTTGTCCAGTTACCTGCCTATCCATTACGTGTAAAATTTTCATTTTATATGATTTGTAAATTATATCATCAATAGACTGTGAAACTACATAAGGTCAATCTACTAAATAACATGAAAAAATATCACCATCTACAAAATATGCAATATGTAGACACAAAACACTGTTCGTTAATTGTCATTACCTCTTGTTCCCACCACGTTAGCCTTGTAGCCAACTTATATATCAACCGACAAAAATTTCTATAAAAATTCTGATCTTCCCTTTCTCAAAATGTTTTATTCAATCTTGCCAATTCTGGGATAAAATTGGCTATTAATTTGTCAAAAATTGAACTAATTCCCCAACCTGGAAATTGTGAAGCTATCTTGATGAAAGGTGATTCCAGACATGTTACTTACAGCAAGGTAGTTACATGAAAGGTGATTCCAGACATGTTACTTACAGCAAGGTAGTTACAGCCAGCTTTGCGCTTGAAGCCATAGATACCATCAGGATCATTTTCATCTTCATGGTCAGATGCGGATAATGGCTGCAAATAGACACATTTTACTACATTGAGACAGTAGACATTCTTTAGATTGGTGCACTACATAATCTAAACATATTTAGGGTAATAAACTGTTGCAGGCCAATTTTTGTCATTGCTGATATTGTATTGTTCTGGATCACATCAAAATATATCTTTGATATTATAATATTTGTTTTTAAATGTACCTTGGAACTCTTCATACTAAATCACTGCATTTTCACTATACATGCATACATATTGAGAAACCATTAGAAAATTATTTCTGAAATTACAACATAATAAATAAGTAAATGAATTTGGATACTTACAGGGGATATTTCTTCTTCTGAACTATACATATCGGGATTGAGGATGTCCACCTCTGTATACACGGGAAGGTTTGACTGACTTTGGGAAGAGGGAGCTGATAAATGAACAGAGTTTTTATGCTTTCTTTTCCGATATTCTCGCTTCTTTCTGACATAATTTTCATCCTGCAATGAAGAAATAAACAGATTGAAGAAGTTAGCAGATAGAGAAATCTTGTTTTAAATTGAATCCATCCAGGGCCAGATATTTTTGTACAATACCAGGAGAGTTTTTAAACTTTAGAACTCCTTGATCAATTGTTCTCTTTATCTCTGGGTTAATAATTTCTCGGATAAAAATAAGTGATATTAGAATAATAACTTAAAGCATTCTGTTGTTAAACACAGGCATTTTTACGATTACAAAAAAAGTGCAGTATAATGTTATGTGAAACATATTAAAGTGGCATAGCTATATTTGATACAAGAATTTGATTTACCCTAGACCAATTATTTGGTAGTGGAAAGTATTGTGGTCGTATGTGACGTTGAGACATTGCATGATCATAAGCCCGGCCTTCGAAGTCACCTAGTGCATATCTGCAATATAATTGTAAAGTATAAATGCCAGTCAAAGTATGGCCAAACTACAAAGGACCTTGGCATGACATTCGTAGAGTCAAGATGAGGGAAAGCCCCAGAGCTTAGAGATAACAGACATGATTACGTCTCTTGCTTACCACCTTCGTTTGTTCGAATTTTCACCGGCTTCTAAATACTACGCTTCGATGTGATGTTTTAGTTGGTGTAGGCATATTCCATACACCTTTCTTTATCTTGATATGAAATAAGAAGCTATGACATTAGTTAACACGCCAAAAATGAACATAATATTATTTGAAGCGTATTTCTAAAAATTTTGAGGCCGCCATTTTTGTTTGTTAATGTTGATCAATCAGAAATGTAGGTCATCTATTCTCAATACAGGTTTACATGATAAGAGTAGGTCATCTTTGAACTCTGGTGTTAATAGTCATTATTTCTTGAAACAAACTCATATGTTTGGTATTTCTATAAAATGTGGAATGAAAATTCACCCTCATGTATAATATTCAACTCAATACTTTATTTTCAAATCAGAATTCTCATTTGATTGTTCTTTTCTCAACTTCTTAAGTTGGTGAATGTACACAATTTTTCTTGTTTTCCATTTAATATTCTTCAAATAGGAGTGAATAACTTTTCAAAATATCAAGTGATTGTAGCACCCCTTTGCTTCAATACTGTTGGAGAGAGAACTTTAATCTTCTTTTCTATTTTAATCACGAAAACTTGTACATTACCTTTTATCTACAACTTCTACGGTTAACTGTAATAATTCTTTTTTACTCTTTTCCCGCCTTTTAATAATTTCTAGTAGTGTTCTAAAATAAAGAATTACATTGTTAACATAAATAGACATAAAATCATAAAAATCAATACTCTTCACAAAATATTTGTTGTCCAATAACATTTTTATTTCAGAAATACATAGCTTTTGCTGTTCACTATTATCTAACAGTTTATCTTACAATTTGGATATGATTGAAAAAATCTTAACATGGGACTTTCTCAAGACGCATTCAATCTTGATTAATACAACTGTTGCTAATGCTCATCAAATCCCACAGTTTAGAAATTGTCCCTGATTTGATCTGATCTATTATAACATTCCAGAGCAGGGACTCCAGATTGGAGAATTGGTTGATTTAATATGAGACTACACATCAATCATTTAATGTTTTGCATCGAGTTTTCCGAACATGTCGGTTGTAGATGAGACTTTCTATTAATTTTTCCAACTTCTAAGTTCAACGTATCTGTGTATAACAAACATCTAGGAAGGACATGCGAATAGATATTTAACTTATTTACCAAAAATTACTTCACACATTGTAGAAGAACAGTTAGGATTTACTTACAAAGCTCTATTGAGATCTCTTTTTAATTTGAGCATCTTTTCATAGGAAGCCTCGTCATTTTTACGATTCTGAAATAAAATTAGGTTGATCAATTTGTTCATCAATATTTATTTATTTCGAATCCCTTCTTGTCAATTTCTAATCATCATCTTTGACACTAAAATTACAACACATTCAAGTTTTGACAGTATTTCATGAAAATGTTTTAATACCACATATGTTATGTGCTACGCATGACTAAAACCAATCTATTGTATGTTTTATCACTGCATTTGTGGGATTAACATTTTCAGTGTCTTAACTCATCTGACTATTGGAACACTGGTAGTGTCTAACTTTCAACCAAACTTTACCTTTCTGGTTTGCATTTTTTCTGTTCTGCGCCGGAAAGCGACATACGGATTGTTTGTAGTGGACCCATCTCGTTTCTCTGTTTTTACCTGAGGAATTAAACCATGTTGCTGAAATGTAAATAAAATAATTAATAGTAACAAGAAACAAATGATAGTTTTGATTCAAATTTAATAGACACACATATGACTCTTACTCAATACTTATTATATGTATATCATAACTTTTATGATAATTAGGTCAGCATATCATGTTACAGAGCTCTAATAAGTGTAATTTAAGAAGGTAGTCATCTCACAGTTTCTACATGTTGCATGTACGTAATTCATAGAGACTTCATTGAAACTAATATCCCTAACAAAGAAGCAAGTGGGTACTTCACCCACTTAAGATTTTGAATATGAGCTTGTAGTTACCTGAAATCCATTCATAACTACTAATAATGAGCAAAATCAAGAAAATAAGAGCAATTATCATCTAAAAAGTGAACATTTTGAGAATTTTGCAACAACTTGAGAAGAAAATCCTGGGAAGAGCACTAATCAGTATGTGTTAGTATTACAGTGTTAATGAACTCACCTTATGGGAGCTGACAGTTCTTAGTCGTTTATTGAGCCAGTAGTCATATACAGCAATAATAAGGTCATCATCCTCCTTCAACAATAGCTTTGCTTCTTGAAGAGTCAACACCTAGAGTCAAAATCAGTTTATTCCATTTTTAATTAGATCAATATTGTTGATAGCATCAAGGGTGTATCTCCTCTTTTATAATCATTCTTCTTGAAGGAATTCAAATTGCTCCATCTTTAAATTAAATATGACTGGTTGATCAGTGGAACTTTCTGACACTCCATTCATTTTTTGCCTCACTGTAAATATGTTGCGTTCAAAATGGTTCAAGTTCAAGACTTGTCATAAGCAACTTTTAGTTGTTCCAGTTCTATTCTCCATTTAAGCATACTGTAGATACACTTAATTTGACTCCCATTAATTTGACGGATTGGCAGATTCAGAAAATCCGCCAAATTAAAATTTCGTCAAATTTCAATTTGGAATTTTTGTCCAACGCACCTCAGAAATTAAACTCCAAGGGCCCCTTTTCCCGTCAACATTTCATCAATTCTACATTATTCCAAAAGAAATACAGAAAATATCTTTGTAAACACCTGTCCTAATGACATAAACATCTAAGAAAATTAAACTGCAGTCCTGAATTCGCCAAATTAAATAGCTAGCAATATTTGAAATTGAGCAAATCCGTCAAATTAAGTAGCGTCAAAATAAGTGTATCTACAGTATCTTATGCACTCACCTGCTGACCACTACTTTTCTCAAGTCTGTCCATCATTTCTTCAAATTTCACTGGTGTAACTTCCATCTTTTTGGTTTGTTTTGTGAGCCACTGCTCATCCTCACTGTCCATATCATAGTCTGGGATGTCATGCTCAACTCCAAATGCTACCAAAGCATAAATGAATAACTTAAACTGAATGTGGGGAGGTTCAACCTTAGCATTACAAATAATTGTCCGTTATTTTCTAAGTAACTAAGTAACTTATTGTGCAATTATTTTAGGTTTTTGCAATTTTTGTGCAACATTTTACGAATTTTCAGGTTTTTATGGAGCACTTTAAGGAGCACATAGAAATATTGGATGAGCATTTTTAAGTTATGGAAATGCTGCACCTCAGATCTTGAACAACTCACAAAAGTACTGTATAATCATCTATTTTTCATCCAAAGTAGATTAATGTATTTGTTTTGTTACCAAGTTGTAATTCAGCATTAGAAATACAGTCTTTCAGGATAACTGTTATAATGCTAGCAAGTGAGTATGTTTTTCAAATCTCATTTGTCATTCAAGTATCAAATCAATAATATGCCAGTTGATCTTTATACATGCTGCTTAATTTGCCACTTCAAGGTGTGGTAACAATTATGTCCCCTTCACATTAGATTTTCAAAAGAAAGCTTCATTTATTCTTTTTCAGTTACTGATAATCTTTTGAATATATCGAGCCTGTTATTGCCAGAAGGACGATTTTCAATTTTTGGTCATTTCCTCTGAATCATTGTTTATCCAATACTGACAAACATTTAATATTAATTAAATGCTTTCTTCCAGCTCACTGCTTGGTTGAGACACATTTCCAGTAACCTTCCATTAAACGATGGAAGATATCGTTGAATTGTAGCACTATATATGAACAAATGATCATACTCCAGAGTTTCCATTTCATATAAGCCTAGTCTCATTTAGTTCATCAAAGCATAACGCCAACTATAAAGAATTCGATGAAAACTAAAAATATCGAGATCGACACTTCCTGTCCGCCATCTTAAATGCAAAAGTGACTGCAGTAACTTTCACTGATCATTTTGACAACATGTATACGAGGGATACTAGATTGGATCAACATTTGAACTTCCACACCAAAACTTATACAATTTGAAGTAATAAATAATGAATTCTTTATATTACTTCTCAAAAATTATAATGAATCGTCAACGTACAGCTGATGCGTCACCGTAAAAATTTGATATTTTTTAAATATACATAATGAATGGTTGTTTGTTGAATCTTCGCCCGTTCTAAAATGTGTAGTCGACAAATACATATTCTCATAAAAATAATCCATACTCTCAGACAGCAGGGAAAATAATAACCAAACAAAATGTGAAAAAACAACCTTTTTTCACTCTGGTCGATTATGTGGGCCGATTCACTCAGAAAAAATCCGAACAGTGCTCGTAAAACATTTATCATAATTACAAAGTTAAAACCATTCCTAAGAGAATGCTGTTTTTATTTCACATGAAATCGTATTAGTTTTCATCAAATTAATTTTTTTTAAACCCATGTCATAGTTTTTGTTTCAAAGCAGTTAATTTGCGTCACCGTACAGAAAACTGTACTCCGCTATTTTTTGACGCTGTACGGTGACGCCTACCTATGCGATGGTTAGGCGTGATTAGGCAGGTTTCACAAGAATTTCTCACAACAGGCTAAAAAATAAAAAAACAACAGTGAAATTAATGGATATCATAAATTTAACATGGAAAAATTAAAAAGTCCTTAAAAACAACAGGCCATTTTGTGAAAACAACCAGTGAAAATCGCCTGTTGCCTGCTGCTAATGAAACCCCTGATTGGGGGTCGGCTGGATGAACTGTAAAATTGGATAAGTCGTTCAAAGGTTAATTTTAGTTAACCTTTGTGGTCAGGCTAACAATTATGCAACAAACGGTACTATATATTCATTTTTGGAATATTCAAATTTCAGTTGTCCTTCTGGCTAATTAAGACTAGTAGCGAAATCTGTTTAACCTGATTTGTATTGTTTCTCTCTAAAATCAAAATCCAGAAGATTTTCAGAGTACTAAATCAGTTCATTTTTTCAATAGAAATCAACAAACAATATAGTCTTGCATAGTCTTACTACATAAAGCTTCACTGCTTCAGTCTGGAACAATATAAATTGTAAGAAGCCCTAGGGAGCAGTACCACATACACCTCCAAAAGTAGCATCTACTAGATAAAACTTTTGTGCTTTTAAGAATGTTCCACTTATAAGATTTTACTGAATAAATGAAAACTGTATCAACCATAACCAGAAGAACTGTTGACAAGATTATATAAGACAACACTGGCGGATTAGGGCCTGGGGGCCCGGGCCCCCCTTGGGTGGGCCCAGAAAAAAAATTGGGCCCAATATTTTTTTTGGGCCAAACAAGGCCTTCAGGCCCCAAAAAGTGGGCCTTTTAGGTCATTAGTGGGCCTTTTAAGGCCTTGTTTTTTAATTCCAGGCCAAATTTTGAAGAAAATAGGCCTCAAAATTTTAAAATTTGGGCCCACTTTTGGATTTTAGGTGCCCAAAATTATTTGGACGTTTTTTCTGACCTGAAATTTGGGCCCCCCCCCCCCCCCTTGTTGGTTCCTAGATCCACCCCTGGACAGGTAGGGATGACTAGCAGGTATGTATGAGAAGGCTAATAGGTTTAATCCATACCTTGCACATGCACAAATTGCTTAGGTGGCTTGTAAGTAAAATCTTCTGAGCCTTTATAGAGTGCATTGTAGGCTTCTACCCCTGCAACCTCAGGCACAGGTATCTCTAGGGCTTCAGCTGTACCATATACTTGTTGTGCTGTTAATGCTCTCTGCAAATGGTGCTCCTGAAAAGACATATTTTATGCTGCAGTAAGATAAAACAAGAACATGTAGATTTACTAATCTTCAGGTCTAAATTGATAGGTACATGAAGTCATGTACCTGTAATGGTTAATGGTCAGGGGTTGAGCTAGGCCCTATTTTACTGCTGGTCATACAGCCGCCACTTTTAATTTATCAGGTGATCAATATGAAAACTTGCTGGACCAGTTCATCTGAGAGAGTTACTACTCCAAATTAGATTGAGCTCAGAGCTGGTCATACACATATACTAACAGTGAAAAGTTAGTAAATATATTTCATTTTTCTGAAATTTAAATCCTGGTGAGATCCCTGCAACAGTCAAATTGACCACAAGATTCTGGATCCAGCCAGTCTGTTATGTGAATCTGCCAGTCACTCATGATCTTTGGATTGACGCTGAGCTCAAACCTTGTATATGGTTACGGTACACCTATTCACTAAAGTAAAGTGATCTCCCAAGAAATGAAACTAACAGAGGAATGAGATACAGATGATTCAGATATGAAATAAATGAAAGATGAAATATCAAATACAAACAGGGACAAAAGGGTATAAACTGTAAAGTCTACACCATTTCAATTTTGATGTATGGGGTACAGTCTGTTAAACTTCTTCATAATAACCAGTTGAACCTAAAAAATGAGAAATCTAAAGAATATTATGGAACCATACAATAAAACATGCCCAATATTGGATTGTCTCAAAGGCCTTCAGATTGGCAGGGGTTCAGATTTCGATTCAAGATCAAACATGGGGGAAAACGGAAAATGAAATTTCTAGCAAGTATGTGTTATAGTTACCTATTTCTCATGTCAACATTACCCCACACCTGGCACACATTGATATAACACCCCTTTGCCCTACTTCAGTGCCAAAAATGTATTTTGAACATTTTCTAATACAAAAGCTTAATTCCGCTACATGGTAAATCCACGTTTTCTACAAGATGTAAATTGACACGAAGAATGCACTCAGATTGATCTTTGACAGTACAGTTTGGAACATAAATAAATGACAGGTGGATTTGCTGAAGTGAGGATTTCCCCATGTTAAAAATAAGAGAATTTTCAAGAGGCCATACATCAGTGGATGGGATTATAAAATATACAAATTTTAAGGGATATGTATCTAGACAATATTGGAAATTATGGGCTTTCAGACAACCATGGTTAGGAAATGCTGATAGAAAATCCATGTGTCATTTATTTTTGTTGCCAACTATATATTTCTTCGTATGTAATCCTTGAAATCTAGGAAAAACAGCAACACGAGAATATAGAGCGATAAAGAAATTCAGCAATACCATAGTAACAATGTTTCATCAAACCCTTTCTGTATCTAATGGACATATTCCTATGGTATATACAACATGTGGTCTTGTTATTAAACATACTAAAATTATAATAATTTATGCATGACGTCACTCTTTTTCTCAACAATTATGGGATGGATTGTAAAAGAGTAGATATCAGAAGTTTGAGCTCTTCCAACAATATATGTGTAGCACTCAATAGAGAAAAACAACTGGTGTATGGTCTCATTGAGTCAATTTTAGCATGGATCGTCAGGAAATCCTCAAACATAACAAAAACAATTTCTACAAATCTAAGATGGCGGCGCACATAGAAAATGGTCACGTGATTCATTAATAATTTCCAAAGCTTGTTTTCTCTGTCAATAAACATGGTACATAGGGGAAACTTGCACATTTGGTAGGGAATAGGTCCAGGTTACCAAACAAATTATTGAAATTGACGCTGACACTCTATGCAACATGTTATTTCAAAATATAATTACGCGCCAATTTCAATATGGCGTCCAATCAAAAAACTGCTTCCGAGAATAAAGAACCCTACCGTTTCCTCTTCTTTCTCCATCCCCGTGGGCATTTGCGGCACAGCTCGATTAATGGCTGCAAAATCCGGTAGATCGGGAATGTCTTCAGCCTTGAAGATAGGCATTTGCTTGGTGGCATCGAGGGCCCGAGCCCTAAAAGACAGCTTGCTCATCGTGCTGACCCCGATTTATGCTAATGAGCTGGGGTAAAATTCGTTCACCGTTTACTCCCTCCTAAGTCACTCTCTTGAGGAAATAGACGCACTGTATGATAGCTTAGTATCACTTTTCTCGATTTAACCATCCATTTTGATCTGTTTTGTTCTATATATCTTACAGTATGAGTGCAAAATATGTACGTTTATGACGTTTTAGTCCATCCATCATGGCGGACTTACAAAGCCCCATTCCCAGAGTGCATTTCGGGAAGATGTGCGCGCGCAGAGATTTTCATTCATCTTGTGGCGGGTAATAGTATTTAAAATCTTAGTCTTTTGATATGTTTGTAACATGTAGGTGGATAAGTATATAAACAAAACTATAATCCAGCTCCTATATACATATAAGCTTACAATTCAGTTCAAGAGAACCGATGAACATGGGCTGCGATTGCAAACGTTACAACATAATATGATGCTGTAGCATCCATCAGTTTCAGCTCCAAAATACCACCAACAGTATTACATCCTAACCAAAGCAGTTTGGCTCAGTCATCTACTCCTGACGTCGTAGATCGTAGAGTTGCATTAACTCCTTGAAGACTGACCGGGCCCGCCCATTGGGAAATTGGGCCCAAAAAAAAGTTTGGGCCAAAAAAGACCTCAGGTTCCAAAAAAGTGAGCCTTTTTGGTCATTACTGGGCCTTTTAAGGCCTTATTTTTTAATTTCAGGCCAAATTTAGAAGAAAATGGGCCTCAGAAATTTCTAAATTTGGGCTCACTTTTGGGATTTAGGGGCCCAAAATCTTTTTCTCTGACCCTGAAATTTGCCCCCCCCCCTTATTGGTTCCCAGATTCGCCCCTGATGTCCTATTGTTATTGCATATATAACATCTCACATAGCATGGATATATCTTGAGATTAACGTTTGGGTATATTATTGCCGAAATATCGGAAATAATCAACAGAACAACCATGGGCTCTACCACTGATAGAGCCCATGGAACAACCTAACTCCAGAATTGAACACAATCAATTCCTCGGCTATCGAAGGGAATCCCCATTGAGTCACACAAGCGCCCAACAAGCGCCTTGAACCAGGGAGCCAATCAGGTTTATGATAAACAAATTCAACGATCAATCAGATAACAGGAGGACTTTCGGCCGGAATATTCAAACTTCAGATTGAATTAATTTCTTCGAAAATAATTAGATCGGCCAGCACAATCGCAAAATAAACACTGAAAGAGGGGGATTTGGGACTTCTTTGGCAAGTAGATGGGTATATATGTGGTGAAACTCAGTATGCAAAAAAGACCAGAAGGGTCTTGATTATGCTATCCTATGGCATAGAGCCTCTTTAACGGGATTTTATCGATCTATAATTCTGTCAATTCAGATTTTTGAATGACACTACCTCATTTGCATATTCACATTTTAGTACGGATACTGAGACTTTCTTGTATCCATGACGTGTTGACTTACTTTCTTTTAAGTCCGTGTAATCATGAATAAGTTTAATTGGTACGGACCTTTTTCAGCTTCACACAATGGGTCTTAATTTTTTGCGGCACCCCCATGATCATGGTTAAGTGTTTAAAGTGTCTCAAAATGGCGAATAACTATATTGTGAATCGGTCTACATTCCAAGTCGGGAGAAAAAATTTTGGCCCCTTAAAACCAAAAATAGGGACCACATTTTGAAAATGCAAGGTCCATTGAAAATTAGGCCTAAAAAGGCCCAAAATGACCAAGTCATGGTCAAAAAGGCCCAATTTTGAGGCCCTACAAAATTTTTCTGGGCCCATCCGGGGGCTCTGCAGGCCCCTGGATCTGCCAGTGCAAACTATATTACTTAAACCAGATGCAGCAACATCTTTAAGTCTCAATATTGTAACAGTACAATTAATAGGAAAGTTTGGTTGATTTAAAAAAAGTATCTTGTTAATGAAATAAAAGGTTTACTTTAATTTTTATCTATCACACGGTACTAACTTTAGTTCGACCGTTAATTTGAATTTTTGACCAACCAGATGTTTGAAAATCAAGGATTACGAGTCTCATACTGCATTGTTTTTCTTCAAACTTGTTCCATTCAAAGCATAACAAAAATGCCTTTCTGTTGGTACATTATTCTGCTATACAGAGTCCTTACTTTCAGCGGGATTTGGGTCCCCAGCTGTGAGAAGGGCTTCTCACAACAGTAGTAAAGGGTGCGTAAAAGAAAACATACAGTCCTCACGTTAGGACTACTTTCCGGCTAGGGTTAGGGTTAGGGCTAGGAGGGTTAGGGTTAGGGTTAGATTCTCGTAAAATTCCGGAATAAGCCGATTGGTAATGAGTGCCTATATGTAGGTTTGACTGTACCGAAGGTGTACTCACGTTACGAGATGACTGAGAGTGCGCTATCTATGGAATCTGCAGTGCCCCCCTCCCCATGTCACGTGAAAAGGATGCATCTATGAGTTTAGCTTTAGTACGTTTTCAAAAAGGAACGAAGGCTGACGTCATGGGATTGGCTTATCGTTTTAGGTAAACTCATTAGCCCAGTTTCGTTTTATACCCTAGTAGAGATACTTAGACGATAGACATACCGAAGTAGCTAGTAGTAAACATTAAGTTTTTGTGAATATAAATTTCACCTCACTCGATGTTAAAAACCTGATATCATCCAATTTTATACCTAAACCCTTAGGTTGATCTACCTTAACAATTGCCCACGTCGTTGGATGTATTCCTCCTCCTTATCACAAAATCATGACGTTAAGTGCTGTTTTCAACATTAACAAAATATGAGCATCACTCTCCATTCCTAGCTTAATTCAACCACTTTGCAACAACGCGTTAACTTCATTCATGTGGTAGTTAGGAAATAACCAACAAATGGTAAATATAGAGTGAATATAGCTTTATACCATAGAAAGCCTGCTGAATTCTATGACTTACGAACTTGGATTGAGAGTTTATTCCTCGATGGAACAGACTTGATAATTACAGGAGTTATATCAGAAGCATTATGGATGTTTTTCACTTGAAATCACAATATGTCAATAAGGGCAGGGGAGCCATAGTTCAACCATTAGAGACTGAGCTTCCAAAGATGTTGAAAATAGCTTCAGGACCATACCGTCAACAAACATTTCTCTTCCAGAAAGGGGGTCGTGTATTTATAAAAACGTATGATGTGCTTGATTTACTGTCTCGGGATGATGGAACACTAAGAGTCCCTTTTGAGTCGCAATCATCTGATCCGAGTGCAGGTATGATAACAAGACAGGAATTCGACTATTTCCTAGAAAGCTGTCAAGAGAACGACCATATTTTTAAAGACAGCACATCCCCACATCACATCCCCACAGTATGATCACCAGGCGCTTTGAACGAATGGTTTAGACGGGGGTTTAGACCGTTGGCAACACTTGGGTAGAGGATACGAATTTACAATTTCTAGGAATTATAAAAAGTTAGAAATTGTGTCTAATAGGTACAACGAAGAGAAGCAGATTTAGGAACTGAATTGGAGTATCTGTTTAACATTTCAACAAATACATGCCTTATTAAATAATATATGGCTGATCATGGAGCCTTTGGTACTGGCTGAGAAAAACTGTCTGGCTACATTACACGACGATCATCTAAATCAAATGGGGATGTGGGCATGTAACGTTTGTCAATACATGAACCGCAGGACACTTTTTGATAATGAACTTACTGAACAATAACAACGAACGTTAATCGTTTCTTTTAAAAACATTTTTGATAACCTTTCAAGTAGGACATTTTTGGATCTAGACCACAGTTATGTATATTGGAATAAATAAAGTTCTTCAACGTGACTAATTGTTTAAATTATAGACAGCTCGAAGTAGCAATTGATTACGAAATGTAAATGAAACACTACCAAATCTAAACATTTATAATTTAATGTAAGTTGTCTACGCTATAAATTAAAGAGCTAAATTGAATTTAATACGAACTAAAATGTTCTAGAACCTAATTAAGTCTTTTCATTCAGTAGTGTATGATGGAATAACACTTTATATACTGAATGTACATTTATTAGGATATTAAAACGAATTAATATACTCTTACTACGAGTTTCTTTGTATTTAAGGTATTTAATAGCGTGGCATATAACGTAGTAGCATAACATCAATATAAAAAATTTCCGGGGTTACTGTATGGGTTCTCTGGGGTTCTGTATGGGTTCTATATGGGTTCTCCTGGAATTCTGAATGGCTTCTCCTGGGCCGGTCTGTATGGGCTACTTGTGATGTGAGAATGATTAATAAATTGTGGTTTAATCTGGTCTTCTTATTTGTCATTATGCTACATGCTATGCTACATGTTATGATACATGCTTTGCTACACATTATGCTATTATGCCACACGCAATGCTACATACTATGCTACATGTAATGCTACTATGCTACATGTTATGCCACTATGCTACACGCTATGTTACATGTTATGCTACCATGCTATGCTTCCATGCTACATGTTATGCTACTATGCTACATGCTGTGCTACATTGTATGCTACTAAGCTACATACTATGCTACATTTATGCTACAATGCTACATGCTATGCTACATGTTATGCTACATGCTATGCTACATGTACATGCTTTGCTACACATTGTGCTATTATGCTACACGCAATGTTACATACTATGCAACATGTTATGCTACATGCTATGCTTTATATAATGCTACTATGCTACATGCTATGCTAAATGTTATGCTACTATGCTACATACTATGCTACATGTTATACTCCTATGTTACATGCTATACTACATGTTATGCTACTATGATACATGCTATGCTACACGTTATGCTACTATGCTACATGCTATGCTACTATGCTACATGCTATGTTACATTTTATGCTACCATGCTACATGTTATTCTACATGCTATGCTACACGTTATGCTACATGCT
This sequence comes from Owenia fusiformis, assembly GCA_903813345.2. Classification (NCBI taxonomy): domain Eukaryota; kingdom Metazoa; phylum Annelida; class Polychaeta; order Sabellida; family Oweniidae; genus Owenia; species Owenia fusiformis. The sequence continues at coordinate 36,228,928 of CAIIXF020000001.1, forward strand.
TTGCTACACATTATGCTATTATGCTACACGCAATGCTACATACTATGCTACATGCTTTGCTACATGTTATGCTACATGTAATGCTACTATGCTACATGTTATGCCACTATGCTACACGCTATGCTACATGTCATACTACCATGCTATGGTTCCATGCTACATGTTATGCTACTATGCTACATGCTATGCTACATTGTATGCTACTAAGTTACATGTTATGCTACAGTTATGCTACTATGCTACATGCTACGCTACATGTTATGCTACTATGCTACATTTATGCTACCTTGTTACATCCTATGCTACATGTTATGCTACTATGCTATACGTTATGCTGCTATGCTACATGTTATGCTACCATGCAACATGTATGCTACATGTTAGGCTATGCTATATGTTATGATATCTTGCTACATGCTATGCTACATGTTATGCTACTATGCTTCATACTATGGTACTATGCTACATGTCATGCTACTATGCTACATGTTATAATGCTACTATGCTACATGTACATGCTATGGTATATGTTATGCTACCATGCTACATGTTATGCTACATGATATGCTACTATGCAACATGATATGCTACTATGCAACATGATATGCTGCATGCTATACTACTATGCTACATGCTATGCTACATGTTTTGCTATAATTCTACATGCTATGCTACATGGCTCATGCTAATTATCATAAATAGTAAACATCAGATAGTATTTATAACATATCCTGCATCAGAAACAACAGTGAACCAAATGCGACCGACGAAACAACATGCCTAAAAGTGCCATATGCTCCTGCGAATGTGGACGATCATTTAATCATACGAGTAGTCTGTATCGTCACAAGAGAATAGATCATGCTACGCATAAACAAATATTTGTGCCCCCTGAAGAACACTATGATGCTGGACCTTATTCTTCAGGAAACTTGGCAGATCATACTTACAAGGGTGATAGGACAAAGATGCTTCACCATCCCTTCACGATGATGGTGGTAGGTCCAACAGGTTCGGGCAAGTCCACGTATGTCAAAAATCTTATAGAACGTGTCAATGAAAGGATAGCCCCTCCACCGCAACGTATTATCTGGTGCTTTGGTCAATGGCAGCCAATGTATATCGAGATAAAGACACGCTTTCCAAATATAGAATTCATGATGGGAATTCCAGAGTTATTGAGTGACCAAGGATTTCTAGATGTCAATGTAAGAAATCTACTCATTTTCGACGATCTGATGGCTGATATGACCAAAGATAAGCGGATCTCTGAGCTGTACACTAAGGGATCCCACCACAGGAATTTGAGTGTCATCTGTCTCATGCAGAATCTATTTCATCATGGTCGTGAAAGCAGAACTATGAGTCTAAACTGTCACTATATAGTGTTGTATAAAAATCCTAGGGATCGCCAACAGGTGGCCGTATTAGCCAATCAGATGTATCCTGGAAAATCAAAGAAATTATTGGACGCTTACGAAAAGGCTACCCAGCAACCCTACGGGCATCTACTGGTTGATTTGAAGCAAGAAACTCCCGAACATATGAGATTATACGATGTTGCAGCAGCTGATAAGGAGCGACCCATAAGCATGTCTTCGGTATTTTATTCACATGGAAAAGAGGACCAATCACAAGTCAGTAACCAAATGCCAATCCCCTGCAGCAGTATGGATATAAGTAGAGTCGTGAAGCCTAATCAAGAACCATATGATGATATCAACCAGGCAAACTACAGTACTACACCCATCGATGCAAAATTAAACATGGATTCGAGTATACAATGCCATATGAATCCAACCATGTATCAACCAATGAATCCAGGTATGAGCTACACGTTGAACAACCAACCCAGCAAACCTGCAGTGACAAATTCTATTCCTCATTGTACTGATTGCGGTGTAGTGATGCTGTCACCAATCGACGTAAGGGAGCACAGGAGACATTGCCCCGAATTGAGGGAAACTGATGAAAACGATGGTACAACCGGGGATTTCCATACTGAAGATCTGAGAGAGAATGCAACTTTGAATCGTATTAAAGATAAGGTCATTGATGAGATACAGGATGATGTGGATGTTCTGATGGAGAAGTATAGAGAAAGAGGAATGTCAAACAAAACAGCTATAGAGAAAGCTAGACAGAAATCTATTTTTGGTGCCAGACAGCGATTCTTGAAAAACTATGGAGAACTTCTGACAAATATACTGGGACTCCGCCACAGTGAAGTTCATCGTGATGTCATGGAGGAAGTAGAGGCACTATTGGCGAAAGGCATGACTCAATCCAGAGCAGTCAAGAAAACACTTAACAAATATTCATATTTGGCTGGAGAATTATTCACGGATGATGCATCTACGAGTGAAGAATCAAGTGATGAACAACAATCGGATGATGGTACAAACACTACTAGTGAAGATGAATCTGATTATGAGGGGGATGCGGACAATGTATAGCATTAATAAATCAAATAATTGAAAAGAAATATGATGTACGTGAACAAAATAAATAAATCTGTTATATATATATTAGATGTTGTTTTAGAATTTAGAGATCTCATTCTGGAGATTTTAGACGTCTCATTTAACCAATCAGCAACGATGATATGGCGTGATCTTTGAATTTATCCGTGCCCCCCCCCCCTCTTCAACAATGCTATGTTACTTAGCATTTATCGGGATACTGGTTTTATTAAGTCGCCCTCGCGTGATTAAATAACAAAATCAGATAAATATGTGTCTGTCAGTGCTTTATTTCCATGTTAAAAGTTGATAGACAATTCAAATTATCAGTCCATATCAATTTTCCTTCCTCTTGCTGGGATACCAGGTGGTCTGTACTGGTCCAATCTGGATTTCTTAATATTTTTCTTCTTGAACACAGCTTTTGGACCAGCATCTTTACGGGGTTGCCTGAGCTTGAACACTCTTTTAGTTCGTTGGGGATATTTTTCTTCAGCCTCTCTTTTTTGATGCTCCATTTGGGATTTAGCTCTATCAACCACCGCTTGCATCGGAGAAACGACCTGAATTGGATCTTTGATGGCACTCATGGGTATATATTTCGCACGATCTTTTCCGAACCCTACTTGAGTTGTTAGTCGATTCTCTCTAGCTGCCTTGATCAATCTGTGCCACTTTTCAGCGTTGTCTACATATGGAACCAGCTTCATGGTTTTATAATGTCATAAGCTGCAAGATTGAGTATTAAATGCCTGCAAAATATAGCTATTGACATTATATATTATATCTGTAATCTCGACCAATCGGTGATAAGTCATTAACTAGCCAATCGGCGAAGAGTGTGAGATGCCCTCCGTCGTGTCGTCTACGCCGCGTGTAAATCCCCAAAATATGAGGCAAAACGTTCAAGTGGTAATGGTTCCTCAATATGAAAGCCTAATATAAGCAGAAAAGTGTTGAATTAAAAACACGCTTTTATTAGTTCTGCAGACAGTGTCAAATCTAGTCCCTCGTCATAAGTATCGAAAGTCCACCTCTCAGATGGAAATGGATCATCTCCTAGTACTTCAAATTCAGCTTCGGGGATAATCGATTTAATGAGTTCGATCTGCTTCATGTATATTTGTTTCAGTTCTGTGATTCATCAAAGATCGGTTTAAAAAGTCCACAATATTTAAGCGAAAATGTCATTTTTGTAGTTATTCCTGCGTCATCGACGTACTTGGTAATCTCCCAAAATCGGCTCTTTTTAGGGTCATTTACTTTAGCATCAGTGGTGGTGTCATCTTCGCTTTCATGAATATATGGTACTTCCCATCGTTTGATATTCGATTTCCCTAGAATACAGCGAATACAGTTCTTTACTATGGTTTCCGATATGACATCAAGTATTTTCAGCATTGTTTTCATAAAGTCTAAGAATATCAGTGACTTGTTAAACTTGGCTGTAATTTTTAATTTACCATCCACGGTTTGCTGCTCTGCCTCGTGATCTGAACTGAAATGATCGCGGTTAAAGGTTGTTCCTGACCATTGAATATCTGGATTCGAAAATGTCTTAGAGAAAAGCATCTCAATAAGGATCATTGTTTTTGTCAAGTCGCAAGACATTCTATTGTCACCCATATTGGTTGAATAATACCACTGAAACGATTATCTAAACTGAGAGAGTAAATATGTCTGTTTGTATCTGGCCTTTTGTAGAAAATGAATTTTTAAATTCTTTCTTCATGTACTTAAGTAAATGCCATCCGGTTTAAACCAGTTTTAGGGGAATCCCTCTCAAAGTCACTAGACAATTATGCCATGAATCCACCCATCATTCCAACAGCTTGTGATGATAAGGAGGAATAAATCCAATGACGCAGTCAATTGTCATGGCACATAAGGGTTCAGGTATAAAATTAGATGATATCAGGTTTTTTAACATCGAGTGAGATGATAATTATAGACGTAAAGCAAATTTGGAAGTGTTTCCTTTACATTTCGTAAGTTGACTATTAGTCTAAACACCTTTAGGGTATAAAACGAAACTGTACCATCGAGATGACATAAAAACGATGAGCCGATCAGCCTTCGTTCCTTTTTGAAAACGTACTAAAGCTAAACTCATAGATGCATCCTTTTCACGTGACATGGGGAGGGGGGCACTGCAGATTCCATAGATAGCGCACTCTCAGTCATCTCGTAACGTGAGTACACCTTCGGTACAGTCAAACCTACATATAGGCACTCATTACCAATCGGCTTATTCCGGAATTTTACGAGAATCTAACCCTAACCCTAACCCTCCTAACCCTAACCCTAACCCTAGCCGAAAAGTAGTCCTAACGTGAGGACTGTATGTTTTCTTTTACGCACCCTTTACTACTCACAACTGGGGACCAAACCGCTGCTAAAACGAAGGACTCTTTACAATAAAACAATGTACCAACAGAAAGACAATTTTGTTTTGCTTTGAATGGAACAAGTTTGAAGAAAAACGGTGCAAATTGCACTCAAAACAAAAATTGTTCACAAAAACAGTCATGTAAAATATATATCAATAATTTTTGCATTAAATTGTTGTCAATCAGTGACCATTACATAAAGGACGGTTTTTTACAAGAACGTTTTCAATATAATTGAAAAAAAAACAGTGTTAAATTCAGTCCACCATATCTGTACCAATCCTTTTATTTTTCTGTTTTCTTCTGACCCGACCCGAAATTACCCGACCCACACACTTTTTTGTGGCCTTACCCGACCCGATCTGGCACCGCTATTGACTAATGGCCAGTTAAAGCCCATTCTGATACTCACATCTTAAGCTTACTGCCTTCAACTCAAATATCATTCTATAAAGAAGGTAATAGCCCTTCATTTTTCATAATGTTTAAAGCCATTCAAAGGTCAAAACATTGAAATGAAATGGGACAAGGGGTGGATTATAGATCTTCACATTGAAAAAATCAATTTTAACTTTTATAGATAACTTTTACTTTTTAGTACGATATTCTAAACAGTCCCAAATGTCACGACCATTTAATATGCAGGAAAAAAGCTCGAGGGTGTGGCAAATACAAATAATATACTATCGTTTCGCTGCCGAGTTGTAATAATCGGAACAACAGCTAGCTGTGCCACATCGTGATCTTGCTTTTACACAATCACTGGTACTCACCTAGTAACGCTGAAGATACGTCAGCGTAACAAGATGGAAGAACTTCCGGGCTTCGTTTTCGGTAAGAGATATTTTTATTTCTCGATTCTACACCACTTATGAGTCAAGTTGTGGACAATAATTTGGCTCTAATAAGTTAAGGAAGATAGTCTAGTTTGATAATATGCAAGCGGTTCTACAAGGGGCGATCCATATATTCTGATAAAAATGCTCTCATTTTGTGATTTTTTCACATATCCCTCTTATTTTTTTCAGAAAATGTAGATTATGTAATTACACATACAATGCTAAAATATTATAGCTATATCTTAAATTATCAATGAGATAAGGTTGCCATGGTAACCTGTATTAAGGGTAGGCAGGTCAATTAAATTATAACATATAAATATCATAATAACTTGTTATTTTAATTATTTTAAAGCATGCAGAAATCATGCATTTTTTTAAAAAAAAGTTTGGTATTGTTACTCGTTGTTTGTTGCTAAACAAATGTGGTATATGTGCTCACTATAACATCACAAATAATCACAATACCATTGTAGGACAGAATGGGCCAATTGACATTACATGTTATGAGACACACCAAAAATAAAATTGTCAGATGAAGTTAATGTGGCTGATGCAGAGTGTGACATTAATGGATACATTAGGGAATACCATTAGATTTTATTTTCTTTCAAGAATGAGTAAGAGGACACTGTCAGAGACATACCTGGACTTATTAAGTGCATTGGCAAGGTGTTGCATAAAGAATCTATAGGTAGTATCGTAAAGAGGAAGGCATGGTCACTGTTGAAGATCATCCACAATCTGGTTGCAAGAGGAGCTTGCGGACAGAGATTAACACTACGATAAATTGAGATGTTACTTATGAAAAGATAGCTATCCCACTGTATAAATTAGCAAACAAGGGCAACAGGGGTATTGAACACATCAATGAATAGTTGGCAATGACTGGAAGATGCGTCTGATCTGCTTAAAATAGTTACCGAGGAATGATTAAATTAACATATTTATCTATTTTAGACGTTATTATTTAACTGACCTGCCTACCCTAAATACAGGTTACCATGGCAACCTTATTTCAAAGTTATTTAAAGATATAGCTAAAATATTTTAGCATCGTATGTGTAATTACATAATCTACATGTTCTGAAAAAAATGAAAGGGATATGTGAAAAAATCACAAAATGAGAGCATTTTTTATCAGAATATATGGATCGTCCCTTGTATGTTTGGTATTTTAATGAAGACGCAATTTACATATTTAGTCCCTCGCTTTTGTTACGTTGATGATCTTCATGATGAGCCACAACTTATTGTCCACAACTTGTCTTATAAGTGGTGTATAATCGAGAAATAAAAATATCTTATACTAGTACCGAAAACGAAGCCCGGAAATTTTTCCATCTTCACGCTAACGTATCGTCAGCGTAACTAGGTGAGTAACTGAGTACCAGTGACAATACTGATATTTTTATTTCTAGCTTGGTGATCTATCACCAAACACCCGACCTTACACTCTGTTTTAAACATTACAAGCCTGAAATTGACCTCGGAATACTGAAAAGTGATTTATTGGAAGCATTTCAATTGTTTTTCTTCTTTACTGTAATCTTAATCAAAAATGAGCTAAATTTTCAACATTTTCAACAAGTACCCATCAGCTGATCAAGATTATTCTTGACTATTTATGGTTACCTCGATCTTCTGCGAAATTGAAATATCGCCACGTGGGATCCTTGGAATACATTACATAAGATAAAGAGGGGCTCTGATAAATCCGAATGCATGCAATATTAAAGTCAATAACCCAGATGCGAGTAGAAATAATCTTGATTTACATCATCAAGAATTCAAAATTCGGTCAAAGTGATATCATATTTGAAATCTACAGGTAAAATTACACCTAGAAATGTGGTTTTAAAAAGTGTTTATTAACTTTGAAAATTTAATTTTCTTTGTAAATGTGATTTCTAGTTCGGGGAGATTCTCCATAGACCCCATGTTATAAAATCACAAAAAGTGAAATATCTATTCTTTTATTAGACAGAATATATTTTCTTTTACTGGATATATTCTTATTTGTATAACTATCAGATACATAAGGGTCATATGAAAATTAGACCACTGACACCGCTGAAAATTCAAGTTAAGGGAACTTTCTGCTATACCTGCCATGCTATCTGACCCAAATCAGCCACCTGGTGGTAACTACCTACCCGCATCAGAGTAATTGAATCCCCATGTTAAGTCAATGCCACCCTTTGACCTGAGAGCATTGCAGACTATTGGTCAATTTGAAATTAAATCCACATCCAACTGCTCATATTTAATGAGACCTTTAATATATTTATTTTCAAGTTTACTTGAAATATACTGAATAATACTTGAATATGATTTCATATTTGTATTCATTATGGTTTCATACATGACTGTAGCAAATTTGGGTCTTTGATACTTCCTAGAATTCATGATATTGGCAAAATCAAAATAAATTTACTGGTTTCAGTGATTCAAACATTTTCAACAGACATAATTGACTGTAATTGGCTGTTCTATCTTCCTTTTATACCCGGTTTTCCCCTTTAAGTTGAGCCAGTCTCAACAAGTAAATCCATGTGGGAGAGTATTGGTAGAATCCATTTTCAAAAGTAAGAATAAAGTTTCTTAACTGAACATTAAAGTTTCAGATACATACTAGGGGTAATATGAAAATTGATCCACTCGAACTGATGAATATTCAAGTTTAAGGTAACTTTTTATATACCTGCCGTATTATCTGACCAGAGTTAGCCACCTGGTTGTGAAACTGGTAACTTATTCGCATCTGAGTTATTGAGAATTTGACAATTCATCATCTTATACAGATATCTCAAATAACTTATATATCTGATCACATATCTCAAGCCTTTTTATGTCACCACCAAAAGTGGTGACATATTGTTATGGTCTCCGTTTTTTTGCGACGGCGGTTGGCGTCCGGCGGTTGGAGGTTGGCGTCCGGCGGTTGGAGGTTGGCGTCCGGCGTCTGTAACAATTTCTTACAACTTCCTATAACTTAACAAATACTGTTTAGACTGACTTCAATTTTTTTCTAAATCATCTACATGTTCTCAGAAGTTCAAATCTGTCTTTAGATTTGACATTTGACCTTCAATGACCTTCTCAAGGTCAAAAAGGTCTTTTTTCAACTTGCTTCACATTGACTAAATTTTTTTTCAAAATCATCTACATGTTCTCAGAAATTCAAATCTGACTTTAGATTTGACTTTAGATTTGACATTTGACCTTCAAATCTGACTTTAGATTTGACATTTGACCTTCAATGACCTTCTCAAGGTCAAAAAAGGTCAAAAAGGTCTGTTTTCAACTTGCTTCAAATTGACTAATTTTTTTTTCAAAATCATCTACGTGTTCTCAGAAATTCAAAGCTGACTTTAGATTTGACTTAAGATTTGACATTTGACCTTCAATGACCTTTTCAAGGTAAAAAAGGTAAAAAAGGTCTGTTTTCAACTTGCTTCAAATTGACTAAAAAAAATTTCAAAATCATCTACGTGTTCTCAGGAATTCAAATCTGACTTTAGATTTGACTTAAGATTTGACATTTGACCTTCAATGACCTTCTCAAAGTCAAAAAAGGTCAAAAGGGTATTTTTTCAACTTGCTTCAAATTGACTAAATTTTTTTTTCAAAATCATCTACATGTTCTCATGAATTCAAATCTGACTTTAGATTTGACATTTGACCTTCAATGACCTTCTCAAGGTCAAAAAGGTCTTTTTTCAACTTGCTTCAAATTGACTAATTTTTTTTTCAAAATCATCTACATGTTCTCAGAAATTCAAATCTGACTTTAGATTTGACATTTGACCTTTAATGACCTTCTCAAGGTCAAAAAAGGTCAAAAAGGTCTGTTTTCAACTTGCTTCAAATTGACTAAAATTTTTTTTCAAAATCATCTACGTGTTCTCAGAAATTCAAATCTGACTTAAGATTTGACTTAAGATTTGACATTTGACCTTCAATGACCTTCTCAAGGTCAAAAAAGGTCAAAAAGGTCTGTTTTCAACTTGCTTCAAATTGACTAAAAAAAATTATCATAATCATCTACGTGTTTTCAGGAATTCAAATCTGACTTTAGATTTGACTTAAGATTTGACATTTGACCTTCAATGACCTTCTCAAAGTCAAAAAAGGTCAAAAAGGTCTTTTTTCAACTTGCTTCAAATTGACTAAATCTTTTTTTCAAAATCATCTACATGTTCTCAGAAATTCAAATCTGACTTTAGATTTGACATTTGACCTTCAATGACCTTCTCAATGTCAAAAAAGGTCAAAAAGGTATTTTTTCATCTTGCTTCAAATTGACTAAATTTTTTTTTCAAAATCATCTACATGTTCTCAGAAATTCAAATATGACTTTAGATTTGACTTTAGATTTGACATTTGACCTTCAATGACCTTCTCAAGGTCAAAAAAGGTCTTTTTTCAACTTGCTTCAAATTGACTAATTTTTTTTTTCAAAATCATCTACATGTTCTCAGAAATTCAAATCTGACTTTAGATTTGACTTAAGATTTGACATTTGACCTTCAATGACCTTTTCAAGGTAAAAAAGGTAAAAAAGGTCTGTTTTCAACTAATTTTTTTTTCAAAATCATCTACATCTTTTCAGAAGTTCAAATTTGACTTTACAAGTTCTCAGAAGTTCAAATCTGACTTTAGATTTGACCTTTGACCTTCAATGACCTTCTCAAGGTCAAAAAGGTCTTTTTTCAACTTGCTTCAAATTGACTAATTTTTTTTCAAAATCATCTACATGTTCTCAGAAGTTCAAATCTGACTTTAGATTTGACATTTGACCTTCAATGACCACTTCAAGGTCAAAAAGGTCTTTTTTCAACTTGCTTCAAATTTACTTAATTTTTTTTCAAAATCATCTTCATGTTCTCAGAAGTTCAAATCTGACTTTACATTTGACCTTCAATGACCTTCTCAATGTCAAAAAAAGTCAAAGAGGTATTTTTTCAACTTGCTTCAAATTGACGAATTTTTTTTTCAAAATCATCTACATGTTCTAAGAAGTTCAAATCAAACCTTCTTAAGGTCAAAATGTATTTTCCAACTTGCTTTAAATTGACCAAATTGTTTTAGGTGGTGACATTTTGTCATGTTAATGCCTTGTTAAGAATGAAATTGTAAGGATAACATGAGCATGATTTTAATTGATTCCCATTTTATCTCACCATCCATTCTCATTTTTTACACTCAGTATTAGAAGCCTTCTAACTTCCTTAACGGTTAAGGAAGTTAGAAAATTGTTTTATTAGAATTCATGAACGGAAGAGAAATATATACATGATATAAGAAAAACTGGAAAAGTTGGCAAAAGGGAAGTTTCGATCAGTGAGATCTCCGGTTTATTCAGGCACTGTAAACAATCATTTTTTTATTCTGTAATGGTCTAATAAACAAAGAAATAAAAACGTAGATCAACGTGACATTTACAAACGGGCTTCACCGAACTAGTGGTAAACAGGAGGTAGGCCTAAACAACAACAGATACATTACATTAGATCTGTTACATCACATTTCAACATTTTACAATGGTTCTTGCCTGGTACTTTAATCCTTCTGATGAAGATAAGCGTTTGCCGCACAAGAAGGAACCAAATGTTCCGGTTAGTATCGAGGACCTTGAAAGAAAAACGGGCGTAAGGTGCTTGAAGGTAGGCAAAACGATTGAATTTTATTATTGCATTGTAGGCTACGTGTAAGCTGTCAGCAAGCATGAAGGAAAGGGAATCGGAAGATGTACACTGCATATACAATATGTGGGGATCTGGTTCGTGTACATACACGTTTGGCTCACATCCTCATTTGAACATGCCTCAAAAGAGGACTACGTTATCAGTTCACTCTGTTCCTTGATGTTCGTCACTGAAAATAATAACGTGAATCAACTTGTTGTATTCTTTCAGGTGGATCCTGAAGGATATCAAGGAAATGAAACCTACAGAACTCTGAGAAAGGAGCGATTGTATAAATATGAAGACTCGATTGATGTGACAGACAGAAAACCTGAATTTGACGAAATAGTAAATTACAATTTAAAAAATTGTGTTACACATAACTGCTATTAAGTCCAATATCCATCAAAAACTTAACCTAAACTAATGTATGTTAATCATAGTAGGCTATCTTTCATTGTAATATACAATATTCTTCAAATAGTACTTTCATAAGCAGGGGACAATCTTTGGTGGCGTCTGTGTGAATATGGAAAAGTTTAAAGTTGTCCATGCTTTTCAGTTAAAAACGTTCTACATAGAACACTTACACGCCGATGATGAAGTGAGATATACAGTCGGTGGGTCGGGATACTTTGATGTAAGAGACGAAGATGATGCTTGGATCAGAATCCATATTGAGTCAGGGGATCTGATCACCTTACCTGCTGGCATTTACCATCGCTTTGCATTGGACACAAAGGTACCTTTCTTGTATGTATAATCGGACTTGCTTCTTGTCTCAAGTTCCTAATTTCTAAATCTTGATATTATTACTGAAATCGTGTGAAAAAGAAAATGCCTAGAGGACAGACTATTAACTCGTACACTCCCTTTCAAAATTTGGGCAACCAGAAGTCCCATTTTGGACTAGCCTACTTGGTAAAGCCGATTGTAACAAATTAATCAGTTTTAAAGATATCTATCCCAGGGCCGTAGGGATATCTATCCATCGTGGAACAAAATTTAAACATAAAATATGCATTTACTCGCTATCCTATTGATACATCCTGTTGCCATAGTGAAGGGGTGTATTTTTAGTGGCCTTTGTATGTTCCAGAACCACAGCATTAAGTTAGTGAGGCTGTTTACAGAGGTACCAGTGTGGACACCATTTCCCAGACCAGCGGATAACCACCCAGCAAGACTCGCCTATATCAATTCACGGAAGCTTAAAGACACTGATGCTTAAAGGCCCCATATAGAGTGCAAACCACTTTGGTTTATATCATAGTCTTACTCAATGTTATCACAATGTGGAATAAAATTTACTCATGAGCACAAAAAAGCATTTTAAAATTTTAGTTGGGATGGGACATAAATACAGTACATAAAAATGATAAAATTCAAGTATTTGAAAATTATACGGTGAACAACTTTTATTCTCAAAAGTTACATTTTTTTAAAATGCCTCTCATAGTTTTTTTCAAATCATGATTTGTAATATTAGAATGACTAAACTATCTTTTTAAACTTTGCACGGAGCCTTTAAAGCATAAAAGGACTTACATTCGGTTTTATATTAATGCATGAGATACACATTAGGGAGTTTAAGCTTGCAATCTTTTTCACAACCTAAACGTGAACGGAAAATATGCATTTGTTCGAGCGATTGGTGATACGATAGGTTCCCTGTTTTCAACTTTGAAAGAGGTCTGGATCTTATCAACAACTACTAAGCTGTCTTTATCAAACCATACATAAGAACAATCCTATAAGCTATCATCAAAGAGGGTATAGTGAACCAATTAAACTCCTCTTTTAGACCAAATACAATCCAAGTTGAAGGACCTCGTCCATTATTCTATTACTCAGAACCTCTGGCACTATATAACTGCAAAAGGATTAGTCTGAATATATGCCCTTTTGGTCCCTCAGTTAAATGTATGTGAAATATGGTTTTTTATTACTGTCCTAGTTATATTTGATAAGAATATTTACCTTTTCATGAGTTTTGATGCATAATTAACCCCCTGCTGAGAGTCAAAATAAGTATCAAATAAACAAATAGTCATCATCATAGAAAAAAACACCAATGGCAACATATATGACATACAAAGTAGAAATAACTTAAAGACCCACGAAGAATATAAAAAATCATATTTTTGAAATAAACTTAAGGATTAAATTTTTTCAAATTTTTGAATTTCCCGCCAGTTTAATAACGCAGATGCGAGTAGGTAGTTTCCAGATTCATTTTCGTGGTTAAATTTTCATATAACCCTTATCACCCTATGCAGACAGAGCCTGTGGAAATATTGGGTGCGGAGCAAATGAGCGGAGGGTGCGGAGCTAACGGTCATTTTTGAATTTAAATTTGGGATATTTCTGAAACTAAGCCGTTTTGGGACTTCAAATATACCAAGATATGTGTATTTGACACCAAATATCAATACAATTGTGAAAATAGTAGCGCAATTCATTCTATAGCGACGCAGTGTGCCTTAAACCTTTCCCAGACCTATATATTTTGAAATTATCCTTTTAATACTGAGTCCCCAGCATTCATAAAAAATGGTGTTCAAGGTACACTATCTATACAAATTATTTTGCATCTTGGAAGCCAGGCAGTATCTGTGTGATTTTATAAAAATTCGGAAATGTTTTTCAGATATGAGCCCCCTCTAAATATTGGGTGCGGAGGAACTCCATAAACTATGTTATGTATCTAATAGTTATGCAAATTAAAATATGTCCAGTAAAAGAAAATTTTATCTGTCCAATACAAGAAAAGATAATCATGTTCACTTTCTGTGATTTTGTAACATGGGATCTATGGGGAATCAACCCGAACAAGAAGTCACATTTTCAAAAAAAAACTTACTTTTACATGCAGATTTCAAATATGACATCGTTTTGACTGAATTTTGAATATCTAATGACGTAAATAAAGATTATTTCTACTCGCATCTAGTCTATTTGAAGGGGGAAAAACAAGATGGCTGCCATTAGATGTAAGAAATATCAGAAAATGAGTTGCTTTACTTTTAATTTTCACAATTTCCCGGCTTATGTTTTTTGATTGATTCTGACTGTTCATTATAAAATTGAAACCAAAATGTTGTGCTCAGCATGACGATGTCTATACAAAGAAAGAAAGCAATGTTTCAAACTTTTTGTATAAATTATTCATTTAATATTTGCCATTGATTTTTTCAATTCTGGCAAAGTGATATGCATTGTCTTTGATGCCAATATTCTTCATCAATTGTGATACAAATTGATATTTTTGTAATCTCAGAAAAAGGATAAGATATTGAAGTTTAATAATATGTGTGATTGAGTTGGTTTTTGAGACATTACAATTTTGAATATTTTCTAAGTCGATACCCAGAATCATTCCCAGACTCATCCTTTGGTGTGTAGGCTGGGAAATAAAATATTTATACCGTTTTTTTTCAAGTGGCGTTTTTTGGCCCACCCTGTACTTATATATAACATCATAATTTTTACCATTTGACCATTTTACCATCAAGTTAAAATAAAAACAGGCAAACAAATTCGACACGCCCGTTTAATTAATTGTCCTCGTCCTGCCTTATGTCCCCGACGTACCTTACTACGGCGGAAATCGATCGTAATTTTGATGGTCTCAGCTGAAATTCAACGTATTCCTAATAAAAAATGATATCATGTTATTGTCACGTACTAATTACTCAAAGTAGGCCTAAAGCAGGTAATGTTACATGGGTTCTCGTGTCATGATCATAACTAAGCTTAACCATTTGCACACACAAGCACACCATATTGAAAGTACGTAGTTTAAGTACCTCATTGACGTTTAACAAATGAAAAATCACACATTAGCTATAGTGTTTTAAGTGCGTTTTCGTTATTTTTATGAAATAAATAAATAATGCATACATTGTTATTTTTATACTGAACATTAAAATCCATTTTATACATAGACCAACCAACGGGGTCCAAGAGTTTTTGGCTACCAAGTGTGCCCTGAGACTAACATAACATTTTATGTTAGTCTCAGGTGTATCTCAGGTAAGTCGTTCCGCCCTCGAAGAGAAACTTAGACCTTATGGACAGTTTGAAGATGCTTAGATTCTATACTACTGGCTGGTGGTGGAAAGTGGCTGGGTGTTAGTCTGAAGTTGGTGCTCCGTTTGATACTGCTGAGTCGACTATTGTGAAATACCACATAAAAACGCAATAAATTACTTACAGGGTGACCCCAAAAAATGCAACCCTCCATTTCTTAAATATTTTTCTTAAATGGGGGTAAGTTGCTCTGAGATTTGGCACACAAGGAATTCATTTAACGTGGGATCCTCTGACAACGTTTTAATAATCATAGTCTTATATTGATAGAGTTATGGCCGTTCCAAAATATTCTCCAATATGCTTTACATGCAACATCATTTCCGGAGAAAATAAATGTGAGTTTTTAGTTTCGGTTGAATTCCTTGTGTGCTAAATCTCAGAGCAATTTACCTCCATTTAAGAAAAATATTGAAGAAATGGAAGGTTGCATTTTTTGGGTCACCCTGTATCAATATGATCATGTTGTGTGGGCAGTGTTTGACGTGTAAATACTAAAACCCCATTACAGTCAGTACAGCGTGCTTTTTTATTGCATTGGAAACTACTTTCATGACAAAATTTAACTCAGGAGAATTAAATGCTCGACATCTTCTCCCTCTTTATGTGAAAGAAATAGACAACCAACCTGAAAAGCGAACGCCGTGTTTTGCCTATGGTATGTCGTTCGTGTTTTACCTGCAACATCATTTCCGGAGAAAATACATGTGAGTTTTTAGTTTCGGTTGTTTCAATCATTATAAGATGATTTATAGAGCTGATTATGGCTAAATTCTTTAATGTCCATTAATGTTGCTACATAGCATTCGACCATGGGCCGGCCAATGTGTGAATTTTGGCCGTGCGTAAAAGATATCGAGTGACTTCAATTTTTCAATAATTTTTATTTTATGAAATTTTCACTGATCTGAAGTTCGAACCACGGACAGGCCATAGGCTATGTCTATGTCAATAATCTGCAAAAGGCTAATAAGCCCATATAAAGCAGATATATAATTTAACAGTGATAGAATCAGGGCTGTCAACTTGGGACCACCTAATATGAGTGACTTCAAAATGTTGGACACCTAAGTCCAAATCTGAACACCTTTGGCCAACTTTTAAACACCTTTGGCCAAAGTTTGAGCACCTTTGCCAAACTATGATCACCTCAAATTTTTCGGGGGGGGGGGGGTAGGTACGAAAATTTCCAATGAACATGCGTGACATATACGGGATTCGCGTGACAAATCAGAACAAATTGCGTCCGGTTTTTTTCCCACGTTCGTATTTTTACCGTATCGTATTTCGAAAAAATTTCTACAGAAATATTTTTGCTTGACAATTACCAGGTAAAATGCGTATTTGCGTGACATTTTCTGTCACGCAAAATAAACTGGCGTGACTTCAAATTCTTCAGCAAATACGCAAATTGCGGGACAGTTGACAGGCCTGTAGAATAGAGGGAAAAGTAATAGTCTCTTCTATATACGGCTTACTATTACTTTAGCCATTGGACAGGCCCATAGCCAGGATTTGCCAAGGGGGTTCACTTTTCGAAAAATTCCAGGGGGGAGTTTACTTGTGACAATTTTGGTCCAAAAATGGGCAAAATCCCTTAAAAAGTGCTGAAAATGGTGAAAAACTGCATAATTTTGAACAACTTTTTGGCCAGGGGGGGTTGCTCGAACTCATCAAACCCCCCTGGCTACGGGCCAAATGGACGTCAAGTACCTTCTGTGAAACTTCACTTTTTTTAATAAGGGAGGATTGGTAACAGGAGTGATGCATAGGGACAATGGAGCTCTGTTCGAGAAGAAATTTCCAAGATGGTCTCTGAATTTCAAAATGGCCACCATTTTTCAGAAAAAAAAACGTTGATAACTCAAAGGAGCTCTGTTCAATGAGAAATTTTCAAGATGGACACTCTCAAAATGTTTTATTCGGTGGGATTTCCTACTCTTGGAGTTACTGTTTTTCTAGTTTGACAATGCAATATGCCTTGTTCTTTCAGGAGTTGCAGAGTTGAAGAAATTCAAAGATGTCCTCTTGTGGTGATGCTGGGGTTAAAGTTGTCATAATGCCAGGTAACGGTGCAGCAGCTGATGTTGAATATTGCAATTTCTATGCATGGCTCCGTGAAAAAATACATAAAGAAACTTCCGCTCGATGTATCTTGAAGAACATACCTGACCCTTATAAAGCAAGGGAAAAAATATGGATACCTTTCATGCATGATCAAATGAAATGTGATGAAAATTCGATAATTGTTGGACACAGTAGTGGTGCAGTTGCTGCTATGAGATACTGCGAAACATACAAAGTAAAAGGTGTCATTTTGGTGTCTGCGTACATCTCGGACCTTGGAGAACCAAGCGAGGCAGTCAGTGGTTATTTCTCACGTGATTGGAACTGGGACGCTATGAAAGAGAATTGTAACCTTTGGATTCAATTTGCATCAAAGGATGACCCACTTGTACCCATTGCTGAACAGCGTCAAGTAGCCGAGTCACTTGGAACAGAGTTTCATGAATTCACTGATAAAGGACACTTCATGGATGATGAGTTACCTGAATTGTTTGAAGTTTTAAAAAAACATGTCTAAATCTTGGAATGAGAATCTTCTTGTTCTTTACAATTGTCAAACACTTATATGTTTCATTTCCAATTGACCTTTCATCTACATGTATAGTATTCTAAATACAAAATGGTATACTTGGAAATGGATTTGTGATAAAAGATAATATTATTATTGAAAAGCAATGCAGCTTGCATTATTCAATATTACTTCAGACACATATCCACTAAATTCCATGTGTATCATATAATGTGTCCTTCTTAATGATGTCAAACATGCATGTGGATCACTATGGCAATCACAAAATTCTGTACATGTATATACGAGCCTATCATTTGGAATTACATGCACATGTTTTTAAACCACATGTTATACAATGTAGCCTTAGGTTGTAAGAGGTATAATCTGACATCAAACATATGTGAATATGCTTGACAGGTGATGGGATTTGGTAACATGAGGAGCAATAAATAATAAAAAATTACCAAAAATCAATGGTAGTTATTTGATTTAATTTTTTCGCCACTGACTATCCAATAACTAATCAATGATGGTCTCAGACAAGACCTGGATATGAGTTTTATCTTTGAATCATGGCAGTATTCGGGGACGTAGCCAGGATTAGTAGTGCTAGGATGCGATGCGAGGCTGTAGGTTGGAGCAAAATTAGGGGATCCGGGGGCATGCTCCTCCAACCTCCAGATTTATTTGGCACGTTCTGAACTATTCTAGGACCAAAATATATGATTTATTTCAAAATATTTTGTATTTTTGGGCCTATTTGGCACATTCTGAGAGATTCTAGGATCAAAATATGATTTATTTCAATTTACACCTGTCCATCCATCCAGGCAATAACTCCAATAACGTTGGCCCAATATCATTTACATTTTGTATGTATAGGCCCCATGTAAGTGGCCACCAGGTTCAGAATGGCCGCCATTTTAGTGTCAACTTTACTGTTTAAAAATGGCAGACATCTTGAAAAATGGTGGCTATTACACACTATTTTATGATTTTTGCTGTATCTGGTAAAATAATGGAGCGATTTTGTTCATATTTGATATGTGAATACTCATAAGCATGGTACACTGTCTTCTGCCACTCAGGCTAGTAGCATTTTAGCATTTTTATGAGTGTTAATTTACATTTTTTACTGTTACTTGAAAAGAAGTGGAGTGATTTTGTTGAAATCTCACATGTGAATAATCATAGGCATGATACACTTTCTAATGCCAATTTGGTAGTGAGCGGCCATTTTCTAAAATGGCCACCATTTTCATTTGGGTAATTATATTTTACATTGTTACAATATATGTGAATACAGTAAGCATACAATACCTTATGCCACTTTGGGTAGTGCCATTTTGAAAAATGGTGGCCATTTCTATGTGTTATTTTGCATGTTTTTGCTATAACTGAAAAATAGTAGGGTGATTTTGTTGGCTTATGGGCCATGTAAACCAGCATAGAATATGCAAATTAGATAGATACATATATGTATACATACATATATCTATGTATTCATGCATATATATATTATATGCCAGCACAGAATATGCAAATTAGATAAATACATACATTATTATATGTATTCATATATATGTATGATATATATACAAGCATGGAATATGTTAATTAGATAGACAAGATACATAACAATTAATTTATTAGTTGGCATAGTATATGTTAATTAAATAACAATAATTCATGAATATCTGAGATATCTATGAATATGCTTTAATTTATGAGATATATGTGTATTGTATACATGTTATATATGTATGTATTTGTATATATCTTCTAAGCTGGTCCCCAGTCCCCAGTTCCCAGTTTGAGATATCTATATGCTATATATAATATGTATGTATTTGTATGTATCTTTTAAGAAGGTCCCCAGTCCCCAGTTCCCAGTTTGAGATATTTATATGCTATATATAATATGTATGTATTTGTATGTATCTTTTTAAGAAGGTCCCCAGTCCCCAGTTCCCAGTTTGAGATATCTATGTTTGTGTATATATGTATTTGTATGTATCTTATAAGTTGGTCCCCAGTCCCCAGTTCCCATTTTGAGATATCTATGTCATATGTATGTATGTATCTTTTAAGCTGGTCCCCAGTTCCCAGTTTGAGATATCTATATGTAGGTATTTGTATTAAACATTGACAGAATATGAAATGAATATAACATCGTAACAAAAAAGTACAATTGTAAATCTAATATGTACGTGTATTAAACATTGACAGAATATGAAATTAATATTCACCTTTCCACAAACTAAGTAAAGAAAATCGATAATTTCCGGCGCGCTGATTGGTTGTATGCAAATGAGTCAAATCAATGATGTCAATGCCTGAAAGTTTTGAAGAATTAGTACAGCCAGCATAGGAATATTTTGAATTAACTGCAATAAAAAGGATTCTATTTGCCCAATGCACTAATTATTTTTAGTCAAATATGAAATATGGACGGGGCACTTTCATTCCGAATCTTATGTAATTTAATTTAATCATTTTTTTGACAGAGCTATTGTTTATTAAGACTTCTCAGATCAGCCTCACATACCCGGGCTCACATGTCTCGTGTGATTGTAAACAAAAAATGTAAATTGAGAAGTTAAAAAACGACTCGGTTAAATTATTTGATAGTGGTCATACAATATCCTGTTAAATGTTATGTCGTAGTAAGAAATTCCATCAGAAATTCACATAACATTCGCACAAAGCGTTACCTTTTGGTACTTATTCGCCATCAGTCAATAATGATCAGCAATGTCAACATATCATCAATAAACATTGTATGATATACGCTCTTTCTCTGAAATCTTCCCAGTGATCATTATTCAAAACCGATCATCACATAACTAATTTATCCTATGAAAAGTGAGGTTTTACAAGTGAAGTTTTCAGGACACCCTGCATATCCAGTTTTTTTTTCATTGATTTCATTTCAATTGACTGCTTCTACACTGAATAAAAAACATTTTCCCGGGAATATTTGGATGGGAGATACACAGCGGGAAATATACATTGGAATATATATAGAGATTATCCTATATGAGGTTCAGGATATTGGGATTATCCCGAGGCCAATATAATATATCTACCCGAGGGCCGCAGGTCCCGAGGGAAGATATATTATATTGGCCAAAATAATATGTTTATCCCATACTAATCTTGGTCATCATGTTCACATTGTTCAACTGTGGAAATATTTTAGAATATTCATGTCCAGTTTTGTTTTCTTGGCCGTGATATTCCCTTTTATTTATTTATTTTCTCGAATTTTTGATTGATTAAGTGGATGCACCTTCCCTTTTTTAAATCATCAAACAGATCCTGATTGTCTGTGTTTTCTCCATTGTCGTTTACAGCCATTACACGAACGTTACAAATTATGAACAAATGTGCGAGCGGCGATTATAACGTAGCGGGCAGATATACTATATCACTATATAAACTGGACATGAATATTCTAAATATTTCCACGATTGAACAATGTGAACCAGATGACCAAGATTGGTATGGGATAAACATATTATCCTATAGTCGGTTCAGGATATTGGGATTATCCTTGGCCAATATAATATATTTTCCCTCTGGAGCTAGCTGCGGCCCTCGGACAGATATATTATATTTACCTCGGGATAATCCAAATATCCTGAACCTCATATAGGATAATCTCTATATATGTCACGCTCCTCCAAGATATCAATTCTTTATCCCATACTTGGACGTGTTACGGGTACATAAAGCCGGTTTGTAAAAACTTATATTTTCATCAGCGGGCAGATATGGCTTTACGTCCCGCTCCAAGCGGTCAGATATATTATATCTGCCCGCTACGTCATAATCACTGTTCCCGTATTGGTTCCTTTTTGTAACGTTCGCATACTGTAAACCACAATGGAGAAAAACGCAGACAATTGTGATCTGTTTGATGCGTTAAAGAAGGGAAGGAGCAGTATACTCCATTAATAATCAAATATTTGAACAGGAAAAGAAACAAGAATACAAAACTGGACATTTTAAAATAATTCTACAGTTGGTTGCAAAGTTTCTGAACTTTGGCCAATTGAACAATGTGATTGGTATGGGATAAACAAATCATCCTATAGTCGGTTCAGGATATTTGGATTATCCCTTGGCCAATATTATATATCTGCCAGAGGGCCGTAATATCCTGAACCTCACATAGGATAATCTCTATATATCCCGATGTTTTCAAGTATGGTATTTTCAAGATATGATCTGATATGACTTGCAGAAATAAATAGGAAGTAATCGTTTAGTTGATTGAATCATTGAAGTAGTGAAGTCAATGATTTAATGAATTAGAGCAAATGTTTTTCATTTGAACAGGTCATTCATCAAATGACAACTGAAGATTAACTTAAAATAGATTGTCTATCTATATATTTATATGTATGAGAGACATGTTATAATGTTAGTGAACTGATGATTATGATAATTTCACCTGTTCACATCCAGTTCCTATCATGATTGAAAACTGACCGGAGTAATTCTCTTCACTATATTTACTCATTATGAACAGAAATTTAATATTTCAATCGCTTAGAAGGCGCAAATAAATGCCAATTTGACTTTCAATAAAAATCCGTCAATAATTTACTGATTACTTGCACATTTGAAGAGGTAAAACTTACAGCAATCAAACGAGGATTTACATGTAAACTCAATTGCATTTGTTTTTCGCGGGAAAAAGTTTCTCTCATTGACGTCACAGATTTCTAAAGCTACGTTCACACCAACGGCGAATGCCACGCTTTAAATCGGCGAGCAAAGCGCCGTCATTTTTGTCATTTTTCTTCATACCAACGGCGCTTTGATGGCGCTTTAAAGCGGCTTGTAAAGCGGCACCAAAGCGTAACAAAGCTTGATTAAAGCGTCGGGGTCGTAATAGGTCGTAAAAAAGCTCAGAGTAAAGCGGGATATTCGGCAAGAGCGCCAAAAAATTTGAAACTTTTTAAAAATTTTGGGTGCTCTGTTACGAATTGATTAAAGCACCGAGAGCGTATCAAAGCCCAACAAACCGTAACAAAGCTCAGAAAAGCTTGATCCAAAGCGTAGGAAAGCTTAACAGAGCTCTAATAGGTTCCTCACGCTTTGATCCCGCTTTGATCAGGCTTTGTTACGCTTGAAATCACGCTTTGATAAGCATTATTACGCTTGGATGCGATTATGACGCTTTAAATCAGGCTCTGATACGATTGCCAAGCTCTGTTGTGCATTGTTACGCTCTGTTAAGCTCTGTCACGCATTGGAAAATGTCGAGATCGCCAATTTCATGCCGCTTTTGATCCAATGACTATATAAAGATGCAGTAGATCCATAAAACCATTGCATCTTTGACTCGAGAACACGATGGCAGAACAACAAGATCCATAAATTCCAGATGAACCAGAGCATGACCTATCTGAATAAGACATGACGTTTGACGCACGGCATGAAATAGCGTGAGAGAGCATGAGAAAGCTTGTCAAGCGTAACAAAGCATAACAAAGCGTTTCAATTCTTGATGTAAGCGTCTCAATTTGTTGGAAAGCTTGAGAGTCCTTCATGAAAGCGTAACAAAGAGTGTCAGATATTGATGAAAGCGTCTGACCTCGTGTCAGATCTTCATGCCAGATCGTAACAAATCCTGAGACATCTTAACGAAGCGTGTAAAGTGGTAACAGACCATGAAGAGACTGGGGTCCACGCTTTGAACCAAGCTCTGTTAAGCTTTCCTACGCTTTGGGTCAAGCTTTGCTGAGCTTTGTTACGGTTTTTTAAGCTTTGATACGCTCTCGGCGCTTTAATCAATTCGTAACAGAACGCCCAAAATGTTTGGCGCTCTTGCCGAATATCCCGCTTTACTCCGAACTTTTCTACGACCTATTACGACCCCGACGCTTTAATCAAGCTTTGTTACGCTTTGGTGCCGCTTTACAAGCTGCTTTAAAGCGCCATCAAAGCGCCGTTGGTGCGAACACTTAAACAGTTTAAAATTTTTAGCGCTCTTGCCGAATATCCCGCTTTACTCCCGAGCTTATCTACGACCTATTACGACCCCGACGCTTTAATCAAGCTTTGTTACGCTTTGGTGCCGCTTTACAAGCCGCTTTAAAGCGCTATCAAAGCGCTGTTGGTGTGAACGTACCTTAAGCAGCTCATTATAATATTCATTAGCTGACTTTGTTGAAAGGTGAATAACATTGTAACAAAAAAGTACAATTGTAAATCTAATATTTATGTATTTAACAATTGTCTTCAAATATCAAGGTAAAATAACCAAAATGTTATCTGAGTCGTATTACTCCAGTATATTGCAAAGTTATCTAATATTTATGAGCATTTTAAAACCTATTTTTTGGCATACAGCATCAATCAATTGTACAGACTTTTATTCTTCTGTTTGGGTATGAGCTGCTAGTTCATAATGAAGGTGTTATATTTTTTTCTCTATCTGATCTAATACTGGCCACATGAGCACACCAGGTAGATATCAGTTACACAAACTTCAGAGCAACGTTTAACATTAAACTTGTATATTCAAGTTCACTGAGTTACCCTATATGTGGAAATAAAAGACATTAGCGCAACCAGCAGACTGGGGGGGGGGGGGTCGCGATCGCCAAATTTTTGCTATGAGCTAGAAGCTTCAAACAAAATGCATTTTAAAGCTCTTATTTTTATTGGTCATCGCCCCTACCTCCTGACTACACTTATGATAGGTATATAGGTCAAAAATGGTAAGCGGCAATGGTCATAGTATGTCTAAAAATATAAGTGATTCCACTTCATATTTCATTATAGAAATTTTAACTTTACTCCAGACTTAACAGAACTTTAACTTTTAAGAACTCTTTAAAATTGTCTTTGTATTATACATCGAATCAGCCTGAAACCTATCTTCTAGAGGAAAACAGTTAATCCAGTCAAGACTACAGTAATGAGACAAACCCATAACTTACATAACTTAAATAATCTGTCTCCAGATTGGAAAAGAATTATACAGTTATATGAAGCACTATAAAGCTGAAAAGCTGTTAGTTATCCAAACATATGTGTCTACTTAAGAAGGATCATTTTATGTCTCATCTTGATACTGATTTTAAATAGAGAGTCAATTTCAGAAGCTTTCAGTCTAATGTATTTCAATGTTTTATGAATTCTCTACCAAAATTAGAAAAAAAGTAAAACAAAACCCCCCAAAAATAGATAAAAATCAAGATAAACCTTTTATTTCATCAACACTTTTTTAAAATCAACCAAAATTTCCTTTGTAGAGAGACTTGAACATGTTGTGTATGTGTCGTTTTGTTCAAAACAGGTTCGGAAAGATGTTTCATTTCATTCTAAGCATATGAAACCAGAAGCAAAAGAAATGTTTGATGTGTTTTCTAAAACAATATAGAGAAAAGTATATACATTTTTTCAAATTATATTGTTACCATTCAAAAGATGACCATTAAATTGACAATATGTAATTTTTAGAAATTTTTGATGACTGATTTAAGAGAAAAGTTCACCATATCAATACCAATACTTTACAGGTTCTCCTAAATATCCAGGATGTCAACTCTTCAGTCTACAGGGTGTCCCGAAAGTATGGGGCCCCCCTTAGGCAGACATATACCAATGTCGTCATAGTATGTGTCATATATCATTTTAAAGCTTATCCAAAGTTACATTGATTCACCAAATATCATGGTTCAACTCTCAAATGTGAAAAAATTACAGACATTTCAAAATTTAATGTTTGGTCATAATGAAGTTCAATTTTACACCAAATCAATAGTCATTGTGTCCTCCCGGGCCATTTTAACAGCAGCAATTATTTTCGGGTCGGATGGATATTGAGTTGGAAAAAGAGAACGGTGAGGGTAGAAACTCTAAGGAAACTCTTCTAAAGTTCCTTAACAGGTTTTAAGGGGGTTATAAAATTCCACACCCCTATTTGAAGGGCTTTTAAGGTCATATCTAAAAATAGTTGCTACTGTGAACATGGCCAAGGGGGGACTCATTGACTAGTTATGTTGTGTAAATGTGAACATTATTTTGACAAAACACTAAATTTTAAAATGACTGTTACTTTTTCCCATTTGGAAGTTAAACCATGATACTTTGCAAATCAATGTAACTTTGGATAAGCTTTAAAATGATATATGACACATACTATGAGGACACTGGAATATGTTTGCCTATGGGGGGCCCCATACTTTCGGGACACCCTGTATATGGAAAGGTTAAACTTGTGACTAGGATAACAAAAAGGTCAATCTTTCTATTTTCACATATTTTGTTATATATCAGATAGACATTGAAGTTCTGCCTAAATAAAATCTGGCTGTTCTTGGATTTTAAAGTGTTATGTAAAGATGATAACTTAATGACTATTAGATGACTCTTCCACCTACACCAGTCCAGTCTATACCATTAAACATGTAATAAGAGAAGTTAATATACACGGTGGTCCAAAAAAGTGAACCCCTGCAACAGGCTATATTTTCCTTAATACTTGCATGAATAGACTCATATATGTTGTAGAAAAAGGTCTAAAATTTTGGTTGATGCCATAATCTATTCTCTGTCTTAAATTTTGAAGAAATCACATCTAAATGAGGTTTTATATAGGATTCATCCTCAGTGTATATTGCTATCAACTCAAAAGAGAATGGATCAAGATGAATCTTGAATGATTAAAAACTTTAAAATAGTTTATGTACTTTAACATAGAGATCTCGAAATGGGAACTGGGGACTGGGGACCAGTTTAGAAGATACATACAAATACAAATATACACAAACATAGATATCTCAAACTGGGAACTGGGGACTGGGGACCTTCTTAAAAGATACATACAGATACATACATACATATTATATATAGCATATAGATATCTCAAACTGGGAACCGGGGACTGGGGACCAGCTTAGAAGATACATACAAATACATACATATTATATATAACAATATAGATATCTCAAACTGGGAATTGGGAACTGGGGACTTCTTAAAAGATACATACAAATACATACATATTATATATAACAATATAGATATCTCAAACTGGGAACTGGGGACTGGGGACCAGCTTATAAGATATATACAAATACATACATATATAACATGTATACAATACACACATATCTCATAAATTAAAGCATATTCATAGATATCTCAATGTAGGATATTCATGAATTATTGTTATTTAATTAACATATTCTCTGCCAACTAATAAATTAATTGTTATGTATCTACTGTAGTTCTATATATGTATCTAGTCTATCTAATTAACATATTCCATGCTTGTATATATATCATACATATATATAAATACATATAATAATAATGTATGTATCTTATCTAATTTGCATATTCTGTGCTGGCATATATAGATATATGCATCTGTATATATATGCATATATGTATCTATCTAATTTGCATATTCTGTGCTGGTTTACATGGCCCATAAGCCATTTTGTTTATATTAATACTTAGAAGCATATTACACTGTCAAATGACAATTTTGCTATTTTCTGTCTAGACATTTTCTCTCTCATCTAAATCAATCTAAAATTCAAATTCAGATTTTTATCACACCCATTGGTGCTATGTGTACATTATTTTGATCAGTTTGGGGATGGGTGGGTTCAATGGGATCTTACATTAATTTAATTTGAATTGATTGATATAGAAATAATTAACTTTTGCCTATATACATGTAATTATTGTATTCTAGCATTACCATTTCTGCTACTGCCATCTATTTACATATCTTTATGGCAGTCGATCTATTAAGATTCCAAATCTGTTGCTATTCTAAAATTAAAGGGTTAGTTTTTGTGCCACCCTATATTATTAAAAAGGCCATCGCTTTATAATTAAGGTAGATTTAATGACAGTTATCAAAAATAACAGGGATCATATCGTAGGGTACACATTCATCATTAAAAATGAGAATCTTTTTTAACCCTCAACACGTGAGGCAAATAAAGAGCTAAATTTTTATCCTCATTTTATATTGCTTCACATCATTTTATTTTAAAAACCATCCCCATACTAGATTATCATGCAAAAACATTTTTCAAATATTTTATTTCCAGATTTATGCAGACTATAGTATAAAGATTACAAATCAGGTTTGTGCTTGAAATTGTTCTAGTTGAGGTAACCTATAGACAGCAAATCACAACAAGAATGTTAAAGATGCACTATACCATAGGTTATCACCAAGACAATCAATGTTCCATTATTATTGCTAATATAACATCTTACATACTATGGATATATATTATTATTATTATTAAATGCTTTATTGTACTAAAAATCCCTTTCGGGTGAGTGTACAGCAAATAAACATGATAAAATAAAACTAAAACTATACATACAATTACAATAACATACAATGCAAATTTTACATGGCATATAATGACAATATAATGTGATTGACTGATCATTAGATATATACCAACAACTACTATTAGCCTACACCTACATGTATATATTTATATTGATAATATAGTTGTTGATCTCTTTTCAATTATTTCATAAAGGTATTTTGCAAAGGTGATACACATGTTACCCTCAGCATTAAACATATAATTAGCCTTTTCTTCGGTAGTCAATACAGTTAGATTTGGGCAAATCGAGTTAAACGTATCAAAGTATTCATATCTCATTTTTTCCAATTTTTGGCACTCAAAAATAAAATGAATTTCCGTACCAGTGGTGATTTTACATAGTTTGCATTTTCTTTGATCTCTCGGAACTATTGGTCTTGTATACCTTCCTCGCTCTATTTCTAAATTGTGTGCACTTATTCTTAATCGCGTCATAGATTTCCTATGTTCGGCGTTCTTTATTAAATTCAAATATGGTTCTTTTCCCCATCGTTGTTTGATATTATTCAAAAATTCTAATTTCCCTTTATTATCATTGACAGTTTTTTCCCAATATTTTATATATCTTTTTTCAAGGATTTTCTTAATATCAAGCGGTTTACTTTTAATGTAATTTTTATCTTGTGGTTGAATATATGCCATTATTTTATCAATGTCATAGTACCATGATGGTTGATTATGAACTTTTGATAGTTCAATACTATCTGCATATGCATTAATTAGTAATGAACTCGTTCCTTCATTTTCTATATGATCTAAGTATTTAACTTGTTGGTAAAATATATTGATAAACAGAGGGAATCTACCTAACTCACCCATCGTAACTTTTGGGTATATTATTGCTGATAAATTGAAATAATCAACAGAACAACCAACTTTCAGAATAAAACACAATTGACCCTGCAGCTAGCGAGGGGAATCCCCGTTGAGTGACACAAGCGCCCACACATGCCTTAAATCAGGCAGCCAATCGGGGGTTCATGATAAACAAATTCAACAACCAATCAGATAACAGGGGGATTTTCCCGGTATATTCAAACTTCAGATTGAATTAATATCTGTGAAAATAATTAGATCAGCCAACATAATCACAAAATTAACACTGAAAGTATTTGGGATTTCTTCGTTGGTAAGTAGATGGGTGAATATATGGTGAAACTCAATATGCAAAAAGGTCCAGAGGGGTCTTGATTGTGCTATCCTATGGTATAGAGTCCTTTAAACATTTCAATATCAGTTATCAATTCAATATATTTTAGATATATAAATGTAGATGATCTCTAAGCAATTACATACAACATTCTGGGTTAAATGGTGCATGTATAAGGTGTTCTTTGATGTAAACTATTCACAGTAATCTTTCACCCTAAACTACTAGATCATTTTCACAAAAATATACAGAATAGAAAATATTCAAAAAGCTAAATCAAAAAAGAAATCAAATTGCCAAAAATCTCAACTGCTTTGCAAAGAGACGTTTTACTTTATAAATAACCTATGATTTTTTGATAGGTTATTTATACAGTAAAACCTCTCAAGTTGGAATGCCATCGGGACTGGTATAGGGTGAACAGGTGGTCAAAGGAGCAGTAGGTTATCGCAAACAATTTCAGACGGTTGTATCTTGGATTATGACTTTTCTGACAATGAAGACAGGTATATGTTTTAGATCCATTCATTATCTCAAAGAAAATTATATACAGTAATAATAAAGTCAAACAAACTAGATTATCATAATATATACTTTTCTTGAAGATAATGAATGGATCTAAAAGATACACCCATGTTCATGATTATTAGAAAATACTCATAATTCAAGTTAGAATCGTTTGAAATTGTTTGAGATAACCTACATGCTCCTTTCAATTTTTTGAGAGTTTTTTCAGATTAGAGAGGTGTTCAGATATCCAAGTTTAACTATACCATTGCATTTTGGTCTGTATCGATTTATTAATTTCAACTTTATGTTTTTATTTAATTTATTTGCAGGTGCATGTGCATCCTTCCCCACAGTTTGCGAATATTTATGTATCAACTGCAACTGTATCAAATTAGGGGCCCAGAATATAAGAGAATCAAGTTGGAGATCCTTTCTAATCAAAGATGAATTGAAGAACTATGAGGTATCACATTGGAGGGTCTTAGAAAGCCTTTTGTAGGTCAGTATGTTTTGTTTATGTAGAAATGATTGAATCGATTACACCTTATTCAGAATAGAGTAATGTATAGTAAATGATTGATTTTAGTTCCTGTCTGGCACTAATCAGACAGATTTTAGTTCCTGTCTGGCACTAATCAGACAGATGTCACTTTAATAAATTTTACTAAATTCTCTATTGCTTTTTACCCCCCCCCCCGACCACCTGCCACTAAACAAAAGTGAAAAAGGAGCCTTTATAAGAGGCATTTAAATTATGATTTGTTGATGTCATTCAGTCTCAGACCTGTCATATTAATACTGCTGTTCAAGTTCTGCTTTAAGTTAAGATATAAGGTCTGGTTAACTAGTATTTTTATGTTATTCCCTTCAGTCAACAAGTTTTCCCAGTCATTTTTCAGTAACAGGTTTTTATGGTCAGATCGAGTGTGCCATACATAATGTTTCCTTCTTTTATAACATGTTAATCGGCAGAACTCTCTTGAAGATAGGGCTCTCACTACAAGGCCATCTGTTGTCATGCCGATTATGTTTCCAGGGTTATTAAATGGTTGTGAAGTGTTATTCCATTTGATTCCCCCACCAATGAGTACTTCGTTGATCATTTTTTGATCATCAACAGCATTTTCATTAAGTGCATCGCACATATCATCCAAGAAACCCCAAAAAGAAGCTGGAAAAAATTCCAATAAGGAATTAGTTTGATTATGGAGGTCACATGATTCCTGATTTCATGGTGTAGTTTATTAATGCGATATAAATGACATATCTCTGTATATCATATGTGTTTGTTGTAGGGTTGTTTAAAAAGTAGGCACATTCCTCCATACAAATTTTTCACATTACTAGGCCTGAAGATTGTGTTACGTTATTTTTATTAGCTCACATGGTGAGCTTTTGCAATCACTCACTTGTCCGTCTGTCTGTCCGTCCGTCTGTCCGTCTGTCTGTCTGTCCGTCAACAATAGTGGCACGTTTTAAAACCTCTGTCGATAGGATTCCTGTTTTAAGTTATTTCTGTTCAAGATCAATACTGAAAACTCCCCTATGACTCCTGGTTCAAAAGCTCGCCTATTTTCAAAATGGCCGTCACTTTTGTCTCGCGAAATTCACTTTTGACCCATTTCCTTTAAAACCTCTGTCGATAGGATTCCTGTTTTAAGTTATTTCTGTTCAAGATCAATACAGACAACTCCCCTATGACTCCTGGTTCAAAAGCTCGCCTATTTTCAAAATGGCTGTCACTTTTGTCTCGTGAAATTCACTTTTGACCCATTTCATAGCTTTACAAATAATTCAGGTGTCCTACACTGTAAAAATCCATGTCAATGTAAAGGGTAGATATATGTTATAATATTGTTACAAAAAATCAGCGAAAAATTATATGCATTTTTTTATTTTCAGCCATTTTAGTTAACATTGATTTGTCTATCTGACTCGCGAAATCCACTTTTCCTCAATAACAGTGGCACGTTTTAAAACCTCTGTTGATAGGATTCCTGTTTTAAGTTATTTCTGTTCAACATCAATACAGAAAACTCCCCTATGACTCCTGGTTCAAAAGCTCGCCTATTTTCAAAATGGCCGCCATTTTTGTCTCGCGAAATTCACTTTTCACCTATTTCCTAGCTTTACAAATAATTTCAAGTGTCCTACATTGTAAAAATCCATGTCAATATAAAGAGAAGATGTATGAAATAATTTTGTTACGAGAAATCAGCGAAAAATTATATCCATTTTTTTATTTTCAGCCATTTTATAGTTAACATTGATTTGTCCATCTATCTCGCAAAATCCACTTTTGGACCATTTACCTTAAACCCTCTGTCGATAGGATTCTCGTTTTAAGTTAATTTTGTTCAACATCAATACAAAAAACTCTCCTATGACTCTTGGTTCAAAAGCTCGCCTATTTTCAAAATGGGGACCATTCTTGTTTCGCGAAATTCACTTTTTGCCCATTTCCTAGCTTTACAAATAATTTCAGCTGTCCTGCATTGTAAAAAGCCATGTCACTGTAAAGAGTAGTTGTATGAAATAATTTTGTTACAAAAAATCGGCAAAATATTATATCTGTTTTTTTATTTTCAGCCATTTTAGTTAACATTGATTTGTCCATCTGTCTCACGAAATCCTCTTTTGGACCATTTACTTAAAACCTCTGTCGATAGGATTCCAGTTTCACGTTATTTTTGTTCAACATCAATACAAAAAAACTCCCCTTTGACTCCTGGTTCAAAAGCTTGCCTGATTTCAAAATGGTCGTCATTTTTGTCTCGCGAAATTCAATTTTGGCCCATTTCCTAGCTTTACAAATAATTTCAGGTGTCTTGCATTGCAAAAAGCCATGTCACTGTAAAGAGTAGTTGTATGAAATAATTTTGTTCCAAATAATTGAAAAAAAATTATATCTGTTTTTTTTCAGCAATTTTACTTAACATCGATTTGTCCATCTGTCTCTCCGTCAGTCCAAAATAGTGGCAAGTGGCTTGAAATAATTTTGTTACAAAAAATCAGCAAAAAATTATATCCGTTTTTTTCTGTCACCATGTGAGCCCAGTACCCACGGTACTAATTTTTTTATTAGGAGGCCCCATTGCTATTTTTCAGTTATCTACCATATGCTCCTGATCTTATAACAAGGGACCTGAATTTGACTTGGTCTAGATCAAAGGTCAGCTTCAAGTTTTCTTAAGTTTCTCAAAGATTACCCTTACATTTCAATGTTTCTTACAAAGAATTCACTGTTTTTATGGAGACTTTGCAGATTTGTACATCACTCAATTTCCTACCAGCCTACCATATTTCATGACCATCTGATTGATAATCACCGTGTGGCAGCACTTAAAAGAACAATCCCGGTGGCCACTATCGCGCCGAAGACCAACTTGCACATGTCATCCAAAATGTCCCTACCTATGGGGATATGGCAGAGATACAGAGGTACAGATACAGAGTGTGGCAGCACTTAAAAGAACAATCCCGGTGGCCACTATTGCGCCGAAGACCAACTTGCACATGTCACCCAAAATGTCCCTACCTATGGGGATATGGCAGAGATACAGTGTATAATAATGACCCCAGGACACTTGCAGACCTCAAAAGTGAGATCATCTGTATCATTCAGGCCATACCTGCTGAGGAATGTATTTGGATCATTGACAACTGTGCAGGTTTGCCTCCAGCGCAATGATGGCCAAACCTGAAGCATGTTGTTCAAAGTGCTGTAAAATTGTGACTATCAGTCTGATGGTCCTGAAATAATGTAGGGTGGTAGGAAATTGAATGATTTACAAATGTGTGAAATATCAGGGAGTAATTTCTTAAAAGGACAAAGATATGTGGAAAATGCAGGGTTTCCATTTTTTGACCACCCTGTATTTTGGAATACATAGATTACAGAAATATACTCATTATTATTCAAAAGGACCAGGGAAGTTATCGCAACAGATTTTAGACAGTCGTATGTTGGATTTTGCTTGTTTTCTGAAGATTTGAACAGGTGATTTTCCGTCCCAAAATCTTGTCTGTAAAGTCTTGTCTACATGTTTCTTAGCAAACTATATCATGGATCAATTTCAAATTCTCATAATGCTTTGTATGAAAATCTTGAACTGATTAGTTTATGGGTATTCTGGGTAAATATTAATGCGGCCATTTTGGATAGTTTTCCTAAAGTCTTGTCTCTTCAGCTGATTAGTGTTGAGCATTGGGGATTAAAATTCTAGACAGGGACATGTTATACACGTTTGTGTCCTTGTATACTTTTTGAATCTATTTTTGTAGCAAAGACAAAATTGTGTTATGAACACTCACCTTGACGATTCAGCTCCTTCCTGAAAAGAACATTTCCCATGCATAAAGTAAAACCCCAGTCTCTCTGGACATTCTTTGGTGATTTCTTAGTCATAGAGGCAACAATGCTTGCATTAGGATAATTTCTCTCAACATGACCTATAGGATCATGTAAAACAATAGCATCTGTATCAAAGTTGTATACATCATAGCCATATGAGATCAACAGTCGCCAGAGGGTTATTCTGTAAGTCCAAATCAAAGAATGGCTTTGAATTTTTGTCATGTTAGTTACAATGAAAATTGTGTTTATTGACAATTTTGAAAGGATAGGACAAAGTTTGATGTCATCTGTTGCAACAATTAAATTATGAAGCTCCATTTTGGCAATAAACCTAGCCAGCAACCACCAGTTTAGAAGCTCTTCCAGTCGTCCTGAATCTGCATAGAGAAAAATTATTGGCCCATATTTTGAATTAACAAGTGTCAGGGATTTTTCAATATTAGCAATTAATTTTTCAAAATTTAAGAACACTTTTGTTTTGACATAGCAAGGTATGTTTGAGAAATTTTGTGAATGAATATATGTATTCCTCCTTTCATTCCAATTTTTTGAATTGAAATATTGTACCAAAAGTCCATTTTTAATTGGCGACCCCTCCTTTAATTTCAAAATTTTACTAAGAGCTAATTGTACTGCTGTCTTTGATGGTTCAGAACCTGTACCATATTTCTTAATATTCTCATCATTCCCAGTCCTTTGTTCACCAATAGTTCGTGTTTGATTGTTAATATTTTTTTCATCATTTTTGTTCCTTTGTCTGTCATTAGTAATTGGTTTGTTGTTGATATATGTTTGTTTCCATTCCTTGGAGCTTTCAGTGGAAGTGTGAAATAGATTAAGTGGTTTCTGTGATGATCCTTGATCATTTACATTCAGAATAGTATTTTCTTTATGACCATATCTGTACCACTCCTTATCATAAGACCTCATTTTGTGAGTTGCTCTATGTACAAACCTGTATATGACGCACTGTACCAGTACTAAAAGAAAGATACTTGCTATCATATACTTTATTGCTTTTGTAATAATTGATTTCATATTCCAATAACTCGGAAAAGTGCGAAGTTAAATACTCGCACAGAGGACTTAACTTTAGCGGAAGCCTTCCTCAATCCCTCTTTGTTTATGCACTAATTACTTGTATATCATATTTTACTATTATGAATTAAATGCCAACATACAGTATAGAGATGAATGAAGTATTTTAGTTGATATATATGCACATTTGACTTGCAGTTATCCAATGCAAGCACAGCACTATACCGAATTGTCACATATATCACTGGTCAGTAGCAAGTGAAGGTAACAGCCGTAACATTCTCATCTAAGATGGCAGACGGTAAGAGTCAATTTTGATTTTTTCTCCATTCATTTTATTAAACCACTTTTTAGTTGACGTAATGCTTTGATATTTGAACTATATCAGGCCTATATGACATGGAAACTCTGGAGTTTGATCATTGGTTCATATACCATGCGTGGGCGCTGCAGTTCAAAGATATCCTCCACCGCTAAGGAAAGGTAACTGGAACTCGGGTTTTACAGATGATAAGATAACTGATATGCGGTGATGTGGTAACATTGTCAGAGTTCATAATGGAGAGCTAAGATGTCCAGATACTGCACATTGAAAACTAACATGACCATTAATATATGGTGCCTTCCCTTAAGCAGTGGAACATATCGTTGAACTGTGATGCCCACGCACGATGCATGAACAACTAATCATGCTCCATAGTTCCCATGTCACAAGCATGATTTGGTTCAAATATCAAAGCATAACCTCAAATATAAAGTACTTTAATTCAATGAAAACCAAAAATATCGAAATCGACAATTACTGTCCGCCATCTCAGATGAGAAGGTTACGGCTGTTACCTACGCTTGATACTGACCAGTGGTATACAGCATAAGTCAGATATTTGCTTAAGATAATTATGTCAGTTTAATTGTATTTTTGTAACATATGGTAAGATCAAATAGAATCACAAATTAGCTTTTGCAATAACTCACTTGTCTGTCAGCAATGATGGCAAGTTTTCTAACCTCTGTCAATGTGTTTCTAGTTTTGAGATATTTTTGTTAATTATCAAGACAAAAAGCCCACATAATGACTCTTGGTTCTTAAGCTTGTAAAATGGCCACCACTTTTATAACTTAGAAATCATCAATTTACTTAATAATGTACAGCTACCTTATTTTGCAGGTTGAAAATGATGTCTTCAAGTTTTGCCAATTCAAAGTTCACCTAAATTCAAAATGGCCACCACTTTTGTTGCTAAGAATCATGATATCGCCTCATTTTAGTCATAACTCCAAATTATTCCATCAGTTTTCTGTAATAACCCAAATGCGAGTTTGGGTCAATTAACATGGCAGGTATATAAGAAAGTTCCCTTAAACTTGAATATTATCAATTTAAGTGGCTCAATTTTCATATAACCCTTATGTGTCTGATACTTATACTAATGAAAATATGTCCAGTAAAGCAAAATATTATCTGTCCACTAAAAGAAAAGATATTTCATTTTTTGTGATTTTATAGCATGGGGTCTATTGGGAATCTCCCCGAGCTAGAA
Source organism: Owenia fusiformis (assembly GCA_903813345.2). Lineage (NCBI taxonomy): Eukaryota > Metazoa > Annelida > Polychaeta > Sabellida > Oweniidae > Owenia > Owenia fusiformis. The sequence continues at coordinate 36,265,966 of CAIIXF020000001.1, forward strand.
GTCACATTTTCGAAGAAAATTAATTTTTCAAAGTTGATAAACACTTTTTAAAACCACATTTCTAGATGTAATTTTACATGTAAATTTCAAATATGATATTACTTTCACTGAATTTTAAATTTTTAATGACGTAAATCAAGATTATTTCTACTCGCATCTGGGTTATTGCATAGGTACCTTATTTTAGTGGCCTAATCATTTTCAGAATATCTGAAGTAGGTGACTTGTGATCTACTACTAATATAACATGCTGTAGAATTTGCAGTAAAATCTTTAAAGGATTTGTTTTTAAACCTGCAATTAAATGGTTTGGTTTGGGTTAGGAATTTTCTTCTTGAAAAAGTTAACCCAAGGAGGATTGGCTCCCAGGATCGAAACTCAATATTTGCCAACAATGAAAACGTTGAAATGTTGTTATTTTCTGAAAGTAAAACCAGTAAAACTGACTATAGATTCAAAATAAATAGTTCTAAAGATTCGAACCTATATCTCTATCATTTCTTGAGAGTTTTGGAATTTTTTGTTAGGAAATAAGACCAAATTCACTATTCAAATGTTGAAGTGAACAAAATGGCGGCTGATTGAATTCAAATTTTGTATCATGACATGCCCATATTTGGGACAGAATATCAATGTTGCACTCTGGGAGCCAATTCTCCTTGGAGTTAACCTATGTTAAATTATTTGCCAAATATAAGATCAACAATTCATCCAAAACATATTTTTATATCACACTCATACACATATTTATCCCATGATTTCTGGAATATAATGAGTTAGATAAAAGTAACAAGCATATTCACAAACTCTCCCCATTTTGGTTACCTTAAAAACTCAGATTTGTGCTTCTATGGATAAATATGTATTGTCTGTCACAAATTTATACAATTTAATTTAACAAGCATTATATAAATCCAAATCTCTTCCAACTGAATTCTGATATGTTCATTGGTATTTACTACTGTTTCATAAACAGTGCTGTATAGCACTACAGTAGAACATGCATCTGAACATCTGGCTAATCCGAACACCTCCCAATCTGAACACTCTTTTTTCAGTCCCATTTTTTCCACCCATTGACTCACCTGTTAAAAAACTTATAATGTGAACACTTCTCAATTTGAACAGTGAACAGTCATATTTGAAAAATTAATGTCTAATCTGAACACTTTTCATAAATTTTCACTATTTTCATACAAAATTGCTCAAATATTGTTATGATATCAAAACTTTGGGAAAAAAACTTGAATGGTCTTGATTATAATAGGGCTTTTCAGCATGACTAGATTCATTTGAATAAAATTTTCAAATTTCTGAAATGCCACAAAGCTATGTGGTCAAATGTGAACCAAGAATATGTTAACATTTCTTCAGAATCCGGAATCTTGCGAATGCAAAAACCTCGAAATGTGAACACCTCCTAAACTGAACGCTTTAAGCCTGTCCCAATTGCGTTCGGATTAGACAGGTTTTACTGTATTTGAGATTGGCAATGTACATAACCCTTATTTACGTCATTAAATATTCAAAGTTTTGTCAAAGAGATATTATACAAATGTGGTTTAAGAAAGTATTTTATCGATTTTGAAAATCGACTTCAAGGTCTGGTACATTTCCCATAGACCCCATGTTATACACTCACAAAAAGTGAAGTAACTTTTCTTGTGTTGGACAGATGATTCTCTTTTCCTGGACATATTTTTATTTGTATAATTATCAGACACACAAGGGATATATGGAACGTGAGTACTTAAACTGATGAATATTCAAGTTTAATGAAACTCGACTGTACCTGCCATGTTATTTGACATGAATTAGCCACCTGTTGGTGAAACTGGTAACTACCTACTGGTATCTGGGTTATTGCAACCAGGGTGACAAGTTAATGGATGCATATGTATTTAGGATATATGTATTATGACAGAGTCATGTCATAATACATATGCACCATATGCTATGATATAACATATCTTACTTGTATTTCAGGTACTCTATGATGCTTGTTCCTGTACCTTTAAAGCCAGATGCTGTTTAAGTGTTGAATCATTGCACCACAAAATAGATGGCAGATATGGTAGCCATTGTAAGTATTGACTGTTTTGCACCATTCTGATACTCATAGCATCTCTCTCTGTTGCATCGCAGATCCAGAAGGATAGAGATGGAGAGGGCGTGGATTACCACGATGGTTTTGCACTACTTTTATGTTCTCACACTACGCAATATATATAGCACAACAACAACATGTTGCAATATGATTGGAGCACAATATAATATAAACATGTACTGTAGAACATGTATATCTGAACACCTGGCTAATCCGCACACCTCCCAATCTGAACACTTTTTTTCGGTCCCATTTTTTCCTCCCATTGACTTCAATGTTAAAAAACCTCCTAATTTGAACAGTGAACAGTCGCATTTGAAAAATTCACCTGTTTAACACTTTTCATAAAATTTCTGATGTTTCATACAAAATTGCTCAAATATTGTCATGATATCAAAACTTTGGGAAAAAATCTTGAATGGACTCAATCATAATTGGGCTTTCATGCATGACTAGATTCATTTAAATCAAATTTTCAAATTTCTGGAATGCCATAAAGCTATGTGGTCAAAAGAACTATAAATATTTATGGAGAATGTGTTCACATTTCTTCAGAAACCGGAATATTGCGAATGCAAAAACCTTAAAATGTGAACACCTCCTAATCTGAATGGTTTAAGCCAGTCCCAATGGCATTCGGATTAGACAGGTTTAACTGTATATGTATTTCACATATACCAATTGTGAAATAAATGAATTTGTATCAAACTATGTTGCTCAATAACAAGAATACAACAAAGTGCATCAAAGTACATGTACAATAAAATAAATCACTTCACAGAACAACATATTTCAAAAGAACAACAAACATCACATTAGAAGTTTAAAGTCCAACATTAAATTATAGCATCAAAGGGTGAAGAACTTAATGCAGATAATGTATGGGTTACTAATACTAAATGCTCTAAATAACAACAACCAGGGTGTCTACTTTAGGATTGTCTTGACTGACAACTGGTGTCTGGAGCAAAACATAATAACAAATAACATATCTGGTTAAACAGTATTAAATACAAGTAGATAATTATGTGAATTACAAAGTAACACTGGTGAACATGTAAACAAAAGATGAATGTCAATATAAGTTAGCTAAACTTGATTTTGATATTCATGTTTATGAAGAGCACAGTATATACTTCATATAATGTTTTGATTAAGGATTCAAACATGACTGTGACTATTTGAATTTCTAATCCAATCAGAATGCAGCATAGCCAATAATGAACATTCATTATTTCTCCATACAGGCACGATCGTGCTTTATTCAATCTGCTTCCAGGAATCTATTTACATGTACATGTATTGTGTTGTATTATGATGTCATACCTGGGAACCGGGACCAGGGAATGGCGAAAATAACAGCAAGTTTGGTTATTATATTGACCTAAATCCCCAATTTTCTGAAGATGGTTTTCTCATTTATGTTTGAATCGGAATAAATAATGATAGGCCATTCAATATGAAATTCGGCACGAGTTGGACAGAATGTCATACAAAGCACGAACCGAAGGTGAGTGCATTTGTACTGACATTCTGTCCACACATACATAATTTTATATCCTTCTAAACTTTTCCTGATTTCCTAAAGATTTCCTGCTAGTAATGTAATACAGCAATTAGAAGTGCCTTGAGATAGTTCTAGTATCAGGTGTTAAAGTGTTTTGGTTTTACAACTGCATGTTTTTACAGAAGGACCTATCATACAAAAAGTTCAATGCAACTGTAATGATTATTCTCAACTAGTAATTTACAAATTGCATTCTGAACTTGGAAAATAATCACTTTAACTGAATATTATTTTAATAATCAGTAGGATTATTGAAACAGTACATTACCATTACTATAGCTACTGCACTAGCACTACAAATTACTATTCCAGAAATTTGTGATTTCAACAAAAGAATTAATACATCATAATTTATCACATTGTATACTATATATACCTTACTATATAAGAACAGGGGCAGTCGGTAATTCATATTTTTATGTCATCTCCAGAAGTGATGACATATTTTTATGATTTCAAACTTTTTTGTGGATGTTCTTCAGCAGTTGGTGTTTAGTAGATGGTGTTTGGTGTTCAGCATATGACATCTGTAACAAATGGTAGGTGGTGACATTTTGCATGTCAGTGCTGTATTGTTATTGTTATTTGTGACAATTCTTTGACTTTCAATCACTTCTCCAGGAATCATGCGAATTCAAAGGACATCAGAAACTACTTATATCCAGTTCCTATATCAGTTCATATTACCATGTTTTTGTTCACCTACAGAATTATTTGCTATAATATATTAAAGAGAAGATTATTTTCTTTGTCAGAAGATTAAATAAGACTCTCATTCCAACTTCAACATTCTCTGCTCTTTGAACTCACCTTTCAGTAACAGGAATATTATAAGAAGCTGATGTGCAAATGAGAGTATTGGCTCCAACCTGCCATCAGAATTGGTTATGAACACAATATCTGAATTTATTTATATTACCTGAGGTGAAATATAGGTATTATACACGAGCATTTTTTGTATTTTTAAGATGTCATTCTTAATAGGGAAAGCCTCTCAGTGAAATTTGATGCCATTAACTTTTCAAAATTGCAAATGACTGCATAGTCATGAGTCAAAACTAATGACAGCTCTCTGATTGACATCATTTGAAGCTTCTAGCTCAATTTTGAAGGAAGTTGCATCAACTTTTTGTAAAATTTAAAATAAATCTTATTTTTTGACTTCTTTATGCCACAATCCCCCCTGACTGTAAACCTATTTTTTTGTGATCACACTACCCCTGACTGAAAGCTGGCTACGCCCCTGACTAGTAAAGTAACACACAGATAGTGTATTAACTTTGTATTAAAATGACCCTCACATTAATTTGTTTCAAAATCTAACAATAAAAGAACACAGTTACAGACTCAAAAACTGATACAAACAGACAATAGATTTTTATTTTTCTGCTGGATTATTCAATTATCATATTTGATCTTTAGAAGATTAAAATAAAAATCCTGTTATATGCGTTAATAAAACTTCTTCAATCTTTTAGTTTTTGATAGTGAATGATGGAGAGAAGGGTGTTAGCTGCTGTTTTTTGTCTGTTGGGATACTGGGGATTTTTTCTTATGAATGTTTATGCTATTAGATGTTTCTTTTTCTAGTTGTGTGGAATATTAATATGCACTGTTATACAGGTATGTCTTTTTGACATTTTTGCTTACATAACAATCTGTAATACATATTTTCTGGAAAGAGCATTGATTGTTGTTGTTGTTTTTGTATTCCACCTGTTTCTTGCAAGCATTTACTGGTAACAACAAATCCCATACTAAATATATACCACCAGTCAAGTAAAAGTCAGCTTTGTATCAGTTAACTTATGTGGGCTTATATGATGGCAGGTTGGTGCAGTTACAATAAGCAATATTATTAATTAGTATAAGGATGTAGAGTACAATACTTATAAGTGAATGTTGTACCCAGTAGTGAACTTCAGAATATCAGTGTCATCAGAATATATGAGAACATTTTCTTAATATGCAAATGGGTGTATGCAAATATATTTATCGGCAATGGCTCCATTTTAAGACATTTTCTTCCTTAAATGAGTATATTTAATTGGGAAACTTCTTGAGAAATATTGGCAAGAACATTGAAAATGCCTCAAAAACAAAAGAGGAATGATAACTGGGGCATCTGGTAGTTGTACTCCTTTGTCCTAAATGATGCCAGCCACAATGTAATCTGATTGAATGAAGGCAATTGATAGGAAGTGGACCTTGGCATTTCCCTATCTACCTATTTTACACTGTACATACATGTTTTTAGCTATAAAAAGGATGTGGATTGATTCTCACCTAACAGGCTCAGTGATGAAAAATGAGCTGGGAAGTAACTCCAAGGGTGGTGTTACTTCTCTGCAGGTGTTTAGAACAGACACTGTTAAATCCAAACAAATAGTAAGCCCATGTACTACATACAAAGAAAAGGAAAAAAAAGTTCATAAGAAATGTTTGCGCATTTGTAGTAGCATTGATTTTTACATCTCTAACATTTTTATTGTTATACTTTGAATTATTTCAAATTATTTCAAAATCAGTTTTTTGTTGAAGCTGGGTAAGATTTATTAAAAATTGCAAATATATTTTAGTCCCTACCTCTTGAACCTTCTATTCCTATGTACATTGTACAGCCATGTTGTATACCATTGAGGAACAAGTATATATTTTTTTTAGATTTATGTTCATTTAACCTAAGTTATTAAGAAAGTGTTCTCCTATATCCTGATGAAAATCTCATTTAAAAGATACTTGATTATGTGCACTAGAATTAATTAAATGTCCATTCAGATGTCACAAATCTCAAAACAAATGTTACAAATGAAAAAACCTATTATGCAAATGGTTGATTGTGTCATTTCATGAGATGTCCAAATGCCAGCATGTTTTCACTTTGGATATTAGGTTTGTCATTGTTTTTCAGATTTTTTGATTTGTGACATTTACATACACATACTTTAGATATAAGTTTTATATTCTATGATTAGTATCTATTGTAATTAATAATTATGGAGATGTAAATTGCACATCTACAAGCCAAGTCAGCTTGGACAGCATATCAATCTGTTTTTTCCATTACAATCAATCATGTAATAAAATAATCACAGCTCCTTTTAAACCTCAATCTGCACATTCTCTAACATTTTTAATAGCACACCGGAATAGCTTGACCACGGTAAAGTCAGATACCGTTGTCACAAAGTTGAACCGTCGCTTCAACTGTTTAATCACTTGGTCCTCATTTCATGGGATTTTATCGTCGCTAATTCTGTGCATGCATTAAGCTCTTGTGATAATGTATCATATGAAATCCCATTTTCGATCAAATTGGGTCGTGAATCGCCACAATATAGCGCCTTCGATATCATCAATGACAAGAGAATCTGAATTTGAGTAATTTAGAAAGACAATGGCATAGTGTCCGTTGTCCTGTATCTCATTTTGATCGGTTAAATTAAAGACTTTATTTCGAACATTATATAATAGAACATTATTAACTGTACAATGAGTATTAAGACTGATTGATTGATGTTCCATAGGAATTTATTCTAGGTGCTATATTAAACATACAGTTCATGAAAATCTAATTGAAGTGACGGTTATGTCCGCCATTTGTGATAACGGTATCTGACTTTGCTGTTGTCAGGCTATTCCGGGGTGAATAGCAGGAACATTTTTCCAAAAATGATTTTCATTTATTTTTGTACATTCAGTTTATGCAAGAAAACCTGAAAGGAAACTCAATATCCTAGTATCCAAAACTCATTTATCATTAAGATAATTGGAAGAGTTTTTACTTGGTGAAATTGAACAGCCTTTCTTCTCCATCTTGCTAGATGTCCAATCGCACTCTATTTATCACTGAATCCAAACAATTACATATCAAGTTCATTTCCTTTCTCATGTTTATTGAGTTATTTTGTGTCAAAGAGGAATTATGGCCCTAATACAAGGGACATTAGACATTACAACATAACACTATTGACGGTCGTGTTCCTTGTGACCACTAGTTTCTAGAGCAGTCTAATTAATCTTTCACACTTTGCATTTTTTTATTATCTATTTAGTTGTGAAGGTCAATTTCAAATGTACAGTTCAGAAATTTGGTAGAATGTAAGTTGATTTATTTCCAAATCGTGTTTGAAAAGTCTGGCTTAGCCTTATACTGAATACAAAATAGAAAAAATTCAGAAGAATATGGGTTTGTAGAAAATACCGGGTACCGGGTACCAGGTACCAGGTAGTAAATCCTCCATGCTGTGTTCAAACTTGGTACCCGGTCGAAAAAAAACGGGTATGTAAAAACATACGTTTCTTTGCAGTAGACTAGAACAGTAATAAAGCTTGTAATCCCTTTATTTACGTCATATTTGCTGTTCTATTCACACCAGAATTAATAACCCACCTATATGTAAATGATACATGAGTATGTTACGGCTACGTGATTTGTGTGACGTCTTAATTGAGGTTACTAGTACATCGCTGGCACGTAGTGATTAAGTCATTTGCAACATAAACATCTGTTAGAGTCTAAACCTTCCCGTCGCCATAACGTTACAAACTTGATGTATGTATGATGTTATGTAAGTATGTTACAGCTCGTTATTTTAGCAAAGTCACTGTTAAAGTTGCTACTACGTTCCTGCCACGTGATACTTGAGTCAAATGTAATGTTTGATAAACATCTATGCGAGTCCACACCTTCCTGTACAACGTTCCATAATAAACGTACCAGAACTTACAACCGGCCACGTATATGTGACATTGCATAAGCACATTACAGTCTTGTTATTTTTGCGAAGTCATTGTTTAGGTTGGTTCTACATTCCTGGCATGTGATATTTAAGTCAAATGTAACGTTCCTAAAACATCTGTGCGAGTCCACACCTTCCTGTACCTACAACGTTCCATATTAACGTTGCTACAACTTGAGACATATATTCTAACGACGTTATCACAATGTAAATTTGTTTGTTTTCGTTTTTGTTTGAACCCAACATGGAGGATTTACTACCCGGTACCCGGTATTTTCTACAAACCCAAAGAATATCCAAAATATCAAATTTTAGTATCCTTCCATTCATATTGAAATCTATCTTGCATAGGAAGTGATGCGGATATTGACCAAAGCATTTCTGTTTCAATTTGTGATGTGCTAAGGTTGGAATAAGATTCTTGATTAAAATAACGTACATTGTAGATTGATATATGCAAATAAAATCAATCTACCATATTCTCTATCATTAGTGCCCACTCTCTAAAAAGGACCCACGTAGGTGCTAATTACAGAGAATGCGGTATATGTTTTTCAGGATTTATGTAATGTTTCATGATTTCAGCTCTTGGATGAAAAGTTGTGTTATACTCTTTTACGTGTACTATACTATACTTCACTACACTACCTTACACTATGCTACGTTATGCTATACTATACTACACTGCTTTATAATATACTACACTTCACTATACTATACTTCACTACCTTACACTATACTTCACTACACGATACTATACTACACTGCTTTACAATATACTACACTTCACTATACTATACTTCACTACACTACCTTACACTATGCTACATTACGCTATACTATACTACACTGCTTTATTATATACTACACTTCACTATACTATACTTCACTACCTTACACTATACTACACTACACGATACTATACTACACTGCTTTACAATATACTACACTTCACTATACTATACTTCACTACACTACCTTACACTATGCTACATTACGCTATACTATACTACACTTCTTTACAATATACTACACTTCACTATACTATACTTCACTACCTTACACTATACTTCACTACACGATACTATACTACACTGCTTTACAATATACTACACTTCACTATATGCTGCTTGTTCATCGGACATCCTGCAATCCTATCTAGTACCCTGTTATAGGCTAATCTGATTAAAGATCCTTAGTGGCAGTTTAATTGAGAAACTGTAATATTACATTATTCCTCCTGATAAAAACAAGATATGAATTGTTTCCTATTCTGTTGTTGACAGATTATTATATCAATATGTTGGTCTTTACGTTTAAGCACTTGCTTTTTAAAGCTTCATTCTACCTCATTGGTAAGCTTCTAGAATTGACGTAATAATTACACTTTTAAACTTTGTAATATACAAAGACATACGTAATTTTCTACATTGGCACTTTGGGAAGCCTTTATTGAGCTGCATCAAGTTCATTAACACAAATGAGACATGACAGACTGAGTTAGCCCCCACTGAAAATGACATATATAAGATAATTACTTTTTTGAAGTCCGTAGGGATATACATATAGTATAAGGGTTTACGAAAAAGACCGGCCGCCGAACAGTCATTCTCCACAGTTTGGTACACATGGTCGGCTGTCGGTCTTTTACATAAATATGAATAGATGCAAAATTAGAAGAGGAAAATAAAACTAAAAATCCAACGACTATAGTACCTTTACAAGGTCGTGATTAAATCACAATGAAAAACGCACATGAAAAACGTAGCATTGTCATGTTCTGTTATGTCATAACTTTAAATGATGCCTCAGTTGTTAGAAGATTTTCAATTTCTGATTGTTAGACTTTGAAAACTACTTGTGAAAACTACTTTCAATATTACAAAAATAGCTTTCTGATGGTGCGCTGAAATGGTTAATCACTTTTGGGTTTGACAAGAGAACGCGCGTAACATACATTGTGTTCAGTAATCAGTATGACAGTAACACATCCATTTTATTAGAAATACATTATTTTCATTAAATATAAGCCTACGTTGAATTTCAGTAAAAAATTATATATTCCCATAGAAACGATAGGTTGACAGGTCAGGAACCTAAGTGTTTGTTTCCCTTTTGTTTTAACCATTTTAACTTAACTGAATAGAACAAAATGTGTAAAAATATGTTGCCTATGAGTGACATGTATTCAATAATCCAGGGCTACAAATATTGTTGGTCTTTTACATATGATATGGTCTGTCTTTTCCACATTTTCCTTTGAGGCTACCTGTGGAAAACACCGACTGGTCTCTGGGGTAGGTTTTTCGTAAACTCTGTAGGTGATAAAGGTGACAACGGTCACTCTTATTTGATTGGCATGATTTGACTTGCTAGACTCATCCCAGATTTCTGCTAGCTTACAAAATGAGCCCATTGAATGGTCTCCTTGGAACATCTTTTTGTTCTTCTGTCTGTCCGTCTTTTTAAGGTTCTTGAACCTTTCAATCATTATGTATATGGCTTGAAAACCCATTCAAATTATGAGCCTATTATCTTAAATAGTTCATGAGCAAATGCTTTAACTGGATTTGATTCATTGAGTTCCAAAATAGTACAATGAAAGGGCCATCAAAAATGTTGATTTGATATACATGTTTTGTAATATCACTGTCACAATCACTTGATTGCAATACTTTTATATTGTCATTTGGTATCTGCTCTATTACAAGATTGCTTCTGCAATGTGACATCTTATGATTAGCCAATTATGTGATAGAGATGTTCAATTAAGTTAGATCCACTATCAATTTACAATTGGGGTCACATTTTCTGAACCTCAAATAATGAGTTCAATGGGGTTATGTTAAGAGGTATAGTCTCAACGAGAAGTTAGGTTAGTTAGTTAATAAGAAGTTTCGCATTTCAATTATGTGTAGAATTTAGATAGAAATATATGAGAAAGCACCTCAATTTGTAATAGAAATTTAAGGAGCAGCCATTGTTCTCCATTATCCCTCCTTATATGTCCTTAGAAAAGGATACAGTATTATGACATACCTCAAACTCTAAAGACTCGTTTTAATTATCTCTGCAACTGAAGCATGTATTATCTCATATGAAACCCTATCATTGAGTGACTTGAAGGTTTTGTCAGGTATATTATTACATTATTAGTATGTTATATGATTATGCAGCCTCTCAAAAACTATGCCACTTTGGCACATGTACATGTGTGCTCTCCTAGTCACATGATGAACCTGTGAAATCACCCGCTTGTCCTCTTAGTCACAGGGTGAGTCTGTGAAATCACCCACTTGTCCTCTTAGTCACATGATGAACCCGTGAAATCACCCGCTTGTCCTCTTAGTCATATGGTGAGTCTCTGATATCACCCACTTGTCCTCTTAGTCACATGTCAAGCCTGTGAAATCACCCATTTGTCCTCTTAGTCACATGTCAAGCCTGTGGAATCACCCACTTGTCCTCTTAGTCACATGTCAAGCCTCTGAAATCACCAACTTGTCCTCTTAGTCACATGTCAAGCCTGTGGAATCACCGATTTGTCCTCTTAGTCACATGTCAAGCCTGTGGAATCACCCATTTGTCCTCTTAGTCACATGTCAAGCCTGTGAAATCACCCACTTGTCCTCTTAGTCACATGTCAAGCCTGTGGAATCACCCATTTGTCCTCTTAGTCACATGTCAAGCCTTTGGAATCACCCACTTGTCCTCTTAGTCACATGTCAAGCCTGTGAAATCACCCACTTGTCCTCTTAGTCACATGTCAAGCCTGTGGAATCACCCATTTGTCCTCTTAGTCACATGTCAAGCCTGTGGAATCACCCACTTGTCCTCTTAGTCACATGTCAAGCCTGTGAAATCACCCACTTGTCCTCTTAGTCACATGTCAAGCCTGTGGAATCACCCATTTGTCCTCTTAGTCATATGTCAAGCCTGTGGAATCACCCATTTGTCCTCTTAGTCACATGTCAAGCCTGTGAAATCACCCACTTGTCCTCTTAGTTACAAATCAAGCCTGTGGAATCACCCATTTGTCCTCTTAGTCAAATGTCAAGCCTGTGGAATCACCCACTTGTCCTCTTAGTCACATGTCAAGCCTGTGAAATCACTCACTTGTCCTCTTAGTCACATGTCAAGCCTGTGAAATCCCCTGCTTGTCCTCTTAGTCACATGTCAAGCCTGTGAAATCACTCACTTGTCCTCTTAGTCACATGTCAAGCCTGTGGAATCACCCACTTGTCCTCTTAGTCACATATCAAGCCTGTGGAATCACCCACTTGTCCTCTTAGTCACATGTCAAGCCTGTGAAATCATTCACTTGTCCTCTTAGTCATATGTCAAGCCTGTGGAATCACCCATTTGTCCTCTTAGTCACATGTCAAGCCTGTGGAATCACCCACTTGTCCTCTTAGTCACATGTCAAGCCTGTGGAATCACCCACTTGTCCTCTTAGTCACATGTCAAGCCTGCGGAATCACCCATTTGTCCTCTTAGTCACATGTCAAGCCTGTGGAATCACCCACTTGTCCTCTTAGTCACATGTCAAGCCTCTGAAATCACCAACTTGTCCTCTTAGTCACATGTCAAGCCTGTGGAATCACCCATTTGTCCTCTTAGTCACATGTCAAGCCTGTGGAATCACCCATTTGTCCTCTTAGTCACATGTCAAGCCTGTGAAATCACCCACTTGTCCTCTTAGTCACATGTCAAGCCTGTGGAATCACCCATTTGTCCTCTTAGTCACATGTCAAGCCTGTGGAATCACCCACTTGTCCTCTTAGTCACATGTCAAGCCTGTGAAATCACCCACTTGTCCTCTTAGTCACATGTCAAGCCTGTGGAATCACCCATTTGTCCTCTTAGTCACATGTCAAGCCTGTGGAATCACCCACTTGTCCTCTTAGTCACATGTCAAGCCTGTGAAATCACCCACTTGTCCTCTTAGTCACATGTCAAGCCTGTGGAATCACCCATTTGTCCTCTTAGTCATATGTCAAGCCTGTGGAATCACCCATTTGTCCTCTTAGTCACATGTCAAGCCTGTGAAATCACCCACTTGTCCTCTTAGTCACAAATCAAGCCTGTGGAATCACCCATTTGTCCTCTTAGTCAAATGTCAAGCCTGTGGAATCACCCACTTGTCCTCTTAGTCACATGTCAAGCCTGTGAAATCACTCACTTGTCCTCTTAGTCACATGTCAAGCCTGTGAAATCCCCTGCTTGTCCTCTTAGTCACATGTCAAGCCTGTGAAATCACTCACTTGTCCTCTTAGTCATATGTCAAGCCTGTGGAATCACCCACTTGTCCTCTTAGTCACATATCAAGCCTGTGGAATCACCCACTTGTCCTCTTAGTCACATGTCAAGCCTGTGAAATCATTCACTTGTCCTCTTAGTCATATGTCAAGCCTGTGGAATCACCCACTTGTCCTCTTAGTCACATGTCAAGCCTGTGGAATCACCCACTTGTCCTCTTAGTCACATGTCAAGCCTGTGGAATCACCCACTTGTCCTCTTAGTCACATGTCAAGCCTGTGAAATCATTCACTTGTCCTCTTAGTCACATGTCAAGCCTGTGGAATCACCCATTTTTCCTCTTAGTCACATGTCAAGCCTGTGGAATCACCCACTTGTCCTCTTAGTCACATGTCAAGCCTGTGGAATCACCCACTTGTCCTCTTAGTTACATGTCAAGCCTGTGAAATCACTCACTTGTCCTCTTATTCACATGTCAAGCCTGTGGAATCACCCACTTGTCCTCTTAGTCACATGTCAAGCCTGCGGAATCACCCACTTGTCCTCTTAGTCACATGTCAAGCCTGTGAAATCACCCATTTGTCCTCTTAGTCACATGTCAAGCCTGTGGAATCACCGCTTGTCCTCTTAGTCACATGTCAAGCCTGTGGAATCACCCACTTGTCCTCTTAGTCACATGTCAAGCCTGTGAAATCACCCATTTGTCCTCTTAGTCACATGTCAAGCCTGTGGAATCACCCGCTTGTCCTCTTAGTCACATATCAAGCCTGTGGAATCACCCACTTGTCCTCTTAGTCACATGTCAAGCCTGTGAAATCATTCACTTGTCCTCTTAGTCACATGTCAAGCCTGTGGAATCACCCATTTTTCCTCTTAGTCACATGTCAAGCCTGTGGAATCACCCACTTGTCCTCTTAGTCACATGTCAAGCCTGTGGAATCACCCACTTGTCCTCTTAGTTACATGTCAAGCCTGTGAAATCACTCACTTGTCCTCTTATTCACATGTCAAGCCTGTGGAATCACCCACTTGTCCTCTTAGTCACATGTCAAGCCTACGGAATCACCCACTTGTCCTCTTAGTCACATGTCAAGCCTGTGAAATCACCCATTTGTCCTCTTAGTCACATGTCAAGCCTGTGGAATCACCGCTTGTCCTCTTAGTCAAATGTCAAGCCTGTGGAATCACCCACTTGTCCTCTTAGTCACATGTCAAGCCTGTGAAATCACCCATTTGTCCTCTTAGTCACATGTCAAGCCTGTGGAATCACCCGCTTGTCCTCTTAGTCACATATCAAGCCTGTGGAATCACCCACTTGTCCTCTTAGTCACATGTCAAGCCTGTGAAATCATTCACTTGTCCTCTTAGTCACATGTCAAGCCTGTGAAATCATTCACTTGTCCTTTTGTCTGTCCATATGTCCATCTTTCCATCCGTCTATTCATTTTTCCATCTATCAGTCAACAATTTTCATCCTCATACACATTTAATGGGAGTCCAAAGTGGTAGTTAACACTTTTCGTTCCAACTCATACTTGTCTTGGAAAAATAAGCTTTTTCAATTCAAAAACATCACATTTATATATTTCTCATATATATATGGTGTAATTGATGTTGGCAAGTTTCCTCTTTCCAGGTGTTTTGGTTTTCTCTGGGCACTGTTCATTTTAATTCTATTGATCACATTGAATTATATTATTGTATCATATGGGTTATACTTATCTGTGACTTACTACTGCAATTTGACTTATTTACTATTTTGAAATTATTATGTTAATATAAGTGTTTAATACATCAAAAATGATTTTTGATACTACATGTATTTTGAAAATATGATGAAAAAAATTAAATTTAAGTTTTCAAAACTTTAATTTACATTTTCATCAAATTATTTGTAATTTGTTAATTTTGAAGGAATTAGCTTCAGGATTCACCATGTGAATGCTGCCATTTTTTGAAGATGTATGGCATAAAAATTAGAGCCTTAAATAAGCGATTCAATAAAGATAAAGTGAGCATGCCAAATTACAAAATCAAGATCATTGTGAACTTAACTTCTATACTAAAATTTGAAACATAGCTGATAGCAGGTAGTAACTGGCATTTTTTTATTTTCTTTCATCTTGTTCATGGATTGGCTACTTCAATATACCAACCCTGGCATCATTCATTTTATTGCTAAACCGTTATCAAACAAAACTCATACTGATCCCAGACATAATGTAAATTTGTTCAGACTTTTTCAGATGATTCATTTTTCATCAGATGAATATTTGTTTGACTACATAGAACACACGTAACAGATAAGTTAGATGATTGGCTTTGACTTATTGAATTGTTCTTCTCCTGTCTGACTTATAGTCTATTTTTGGGATGGAATACTTGAGTAATGTTCACCTTCAAGGTACAAGTGGTAATCAATTAACCTCAATTATCATACTCTCTTAGAATGGTAAAACTTTGCATTTGTATAGACTCACTATAGACTTTCTTATACATGTGCTCTACCTCACCTTCAGCCCTGGTAGAACCATGAATCAATTCATACACCAAGGGAAATGCAGAAAATGAAATTTGTGTCAGAGTGTTTTAAAAAGTTTACTGTGTTCATATCCCATCTGTGATTCCTCAAGATCTATTAACAATGAATGGGAAAAGTAAAAAAGATCATCTTTTTCGAAAATAAGTCAGACATTATGAAGAACTTGTTGAGGTGAGGTTCGAGTTCATGGTGTCTATGGATAGTCGGATTGATACTTTTTCCTCTTTTGGACTTATTTCATTGGTAGATAAGTAGTTTTGGAGACCTCGGCCTTTCCCTTTGCCTGTCCCTCTTTGGCTCTTCTTTGCTGCACCTCTACCTCTCTTGGGTCCCATCTTTGTGTTTTGAGTGGTCTCAGTGCTATTTATAGGGATGGAGACGGAGCATGGGTATCATAGGAGAGTGTGAGAGAGCGTTAGGAAGCTTGCCAAGCATAACAAAGCCTAACAAATTTAAATTGGTATTTAATACCATTTACATTTACCATTAAAGTTACATATATATATATATACATTAATTGTATTTCTAAATCATCTGCTATCAATGCATAAGGTATTTTAGGAATGCTCATATTACGGATCTTGTCTCCCTAAATAACATTTGGAAAAAACAAACCTGTTATATATCCTGTATTGTAATACCCTCCATCACACATGTGAAATACTTCCTCCAAATCTATTGAAAGATGAATTACTTTTATTCAGAACATTGCACCTTTTTTGAAGTGCTACTTAAAGATTAACTCCCATATTTATAAAAACATTCTGCAATTAAGCAATTATCAAACATTTTCTCCACTCAGTTGGTTTGATAATATTTCGAGTTTTCTTGGAAAATTGATAACTAAATTGGTAAATATGTTTTGGAGCCATGCAGTTTTAGATATTATATCACTGCTTACATACACACCTAACGAAGCATTTGTATGGAAGTCAATGGAGCCGAAGGTCGGCTATATATTCCTGTATAGCTGCCAAACTTTTTACCATGACAATCTTATGACGTCATGTTTCATTTCTTCCAAATTTCACTTGCAAACAGACGTGTGACGTCATTGGTATAACGTAGCCATGGAAATAATGGTATGTAATACAACAATTATGTCTGTATCATTATCCCATCGAACGAAGTTCGGAGGGATATAGGGAACGCCTTCGTCCATCCATCTATCTGTCCATCCATCCGGGCGATAACTCTAATACCGTTGGCCGCTCATTCAAAAATGGCGGCCATTTTAGTGCCGATCTTACAGTAATTTAGGTGCAATATGTAAAACTGAAATAGCAATATGTTTTAAATGTAAAAAAATTATAGAGGACATTAATAAAGCTAGAAATGTAGATATTAAAGAAGCACATGGCAGCCATCTTGAAAAATGGCGGCCTTTACTCGTTATTTTACGATTTTTGCTGTAACTTGAAAAGTAGTTGAGCTATTGTGTTCATATTTGGTATGTGAATACTATAAATATGGCACACTGTCTAATGGCACTTTTGAGAGAAGGTGACCATTTGAAAATTATCTTATTTTTATGTTATAATTGAATCTCCTGTGAAGATATTGATATCTAACTCTTTGATAAATATGATATACCTCATAAAATTGGTCACGCCTTATGCATTTTTATTTTATACCTTTTTATGCCACCACGACATATTGTTATTGTCTCCAACTGTTTTATGGGTGGAGTTCAGCGGTTGCTGGATGGTGTTGAATGTCTGTTCCAATTAATTAAATGGCAGGTGGTGACATTTTGCAAGTTACATATACTGCTATGAATTTTCTAATTATTATCTGGTACTTATTGGTGTTTTCTCATACACCCACATAATTGGGGGTTTCTAATTGTGTGTGTTTTATTGGAATCTCAAGTGGCAGAGTTATGAGGTGTCATCAAGCACTATCTCTGCTATATTGAAGTGGCTTATAGGCTATATAATATTCCAAGGTGGTGAAACTACTTGTTTCAGAAATTGATTTACTACATTATGTTCTCTGTATGCTGCAAAAATGGTATAGTCATACTTTTTCTATTTTTTTTCAAAATATGCTCATTTTCAATGATTATTCTCAGTTTCAAGAAGATGCAAATAGATCTTAAGCTTTTTCAAAGTCTCAAATGTGTATAACACCCCTTTTTTATCTCAATGCTTGGGTAAGGTATTTTGAGTTGAACTTGAATGTTAAAATGCTTCCTTTATTTTCTCATGGTGGACCTACCTTTTGATATTTGTACGTGTATGGTATGAGTATATTTACATATTATAGGTATAATATATCATATGACATCTGGACAAAAACATTTGTTTTGCAGTCGTTAATGGTTAACCAGTACTTCACTCATTATACAGGGTGGGCCAAAAAAACGCCACTTTTTTTTCAAGACACTACAACTTTTTTATTTTCCAACCTACATACCCCAAATTTTGCAGTTGTATAGTGCCAAGGGTTCTTAGTAATAATATAATGTAACAAGTCCTTCAACTGGGATTATATTTGATCTAAAAGAGGAGTTCAATTGGTCCGCCACCCTATTTGATGATAGATTTTAGTTTAAGTCGCCTTGCTGATATAGCAGTATTAATGACATGTTAGCTAAATATTTTTCAACCTGTCTTAATTGCCAGCTTTAGTTGATCAATTTTTTAGATTGGGTGCCTTCATACCATCTCCTGGAGACCTTCCTATACCCTATACTCACTGGGGTTTAAGCTCTAAGCTTAGCGCTCATCAGGCCGTATCAGTTCAGTAGATTTTGCAAATTATGCTTATTTCTCATGGCGCACCACATGTTTAAGTGAGACGCTCGTGACATATTTTATTCAAGTAAAAGTTTATAATTCATGATCCATGGCTAGATAACAACCTCAAGTTTCATTTGCTATGCAAATTATGATTTTGTATCAAAAATTAAAAAAGTTATAGCATTTTGAAAAAAAGTGGCGTTTTTTTTGGCCCACCCTGAACATAAATATTATTGTATATATGAGATTCAACAAATTACACAGATATTCCAATACAATTTAATATTTTATTTTCAAAACAACAAAATATTTAACACCATGCTCAATTATGCATACAGAATAAAACCTTACTTTAAACAAAACTTTTGCACAAAGGGTTATAAATATATACTGTATGTAGATTCATTGAGATTTTTACCTACATTTTTTCATTTCATAAGCATGTTGCCAATCGACATTAACACATTTTAGCATATTGTCAAATATTTGAGACAATAAAATATATTGATAAATAATTTAACTATACAAAAATAAATAATATGGCATGCATTTTTGATTGATTACTTATTTCTGCTTAATTTCTAAATTCTTAATTTTATGTTATACCACATCGCATCATAATTTATAAGTTTGTTGATTGTTTGATAAAGTTAACATTGAAATAATTGTTTTCAGGAGTTAAAAGGATTCACACTGTTTTTTTCTAAATGTTGCCCTTCGTATGTTCTATTTCCTAATTAATGCATTTATGATAATGATCATTTTCTGCGATTGGTTTTCTGCATTTACCTCTGTTACAAATTGTCACACTTTTGTAACCATGTATAACTTACAATTTATGACAATTTTTCATAGTTCTGCAAAAATATTGGAGTTGTTCAGTATATGTCTTTAGCTTTAATACAAGGATTTCTGTACAGTCATTGCTACATATTCCATTCCTCATTCGTATATATGAATATATCTTCACTTTGTGACATGTTCTTCATTCTCATTTTTGTTGGATTTTGTAAAATTAAGCACAATAACACATAGGTGATTTCACCTTATAATCACAATAACAAACAAATTATCTCTTATAATCAAATAAATATGAAATCACCAAATCACTAAATTACTAAATCATGGCATCACAGGAGACCTTAAATGCAGAATCAGATCTATAGGGGAGTAATATTTTCCTTACAATGTCAAATATAATATCTCCCCTGATGTTTCATCAACTTGTGAAGTTATTTAAGGTTCAACGTGTAAAAAAGGGAGGGGGGGGGATTGTTTAAATTCACTAAAATAATAAAAATGGTAATCATATTTATAGACAAATGAATGCATGATTGTAAAAACCTTTAGTTTTCCTCAAATAAAGTTTACACTTTGGGTATTTTTAGAAAATAGACATACATATGACATGTATGACCACAACATATTCTAAAAATTTTGCCGATATAATTGTGATGATGAATGCTTGCTAGATCTGATTCTTTCTTTAAGGTAGGTTAAGTAGAAAGAAACGTAACAAACTGAGAGATGCCTTACACATTGTTTAACATATTGATATTATTATTATTCACAAACATGTTATTCTCGGGGGCAGTATCCACACCCGAATGAGTGTACCTTGAGTTTGAGCATCTCTTAGTACGATTGGGACATAAACACTTTATAGTATTTATGTCCTGATTATAACCTGAACTTAAGTATTCACAATAATTAGCATCATATTTTGCTCAGATACACACATATCATGTTTAATTAAAACATGTATTTGTTTCAAACCTCTGCATTACTCAGGGCACCAATTAATAAAGGACAAGACCACAAAACACCTACCTACCTTGCCTACCTCTCATCAATCTAAATAAAACTTATGATAAACTCAGATATTAACCAAATTATGTGATATTATACAGCAATAAAATAATTTTTCCTTATGCTGAGATATTATTGATATTATACAATGGTTATATACAATTAATATCACTCTTCTCAAAGCATTTGATATTGATATTCTCTCAGTGATATCATTTATTCTGTTATTATGAAGCTTGAAAAAATCATTCATATAGACAAAATGAATTCCCTTTTGAAGCTCATAAAGGGGTATAAGTTTTATAAGTATATAGTTTTTTTCAATTTGAAACTTTTTACACTGCTTACTAAATGAGGAATTTTTTCAAGCTTATATAATTTCAGAAATTAAAGATTATGTCTTTTAAATATGTTTTAGATTAATTAAGATGAGAATGAGGTCTATAGCCCCTTTAAGTACATGTGTGCCACTGTATGAACCCTTATGTATAAGGAGGACTACAATTTCAAAATACCTCCATCCCTTCTACACCGGGCAATTTGAAGAGAAACATTCCAACTCAATGTTTTTACTGTACTAATACTATGATTGATTGTCATGTTATACATTTTCTTACTATTGGAATAGGAATGAAAGCTTTTTACAATTTTATATCTACAGTAATTTCCTACCAGTCCCCGCTGGTGCTGTTTGTCTTCATGTTCGCTAACCCAGATAGCTCAAGATCTAAATTACAGTCTGTTCCACAGCCCATAAAATATACTTAAGGCTAGAGTCGGCCTATTCTCTGATAGCTATTCATCAGACTGTTGTAACTGATACAAAAATATAAAACTCGAACAGCTAAAAATCAGTGATTTTAATTCAAAAGGAAAAATATTCCTCATAAAAACACCCTTTTAAATCTTGAGCTATCTGATGAACTTTTCTGTTAAGTCTGGATTTGAATATTTACAATTGAGTGGTATATACACTAAATATATTAAATTGATATATATTTTATATATGAAAACATGTAATTTTCAACCATCGAGATTCAGTGAGGTATATTCTCAGGGATCTGTACACTATACTGAGATGCACTGTGCTAAAAGGCATCCTCAGGTCTAAGTATGTATTCCATAAAAGGGATATCTACAGAGTGAGCAAAAAAATGCAACCTACCTTCTATTGAATGTTTTTTTTATATAATCGATCAGTTGCAATCTTTTTTGCTGACCTTGTGTATTTAAAATACCTTTTTGTACAATGTGTTTCAGTATTCATTCATTTGGATTTTAAATAATAATGAGCTGATCACTGTTTTCATACATATGAAAATAAGTCAAGATCGTTCATTCATCTCTTTCAGACTTTCGATGAACCAATCTGTGAGTGATTTCCATTAGCAATTCTGGATCTGCTTGGCTCTTTTATCCACTTTGTGTCCATGTCACATGTTGCTATGGCAGTATGATCATTTTGTTGATTGTAGTGTAAGCAGCATGGGCAATAATTTGATATTGCCTTTGAGAGACAGCACTGACTTGTAAATGTTGCCCATTCCGTGAACATTTCTGTCATAGCACGAACAAACCTCCTGTTAAACACGCAGTAGAATACAAAGTTCAAAGCTAGATTACATGTCACCAGCATGTTTGATATTAGTTTACACAGTCTGTATGGCTTTGAATAGTAGAAGTCGGTATACGTGCGTCCTTCACCAAAAAGTCCATGTGCGATGTGCTTGTTAAGAAAGATGGAGGGAGTGAAGCAAATGAGAAACAGAACGACAATGCTGATAAGAGTGATGGTGAGCCTAATCTGATCCTGATTAGCTCTTGGGTCCTGGTTTACGGATGAGCGGAATCTTTGTTGTTTTCTCTTATGTATCGCCCATACAGAACTGACAAGGCATAAGTTCAAGCTTGCCAGAATGAGTATTGGAATGAGTTGGGTCACTGATATGGATATCCATGTGATTCCATAGTATAAGTTACTTTTCTCAAACTCAGTTGGAGCAAGAATGTATACATCTGTTTCATTTTTACTCACGAGTTGAGCATCCAGGCAGAACCATAGCGGGATGTTTATCACCAATGCAGCGAAGTATACAAGCGCTATGATGTGCCGAGCTGTCTTCTTGGTGCACACTCGTTTAGATGTGATTGGGTATTTGACGAAGATAAATCGTTCAATGGTGAGAGCGACAGTAAGCCAGATGCTGGCTGTGGTGGTGACATTTGCCAGGGGGTAATACACCTTTGCATCAAATATCCTCCAATCATAGTTTCCAATTCCATATTTCTGTGAAACTAGCGAGAAGATGACTGTTAATGCTAATGTGATAAGGTCTGATACGGCTAATCCGGTTAAGTAACAATAGGGGGAGTCGTTTAGAGTTTTCCTTCCTAGGACCATTAGATTCAACAAGTTGCCGACAATTCCCACGCCACAGATAATTGGTACAACATAGTTATTGCAGATTTCTTCTACTAGAGCTAGTCCATTTTGTTCTTCAGCCATTTTAATATGTATTTGTATTGATTGATTTTATTTGACAGTAGATATGTGCTTCATGTTTATTTGTTGTTCCTCTTTGATGCTATCACAAAGTTCCATCTGAAACCACTTAACAGAAGTTACAAATGAATAGTAAGATTTGTTTAAATATTCTTTTGCTAAATGTGATATCTAATTCTACTGATTTGTCCTTAAATGTTTACTTTCACTTGTGATTCACGAGGATTTGATTTGAAGTGTTTTCTTTATGTTGGACTCGGTGTTCGTTGAAATTGATTCTTTACTTAATTTCTCTACAGCTGACAATTCATTCTACATTTCCTGTTAGAAATACTCCACAGAATTATCGTGAATAGAAAACTTCAATTAATTCATGAATCTAGTTTCGTAGGAGCAAAGGTATATTTGAACTCTATCTATCACACTTTTAACCACTTTGATAAATAAAAATAATCACCTTTAATGAAAGCCAAGCTTCAACAGTTCATACCTAACAGTCTGATCTTTATCTCATCTATTTGTATCCTACTTTCCATGAAACAGAATCATAAATAGTTTGGTAATTTGTTCAATATGTGTCTATTATTTTTCCTTCGAATATACTCTATGATTCTTCTATGATAGTTTTATATTTATGTTGTTTCCTCACGCCCCACTGTGCATTGCTAATCTCCGATAGCATTCACTCATGGAGCTTATTTCCCGAAGCTTCGTAGTACTTAGTCTTAAAATACTCACTACGAAGAATCCAACACGTAAAGTTGCTTTATCTCAGAGATAATGCCCTGTTAAATAGTCATAACATTTATTCATCTGACAATTGTTGTCTTCTTATTACACTTTATGACTCTATTGTTGATCGTTTATGGGTTTGTAAGATTATTTGTGCAAGGTTAACTGTCAGGGGTTAGCTCTGGTTTGTAAATAAAGACCAGAATTGACTGCTTGGGTGTTATCTGATGCCGTATTGACAATTAATTGACAGTCAGTGAGTGTAAAAAAACTTAGTGCACTCTATGCTTACCAGTGCCAGTGAAACTTAATCTCTGAACAATTTTAATTTATCATTTAATCCAATCTTTAGTTTCTCCTTTATTTTCCGGGTTGAATTTTAATAGTGCTATGCCCTTATTTAGCATTGAAACTTTCTATAGACCGGATCTGAAGATATTTACAGCCCTAACTTTGACAGTTCTATGTGTTACTGCTCCCTTATGGGCGTCACAGTCTTGATGTTGTTCATATCGACAGTTGTAGGTATTAGATATCTGTCTTTTAGTCTCTATGGTCCTCTAATGTTCATGTCAATTTGACATTAACAAACTCTATTAAGAAAAAGTCTAAAGAGCTTGTTGATAAGTCAATAATATGTCAATAGTGAATATTTTATCAGCAGGTTTCCTAATTCTATCATCTCATGGGTCTTCAACTTGTCCAGTTAAATATTCAGTGGTTTCTTTAACTTCTATGAACTTGTTAGTTGTCTTTAGAGTTTGTTTGATCTAGTCCTGTGCTTTATTCCAATTGCTTCTGAACATTGGAGCCTCTTTCACCTGGTGGTTATGTTTTCTCTTAGATTTACTGCTTCATATACCAGCTATTCTGAAAGTAAATACAGATTCATTTATAAATTGCTTCCATTAACTGATAACCTCATTAGTAAGATTATGAGGGAAATATAATATGGCTTTAGTTCAACTGCTATTGAAGTCCGTTCAATAACAAACATGTTTATGGACATAAGTAGAGAAATGTTGGCTTTTAACCCTTTCGTGCCTTGGAATTAATGAAGGAGATTTCAATCAATGGATGACATCTTAGCGCTTGGTTCAATTTGCATGCAATAACACATACATAACAAAATTTCAAAAACACAATGTATATTAATCGTAGATGAAACAACTTAATGATTGGATTGATGTATTAGATGTTTTATTGGAGCATTTTTGGTTTAGTATTATCAACCGTAAATATCATTTGTTCATATTATCCAAAATAACAGGTGGGTGTAAAGAGCCAAGTCTTAACCTGTTTTGAAACTAATAGAAACTGCTATTTGTGTCTGTGACATTAGGGATAAATTAACACACATTCATAGAAATTCCCGACAATTAGCAAAGAATTATCAAGAGTTTTAAATATGGTACATTTAAAAGGAGGGTTACCCTTATAAAAAATTCAACCTTGAAAGTCCGAATTTAAACCGTTGCACAATCATTGTACAATCATTGATCCGATCATTTATGCAACCATGCCAACCGTTACGATGCAACCATTACAATATTGGTTGTAAACTCATTGAAAATGTTTCAATCATATGTAACCATTGTAAACGCTTGACAATTTTGGTTGCATTTCTTGCAACCATTTCAATCGAATGCAACCCTTTAATACTATGGCAATATTATCTCAATACAACATAAAATAATTATCTTGCCCTTTAAAAAATATATTTCAAATGTATGTATTTCATGCATACATGTCAGAATTAAAATGGTTTGATTAAAGTACTGAAATAGTTTAGTAAACTTGTCTTGTGAATGAAAATATATTGAACCTAACTTAAATCCCCTCGCTGTCATGACTATCATTTTTACAAAATCCCTTCAAAACTTTATAAGTTATTGCAAAAACATTTGACATTTTTTTGCTTGGGTCAAGTCTTGGAATTTACACTTCACCTTCTAATCATCACAATTATAAAGGAAGGAAGATGTGTCTGGAAGTAAGAAATCCTTCAATCGGAAAATAATCTGTTTATTGATTTGATATTTTAGATTTGATAGAGAAAATGCAATCAGACATTACAGGATGTGTTTTAGATAATTAAGTCAATAAACATAACTTAAAAAACTCTGATTACAGTTAGACTCAGTCTCAGGATGTGTCTAAAGAAACTTTATTAATCCATTAATCCATAAACAAAACAAAAATAATTTGGCAAAGCAAAACAAACCTTATTACAGAGAGACTCTCAGTTTGATTAGTCTGCTATAAAGGGAGCATCCTATGTAATTTAATTATTTCATACACAGAACTTGATAAATAATTTGCCAAAGAAAATCTTTTTTCCTCCAGATTTTTCAAAGTTTAGAGTTTTGAAAAATAAGCCCTGTTTTTGGTTTTTATTTTTTAATCATTAACACTTATTATTTAAACTGAAAACACTTTTCAGTACAAATGCTCTGCCCTAGTGAATACAGTAAAACCATGGACTTTCAATCTATTCAATGCCCATGGTAAAACAAACTAAATAATAAAAATGAAATGCTATTTGAGATTTCTCAGCACTTATTGAAGTATATGAATAAAGAAATAAACCCTCAAAAATCTAAAAACACTTTTTTTACTACCCCCCCCCCCCCCTCTGCATGAAATAGAGAATAAAACTAAATATATAGTAATAGAGTATAACACAAGATGAAAATAGATATAACAGAAACTAGGACTATGAACCCTTTTTCTGGTCAAGCATTTTAATTAGCCGTTCAACCGTTTTGATTAGCTGTTCAACCGTTTTAATTAGCTGTTCAACCGTTTTAATTAGCTGTTCAACCGTTTTAATTGGCTGTTCAAGCATTTTGATTTGCCTAAACCCATGAGAATATCAATATGTAGTAGGTATTGTTGTGTTGAGCATTGTTATAAAAAATATTTGCCAAGAAAGAACATGGTAATTAAATCTGTTGTGAATAATGTGTTTCACACATAATATACAGTCAATATCAAAATAGTTCTCTTGTTTGTATTTTTCAAATTTTAGTGAGTCAGATGTTTTCCAATTGAAACTGTAAAAATTAAGTCTTTGCTGCCTGAATGCATTATTACTTGTGATTACATATGTTTGCATTATTTTGTACATCATATCCTGCTTCTTTTGATCATATATCAGTCTGATCATGAACAAAAACCATTGTGTCTCATCTTGTGATTTTGTTAAGTTTAAAGGAAATCTTAAGATTTTCCTTGGTCAATTTTTTAACAAAATTGGAATTTTGCTAAATTCTTTTCATAATTAACATTAAAGATACATCATTTTGGCAATATCAGATAAAGGGAAATAAACACTAGATATGGTACTTTTAATTGTGTTATTAATGTAAATGACAGGGAACATAAATTATCATATGCCATTGAGTGGAAAACTAGTCTGGTATCGCATTCCTAAATCCGTACTGGAGAAAGAAACATATGAACATGAATTTAGTAATTTACTATAATAAACCTGCATGTATGCTTGCAGAAAAAATATCCTAATATACTGTTGTTGAATAGAGGTAGATTCAAATCTTTACTTAAAGATAATCTTAATTCAGGTAAAATGATTATTTTTTTGGAATGATACTAATTCAGGATGGTTGCAGGGGTTGAACTATGTAATCATTGAACAAAACATATTGCAACCATTTACATTTCAATGTGAAATGGTTGCAGTTTACAATGGCTGCAGATTACAATGATTGTATAGAAATGGTTGCGCAGTCGTTGAAAAAGAGTTGAATTTGCTTGGTTGAATGCAATGGTTGCACAATGATTGCTTATCATCGTACAATGGTTTTTCCTTTGATCTTGGTAGTTGAAACAATCATTATTCAATGATTGATGGAAACGGTTTAAATTCGGACTTTCAAGGTTGAATTTTTTATAAGGGTAAGCAATTGCACTTCACTATTAACTGTAATGCATTTTCTTTGCAAAGTAGTTCCCTGTGTTTTTGTTCAGTTTTATTGGATAGTTAGAAATCAATTGGGACATCCCGGAGTGTAATTTAACAAGCTCAGATGTGGACATTAAGTCTTGATTAAAGCATATATTACCATCAAATTGCTTTGGCCTTAATTGCCTCATTGGATGGTCATCTCTTCTGTAAATTACAGGTAGACAATGTCATATGATCCATTCAAGATAGGGCAGTGAAAGTGTATATGTTTAATCATGGTCTTCAATAAATACTTGGAGTCTATGATTTAACATTTATTAAACTCAGGGCTGGACCATTTGGTATAACGGTAAAGTGGTCCACATTTTGTTCACCTACATCTGTACGTCCTGTTTATTTTTTAAACTAAGAGCCAGCCAACTTTTGTTTTGCCCAGAGCTTGTGTGTTATTTAAACAGAAAATATGTCTGGATTATTTGTCTAAAGAAGCATGACCAAAATCATATCCTTCATTGTTTTACTGCATGTCCTGGAGTTTTACCAGACCATCAGTTGTCTTTGTGATCATGATATCCGCTTTTTTACACTCAATCATGTCCTGTTTTTTTCTTATTGTAAAAACATTCTTTGTATACACTTGTAGAAATTAATTAAAATCATGTTTCATGGATTTTCATGGATACAGTATAATATTCATATTAGGGAAAATGGAAATATATTATAGAAACACAGTAAAATAATTAGATATCAAAAATTGCTAAGCATAACTGGTTTCAAGGAAATAAACCCCAACATACAAAAGAAACAATGTTAAAGTATTTCCTCACAGTCTTTTGTGTCTTTTGTAGCTTTCCACATCTTGGACATTTTCTCATAGCAGTATTTGATCACTCCCCGATTAACTGTCACCTATCTTACTCTCACTTACATTTAATTGAGTATTTACTCCTCTTTTTCAGTTATTAAGCTCTCCTCTTCTCCTGTCAGACTACCATTAGCACAAGCCAAAATCACAATCAGAAAGACACTTGTAGAGCTATCATAGGCATCATTGAACTGATTTAAATCATCGGCATTTCATGTTCATCAGGCATGCTCTTAATTTTTTATTTGCTCTTAATTTATTTAGTTGGTTGAAACATGAGGGAGAAAAACTAATGGCTCAAAGACAAGGTCACTAAGACCTACATTTTTATCAATGAGTTCCATTATAATGATTACCTTTCATAAGATCAATTTAATTTATGACATACTAGCTTTACTTAGGTTAGTTTCAAGAGGGAACATACCTTTATAGGAATAGTATTATAATTTAGACTAAAATAATTGAGTGTTTATATTATTACATTTATACACAGTGGACTATGATATACATAAATAAATGAGTTTGGACAAAAGGCTTTTGCTTATGCGGAGTTCTCTCATATAAATAATTAATGCAAAGTAAAAATCAATCACAGTGGAAGAAATTGATGAAACTTATTTCCACTCCAAGTTATTATCGTACAGTTTTTATTATTGCACTTATTCGCTGTGCTTGATTTATCAAATTATTAGCACATACGAGGGATAATTAAAAATAATAGAAAATATTATTTCCCAGTTATCGTTCAGTGTTATTTTATGTAACTTAACATTGTTTCATCTATGTGGCATTATGTTAACCAATACTCCTATTCGCGATAAGAGTTCAGGTGGTAATTTACATAAATATCTCCCATGATGCATCGTTTTGGAAGGGACACATTTTCATTGGCCCGTCGAACAAGTCGATTACTCTGAATGTTTCTCAGCTTCTACTCTTCCATCAGTCCTCAAGCATAGTTATATAATCCAATCTATTCAATAATCAGAAAGATATTCTGAGATTCAAAATAACATTATTTATATTTTTTCGATCTTCGATGGCGTCTGAGCACTTTCTGGGATATCAGTGACGTCACTGGAATTGGGCGGCATTTTCATCTACAGATTTCTTCGGATTTGGGGATTATAGTTCAAAAAGCTTTGTCATATATCTTAATTACATACGTACCTATCGTTTGTGCAAATGAAACTCTAGATAAATGTTTAATAGAGTCGCAGTGCGGCATTGAAAATAGCACCCCTGTGTAATCCAATGGGAAAGAACCCGGATGTAGACGAAGTTGTACCATACATGAGAGCTCTTCAAACGGGAGGCAGCTAAACTGAGCGAAATTAAACGTTATCGCGTATTGGTATATTAAGTTCACCTTTTTAAAGACTTTAAATAGTGTTGTCATTATTATATCAGAATTCATTTTAATCATAATCTGTCATGTTATCATATTCATTAATGGTACCCATCACATCTTTGTCAATTGCATTGCAAAGAGACAAATATATATTTTGGGGTTTATTTTATAGTTCATTATTTATGTATCTAGATAAGAAATCTCCTCAGGCAATATATCTGTAATACTACTAAAATCATTAGAACATTATTCTCCAGATTTATGAGTATGTTTTCATAATATTGCCTTCTAAAAGATTTGAATCATGCTGAATAACTGTGGATTTATACCATTAGATTATTATTTCATCATCATATTTTGCCTCCAAACAAATTAGGTTGTATTCAGTTCATATTCTTTCACATAAATCTTTCCCAGGCTCTTTTGTTTAATGCCAGCTTCAGTAATCCCAATCTGTTTATACAAGTAGATGAACAAGAGATGATTGAGATGCATGAGAATATTAAGGCAAGGCATTGTGGAATAGGAAATATACTTTCTCAGATTAGGTTTTCAGTGGTATTTCTAAGGCAAGGTGCTGTGTAGTAGGAAGTCCTATTTGCAGGTTAGGTTTTCAATGGTATTTCTAAGGCAAGGTGCTTTGTCCTAGAATGCACTTTCCCAGATTAGGTTTCCAGTGGTATTTCTAAGGCAAGGTGCTGTGTAGTAGAGATTACTATTGGCAGGTTAGGTTTTAATGGTATTTCTAGAGTCAGGGCAATCTGTGCGAGGTTTGGTTTTTACTTGTTTGTTTTTTAATTAAGGGAAGTACTTCATTCCCATGATTCAAATTGCTTTTCTGCGATCAGTTCAGTTTTAGTTTGAACAAAAAACGTGAACAAATTTGGGGCAGGTTGATATTCTGTCATACTTGTGTCGGGTGTATACTTTTTGTTTTGACACTAAACAAAAATATTCCTGCAATATAAGGTGCATTATGCAGGCCCATAGCCAGGATTTGCCAAGGGGGGTTCACTTTTTGAAAAATTCCAAAAATGGCCAAAGTCACTTAAAAAGTGCTCAGAATGATGAAAAACTGCATGATTTTGAAAGATTTTTCTCGTAGATTGAGAAAAAGGTATAATGTCTGCCCCCAAACTTTGAAGAATAAGAACTCTAAAAACATGGTGTATAAATTCAAAGCACCCTGTTAGATCTCTGAAGTGTAATACATCTGTTTTGATCAATGAGATGCTTTGATCTGGTGGTTTAAAGTGAAATTTCAATAGCTATTAGAAATCATTGAATTTCATTTTATGCCTTCATCTGTAAACATCATATTTGAAAATTTTAAACATTTTCAATGATTCATCAAGGGTTGTATACAACTGATTAATTTTTGATCAACCATCTTATTTTCTGGTGACCATTTTACAAGTATTTTTCATCATAATTGATATATACTGCCAACCACTGCTGACCATTGTAAACAGCTTGTTAGATTTTTTCGAGTTTTTCATTCATGTCACACAGTTCTAGTTAAAATTGGGCTAGATGCAAGACTTGTATAAGCTAGATTAATTGATTCTGCTATGACTAGGTAATTTAGATACTTTCAACAAATAGTAAATAAAATGATATCCTCCTCTTCTACAGTTTGTACATACGGTGATAAATTAAGATTTCTGTAAATGTGATTTGTCAGTGTCGTAATTGTCAACGTGATAACTGCCAGCTTTGTTTAATTAGAAAAAAGGTAAATCTAGGATTTTCAAGAAATCTTGATATATATCTTCTTCGTTGACAGATATATGATCTTGTCTGGGGCAAGATGTCTTGATCTTCTGAACTGAAATGAGGCTTTGAAAATGCCTATAGAAATTGAAGACACTGCATGCACCCACAAGATACTCAAATAGCAATAGATTAGGTTGAACTTTGATTTATTTAATTGGTTTATTTTTTAAGCATGTGATTTCGATATTACATTCCCTTGTTCTGGTCTTTTGGTTCATGTTTCCATATGGTTCATGGATATTTTGTATTTGTTAGGTTGTTTTTAATGTTGCTACTTGTGCTTTTTGCATATAAGTTTTCATTTTCCTGATATTGTTGATTGATAGCTTCACGATCATGGAGAATGACTGTGACCATGATCACGTCCACATAACACTTCTAACCAATATAAATCTTATAACAGGATATAAATCAATCGGAAAATATTGACAAAAAATATTGTTGTAGCTAAGAATGACATTTTCTAGTGTGACAACATTTTCTAGTATTATAGCAAACATCGTACATTGACTCATCAAATCTTGATTTGTGAATGTTTTTCATTTTTGGCCTCGGCAGGTGTCGATCATTTTAAAAGTACTCCAAGTATTCGTGAAGTTTCAAATCTTGTGGATTTTCAAAAATATGTGTTTCTTCCTTCTCAATTACTAGGTAACTGTAGTCAAAATAACATACTGGTGCTTTATAAACAAATGCCATAGACAAGGCATGAAAGAAAGTTACTGCAAAATACAAATACAAGACTTCAACTACAAAATTAATTTAAATCATAACCTCAATCATTTCTCATCTTCATCACATTTTTACCTGTATGGACTATACAGAATATTCTGTCATTGTCACAACCTCATAGACATACAGTAAAACCTGTGCAGGAGGAACACCTTTGGCACCTCTAAAAAGTGTTCCACTTAGAAGACGTTCTATTTACAGAGGTTAATTTAACAGTAAGTCAGTCGGTTGTGGGACTGTTAAAAGTGTTCTACTACATATGGAGGTGTTCCACTTACAGAGGTGTTCCACTTTACGTTTGTATACAGATATCTAATTCCACATCATTCAGTATCTGTGTAATATTCCACATTCTAAACAATCAATTATTACAACTGCTCAAATATGAATTAAGGATCCCATACATATGCAATTGACATCTTCTATATGCCTAGTGACATATACTATAATTGGTGAATTCATTGAACTGAATATTGCTGTTAGAGGAAAATATAATAGGGCATGGAGTATTATAGAAATCAAAGTCTCAAGCTCATTCATTCTTGGTCTATATCAAATATTCTGAAGATTATGTCATCAATCATGGTGTGCTAATTTCTTTTGCGTTGAAGCACTCTCATAAGTTATGATACAGGAACGTCACTGGGGTTTTGAGTTGTTAGTGGTATATAATATATGCAATGTATAATTAGATACCACAAAATATTCTACTTTGAATGTCACCTTGTACTGAGGTGGAGCAATCCAGGAAATATTGAAATATTGGATAAAATCCAGAGTAGAATATTTGTGACTGTTAACATACAATTACCTATTTTAACAATTGGCCAGAGTATATTTGACATCATTTTGAGGTGAAATTGTAATAATATAACATATACCATTGCATGATAACATTAGTTGACCTGTAATTGAAAATTAGAATAAAAAGTGACAATTTGACATCTTTATCAAAATATTCAAATTCAGTACAAACGATCTTATGATTTGAATTTAGAAAATTGGTCAGTTGGTTAATTGGTCAGTTTTGAATGTGGGGTATATCCCTCAGGAAATTTCCCTATTTCCCTCAGGATATACCTCATATCCAAAATCTCCCATAACATAACCCTCATATATTATGAGCGTTAATTGATGATAGTGTACCTTTATTAAATAAAAGGTGCCAATAAAAATGTTCTACTGTATTTGTTTTACACATATAGTGTACTTGTATATTCAGAAAGTGGCATATGGGTATCAACATTTAGTATCTGTTTGCCTTTTAGCAAATACAAATGTACATGTTTATGCCTTTGTTTGGTAAACAATAAGTTTGAGTGTGGAGCTATGTACTATATTTAGTACATAGGTGTGTCAGCTGTAAGACATAAAACATTACACTTGACGGATCCAACACATTTTAAAGCCTTAACTGTTTATCTGAAACAACCTACTACATCTACATGTATGTTTATCCGTTGTTCCTAGAAAGGGGATTAGATAATATTTCGTTCATCATTAAGTTAGGGATTTTCACGTGATCTCCAAGAATTGAACAACTGAATATTAAATCCATTTGAAAAATGCACTCTGTGATCTTGTGAGATCTGTGCCTCCGATGGGGTTTAATTTTTTTATTAATTTTTTTCCACGCAAGTGCAGAAATCCTTTTCACACTTGAAATTTGGGATGCTCCCTTGTTAGTTTTCAGATTCGCCCCTCATCATGTGTTCCGCTGTGGCTATTAAATCTGGCATCATTATTATGTTTGCATGACTATAAAATGTAGCATATTGTTTTTATGCGTGACTTCTTTAATATGTAACATTATATATTTGTGTGGTTACTTAAATGTGGCATCACCAACAATAACAACTGCCTCTCATTTTTGTAATTTGGCTAATTTCCTTATAGACCATGACTTATTGGAAGATAACTAACACGACGGCTTTCTATTAGCCAGTTGAACCAAGAGTCAAGGTAATAAGACTATGGTATATTCTTTAATAAATGGTAAACATCACTGTGGTCAACACAAACAAACCAGCTCAGAATGGGCCTGTCTGATTAATGCAACCAACCATATCATATTAAGGTGACTGTTAACTTAATCGATTTTCAGAAAAAATTGAAAATTTCACAATCTTGAAATTTTCAAACTCTTCCTGAGAAGTCGTTTTTATTATTTCACATATGCTTGTGCACTGTAATCATTACAAAGACATCAAAGAACAACAAAAAAACTTTAGTTTGAGAAAAAAAAGTGTCGTTAAAGAATTTGAGAAGATTTTTTTCTAGGAGTAGCCCGTGAAAAACCGCTGATTCAAAATATCTGAACATTTCAGAAAATATACTTCAAACATATATCAAAAACGAAGGAGCAACGGAAATTTGAAAAATTACCCGATAAAAAAATTGGGATCAAAATAAGGAAAAAAGTACACTTCTCAAATTGTTTTTTTCTATTTTTTTAAATTTGTATGAGAGATTTCAAAATTCTAAAGCTCCTTCCATTTTGGGCTATATTAAAGGGATGTTTCAGAGAAATTAGAAAAAAAAATGTTCAGGGACCTTTGCCGTGCTACTCTTTTTGTCAATTTTTCTGTCACATTTTCAGAGGACTCAAATTCCCATTCCAAAATGTTTACTGTTTCTATTTGCATTACCACAGTGAGCCTGGTTATATAAATGATAAGTGGAACTAAAAAATTGAGAGAAAATCCAACCAAAAGACAGTTAATTTTGATGGTCAGATTATACTCAAATGCCATGTGCTTCCTGGTTTCGGCCATCTTGGATTTTTTGATTAAGTTATAAGTTACCTTAAGCGTATAATGTTAAGAGAAAGTTCTTGGTCAAAATGGTTACTGTTTATATCATATAATAATTCATTGTGACATCCATCAGTTTTGTGTATTGCCATTCATTACAATAATTGATTTTTAATTTAATAACTGTCAATTCTTATAAAGATGTATAGTAAGTAAAATAGGTTTTCACTTAAAATAGGTTAAGAAGGTGAAGTGATTACCTCACAAAAATATTTCGTGATACTTATACACTTATTCTATAATATATAGTATTTAACTTGAATTTCTACTCTGAATCCCCATCAGCTAACTATACTACCCTCTGACTATTAATAAGGATTTAACAATATGAGGGCTGAAAAAGATCTAATTTAGAGTTTTCATTGCATTCTAAATAATGAGAGTCTGAATATACATGAATGTCAGCAAGGCTGAAAATGTAGTTTGTGTCATAATTTATTGACTATGTCTAGTCTTAAATCTAGTCTTTAATTAGAGAATAAAATTTGCAAAATGTTAATAAGCCTTTAGGTCCAAAAACTCTTTCCAAACTTTTTCAACAAAATCATATAAACACAAGCTCACTCAAAGTCATGATGACTAAACTAAGTTTGTTCTGTTCATATTTTCCTTCAATTTTTCTTAATTCATTTATGATAATTCTATTTTTGTTGTTTCTTAACAATTCAAAACAACTAATAACCAATGCTAATTTCCCACACACTTTACTTATTTCCCCATATATTGAATTTGGAAACTGCCATTAATCACAATTTATATCAAGTTGACTGAACGTGTTATTGGTCATTAATATTTCAAATATTTTCTGACTATTATTATACTTTTGTTGGCTTTTATTCAGGCAAGGTTATACTTTATTATTGTCATTACTGAGATATCAATGCTTATCATTTTTGTTACTTTGTCACTTCACTTAACTTAAACTTTTTTACTTATCTGCTTGTAGAATATTATCAACTGTGATATTATATTACATAATTGCACATCTGTTCTGATTTTATTAATCCCCCTTTCTACATATAAACAATTACATATTCATAATTGAAATAAATGCATATGCCTATTTTAGCTGTCATGTTCTGCTTTTCTTAAAGTGTATGCAGGTTAATTTTTTACCATATCTCCTCAAATTACTTTTATTTATCGTGAATGCCTACCTGAATATAAATTAATATCATAATGTTTAGGCACCTACCTTGTATAGTTTACTTTGATATTACAATAAAAACACTAATGTAATATTTCAATCATAAACTAGCTGGGTTTGTTATTAAATCCTAGTCTTTTCTAACAATCATTATGATTGCACTGCTTCCTCACTGTAGCTGTTTTCTTGTTGAACTGATCTTTGCCTATAGCGCAATGTGGCTATATTAGATCTGGCCTCAGTTTACTGTAAAACAATCT
Organism: Owenia fusiformis; assembly: GCA_903813345.2. Taxonomy (NCBI): domain Eukaryota; kingdom Metazoa; phylum Annelida; class Polychaeta; order Sabellida; family Oweniidae; genus Owenia; species Owenia fusiformis. The sequence goes on from CAIIXF020000001.1 coordinate 36,302,843, forward strand.
GTTTTGTTGCTGGTTCACGGTATGCATTGATTTTGATAACTGATTAAGAATTCTGCTTGAAATTCTCTTTGTACAGTACTTTATTTTAACTTATGTCATCTTTTGTTTGTTTGTTTGTTTGTTTGTTTGTTGGTTATATTATTTATCAATATCACAGATGCCGTTTCTATGTATTTGATCCGCTGAATTTACAAATACATATATAGAGAATTTGTAGTTATTAGAAGTTGTGTGAGTCAGTTATGCTGTTATCCAAAAGGTTCTGGTAGGCATACGTCAAAGAATGATATAATATATATAATATCTGCTAACAGGAACCATAATTGTAACAGAGTCTTTGTGATCAATTTATCATGAAGTTATCAAGCTAAGCCATTCATGGTAAATATATGAGGCTAGTCTTTGATTGGGTTTCTATTGTAATTTCTTCAACTGCATTCATGTTCTGCATTTACTATAGCGATTAAGGCAAACGATAACGTTGGAGCGTGATGTTAGATCAAAATGTCCACTATTGTTTCTGGCAAGTAAGAGAAGGACTTTTCGAAATTAACTTTTGATGCTCTTCGTTTTTTTGTTGATTATCTTTTAAGTGATTGTATGACAGCAAACAAGTGCAGTGACGTAAACTGGCATGTTTTCTCCAAATGTAATCCAATAAGAATTGTTCACCAATTAGTCCCTGCCAAAACAATCGTGACTGTGTTAAATAGCCATGTACCCCAGGTGATAACAATTGTTGAATCATTTGTTCAAAGTGTCGGATTTTAATTATCGTAAAAGAGTATTAGTTATTAGCTCAGAAGGAAGTCATTATTGAAACCGTTGGAATTGACCATAGAATCCAAATGTTCTTTGGATAATAATAGCTCCATTGCGGATTTAGTGGTCTTCCTTTATCATGCTATAATTGCGCTATTGCCTGTGAAATTGACACACCGCAGAACTGCATTTGTGACTTACCACCATATATTGCCATTGGGTACAGTGTTGATTTATAGAAGGATTGTCCCATGCGTGACTTTGATACACTTTTCCAGGTATTATTCTAAGATGTTGCAAATAAAATTCATATAAAACGCTATGGCAAATGTTCATTACAGTAAAGCACAGTTAGTTAAAGTAGAACTGTAAAGTTGTTCATATGCCTACAAGTAAATCAAATATGCTTCATTGATGCTAAAAAGTTGTTTAATTGATCCATTTTAACACATACAGCTGACACAATATTTATGTTATTATCAAAGGATGATCAATATAAAAAATATAAACAGACATTTATTATATTGAATGAATGTTTACTTGCTATTTACAATTACACGCATCCAAAGTTTTTATCGACAATTATCAATAAAGCCATTTGTTAGTTTGTTAGTATGCGAACCCTCATACATGTATTAGAGCATGTTTCTGTTTTTGCTATTTTTTGTTAACTGATATCTGCCATTTATTCCATCAAATCACAAATTTAACTTGCCACATTTTGTTTAGATTGGACGGTTCCATTTGTAATATCATAACAATATTTAATTGTAGTAGACAGTATTATGATGAATCTTCAAGAAATCAATTACAGGTAATTCCGTGGATTTGTACTTAATAACCCCTTTGTTATTTTGTTAATTCATTATTTGTTTTGTATTTGCTTAGAAATTTCTACTGGCAGACAGGGATGATGTCTAAATGTTGTTGTTGAAAAATGGATCTTTGAATAAAGATATGGTTCAACCATCCCCTGTTATAATCAATGGACACATGTTCATTTGTTGCTTGCTGGCCAAACATCAAAATATACTAATTTATTTTCAATGTTTAGTTTTCAAAAAAAACATACACAATGAGGAGAAATATCGGGAGCATGATAATACATTGTTATTATCTCCTATTGTTGGTCAACATGGTAACCAGCAATTATAATGTCAAATAACACATTGGTTGAATCAGGCTACTGATCAATGTGGCCTCATTTAGAATGTCTTCATTTCATCAGTTATTGACTTATTAGTAGAGATTACTTCATATTGGCATAGTGTATCATATAATAAGTTAGCAACATCTAATTGGGTAGATAATATTGATGACGTAGAATGTCATTTTGGTATCTTCATGCAAACGTACATACATTTGGTCCCAAGTGACAGATGCGTTCTTAAACTATGCTCTATAACCAGTAAGTTGCTTTATGAGATTTGACTCATAGATGGATCTGCATCCATAAGTCAAAACTGCTACTTGTTGTATGATTGTAAGATTGTACAGTGAAACCTGTGAAGGGAAAACCTCTGTAAGTAGAACATTTTCAGAGTCCCAAGACCAATTGACTTAATGGTAAATGAACACCTTACAGGTGGAACAACACAGGTGTTCTACTTAGAAAGGTTTTATTATATTTCATTGATAATGTAGTTGCCATGGTAACCTAGTTTTATGGGAAGGAGTGTATGGAGCAACCCTTGATGCAACTGATGAATCAAAGACTAACCATACATAAGAAATAAAACTTTGATTTTCAAATATTACAATCTCCTTTACCCATTGTTCTACTGTCTGCCATCTGACACAAATTATGCTTACTTGCTCAAGCAGATATCATATCCATTTTTGAATAAAAATCATATCACTCATAAATCATAAGACATTCTCTATATGTCTTTTGATGCATTGTTTATTACATTTCTACGAGGGGTGATCAATAAGTAATGGACGCTTTTTTACACAGATACTTTTTATAGACCAATTCCTTTGATTTTCCTACCAGTGATACATCATTCAATTATCTATCAATTCTGAAGATTTGAAGACAAAATATATAATACATGTTGATATATCCTTATTTCCGTGAAGGAGGTACAGGTACCCCGGGACCGACATTTACGTCACATATTCTGAAGCTATTTTAGCTTGTTTAACATGCAATGCAGTTGAATTCAGGCTGAACAAAACAAACCATTATGGTCATGAATTACCCCATTTTGTTATGCCATAGTTGATTTTGAATATTTTATCATCACTATGTGGTATTCATGCCACATTCATTCCACAGGGCCCTCTAAATAGGTTCCATCAAGTGCTACAAGTACACAATTCCTCATCCTCTTAAAATCTCAAAATTGTGAGACAAGGCTGAATCCATTCTCTGACATGGTAGCAAGATGCAGTTGCACGGGTTGTTTTATTTCATCAATGTCAATAAACCTGCGTCCTTTCTCTATAGAAATAAGTAGTATAGAAATGAACAAGTCACGTGTGAGCAGATCTGGACAATATGGTGCATTGGCCAAGGGCTCAATTTTGAGGTCCAGGGTTATTGTTTTCTGAACATTTTGAGATCTGTGGGCAAGTGCATTGTCCATATGGAGTAGGGCGTTCCCTTCTCTCACCACCTCTTTCTTCCACAATGCTTTCTCAAATTGACCTGCAAACCCTTCCATACAACACTCTGACATCACAATACTTTCTGTTTATGTGATACCAGTCAGCAAAAAATTTCAAACAACACAACACTTGTTGCATATAAAAAGTTCAAATCCAACTGAAATATACCAAACTGGCTAAAAACTGAATATGTGACGTAAATGTCGGTCCCGGGGTTCCTGTACATCCTTCATGGAAATAAGGATATATCAACATGTATTATATATTTTGTCTTCAAATCTTCAGAATTGATAGATAATTGAATGATGTATCACTGGTAGGAAAATCAAAGGGATTGGTCTATAAAAAGTATCTGTGTAAAAAAGCGTCCATTACTTATTGATCACCCCTCGTAAATGACTCATATCTTGTCATAACTTGTCACATCCAAATTCTTCTTAGCTTCTTAACTAATTCTGAGATACTTGTAAATTCTGTTAATTAATGAAGTTAATGATAGTTACATCTCATTAAGATTCAGAAATCAGAATTATAAAATCCTAGGTTGTGGTTCTAAAATATAAATGCATTATCACACTTATATGACAAGCACATAGCTAACAAAGCACTTTAGAGTAATAAGTGCTGGAAAATATTTCCCGAGACATTGGTCAAGTAAATACAGTAATCAGGTTATTTCAGCTTAATTAATATCACAGTTGTTCAGCAAAAGGATTTGATTAGATTAGTAGTGGTTTGTTTCTTGACTCTGTATTATTGATGTTGTTCTGGCATCTGCAACCTGTCAAACCTTTTTTTTATTCTTTGCATTGCACTTTCATTGCTAACTTGAGCTTCATAGCCTGGTGAAACGATGAGTGCTGTCCAAAAAGTTCTGAAATTATTTTGTATATCAAAGAGTTTTTATTGATTCTTGCTGATGCATCATTGAGCATATTCTATTTTTTAATTTTCAAAAACTTCTAAATGATTGGTTTCATGTTGGTGATATATTGTTGCTGTGATATCCTAGATGGGGCAACCCTTGTATGCAACTCACACTACAGATGTCTTACAGAGACTATTTCAGGCTGTTTTGGAAGTTTCCTAGACAGCACCACAAAGCATCACAGAAATAGAAAAATTTCTTCTGAAGGATGCTGATTCCAAGGATATTTATAAGCTTAAAAGAAATTATTATATCAGTTATTCATCTGTACATTGTACCTACAATGACAAGTCAATTCTTGCTTCTAATCAGAAATGCAAAATTTGGTTCATATGGATTGTTCAACTTTGTGACTCTATGTGACTCCATCTTTTTTTTATGGGTGTCATTGCTGGTAATTTACAGAAATCAACTTTTTTTACCATCGAATGGTGCCTTTTTGCCTTCACACTGGATTTGATATTATGACCTGGTAGACCAATGAATGACATAGATACGATAAGTAGTTTCGTTTGCAAAATACTCTGTATGTAGATCTCATGATAGATGATGTTTTTTCAGTTATTCATGATGATGTAACTTCAAGTCTATGTTATTTCATACAGATGATTTATGATGCAAGTATAAATATGTTTATATAAGAAATATTTGATCACTGCGGATGCATAGTAATTGGCTTCATGATGAAGTTCCAAGAAAGATTTTGATGTTCCAAACACAGAGGATGAGCTAATACAGTCTCATACACATATCCAAAAATGATTCAGCTTGAAGTCGTATGATTAAAAATAGTCTATTACACCAATAAAATAGATTAAACCAAATACAGTACAACCTGTCTGATCTGAACACCTCTGGGATTGGCCAAAAGTGTTTGAATTAGCAAGTGTTCACATTTCAAGAATTTAAAATATGTGAGACAATGGGAGATGAGGAATTCAAGACTGAGAAAACGTGTTTACACTGAGAGGTGTTTGGATTAGAGATATATAGAATCCAATGTGAAACATGAGAATATATCTAAAAGGAAGATAAGAACTCTTGTGTTAATTATAAAAAAACCACCGCCTCCATTTACCACATATCTACATATAATGCAGAAAAATAGTTTTTGTCAATAAAGTGTTTGACATTAGTCATCCCATTTAATCATGAATAGCCAATCAAAGTACATTTGAATTAATTCCCCTAGTTGTTTTTTCCAGGATATAACCCAATATGAACTCCACGCAAGAACATCATCTTTCAAATATGTTTTTGTGTATTTGCAGCAAAAATCACATTAGGACAATCAATAATGACATAGCTGCGAATAAAGTGGCCGTTTATAAGAACGATGAAATCCCTCCTAATCACATTTTTATTTAAAATTTGCCCAAGTGTTAAAACGGGAAAGTAGTTAAGTAGGACATTGACATCAGTGCTTGAATTAAAGGGTACAAATGTGCAGTGTTTCAGCTGAATTTAAAGGAGCACAGAAGACTGGAAGATATCTTACTCTATTTCTGACATTCATATCTTGAATTGTAGGTGTTTGCTGATTGGACCGAAATGTACCAAGAAGAATATATTAAGTAATAAGTTAATCTGAAAACATAGGATAAAATTCTATGCTAAGGGCTGATGTGAAAAAGTCACTCCAACCTGGTGGGAATCGAACCCACAAACGCCCGATTACATGTCAGGTGCTTTACCACTTGAGCTACGGAGCCGACTGATTCTCTCACATCAACATTGCATATATGGCATCACAACCATGACTTACATGCCCAGTCTACTGGACCCATTATGAAGTTTACCTGTCTTTCCAGGTTGTCAATCACACTATTCATGATGTCACATGTTAATGGAGTGAGAATGAATCCAGAAGCTATCATGAATCCATTAGTATGCTTTTACTTAAAATGAATATATTGACTCAAAATATAACAATGCAAATCCATGCCCCATTGGGACTGTAGCTTCTATTCGCAGATAATCACATAACATCATATCTTGATGAGGTTTACTATGTAGATTAACCTCAACCCACATTTGAAATTATCAGGATCGTATCAGTGTCAACTACCTATATGTTAGATTTTTGAGCCAATTTGTGTTTCAACACAGAGCTACAGTCCAAACTCATTAACCCATCCAGGGGAAAATGCATCTGCCAGTATGCAAACTATCTACTATCTGAGGGGGAAGAGAGAGAAAAAACTGTTTAAAAAGCTTCTCACTCTTAAGACCAGGGAATACACTATTGATGGTCCCCTTAAAGTTCAAGGGTACTTATATTAATTATATGATTGAAAGAATGAGAATATGTCATTGTCAAAATTCAAGCAGGTTTAACAAAAGTAATAGCGCTGCTCTTATCTGAGTCTGAAAATGATTTTTAGTGACAGAAATATCCATCATTCTTGACATCCAAAGGGTAAATGGCCTGCATGGAAAAGTTATTTGACATGTTAGGTGAGATAAAATCAAAAAATGAGCACTTTTCTTGCCAATTTATTTCTGAGGAAGGGGCAGAATGGGTTCCTAGATAAATAAGTTAATCAATTAGGTTACTGCTTATCAGGTTAAAAATTGTTACGGACAAAAGAATTCTTCATATTTGTATGCTCAGAGACATACACTGTAACGTGTTTCTTTATATTTATGTGTTTCCGGTATCCCATAATCAGATAATATAAAATCTATGATAGTGTTCTGGAAAGTATTATTAGTCACAAATCCTTTTAAAATCCTTTTAAGAAAACATTGAAGAGCAAGACGAAGAAGCTTGGCCTATTTAACACAACTGATGAGCGACCTTGAAAAAGAAATTGGAAGAAGCTGTTCAGGTTAACAGATTAATTGTGTCAGAGATTGTTTAATAGATCAGGAGCGTTCTAGATCTTATGGCATGTGTTTATAGAGATGCTGCTTACAAGATCTTCAAGTACAGTTGGGAAACTTACTTTTTCACTTTTGCACATGCCCGTAGCCAGGGGGGTGGGCCAAAAATCATGCAGTTTTATCACCGTTCTGACGATTTTCATGTGATTTTGGGCCAAAGACAAATTGAATCCACCTGGCAAAATCTGTTTGCATGTACCTGTATCTCATATTTAAGGGTTTATTAGGTATAAACTAATAGAACAAAACAGTATGCATGACATATTTATGGTTGGCTCATCTTGTGATTACTTGACTCTTGTGAACTCATCTCTTGTACATCTTTCTTGTAGACACCTTTCTGAACACCTTTCTCTAGTGAGTGTTCTGCTTATTTGAAACTGGCTTATTCTACTGTAATTGACTAGAATAATTTAAATCAAAGGTAGGTTGGTTATACTTTAAGATGTTTAATTTTCTTACTCTGTTCATTTTGTAATTTTTTTTAGTGTTTTCCCTTTGTCACTTGTGCATAAAAATGCCAACAAAGATACAGAAGAAACTGTATAAGTGGAACACCTTTGGTTCCTCTAAAAAGTGTTCCACTTGGGAGGCATTCCACTTTCAGAGGGACTTTGAAAAATGTTCCACTTATGGAAGTGTTCTAGTTTACAAGTTTTACTGTACTTAGTTGAAATATATTCTGACAATTAATCTTTGATGGAATGTGATATTTTGTGGAATAACTAATGAAGATATCAACACTATCAAGAAGCAAATAGATATAACAAATGAAAATATGACCATTGACATAAAGCACTGCAAAACAATATTGGTAATTCAAAACATGAACTAATTGGAAACAAAGATGAGGATAAGACAGGATATAATCTTTTTCTATGCCCTAGATAAGATATTAGATTAGCTTTCAAAATGTGTTATTTGACACAATAAGGTGCTATCTTCCAAAAGAAGGTGTTATTTAAAAGGAATAAAAGGATAAAGGAGAATTTTATGATTCTAATATCCTAATTGGTAGGATGGCTTATAATGGAGTATGTGAAAGTTAGGTTAGAAAGAGGAACAAAACATCAGACAAAGTAGTGTAAGGACAATCATATGCAAAATAAATAAATGTTATATTGGTACAGTATTGGGAAAGATAGTATGGGGAAATTAAAAATATTAAAATATTAATGAAATATTCGATAAAACATTTAGTTAAAATACTCAGGTATTTTTAATTATCAGTGTGACCTCTTTTCATTTTCAAACCATGATTGAGAAGTAATAACCGTCAGTGAAACCCTGCACGTTTTCACCCACTGATTTCTACTTGTCTGACAGCAATTAGTGAACAGCTACATCTGTCCTTAGTCAACCATGCCCACTCATCATCATCCAAAGTGAAACGGCAGATAAGAGGGGCTCTGGCATACCAGAATGATGCCCACTCACTATTCTCTAAGGTGTCAACAATGAAGAACAGACCCATTACATTACATTAAGATAGAATGAAGAAATTAGTTTCTACACATCTTACTCATAAACTTTCCTGAACTTCTGCAATTGACATTGCCGTATTTCTAAATGAATGCACTTCAAATGAAGCATTCACCATATTAGCACTTGTAGTTCCTGTCTTTGGCAGCCAAGCCAATATAACTCTGGTTTTACTCTCTGCACTTGTTCTATTGTAAATCAATGCTAAAGTTGCTGCAAAATGTCAAGACTGGCTTGTTCTAAGCAGTATATGCTATAGGGATTGCTGATTGATGTAAGACTTGATTATGTCTGGTTTGTTTGATGATGTTTTCATTGCCAGTTTGGATATCCATCAGTCTGGTTTTAGATTCCCAATTTAAGCAACAGCTTTAGTTGCTCGGCTATCTGATTGATAGATTGTTATATTGTAAACATATAAATATAGTTCTTATTATATTAAAATGAAACCTGTTTTGCAACTAGCCATGATTCTAGAAAAAATGAACACCTTCATGTGAACACCTTTTACATGAGAACTATTGATTTCATTCCTAAAGAATACCCCTCTCCCATAATGAACATCTTTCACATTGGAACACCTCCCTGATCCTAAAAAACACCTCTTACACATGAATATATCTGTATTTCTAAAGGACTCCTCTCACCTGTCAATGACCCCCTGTTTATGTTGTATTATTTATATATTAATATGTAAAAGATCTAGTTACTCACAAGGTAGTAATTAATTATCTTTTGGTTCCCCTGAAGATGACATGTATTTGTCATATTGGACTATTAAATTTCATTATAAAAGCAATATGTAATACATACTTTTCTGTACTTGTTGTAATTGGGGTCGTTGACTCTTTCCCTTAGAAAACATTGGATACAGAATATCTTCTTGTCTTATAGTGTGTGCCAAAACTCCAGAAAATCACAAAAACCTATGTTGTGGTAGCTTACTATGAAGTGACCCATTATCATTATAGATTGGTCCATCAACTATTCATTTTTACTTGTCTGCACTCAAAAAGGTGACACGAATGGGCTAAACGGCTTGCCACAAGGTGCAACCATCAAAAAGATGAGTTTGGAAAAAATTATTTTTTTCAAATAATAGCAATGAGTATACAATATAGTAGACGAATTTGATATTGATAAGTATGATAGTCCATTTGCGTGTGGCCATTTTTATAAAAAACAATAATTGTGAAGAATTATATATTTCTGACCTGAAAATGCCATCTTGATTCAAAAGTCATGGTTGTTAATGATAATATTCCTATTTCACCTATTCAATGTTTTCAAAATATTTTAATTACCATTATATTCATTTTTGGCAAAGTAAATAAATATAGGGCTCACACAAGGATCAACTTTATTTGCAATCTTTTCATATTAAGTGATGTTTTGAAAAAATATAATATTAATCACAATTTTATTTGTTAAATGTTTAACAAAATAAACATAGTGTGTTTATTTCATTCTTTTGACTGAAAATCGCAATTCATGGCTCTTCCTCTTAGAACGGCAGGGGATATGCAAGTACAAAAACAGTCTTAAAAAAAGTTGATCCTTGTGTAAGCCCTACACTTATTTACTTTGCCAGAAACTGATATAATAGTTATTCGGCGGTATGAAAATCATTTCAAAGGTAAAATAGGAAGAATGTCATTGAACTTGGAATAAAAAGCATTATATGGTTAGAAATACCCAATTTTTACCATAATTGTTTTTAATAATACAACCATACCCTAATGGACTATCTTTACATTTCAATAACCAATGTGCATTCTATTTTGCATGTTTTACTGCAATTATTTGAAATTGGGAAACACATCGGCTTACGGATCCAATAGTATAGTTTCCATATAGCTTTTGAAATCTCACTAAATCTCGTTTTTCGTGAGATTTTAAGAGACTTGCATATTAGACCTCTAATGACTTACATTACTTTCTTTTAAATGGTATATTTGAATTCAGTGGAATGTTTTCTCCTAAAATAGCTTTGATTTACACAGTTATGTAATTTGAATAATTTTCTATGACAATTTAAAAAAAGTTGGGCCAAATGTCCATAGATGCAATGCTAAAATTCTTTAAAACCGTGGATTATTTGTATGTCAATCGCCGGGTTGGCCTAGTGGTTAAGGCCTTGGTCTGAAAAGCAGGAAGTCTGGCTTCAAGCTGAAAAGTAGAGGTCTTGGGTTCAAACCCAGGTCACAGCACTTCTTGTGATTTGTCTTTGACCTATGACTGCTGACCTATACCGGCGATTACTAGAGTGCTGCTAACTCGATAAAAGGCTGGCGCTGGCTAGAATTGTCTATGGTTCTAGCCAGGATAAAGATACCAGTTCTTCAACTCGACAATGGGAAGAACTGCTCTACCTAAGTGACTAATATGTCAGGATATGACATCTAAAAGAGTCGATAAAAGATATATATAAAATATATATAATCAACATTAGCATGTTTAATCACAACATGTTCATAAACAGGGTCATCATGTGGTATATCATTCAAGTTTTATACAGATTCAACAAACACACTTTGATGAATCATGAAATTAAGCCACTTTTCCAAGATTTTAGCATGTAAGTGAATGGAGCTCTAGCCAGATTCAAAAGCTGAATAAAAGATGGCAGCACGAGATTTCATTGATTTTTCTGCTATTTAGAAACTATCCTATTCAGAACTACTAGAGAAAGTAACTCTCGTGAAAAACTTCGTCAACGTGACAGTTGATTACTGATTGCAGTCATTAAACTAATGACCTCATATTTGGATATCCTCTCTTCTGATATGATTTTACAATTTACTTCAAATTGGCAAAGTACCAGATACAGTGTGGCAAGTAATATCTGACGGTCATATATTTTACCATGACTACTTTCTCAATATAAATATGACATTTCTCAAAACACAATATGGTATCTTTCAAGAAAATTCAATTCTCAATGATAATAAAAAATATCATTCGAACAATCTAAAAAACTATGAATAGGGAACTCATCTCAATATTTTTTGAACCTATTTACTCAACAGAGGTTCGTCTTTTTTATTTGGATTGCATTTTAGTATTATTCAACAAGTGGTCTAAAACCTTTTCATTAGTAGAATTGTAATGAAAGTCTAGTTTTGGCGATATCAATTTTCAATGACCAAAATTATGCTGAAAACAATGGATAGTTTGAGTTTTTCCAATGGAAAATATCATGGAATTTGTGGTTTTTAACTTTATCACATTTCAATACCCGTCCCCTTTTCAGATTTTGTTAATTCATTAGCGTAGAAGAACTTTTGATATATTCAAATTAAGAAAAAATACTTTAGAAAATAAGCCTAATATTTTTCAAAAAGTGACAAGGTGGGGATGTTATCAATAATATTTCAGATATATTTCATATATTTATATTTTCAATTTCAATTTATTTATACATTCAAGCATTATGTTTACAATTATTATTCATAACAGGTGGCACCACAGGTGATGCTTATACCCGTACATTGAGAAGTAAAATATGTAGTGTATCATTAAGTTGTCAAGGAACCAGTATGAAATCATAAAAAAATAAATTGAAAAATAAAGGTTTAGGGGGATTCATGATGTTTTTTTCTTTTCAAGTGAAGAAGTTGGATGATATCATTTTTATCACGGGGACTTTACATAAGAAAAATCATATTGTTTTCACAAAAAACACATTCAGTCCCAAATCGCCAAATACTAAAATTAGATATTGAGCAATGACCTTGAAATGATCTTGATCCATAAACACTGACATGGATCTCTGGTCACTTTATCATTGGTCATTAAATAAGACTGTAGCCCCACAGTAGCCAACTACCTAGATATTGACCTTTGACCTTGAAATGACCTTGACATCAGGTCACCTAATCATTGGTTGCCAAAGGTCTCAGTTGTTCTCAATTGCCTTTAAACTCCGAATTGCTAGATATTGACCTTGGAAGTCACCCTATCATGAGTCGCTAGGGGCCACAGCAGATCCCAGGGCCTTAATACACCAAATACTTAGATACTGATATTTGGCCTTGGAATAACCTTGACCTCAGGTCACACATTCATGATTCACAAAGGGTAACCTCAGCCCAAAAACGCCAAATACTTAGATATTGATGACCTTGAAATGATCTTGACCTATAGACCTTGACCTTGACAACAGGTCACCTAATAATCGTTTGTCAAAGGTCAGAATTATTCTCAATTGCCTTAAAACATCAAATTGCTAGATATTGACCTTGAAATTACCTACACCCATTCAGTTGATCTTTACCTCAGGTCACATAATCATTGGTGGTGAAGGGTCACACCATCGGCAAAATGTCTTAAAATGCCAACTACCCTAGATATTGATATTTTAAACTTGAAATGACCCTGACTTTTGACCTATTTTGAATACATGTTTTATGAACAAAACATACGAAGTTGAAAACTGATCTATTTGAAATGAAATTGCTGCTAATGTTTCAAAACTAAGGTATCTGTATTGCAAAAGTAATATTTAAATTGAATAAACCAAAAGAGATAGACTTAAATTATTTAATTTTCCATCAGATTTAGAAAAAATATAACTCTTAAGTAAATGTTGCAATGAATGCTCACACATATCTTGTTGTATATCAATCTAGTGTAACTGATACAGGTATCACTCTGACACGTATCTGTGAAGTGAACAAATCAAACTTCTTTGATGTTGATGTAATGCAAATTGGTATCTTTTAATATGATGTCCGTAAGATAAACCATCAATACTCATCACTGTCACACCCATTACTTCAAGATGATGTCTCTTAGATAACTGTCTGCAAGCTATAAACTGAAAAGAATCAACTTCACTATATGCTGCATCACTATAAATATAGAGGGTTGTCCTGGAAGTAATGCGCTATATGCTCGTAATACTTTTTTATTCAAAATCAAAAGTCAATGATACTATTCCTATTTTACCTATTAAATGATTTTTATATATCCGAATAACCATTTTATAGGTTTTTGGCAAAGCAAATAATTGTAGGCCTCACACAAGGATCAACTTTTTGAAGACTTTTTCGTACTGGTGTAGACTCTCCTGCTTGCAAAGCAAGGGCGGTGAATTGAGATTTTTCAGTCGAAACAAGAAAACAAACATATAACTATTTTTTCTTCAACAAATAAAATATAAAATTGAGTTTACCTTCGTATTTTTTCAAAACATCACTTAAAATGAAAATGCTGTGAACAAAGTTGATCCTTGTGTGAGCCCCATAATTATTTTTTTGTCAAAAACTAATGAAATGGTTATTGGTATATTTAAAAGACATTGACTATATAAAATAGGAATAATATCCTTGATAACAGTAACTTTTTAATTGAAAATGCATTTTTAGGTCATAAATATCCAATTTTTTACCATAATTGTTTTTCATAAAATTACCACACCCGGATGGACTATCATTACACATCAATATTAAATTTGAATCCTATTTTGTATACTTACAAGTATTATTTAAAAAAATGTATATTTTTCAAACTCATCTTTTGGACGGTCGCACCTTGGTGAAAGCCGTTTAGCCCTTTCGTGTCACTATTTTGAATGCAGACAAGTAAAAATGAATAGATAATAGAGCAATCTAAAATGACTATGGGTCAATTCATAGTAAGCTACCACAACATAGGTTTAGTCTAACTAAGCCACTTAGAAAGCAATTTGGCACACACTTATTACTTTATGTCTAAAATACTTCAAAATATATTGCATAGTTGGATTTTATGATTTATTTATTTTCATGATGCAATTCTTATTCTCATGGATTTATAAAGTTGTTAATTTCAGGAAAATACATAGGGGTTATGCACTGGGAGGTTTTGGATACAGGGAATATCCCGAGGGATATACAATATATCTTCCCGAGGGATCGAAGGGACCGAGGGAAGATGTTTTGTATATCCCAAGGGATATTCCATGTATCCAAACCGACCGTGCATAACTGGTGTATCTCATACTTGAGTGGGTTTAGGGTAGATATAACCTTTTCCACCTTTTTCAAATGACAAGATATTTATATTGAACATTTTCGGAATATTCTTTTTGTTCAATACAATGAAATTGTAACATTTAAACTTAAAAAATTTAAATTTTAAAATTAAAAATTAAAACTTTTGGTATTTAAACTTTTTTAAACTTTTGAAAAATTCCCGGGAGCGGGATAGATATATTATATCTGCCCGCATTTGGCCTGGAGCGGGACATATACAATATATCCTGCCCGCTCCTCAGATACGATATATATTCCCGGGTGATATCTACCCCAAACCCACTCAAGTATGAGATACATAGTAATATACGATACATTTAAGATATATTCACTTTGATTTTGATTTTAATGGCTTCCTTATTAAATATTGGAGCTCATTTTATATTTCGTTTTGCGCAGAGTAATAGATATACTTGTAGATGTACCTAGATTATTAGTTGACCTTTCATAAATATTCTAGATGTATCAGAAATGAGAAGATTCAGTGACCTACATTTTATGCTTTTAAAGGTCACTGAATTTTTAAAGTTTGAATACATTGAATACTTAAAGAGGCAGACTATGTTTAGAATGAATACTTGAAAATAACATGGGACTCTTAATTACAGTGGGAAGCTATCAAAATTATTGAAAATAGGGAACTTCTTTGATTGATTCTACATCTATGAAGAATATCTCCATCTACAAGTATATTACTAATCTCAAAAGCATCATGTCCAAAATGAAATGCAATCAAAATTTCAAATATGTATTTTATTTGTCAATCTGATGTTTTTCATAATTTCAGAATAAGTCACCTTGACCTCGTGGTAACAATGTAATAATTGGGTGTTTGTATGATGAGAAGAGAAAAGAAGACCATTATCATTTCTATGGTATCGGATATTATTAAAAGGTATGTAATATTTCACACACGGCTTCTATTTTGAAATGGCAACTATCATCTCATTTAACAAGTCATGATCAAATGGGGAGCCATATAATTAATACTCCAGCCTTGAATTATGAACTCCTAGTTTAATAAAAAAGTTCATCATTTTCATGCTGTATGATATGGTCAAATCAATCTATTTTATCTTCAAATGTATGCATAGAGGGTGCTTCCAACAGTCCTGAACATAACCTGACAATTGTATTGATGACAAAAACATACAATCAGAGTTATACACTATACCGCCCCTTTAAAATGTGTCAAAAGTACATTGACATAGAGTCTAAAGCAGGATTCTGGGAGTGAGTGTGTGGAGACTCCTTCTCAATTCATTTACATGGGCAAATTGGCTTATTTGCTATGTATTATTATGTCTTTGGCAAGATTATTACTATTAATGAAATGGCCAGTTGTTACCTCAGATAATCTGGAGCAATTAGAACCAATTAGATGTGGAGAATTCTAGAACTGTCTGAGAATGATGTAACTATCACTAAAAATGTTATGTACAGTATTCCTATTTAGTAAAATAAAACAAGCTGCTTATCCATTGAAGAATGGATCACTAGTTATCCCACCGAACGAAGTTCGAGAGGGATATAGGAAAGCCGTCCGTTCGTCCGTCCGTCCGTCCGTCTGTTTATCCGGGCGATAACTCAAATACCGTTTCACGGATTTGATTCAAATTTTATAGGCTGCTCGAGAAGGAATTTTCAATATGGCCACTGAATTCAAAATGGCCGTCATTTTTTGTAAAAAAGTAATCTTTAATAACTAAAATACTAGTTTGCGGATTTGGTTCAAATTTTATATGCTGATGCCTAGGGACACAGTAGATATGTTCGAGTAAAAATTTTCAAGATGGCGGCTAGATTTCAAAATGGCGGCCATTTTTCGTAAAAAAACTTAATCTTTGATAACTCAAATACCAGTGAACGGATTTGGCTCAAATTTTATATGATAATGCCTAGGGACACAATAGATCTGTTCAAGAAAGAATTTTCAAGATGGCGGCTTGATATTCAAAATGGCGGCCATTTTTGTAAAAAAATGTAATCTTTGATAACTCAAATACCAGTGAACGGATTTGGCTCAAATTTTATATGATGATGCCTAGGGACAAAGGAGATCTGTTCGAGAAAGAATTTTCAAGATGGCGGCTGAATTTCAAAATGGACGCCATTTTTCGTAAAAAACGTAATCTTTGATAACTCAAATACCAGTGAACAGATTTGGCTCATGTTTTATATGATGATTCCTAGGGACACAGTAGATCTGTTGGAGAATTTTTTTTCAAGATGGCGGCTGAATTTCAAAATGGTAGCCATTTTTCATAAGAAAAAACGTAATCTTTGATAAGTCAAATACCAGTGAACAGATTTGGTTCAAATTTTATATGCTGATGCCTAGAAACACAGTAGCTCTGTTTGAGAAAATTTTTTTAAGATGGCGGCTGATCTTCAGAATGGCTGCCATTTTTCATTTTCATTTTCGTAATCTTTGGTAACTCAACTGCCGTTCGGTGGGCTTTGCTACTCCGTGGAGTTGCTGTTTTTCTAGTTAGTTTTGTCTTAAGACTAACCATTTATAATTAGATACAAAATGTACACAAACTGGAAATACTCATACATGTACATTGACCTTAATCTTTTAAATGACCTTGAATTCTAAACCTGACCTTGAACATAAGTGACCAGTAAGTTAGATGTCCATATATTCATCATTAACCTTCTGGGGACCCTTAGGGTTAAGGAGAAGCAGACCCCCACATGTTAAAAGAACATATGGAACTGGACATACAAGTATAAGAGGTTGGAAATGTATCGAAGTATTATTCCCCTCTTTGCTTAGTTCTAGCACTGGATGTTGGGTCAGTTCTACCATTGATGGGATGTTTACAAATTAAAAAGTTTAAATGTGATAGCTTTAATTAAGCTGTCATGCAAGTTGCTTCACAAGCATTATATTTTAAAGATTTATTACTCATTTGTTGGTAATTCTCATGATCTAATTAACCATCTTTTCGATTATGACCATGGCTAAAGAATTTAAATGAACTGGCCATAAGTGTGGTTTCGTTCTCAGTTTCATATATCTTCACAAGTGTCATGAAACTAATTTCAGACCTGACTCTCTTTGCAGAATATTGGTGTCTAGGGAGCCATGTCATTGCAACATTTTGATACCTTATACCTCTAAATTCTCTAGAATGTATGCCTCTGGTGACATAAAATACATGTCTGTCTCTTTTATTGCCTACTTTCAGATAATTCTCCTGGTGCTTCTAAGCCAACCTTGAATGATATTTCATGTTAGCTAACTTGGATTGATTTTTTATGCCCATTTTAGCCATAAAGGAAAAGGAAACCAATTTGTTAATAATGATGTGGTAATATAGATATTTATATAAAATAGGTTTATGTTTCATATAATCACTCAAGCAAATTACTTTAGTATAAATCCTTTTATAATTACATGATAAATTAGTTTCTGAGATGCATCGAGTTGTCAGATAAATCCAGTAATGATACCAATGAGTTCTGAGGCCTAGGAATAAGATAAAAATGGTTAAAAAATATCCTTATACACTGAGCCATATAATTATTAAACTACACGATATGCTAATACTTGATACGAATAACACTGAAAAAGATGTGTCCATGAATACTGGACATAACATAAGAAACAGTGTTTCTGGAAAATTCAATAGTACTGCTTTCCCGGACTTCAGAACAACCTCATCTCATTGATTTGATTCAAATCATGTTATTTCTCCACCATTTTCTTGTAAAAAGATTAAATCTGTTTTAATAGCAACCTATCTTTTCCTCATCCTTTCACTTATGAAATCGGAATTGTGGTAAAAATACTCACAAAGAATCTGAAGTGAAGCTAATCTGATGAGGATTAATACACTGTGGCGGGGCTGACATTGAAAGATTCCCAGGTTTACTGAAATGAGTAATTACCACATCAATAAAAGCCAGTTAGGCTATAAGATCTTAACCTTGTGAGTACAGTAATTTCCTGAACTCGTAAGATTTGTCCCTTGATTGACAATTATCTTCGCACGTTTAAAATGGTACTCCCATTGGTTCAAATCCTAATTTTTGAATCAATATCATACGATATATCTCAATAAAAAAGGAAGACATGTTGAGCTTTTGTTCTTTCTGTGTTTCATCTGGTACAACCCTACTTAACTTAAATACCCTTTGCATAAGGTCATATTCATCTATACTCTTTAAACGAGAGACATTTCTTTGATATGGCTCATATCTAAATTGGAATATGTAGTCAGAAAATCAAGACAGTACATTTTCTCCCGTTTAATTGCTATCATTAATTTCACTTTCAAACTCTAAATGATAAAAGGTCATGAAAGCTACATAAAGATCTTATCAATATCAGAAATGGGAAATCATCTGTTAAATAACCAGTCAGAGGGTAGATTGGCTACCTGATAAGGGTAAATATTGTTAAACCCATAAGGATTTAGAGTAAATATAGTAAGAGTCCCAAAAAGATTCAGGGTAAATGTTGCTAGACCCATAAAGATTCATGGTCAATTTTGTTAGACCCATAAGGATTCAGGGTAAATACAAGGTATTGTTAGCCCCATAAGGATTTAGAGTAAATATTGTTAGACCCCTAAGGATTCTCGGTAAAATTTGTTAGACCCCTAAGGATCCAGGGTTAATAATGTTAGACCCATAATGATTCAGGTTAAATATTGTTTGACCCATAAGGATTCAGGGTAAATATTGTTTGACCCATAAGGATTTAGGGTAAATATATTTAGAGTCCCAAAAGGATTCAGGGTAAATTTTGTAAGACCCATAAGGATTCAGGGTAAATATTGTTAGCCCCATAAGGATTTAGGGTAAATATTGTTAGACCCTTAAGGATTCTCGGTAAAATTTGTTAGACCCGTAGGGATCCAGGGTTAATATTGTTAGACCCACAATGATTCAGGGTAAATATTGTTTGACCCATAAGGATTTGTGGTAAATATTGTGAGACCCACACGGATTTGTGGTAGATATTATTAGACCCATAAGGATTTGTGTTAGATATTTACCAGTGGCATAGCGTGGGTATTTTGTGAGTGTACACCGCGAGTAAGCGAAATAGACGTGCTTTGAGGGGGGTTCGGGGGAGGTCCCCCCAAGAAAGTGAAAAAGAAAATGAGATAGCATTTTGAGCGTTCTGGGGTGTTTGGATAACGAAATTCCGACTATTATGGACGAATAGAATGTAAATTATTAGCCATTTTTGAAGTGTGGGGCAAATCAATATAAAAAATCAACTATTTTCTAAATTTTGAGAGTACGCCATGGCGTTTTATGCGTATATGACGCTACGCCATTGTTTACTTTTATTTTTGATGCAGTTTTTAAGTTCATATAAAATTTAGAAAATTATTAATGAAAATTTGTATCAATAATTATCCTTATCTAGCTCAGTGGGGGACAGATTTTGAGTGATATAAGATTTGCAGAACAGAGTGACATCACAATTACCTTGTTTAAATATGAATAAGATATAAAAAAGTATCTGCTATAAATCTTGGAGTCTTGGTAAGTTAGGGGAGTTCAAGTAGAATGAATAATTTAACTAATTAAAACAATTAGGATCACTTGTTTGCAACCATATTTGTACTTGACCTTTTATTTCTGGTTTTGGTTTCAGAGGGATAAATGTCTTTGATATAAATCATGATACTGTAGGTTACCTAAGACAAGAAATATTAATTTATTTGCCATTTTCAACCTTCGACTCTGAATATTGATTTTATCCTTGGGGAAATATATATATCACCCTGGCTCCCTATTCTGGTACTACTTTGCTTCTACTTCTCCAGAACATCTGACAGCATAACTCTCATCAGTGATTTCCCAAGGTTTTTTCTCAATATGATGCTTAATTTTACTTGTTTTGTCGAAGCTACCTCATTACTTAGACAAGCTGGTAGCATATTTTCAAGAGTGCATTACCCAGATGATCAAACACATTTTCAAGAGTGCATTACCCAGATGATCAAGCACATTTTCAAGAGTGCATAACCCAGATGATCAAGCACATTTTCATAATTGCATTACCCAGATGATCAAACACATTTTCATAATTGCATTACCCAGATGATCAAGCACATTTTCAAGAGTGCATTACCCAGATGATCAAGCACATTTTCAAGAGTGCATTACCCAGATGATCAAGCACATTTTCAAGAGTGCATAACCCAGATGATTAAGCACATTTTCATAATTGCATTACCCAGATGATCAAACACATTTTCATAATTGCATTACCCAGATGATTAAGCACATTTTCATAATTGCATTACCCAGATGATCAAACACATTTTCATAATTGCATTACCCAGATGATCAAGCACATTTTCAAGAGTGCATTACCCAGATGATCAAGCACATTTTCAAGAGTGCATAACCCAGATGATTAAGCACATTTTCATAATTGCATTACCCAGATGATCAAACACATTTTCAAGAGTGCATTACCCAGATGATCAAGCACATTTTCAAGAGTGCATAACCCAGATGATTAAGCACATTTTCATAATTGCATTACCCAGATGATCAAGCACATTTTCAAGAGTATATTACCCAGATAATCAAGCTCATTTTCAAGAGTGCATTGCCCAGATGATCAAACATATTTTCAAGAGTGCATAACCCATATGATCAAGCATATTTTCAAGAATGCATTACCCAGATGATCAAGCATATTTTCAATAGTGTATTACCCAGATGATCAAGCATATTTTCATAATTGCATTACCCAGATGATCAAACACATTTTCATAATTGCATTACCCAGATGATCAAGCACATTTTCAAGAGTGCATTACCCAGATGATCAAGCACATTTTCAAGAGTGCATAACCCAGATGATTAAGCACATTTTCATAATTGCATTACCCAGATGATCAAACACATTTTCAAGAGTGCATTTTCCAGGTGATTAAGCACATTTTCATAATTGCATTACCCAGATGATCAAGCACATTTTCAAGAGTGCATTTTCCAGGTGATTAAGCACATTTTCATAATTGCATTACCCAGATGATCAAGCACATTTTCAAGAGTATATTACCCAGATAATCAAGCTCATTTTCAAGAGTGCATTGCCCAGATGATCAAACATATTTTCAAGAGTGCATAACCCATATGATCAAGCATATTTTCAAGAATGCATTACCCAGATGATCAAGCATATTTTCAATAGTGTATTACCCAGATGATCAAGCATATTTTCATAATTGCATAACCCAGATGATCAAGCACATTTTCATAATTGCATTACCCAGATGATCAAGCATATTTTCAAGAGTGCATAACCCCAGATGATCAAACACATTTTCAAGAGTGCATTTTCCAGGTGATCAAACACTTTTTCAAGAGTGCATTACCCATATGATCAAGCATATTTTCAAGAGTGCATTACCCAGATGATCAAGCATATTTTCAAGAGTGCATTACCCATATGATCAAGCATATTTTCAAGAGTGCAATACTCAGATGATCAAGCATATTTTCAAGAGTGCATTACCCATATGATCAAGCATATTTTCAAGAGTGCAATACTCAGATGATCAAGCATATTTTCAAGAGTGCACTACCCAGTTGATCAATGCTGATCTATTATCTTATGATTCTAATTTCCCAACACCTTGAAATGTCCTAATACTCAACAACCACTGACATTTATTTGGCATATACGTAAATACATTCTCATTCAGTTTTTCAACATCAGTTCAATTTTGTTAGAGGTAAAGTTCATCATGACCCTAGAAGAGGTGCATGCAATAAGAAGATAATTGGGATGCTTCAATGGATAGGGCTGATCCCATTATTACAGTAATCTGTTACAAATCTTTCAAATTATAGATATGTAGATGATGTGTCCCAAGAGAAGGGTAAAGCTTCTATCTGGAATGTTGTTGAATGATAGTGATATCGCCTTTGTATTATTTGACACAATTTTTGACAAAACTAATAACTATTAAATGTTCCCCTTGATGCATGCTAGAAAGCTAATTGCTTTTAAAGGGAACCATCTCTTACCTACACGTAGATTCAATATTTTTCACCTTACAATTGGTATATTAATCCCATTACTATAAGTAACATTACGATAAGTGAATATGTTTTGCATCTCCCAATTCAAAATTACCAAGACCCAGATTGTGCCTGCTAATACATGGAGCCTGTTGCATGTTTTCGGGTTGAATTAAAAATTGCTACTGATGGATTTACTGCTTCTTATTTTTCAATTAAAGGAAGACTCTTAGAAAGAGCAATTTTCTCAAAAAAATCTTTTTAAACCTTCTCATATCATTTTCCCACCAAAGAAGTTCGAGGGGGATATAGGAAAGCCATCCGTCTGTTATTTAGCAAACATGTTTTATTGGTTGGGATTTGCTACTCTGTGGAGTTGCTGTTTTCTAGTTTTAGAAATTCTAAAAGTTCATGGTTTATTGATCTTCCATCTATCTATTGATTTATCTGACATGATATTTTGGTTAAAGTGAACTGATAAATACCTAAAACATTTGTTGATAGCTTGATATATAGAGCAAAATTGTTATAAAAGCATTCATTGCGATTTGACTCTGATTTTTGAACATTTGCCATTGTGAACTTAAACCTTTTGTCGTTAATTTCAGAAATAATGACTTATCATGCCAAAATTGTCATTCTATCTACATCTACAACTATGAACTTGAAATGAATGAAATGTTAGCTAAATTAGGGCTACATTGTAATCAATAAATATTCACATTGAGCCAACATTACAATGGTTTTCTATCAACTGGAATCCTTTGATGATGTTTTGCATTATTTCTTGGCCAGTATTATGCTACATCTTTTAATAAACAGAATATAATTACTGTAGTTGAAGTATTATATTTATAACAAACACACAAAAAGAATTTTGCAGTAGTCCGTATTTTTGATAGACATACCAATATTGTAGGCTAATAATCAAATCAGTGATATACAGTAACAATTTCTGTGTTAAATGGAAATTGAGGTTACCAGTTGGTTGAGAGAGGTCACATGAATATTCCTGACACTTGCGGATAGTTGTAATATTCACTCAACATTTTTATATTTGAGTAATTTTTCACTATGGCGGATGATTCTTTTTAATTCATATCCAAATATATTATAGAACATTCATGGTGGACTTTTACAGTTTATTAGCTTGAAAGATTCCACCATACTGAATAATATCAATTCTGTTACCTAAGGATGAGATACTGAGACTTACCTGGTTCTGGTTCATAGCAGTCTTTGTTGTTGTCTGATTATGTATCTTAATAAACCTGGAATTTATGAATAAATGATAACTTACTTTTACTTATTTAGCTCTTCTTTATATGTTATTTCTATTTCTCTTTCTATTGTGTTTTGTGCACAATAGAAAATTACATCATTGTGGCAGCTTTCAGTGCTATTCGATAATTCGATAATGTTGCATTCATTTCCAAAGTGAGTCCTCATCACTTTTGTACCTGATATTTGGATTCATATGTCAAATTATGGCTTTATTTTCATCCTGCATCATAAGCCCCTAAAACATTAGTTGAGATGTTGCAATTCAGGACTCAGCACTGTTTTCTTGTTTATTTTACATTACTAAGTTTGTTTTCCTTGGACAAATCCTGGAGTTATCTGCCTGTTAAACACTTGGCAAACTCGATGGTATGTCTACGTGTCAAAGTTTTGAATTGGAATTTGATCATTGCTGATGTTTCTCAATTCATTATAATTCTGTTGACAGATCTAGAAATGGATATATCATTTTTTGATTACTTTATCAATTAATTGTAAAAGAATGTCTGTTCACCTTATCATGTTTATAGTTTAGAGCCAGAGCTAATATTGCGTGAGGTTTGTTCAAGCTAATCTGTCACTGGAGCTGTGATTCTATAGAAAGGCGACTTAATATCAGCAAAGTATGAATTTATTTGTTTAAATAATGACCAATTAATCATCTATGTTTTGTTCTCTAATCTCTTTGACATATAAGATGAAGACAGATATCCATTCGAAAAATATTAACAATTCATTAGAAAGTGAAAGGCCACAATATTTCTTATTAATCTATTTTCTTTACTCAACCCCAGGAAACATTAGTGCTGACAGATTCCTATTCAAAGAGCCAGTTATCCAGCTTTAATTTGATATATGATTGTTGTGCTCATAGGGTGGTAAGTCATAAAGTTCCCATAGTTCCTGTTGTTGGAGACGTGTTTTTGTCAATTTTAGATTAGGGTATTTGTTCTTTAACAGTTCAACGGAAATATAAAAGGAAGTATAAAATTGTATTTTTTCCGTTGATAGCAACATTAGAAGGTGACAGAAATCAGAATGATCTGTTATTTCCTATGAGTTTACTAATAGCTTCACTTGTACATTGTTTAAAGTCCATACAAGTCAACTGGTATTGACATTTTAATTTACAAATCTTGTCCAAAGCTTTTAGTGAACTGTTTGGTGACATAATGTTCGATTTTGATTGAGAGCAGCTATGATTGAGATTGATTCCTTATTTCTCTACATCCCTATCCTTGAATTCGATTCGGTCGTATTTACAAATACATTATACAATTTAGGTTTATTTGTTATTTGCATGTTTAATTGAAACAAGAGTGATTACTCTGTTATAATGATCCATTAGCCATTAGTGTTGTTCCATTTTACCAGAGTTTTAGTGCATGATTTAAAATACTTTGTGTTATATTTTCCTACATTATATGAATGACAATGATGGATCCATCCTCTGTGTTAATAAATTATTTAGGGAACATAAACTGTTATATGTATGATCATCTGTTCCAGCTTTTATGAAAAAGGAAATATAATTCTACAGAGAGGCAACTTCCAATTACATAACCTCTTATAAATGTAAATGATATTTTATCCTTATTGATTTTTTACATTCCCATACATAAGTCAAGCAACTGGAAATCCCAATCAGATGGCATATTAAACCTGTTTATGTTCAAATATTTATTTTGTACAGTTGCAAATCTGATGAATTTTTTTAAATTGCCAAAGATAATCAGGTTTTAACATGTTGTCCAACTGAAGGTGACTTATTGTTGCCAAACTTTGGAGGGGAGTGTATATTATGTCCAACTAAATGTGACTTCTTGCTTCCAAACTTTGGAGGGGAGTGTATATTATATCCAATTGGAAGTGACTTATTGTTGCCAAATTTTGGAGGGGAGTGTACATTATGTCCAACTGAAGGTGTTGTTGCCAAACTGTTGAGGAGAGTGTATATTATGTCCAACTGAATGTGACTTCTTGTTTCCAAACTTTGGAGGGGAGTGTATAACATGTCCAACTGAAGGTGACTTTTTGATTCAAAACTTTGGAGGGGAGCGTATATTATGTCCAACTGAAGGTGACTTCTTATTGCCAAACTTTGGAGGGGAGTGTACACTATGTCCAACTGAAGGTGACTTCTTCTTTACAAACTTTGGAGGGGAGTGTATATAATGTCCAACTTAAGATGACTTCTTGTTGCCAAACTTTGGAGGGGAATGTACACTATGTCCAACTGAAGGTGACTTCTTGTTTCCAAACTTTTGAGCGGAGTGTATATTATGTCCAACTGAAGGTGACTTCTTGTTTCCAAACTTTTGAGGGGAGTGTTCATTATGCCCAACTTAAGATGACTTATTGTTGTCAAACTTTGGAGGGGAGTGTACACTATGTCCAACTGAAGGTGACTTCTTGTTTCCAAACTTTTGAGGGGAGTGTATATCATGTCCAACTTAAGATGACTTCTTGTTGCCAAACTTTGGAGGGGAGTGTACACTCTGTCCAACTGAAGATGACTTCTTGTTGCCAAACTTTGGAGGGGAGTGTACACTCTGTCCAACTGAAGGTGACTTCTTGTTTACAAACTTTGGAGGGGAGTGTATACTATGTGCAGCTGAAGGAGACTTCTTGTTTCCAATCTAGCGAGGGGAGTGTATATTATGTCCAACTGAAGGTGACTTTTGTTTCCAATCTTTGGAGGGGAGTGTATATTATGTCCAACTGAAGGTGACTTATTGTTGCCAAACTTTGGAGGGGAGTGTATATTATGTCCAACTGAAGGTGACTTATTGTTGCCAAACTTTGGAGGGGAGCGTATATTATGTCCAACTGAAGGTGACTTATTGTTGCCAAACTTTGGAGGGGAGTATATACTATTTGCAGCTGAAGGAGACTTCTTGTTTCCAATCTTTGGAGGGGAGTGTATATTATGTCCAACTGAAGGTGACTTCTTGTTTCCAATCTTTGGAGGAGAGCGTATATTATGTCAAACTGAAGGTGACTTCTTGTTTCCAATCTTTGGAGGGGAGTGTACACTTATTGTTTCCAATCTTTGAAAGGGGAGTGTATATTATGTTCAACAAAATGTGACTTCTTATTGCCAATCTTTGGAGAGGAGTATATACAATGTAATGTTGGATTTAAATATTGGTAGGAAGTGTTTTATACAAATTGATTAGGCATAATGGAGATATATTGGTTCTATATTTAATACATTATTTGACATTATCTCACAGATTGATATTATGGATAAAAAACTCTTAAAGGCAACACTAAATGTGAGTCATGTAAATCCCCAATGTGACCTTACTTAAGCTATTACTATTGAAAGGTTTATTCAGTTTTATGATTCAATTGAAAAAAAGTTTAAATTCTATAGTCTTTGCCACACCTTTTAATTAGACATAATATGTAAACAATTTGGATGTTTGAATCATTTATCCTAAATGCTAGAGCAAAGGGTGCTTTGAAGAGAGTAAATGAAGGGGGATGGTATCCATTGCTCCCACCCACAGTCCACACTTTTAATTCAGAAGATGTTCCATGAATTATATTTGTTAAAACTAACAGATATTTGTAATTAAGATAAATGATGGCTCATGTGCTTCGGATCTAATGATGCAATGCTGGGCTCAGTCGCTGTGGAATTTTGCTGATTGATCACTCTCATTTATCTAGTTCCCATGTCATATTATCTACTGATATAAGTCAATTGATTATATTCTAGGTCTTGTGTCATGTTTCACAGATGTGTTATAATTTTCTATGAATGGCAGGTTCTATTAGATCATATCCGAATAAGAACTATAGTTCAAAGGGGATATATGTGAAAAGCTTTCTGGCTTTGTATGATGGGTTGGTTGGTTTAGTTGAGGCCATATGATACCAAAATAAGTAGCCACATGAACTATATTCCAGTGTCTCCTAAAGGCTTCTCAGCTCAATATCACCCCTGTCATTTTTTCTAGACACTTACTTGAGTAACATTTGTCTGATATTGTTCACATGACTTATATAATTGCATGCTTAAATTATAACAGATTATATCTATACTATCATCAGAGGTAATCTTGAGGGAAATAAATGGATCTCCCTAGGATCCACATGGACAAGGGATAAACCCTCTGCCCAAAACTGAGCATATATGGTATATGTATTCCATATAATCCTACTATGAAAACAGTTTTATGGCCTTTTATGACTAATATTAAAAAATTCAGTTTTTAAATTTTGTGAAGTGGGACTGGAATAGAAGACTTAGGCAAAAACAGGACCGAGAACCTGAGCAGGTAAAAGATACATTGATAACTTCATTGGTGCGATATTGTGAGCTACAGGTATCTTGTTTTTTATCATTTAACTTTGAAATGTAATTGAGCAATCTATTAATGACAAGGATTCTTTATTGCAGATGTGCAATAGCTCGATGAGGTAGTCCTCACACCTATCCTTTCCTTGTTTTTTATTATTTGATTGATTTCATTTCCAAAAGAAATGGGGCAAGTACTTGATTAACTGAGGAAGGGAAATTCACAAATGTTGCGGCTCTGAA
Source organism: Owenia fusiformis (assembly GCA_903813345.2). Classification (NCBI taxonomy): domain Eukaryota; kingdom Metazoa; phylum Annelida; class Polychaeta; order Sabellida; family Oweniidae; genus Owenia; species Owenia fusiformis. The sequence continues at coordinate 36,331,377 of CAIIXF020000001.1, forward strand.
GTAAGATGAAGTGTTGGGCGGGAAAACATGTTTGTAATAAAGAAGTTGTAGAAACCCTCAATGGCCCTCCTTTGGAATGCCCATCAATAGGTTATCTTTATAAAGATAAACCAATAGGAATAAGATAATTTTAAAACTAGCTTTAATGGTACGAGTGATACTTTAAAGGAGTTCGATGATATTTATGCCAATAAATGAATTTCAGAGCGGATATTGTGCCTCTTTCTGTCTATTTGTTCATCCAAGCTTTCATTTGTTTTGCTAACATATGGAGTTCATCTATGGTCCATAAATTTCTCCAGAAGATAGTTCACGTATCAATCTTCTTTGTGAGTCTGACCAAAACTTAATTTCAAAATGGCTGCTGGCTACACTTTCAAAGATGTCACTGCCAGAAGTGGTAACATTATTATGATAGTCTCCAACTTTTTGTGGACGTTGTTTGGTAGCTGGACATTTTTTATGAACATAAATTGTGACTGGCATTTGTCTTTGGTGCTAATGCCTGTAACAAATGTAGAATATAGTTCAGAGGAGGGATACTAGGGGTTACTGTTGGCTTTTTGGTTTTCTGTATAAAAAAGCTATTTCTCCTTTTCTGGCCTGTCACAGCGCCATCTAGTGTTTGATAAAAGGAATCAAGGTTTATTCTCGTTAGCATAAGTACTAATCTATCAGGAAACATTTACAAGTTTGGTTAGATACAGAATTTTTAGAGATGACAGATTTTTAACTGCAATCTTGACCCGTAATTGTTATGATTTGCAATAACTGCCCATACCAGGTGGTGATATGTCATGTTAATGCTTGTTAATATGCTGATGTTGTAGGTAGAATCTCGAATATCCTTAAATAGCTAAATTAAGGTAGAGAATGCACATTGTATATGAGGACAAGATATGTTTCAATGGTATTATCTAGAGACTTAGGCAAACCGAGGTTATTTGTCTTAACAAACATATGAATATAAAAATAAGTTAATACGTAAATGATGATTTCTCTTGATAGTTCAACCAAAGATTTCTAAAGACATTCCGTGAAGGTTGTATGTCCTGTTGCAGAACCCCTGTTTTCACGACTTTGAAATAATGATGTAGACAGTTCTTGATTTATAATTATGAATTTATATTAGTATATATGTATTGGAAATGTATTAATTTATAGCTGAGTTAAACAGGGGACCTTTTTTGAGCAAAAGCAATGGTCTATTTTATTAAAGAAATCTGCTCAAGGGATCTTCTATTTTTAGAAATGGATAGCAAGTGTAAATCTGTACCTGGAAAATGTTAAGACCCATCGGTAGAGTTGATTTTCTAAGAAAATTATTCTTTATATAATTGTTTTTTTTTGTAACATTTTCTCGCTTTCAATGAGTAAAACAATTTTAACAACAATTAGATATAATTTAATTTTTTAAACAGCATTATTTATTATATTTTAGATAAAAATTGTTTTTGATTTTCACCACCAGATAAATGTGATAACAAGTAGGATGTCATTGAAAAAAGAAAAGCTAAAAGAGTTTTATTATCTAATCTGATGATTACAACATTTGACAGTCTATATTTTAATTTTATCTGACACTGTAAGGTTCTGAATATTCTGAAATGATTTTGATAAATGGCCCTAGTCGAAATCCTCCATAAGTTAAAAAAATTACAAGCGATTTGCTTGAAAAAAATCGAGGACACATTACAGCAATATCAATACTAAAGGGTTCCATGTAATGAAAATTATGGTCCAATAGGACATATTTCTTGATTTTCCAGTGGGTTTGGTTAACACTTAATTGTTCATTTGCCAACTACAGCGTGTTAGAATCTGAAAATAAATCTGTTTTTATACTTTAGTCATGAAATGTTGTATGTTTACTCCTAATTATATTTCCTCATAGTTCGAAAATTGGGAGACCTTACAAATGCCCTGCACTTTCACATTTGGGGCCTTTTGACCTTATGTTTAATTCAAGGGCAATTATATCCCTTTATACTTCATGATAATTGATCCTACTCCTCTGTATCATATTATTTATTGCTCTTCCTGTATGTTATATAGTGATTCTGGTTTTCTAATAATAATGTTTAATAGCTAAGAATGATTAATTATCATTTAATATTGAAGTTATTACACAGAATGAAGGAGATTTGCAAACACAATATAGGGTAACTGCATAATAAACATGTCACTTCAAAGCTCTTAATTGTTCAGAATTGTTTATTAATTATTTTATTGTTTAGATTTATTACATGTATGACAAAGAACTGATTTTCATGGTTGGTTTCATATGTTGATCCAGTTTTTCTTCCATTTTCAAATGTTGTTCCTTGTCCTTTTTATCATATAATGTATGTTTTCTTGTACAGTAATGTTTATCATATTTGTTAACAGTTTGTGATTTGAGAGCAGGATATATCAATATCTCCCATAGAATAACCCTTCTAATATTTGACAGTATATATAACACAAAATAACCATTAAGTATTGCATTTTTCCTTAGAATTACCTTTGAAAGTTTCCTTATTCAAATTTAAAACAAAATGTTTTCACAAACATAGATTAGAGTGAAAGATTCCTGATGTCCCTACTGAATAAAACATGCATCCTGACATACACGCAACAACAGTACCTCGTAAACAACAATTATTCTATGTGTGCTTTTACTGACAAAAGGACAGTTTGACCCAATGTTTCATTAAAGCTTAAGCCTCAAGCATCTGACTAAAGGAAATTGTCTTTTTACATGAAGCGATCATTAAATCTGTCTGCAGCATTGACATGGATCAGACAAGGGTAGTCCTTTGAATTGAAATCACTATTAAACAGAGAAAATCCCTCATTCATAATAACTTTACATTCACATATTTGTATCCCAAGTTACCTTGACACAATTGAATATCACATTTCTTGGACACATTTGTATACCACATTTTCTTGACACACTTATATAATATATTACCTTGACACACTTGAATATTACATTTCTTTGACAAACTTGTATACCACATTACCTCAACAGACTTATACCACATTTACTTTGACATACTTGTAAGTACCACATAACCTTGACACACTTATATACCACATTACTTTGAAATACTTGTATACCACATCACCTAACTTACTTGTATACCACATCACCTTGACACACTTGCATACCACATTACCTTGACACACTTATATACCACATTACTTTGACATACTTGTATACCACATTACCTTAACACTTATATACCACATTTCCTTGACATGCCTATATACCACATTGCCTTAATATGTTCACCTTGTGAGATGATTAAGAAACCACAAGAAACTGGTAAAGTGATGACAGAATATAATATGAGATTTGGAAATTAGATAATAAAATAGCAACATGTCAATCCTTATTTGCATTAATGAGCAAGTCCAAGGATTTCAGTAAATCACTTTTACATTGTAATAACTAATTAAATCCATTTGTTATATACGATTATCAAGGTATTTTCAATTACAGAAAATCTCCAGCTTATAAACTGTACAGGGATATACATTTACATGTCTCCAACCTATTGTGTTTTCTTTCAATCCCATATCAAATAGATTAAAAACACCCACAATTGAACGACTCAGTGTCTAAAGCCGGAACATACTTAATTGTGAGCAACATCATTAAGCCTTCAGAAGCTATCTAAGGAATAAAAGGTATTTTTGTCCAAACTCTGTAATCGTCTCTTTGGTGCATATCATCCTAGTTCTATTCAATGTGATAATAGTGAAATGTACTGCTAATATTACATAGAGCATCTTGTTTTATTTGTTTTTATAAGTTTGATGCTCAGAAGATTACCTGCAAAGCATGATCATATTCTATCTGGAGAGGAGAGTGTATAATTTGAACCATATTTATAATAAGTGAAGGGTGAAAAAAGAAGGAATAATATAATATTTCTATCTAACTTAAAATCACCTTTGAATGTATTCTATCATGATTAAATTGATAAAAATATTTCAGAACAAGTCAAAGCATTAGTTCAAAATATGCTTTATTGAGCATGTCCAATATTTTCTCTCTTTGTATTGCTTAACAGCCTATAGAACTAATTGCATTTATTGTCATAAATATTTTTGTTTTAAAATATATTTAAAGATGATATAAAGACATTAACCTACTGGGGGGTACCATTTTGAATTAATGATGTCACAATAACCCTAATTAACATTGCCAGTATAGGTTAAAGATATAATTCCTGTATGATTGATACAGTTTTTCTGTACCCTTTGCATTTGTTCGACTTTGCTTCTCAAAAGAGAGCTTCATCCTCACTCTTTCAGTTTTCAATAAATCTTAGAACTCACCGAGCTAATCAGAGTTCATCGTCGGAATAAGAACAACTTTCTAAATATGGCCATTTTCTCTGATGTAATCACATAGTTATTGTGCACGCTTTTAGCACATGTTCCTTCCAGCTTGCTGATTGGTTGAGAAAAGTTCAGCGTGGCAAGTTTGAAAGGATTTATGACCCCAGCTGTCATGGGCATCGGTTGTGGGGGGGGTTGCTAAATTGTAATATAGTCTATACTAGGCAGAGGGTAGTTTATAACCAGACTCTGAGCGCAGGGTAGTTTTACTGAGATCTGTTGAAATAAAACATCATGAACTTCCATATACATTCTCTATCTTTAAATGCAAATGTTTTTATAAGTTTTGGATATTTTCTACTTCACCTGTAGAATGTTATAATAAGCATTTTGAGTTGCCATTTTGAATTAAAAGTAGGTCAATATAACAATTTTCAATTAATCTATTTTACTATCACAGGCCTAAGTTCAAAGGGCATGGCAAATATAGAATACTTGGGCATAGCTTTCCTTCAATTGATTTATAGGCAGCTACCTTGTGAGGCAATACTGTCAGTGATTCTTTTTGAACGCACTGAACAAACTATTGCCCAGGGATTAGGATGGAATCTTGGAGCAATTAAGTCCTCTTTGTAATAGAATCACTGAACATATATTTTTGTCGACTTTTTGTAATCCTGAAAATAGAATCCTATGGGTGCTTGCATTTAGTAATTAATAGGCATATAGAAGATCACAATGTTGAAGGTAATGACCTAGTGTTGATTGAACAGTTAGTTCATGGAGGACAACCCACCCTCTCTGGGACCTAACAGCTTGCTCTGTGCATGACCCTAAATTCATCAACTGTTCATATAAAGTTCCCTTTATCTGGATGTTGGATTATAGGGTGAAACATTTTCAATATGTTTTTATGAATTCTTGATGACTTTTTAGCATATACTGTAGAATTACCCTTTCTAGGAGTTTAACTATGTTCATACTCTTCAAATGAGATCTAAGATATTGATGTAGCCTCAATGGTCAGTCAGAACTCAGAACACAGAATAAATCAGTAAATCAAACTATTATTTCAAGCCTATGATAAGTAATCTGGAATAAAAGAACACCAATCCTTCAATTATTTAGCCTTTAAAACTTACGATTAATAGTGGGCTGTATAGCAAGGTTGGTCGGGGTCGGGAGCTGGGGATAATTTTATTGCTTAAATATTACCATATCATCATCCTACATTAGAATCCACTCAGTCTAACATCAATTTCTGGTGCGAAAGTTGTCATTTTTGAGTTTTACCCCCCTTGAAGACAAATTCTTGGGGGTACTATGACAAATGCTTATAACTAAAGAAGTATTTATTTGATCATCTTCATTTTTGGCATGGGTAATAAACAGGTATGTTAAAGTAAAATTTGAAAAATTTATACAAATCGGGTGATTACTCCATTCTACAGATAATAATTCAGGTATTTCCAAGGGTCAATTTCAACATTTTCTGAATGATGACATGAAGTGAAAATAACATTATGACCCAATGACATATTTATTGAATGTTTTTAGGCTTTAGAAAATAATTTGACTATATAAGCTAAAATAATAACATAAGAATTGTACCATATTGATAATTCTTCATCGCCATCCAGGCACAAATAAACCCCACCCCCTCCCCATTTTGAATATAAAGGTCTATACCTGAAACTTCCTCAAATAGCTATATTTCAGAAACTATTACAGCCTACATTCCAAAATTTATCATGGTGATTATACACATCATACTGTGCATAATAGACATATAATTGAGATTTATCCATTCTATAACTAATAATCAAGGTATTTTCAAGGTTCAATTTCAGCATTTTCGGAATGTCGCCATGAAGTAAAAATTACATGACCCAATGACATATTTATTAAATGTTTTTAGGCTTTAAAAAATAATTTGACTATATAAGCTAAGATAATAACATAAGAATTGTTTGATATTGATAATTCATCATCGCCATCCGGGGATAAATACCCCCCCCCCCCCATTTGCGAAAATAAAGGTTTTTACCTGAAACTTTCTCAAATAGCTATATTTCAGAAACTATTACAGCCTCCATTCCAAAATTTCTCTTGTTGATTATACACATCATACTCTGCATATTATACATATAATTGAAGTCTTAACACTTTTTGACCGAGTAGCTTATAATAATAGTATATTTATTAGACATCTTAGAAATCAAAATATATGTTTTAGAAGGTTGTCAGAACACTACAAGAGAGATATTTTGGATTGTCATCATTTTTGAGAATATTACAAAAACATATTTATTTTATGCAATAATCACCTATTTTCATTTAACATAATTGAAATACATTATCCAGCTAGTTTTAATGATTTCAGTATACATATTTAATCCTGAGATGCACTTAGGTTTGATATCCATGAAGTAATCGTTTCTTTTTTGTTTGTAATTTATTTTCTAAGCATAAAACTATAAGCATTAAATCTGTATGCTTTAGGATATACATAATCAGTACCGATGACTAAACATTCAATTGACAACATCCAGTCAATATGCTTGACAACATTCAATAATGATTAATATGTTTGACCAATATGTTTTTGAATAACTTCACCATACAATTTGCTTGAGTATTCACTTCAACATTTGCTTCAAGCAGTTGAACATTGTTAGTTATCAACATCACCTGAAAAGATTTCATCTATGAGATCTGTCATATCATCATCAATTTCGTCATCTGATTCTTCGTTATAAATGTCTACCAACTCTTGTGGAAGAATAGCATTTGGATTTTCAGCCCATTGTATATCAAGTTCACCATCTTCTAGGATCCATCCATTTTGCCTTTGGTCAAAATCTATAGAGTTTCCAAGTTCTTGAAAGATTGCATGCATGTCCCCCCTCTTGACCAGCTGTTTCAGAGGGTTTATTTTTCCCTTTCTCATGAAGGCACTGGTGGTATCACACCCTGTAAAACAGTGGATACCAATCAGGGTGGCTGTGATTGGATCACCCAAACCTGCTGCAACTGTCTTCAGATCAATGAGGCGCCTCTTGTTTGAAACTCCAGTGTCAAACAGTACTTTGAGAAGTAGGCACTTGTTTGCTGTAATGTAGCAGGAGTATGAGTACATCTGTGTCTGGAGATCTGACAAGTATGGTCTTGGCCTCAGCCCCAACCTGCCTAAATTGGCGTGTTCTGCATGAATTTAAGAGAAGGCATAGAGGTAAAATGCAGCCACTGCTAGTGAAAGGTCCCAAAACTAAAGTCCCAAAAAATGGAAGGACTTCCTTTCAAATAGCAAAAACAAAATTCAGCTTGTCCAACTTGTCCTCGCAGAATGGAAGAAGGACAAATATGCCAAAAAATCAGAACACGCCAATTTACTTTGTCTGTCAGGAGAAGTGCTTCTTACTCACAAGTGATGGGTCACATGTTGTTAGTGAGGAAGTCCTAGACCTAAGGTGCAACCATGATGAAGCTGACACAAAATAATTCTCCATGCTTTATATGCATCAAGGCAGGTGGGGCCCAGACCATACTTGTCAGATCTCAAGACACAGACGTTCTCATACTCCTGCTTATTTACAGCAAACACCTACTTCTCAAAGTACTGTTTGACACTGAAGTTTCAAACAAGAGGCGCCTCATTGATGTGAAGACAGTTGCTGCAGGTTTGGGTGATCCAATCACAGCCACCCTGATTGGTATCCCCTGTTTTACAGGGTGTGATACCACCAGTGCCTTCATGAGAAAGGGGAAAATAAACCCTCTGAAACAGCTGATCAGGAGAAAGGACATGCATGCAATCTTTTTTGAACGTGAAAATCTATAGTTCTTGACCAAAGGCATCTTCAAAAACTCGAAAGATTTGTGTGCATCAGTACATCAGTCTCTTCCTCCGTGCAGGTCATCCCTTGTTCAACATTGTAAAATATGTAACTACCAAGGTTACTTATGGAAGCAGTCTCACAAAGCCCAAATGAAGAATCAGATGACGAAATTGATGATGATATATGACAGATAATGAAGTCAACAATTTCATAGATGAAATCTTTTCAGGTGATGTAGATAATTAACAATGTTCAACTGCTTGAAGCAAATGTTGAAGTGAATGCTTATAGTTTTATGCTTAGAAAATAAATTACAAACAAAATAGAAACGATTACTTCATGGATATCAAACCTAAGTGTATCTCAGGATTAAATGCATATACTGAAATCATTAAAACTAGTTGGATAATATATTTCAATTATGTTAAATGAAAATAGGTGATTATTGCATAATATACATATGCTTTTGTAATATTCTCAAAACTGACGACAATCCAAAATATCTCTCTTGTAGTGTTGTGACAACCTTCTAAAACATATATTTTAATTTCTAAGATGTCTAATAAATATACTAGTATCATTAGCTACACCCTAAAAAGTGTTAAGACTTCAATTATATGTATAATATGCAGAGTATGATGTGTATAATCAACAAGAGAAATTTTGGAATGGAGGCTGTAATAGTTTCTGAAATATAGCTATTTGAGAAAGTCTCAGGTAAAAACCTTTATTTTTTCGAAATTGAATTGGGGGGGGGGGTATTTATCCCTGGATTGCGATGAAAAATTGTCAATATCAAACAATTCTTATGTTATTATCTTAGCTTATATAGTCAAATTATTTTCTAAAGCCTAAAAACATTTAATAAATGTGTCATTGGGTCATGTAATTTTTACTTCATGGCGACATTCCGAAAATGCTGAAATTGAACCTTGAAAATACAGTACCTTTATTATTAGTCATAGAATGGATAAATCTCAATCATATGTCTATTATGCACAGTATGATGTGTATAATCATCATGAGAAATTTTGGAATGTAGGATGTAATAGTTTCTGAAATATAGCTATTTGAGGAAGTTTCAGGTATAGACCTTTATATTCGAAATGGGGAGGGGGTGGGGTTTATTTGTGCCTGGATGGCGATGAAGAATTATCAATATGGTACTATTCTTATGTTATTATCTTAGCTTATATAGTCAAATTATTTTCTAAAGCCTAAAAACATTCAATAAATATGTCATTGGGTCATAATGTTATTTTCACTTCATGTTGACATTCAGAAAATGTTGAAATTGACCCTTGAAAATACCTGAATTATTAACTTTAGAATGGAGTGATCAGCCGATTTGTATGAATTTTTCAAATTTTACTTTAACATACCTGTTTATTATCCATGCCAAAAATGAAGATGATCAAATAAATACTTCTTTAGTTATAAGCATTTGTCATAGTACCCCCAAGAATTTGTCTTCAAGGGGGGTAAAACTCAAAAATGACAACTTTCGCACCAGAAATTGATGTTAGACTGAGTGGATTCTAATGTAGGATGATGATATGGTTATATTTAAGCAATAAAATTATCCCCAGCTCCCGACCCTGACCAACCTTGCTATACAGCCCACTATAATGTCTGATGTTAACTATTAGTACCATGGTATATTTTTCATTATACTGTATAATTTAGTACTATATAAGTGCCTGTAAATAATGCTCAACGATCGATAAAAACAAGAATATTTTAGGATTTACTATATTTTCTGGAAAAGAATATTTGCAAGGCAATTATTTAGCAAAAGAAACTGTTTACGAAATCTCACATTATGGTTAATGAACTACATTAGAAAACATAGGTTGACTTTGAGAGTCTACTGATTCAGTATCTTTAGGGAAATGACATGCATGACTACTTGCCCATATAGAGACTATAACTCAACACAAGACGTGACCAGTCATGAATTTTTATCTAACTGACCATTTAGTGTCTATTTAGTAACAGACTAAGGACACTGGCATGTTAAATTGCCAACTGAATCACAAAATGAAATAATTAGTTTTAAGGGTCAGGATTTTAAAAATGAAGTTATGTTTTAAGGGTCAGTCATATAGAAAGATAATTAAATTGTATCATCTAAAACTGAGACAGATGCAAGAACTTTTGTGATTTGAATGTTTCAACATCATTGATTTGTTTTATGAACTTTGAGAAACAGTTGAAAACCAAGACAACAGACATAAGTAGACACCATATAGAGTTATGTTTTCAATAGACCTTTACTAACCATGAATCAATAAAATAAGAAGGTAAACTATAGGATCTGCCAGAAATATTGAGTAAGCTAGTGAAGAAAATTATAAACTTTGTTAGTAAATGTTCTAGGCATATAAAAAGGAGAAAAATCGGTGTCACTGAATTTTTTTTAAATTTTCATGCATAGTGGAAAATTATTATCCCAACGAACGAAGTTCGTTAGGGATATAGTGAAGCCCTACGTCCGTCCGTCAGTCCGTCAGTCCGTCAGTCTGTCAGTCCGTCAGTCCGTCCATCCGTCCGTCCGTCCGTCCGTCCGTCCGTCCGTCCGTCCGGAAGATTACTCAAATATTAGTGGACGGATTTTCTTTATATTTGGTGGAAAGATGTATATTGATGAATAGTTTTACGCAAAAAAAGATTTTTCAAGATGGCCGCCGCTTTAAAAATGACGGGACTTTTTCGTAAAAATCATAAATTTTTCATTCTAAACCAAAGTAATTAATATTATTGTTTGAAATTTTGGTAGTATATTCGCAACATCTATCTATTTCACATATATTCCGTGTTTTTCATCCTGACCCCCAGGGGCCGTGTATGGGGGGTCAGGAAAACAGAAATTTTCGCTAATTTTTAGATCTTTCTGAAGTATAGCTTTATTATACTCAAATGAAAGGCAATTAAGAGTAAATTGCAAATACTGTATCTTTTTTCTGATTCGAGCCTCGTAAAATTCAAAATGGCCGTCTAATGTACGATTTCGCAATCATTTTTCGATCCCTTCAAAGTATGGCTATATTATACTCAAATTGAAGGAATTTTGGAGTAGATCACAATTATGCTATTATTTTTCAGATTTGTACCTCAGAAAATTCAAAATGGCAGCTTTGCAGGAATTCACAATTCTAAAATCTAAATTTTTTCAATTTTAACCAAAGTAATGAGTATAATTAATTGGAATTCGGTAATTGATATTTTGTTCGTTGGGATTTGCTACTCCGCGGAGTTGCCATTATCTAGTTATTGTACCTTCAAGTAATAACCTAGATATGTTTGTTTGCTCTTTGTGCAAAACTGAAACATGTAAACCATGTATGGAATGAGTTATGTGATCTTCAAAAATATGGGACTCCAATTAGAAAGCATTAAAATTTCTGGACAAACAAAATTACATTAACTTTATAGAACTTTTGTTCAGGAGGAAACAAATATAAAATATTTACCAATAAAACAATCACTACCTCTAATAGAATTAGAGAATTGAATAAAAAACAACATATGGTTTTAAAAAAGCTGGACATAAAAGAATGATAATCTCAATGCTATGAGGCTGAACGATATGTTGAACATTTGGCACCTGTGTCACACTTCAAATCAGTCGTTTATTATGCCATTTAGTTTTACCTTTATTAGCTAAAAGGTTTTTTGCGTGCCCAGACTAGCAGACTGAGCCATTATGATGGAGACGTATGACGCAATGATGATATGAATCCGTACAGATTCAAATTCGGGAAATAAAACAGAATACAAACACATCAACTCATATCACTCGTGGAAACCATGATCCCTATATCAATAAAATGTTATCAACTACATGTACTTTTGAATCACCCCTCATCTGGACATATTTGGTCATATCATTAAAAGGGATCGCCTGTGTACAGTGTGCCTCAGTGACATAGGTGCTAAGGACTAGATTGCTTTTTTCTATAATAACAAGCTATCTACTCACTTAATGAAGTTGATAGCATGTAGAATGCTAAGAACCATAATATACATGATAGACATGATAGTTGATTCTTGAATCAATCCTGCCTTTATAAATTGTGGTACAAAAGTCAGAAATGTGATTAAGTAAATGTGTTACTTCCATGCTCCAACCATAGGATAACCTTTACACAACAGGAAGTCCCTTAAACCTCTGCATCTTCTATCATGCCCATTGCGTAATTTTACAATTTTACGTAGATCGCTCTATTTCTTTAGCATTTGTTATGGCAACTGTAAGTTAAGACAACTGTTCAAGTGTTTCCCAAATGAACCATCACATCTCACAGATCATCTCACTTGTAAACTGTACTTTACCTCTGTCTTTCATTATGTAGAAATGCTTTCCCATTGTAAACTGTACTTTACCTCTGTCTTTCATTATGTAGAAATGCTTTCCCTTTGTAAATTGAGCATGGCAAAGCAAAAGATTAGAAACTTAATACTTTATATATTATATGTTATACAGGTTGCGTTTCCTTAAATGATATTTGACATTTTGAAGAAAATAGGCAATTTGAAAATGGGTTCAAGTTTTTGAAAAATGGGCCCATACATGTGTTTTCAAAAATGAATCCGTGAGGGTTGGGAATTTTCAGAAAAAATATTTTTGCCTCTGAGCCTCTCCTTATTAATTTCCAGGTCCCTAACCCTTAACAAGAACGAGTAAATCCCTAGCTAAAACTAAATCCCAAACTAAAATTAAGTTTTACAATACCTGGAAAATTAACTTTTAATGCAATCACAGTAGCATTCAGAAAGTTTACTTTGTAAAGAGAATATCTTTCTTTTCAAGTGTGAGTTTGTTAATGGACCTTTCCAATCAGTGCACTTGATACAGGATAGTTGCATTTCATCAACCTGATTCCTTCAATAGGGGAGACCTTTGATTATTCCATTATTGTTGGGATAGTTTTGAAGCATAAAATAACTTAATCTGTCCATTTATATTAACCTAAATAAGTTGATAGATTTACGCTTTGAATCTGAATCAAACAAAGTTGTCCTGGAACTCAATCTAAACTCACAACTTTCATTGCATAGTGAAAATGTTATGAAATTATCGTAAATCGAATTATTTCGTCTTCATGAAGCTTACTTTCAATTCCAGTTGATACAATAAAAGTAATTGACAATGACAAATTAATATTGTTTTTCCATTTCACGTGGGGTGTATAAATATAGATTCAGATCCTTGAGACGTAGATAAGGTATAGATTTCTTTTCTGGTTATTTTCTAAAACAAAGACACAGTGTAGTGTGAAAATCACAAGGGAGTAAACTAATCAGAGCATCAGAAACTGCAGCGACAGGAGTACGTATTTGGTAACAGCGATCATACAAGAAAGAAAATGAATTAAACGTCCCATTGCCTACCCTATCTTGTTCCTCAATCCTTTGAGAAAAAAATTGTTTAAATGATTAATTTGCATGGTTTCCCTAGATAAAGGAATTGGATATTAGTTAATTAGAAATACACTAGGGACATTATGATATAAAATATGTATTCAAATTGCAATCCATTTAGGTTTGGTTGATTTTGTAAATTGCAAGTCAAGCAGATAAATCCCTGGCTTTAAAGAAATCAGGCATCAACACTTATTTTAACCAGGATTTCCCATGGGATAAGGAAACAGTAACCACGATTTGACATTTGACAAACTCTGTGATGCAAAACTATTGATCAGGACTTTGACAATAAGAAGGGGTGTGATTTACAATTCACCCCCTCCCTCCCCCTCCTTGTGACGGCCTAGCTAACTGTAGATTTTACAGAAATTCCTCAAGAAGAGGTTCTGAATTACAAAAAGTAAAACGTTCAATTTGTAATATATGAAATACCAGTTTTTAAGCATCTGAATATGCTAAGAAATTGTTTTCTTGTTAAGTGGTCAAGTGGTCAATACGGATGTTTTGAACCTTACCCTGTTTTATTATTAGATTTCCTCCATTTGTTTATACTGGGAAGGGTTCACTTTCATAAACATGATCTTTCTGCAATTCTATCCAGGCGTAAAAAAGTAATTTTTGGCATCTATAGCCAGATGATGGGAATGATATGAGTGGATCAATATGGACCCATTAATATCATATTCTGATAATGATATATCATATGCAAAATTAACAGTTGAAACAAGATGAACTATATGAGTGCATGAAGCCCTGATGCCCTTACATCTATATTAAATATAAAAAAATTCTTAAAATATGAGAACTTAATAAAAAATGGTAGAATTATGAAAAGAATAAACATGATCGGAGTATATTTTATTCAGGGGTTTCTAAACATTTTAGTAATAATAGGGAAATGGTTTAATCAAGCATGAAGTACTGTTGATGTCTTTTCCATGCTCTTTAGAAAGCGTAGGTTTGATAATGAAGCGATAGCGTTATGTAATCTTCATTTTACATAAGAGTATTTTGAGTAGATTGGACATTGAAATCTACTTTGTTTTCTCAATTAGACATCTTCAAGACAGGGAGATATCTTATATTGAATCCCAGGCAATTTCAACAGCCAATATATTCTAATGATTAAACGAAAAATTATACCCTCTGTAATGAAATTAAGTCATTGTGTTGCAATCCGGAACTGGACTGTTTGAACCTCGGCTTTATCAGTTTTCCTAATCTTTGTCTGGATTTCATGATAGGACTTTAGCTGCACTTAAGCAACATTGACAATGAAATGGATTTTATGCATAAAACAATATTATATATCAGATTGAATTATAAGGAAATAAGGAATTCTTGGATTATAATTACTTTTTCTCATTTTTATGTCTGCTGAATTTCACCATCTTTGTTCACTCATCTCTCATTGGTCTGAACTTAATGAAGACTGAACGTGTGAAGATGGAATTTCACTGCCTTCCCATGTATTATTATTTCACTCAGCAGATAATCTTTTTTGTCTACGGATTACCATGCTTTTGATTTCTAGGCTGTTATTATATTGTTTCTATGGATTCACAGATCATTGTTTTTATTCAGATGTTGTGATTATTTTGACTCATTATTTAATAAATGTTCTTGTAAAGTTTGAGCTGTGTACTATGCTGTCCTTAATGCCCCCCCCCCCCTTTGACAACCCACTTGATGTGGCCCCATTGATGGAGAAATCAAGGCATATTTCAAGGGGAGATATTCTACTAACTGGCAGCTGCAACATCAGTTTACATTTACTGTTAAAAGGTATGCCACAACTCATAATTCTGATTTGTTGATGGGTCAGCTGAACACATACCCTTCATAAAAATTCAACCTTGTTTACATTCTTGAAATAAAAAATTATTCTTTGAAGACAGTTTACCTATCTTGAATATTTAGTTAACAAATCACAGCCCTACATTTCTGCTTGGACACAAGATCAAATTCCCATTTTATTAAAGGCGATGAAAGTTACACTTGAAGATATGAGAATCAAAACTAAAATCATTTGAATTAATATAGTCAGAGGATAGTGTTGCTATTGAACTGATGGAGGCTCAGGGTACTGGACATGTTGTCTGTTCTTTTATGTTACTCCGCATCTACCTGAATCATGTTGATTGAAACATCATAACGTACTAGAGTATGCTCAATCAGGGTTGGAGCTACTATAGCTCTGGTAGATCTGGGACGGGGTTGTGCATTTCAAGATCCAGCCCTGTAAGGGAAGCCTAAAGTTAATTCAGAGATCAGATATATTTCTGAACTGTGATATCCTTTATAAGTTTTCTCTGATCTAACATCTGATTTATCACCATGGGATTTATTTTTATCATCAAGAGATCGAGTGCAATCAACTGACAAGTTTATAAAAAGTTCATAAAAGTTGCACTCGCACATATAATTTATTTTATGACACGGTCACATATAGAAATGATGTTTAATGCCAAAATGTACATAATTAGAATCAATTTTGATCAGTGGATGAATGGTTGTTCCTCACATTTATTTAAAAACTTTTAGATTATTTCACTGTTTAAGCACAATTGCCTGCCTTCTTTTTTTTCTCTTGCTTTAGCTCACGCTGAACACTTTTGTAACACTTATTTTCTATGTTCATCAGTAAATAGAACCATTTATCACAAATTATATGTTCTTTATTTGAGAAAATAGCACTTTTAAAACAAAATCTGACACAAGATGAACTCTAAATCGCTTCATAAATATTTATTACCCTCGTAAATAACTGTATAATATGAGAGTTAGAATAACCTTATGCTTTTTAGAAAAAGTCAATAGTTTGAGATTACTTAAATGCCATATGTGTGTTAATATATTTTAATGTAGGTTAAAGACTGTTATAAGTACATAAGTACATATTGTTAAACGTATGGCCTTGTATTAGTACTGTTTTATCTTCACAATAAGTCATTTAGTCATCAATTGTAAAAATGTCATAAATTGTAACAATGTCATCAGTTGTAACAATGTCATCAATTGTAACATTGTCACCAATTGTAACAATTTCACCAATTGTAACAATGTCATCAATTGTAACATTGTCACCAATTGTAACAATGTCATCAATTGTAACAATGTCATCGATTGTAACAATTTTACCAATTGTAACAATGTCATCAATTGTAACAATGTCATCGATTGTAACAATGTCACCAATTGTAACAATGTCACCAATTGTAACAATGTCACCAATTGTAACAATTTCACCAATTGTAACAATTTCACCAATTGTAACAATGTCATCGATTGTAACAATGTCATCGATTGTAACTATGTCACCAATTGTAACAATGTCACCAATTGTAACAATTTCACCAATTGTAACAATGTCATCAATTGTAACAATGTCACCAATTGTAACAATGTCACCAATTGTAACAATGTCACCAATTGTAACAATTTCACCAATTGTAACAATTTCACCAATTGTAACAATGTCATCGATTGTAACAATGTCATCGATTGTAACAATGTCTTCAATTGTAATTCCAGTGAGGTTGAAAGATTGTACTCTTTCTGTTGATTATCTTGATTTCAATATATTGTGTTATTTTTGTTTACTGGTATTATGCATATAAACCATGAGTTTAGTCTTGTCTGTATAAAAGAGTTTATAAAGTTCACAATTTTATTATCGCACCTTTTGGTTGCTTTATTGTGATCAGTTCTTTTGTTGTTATCAGAATATAAGATGATTGGATGATGGTATCATCTGAAAATATAACATTTTCATCAAAGAACTTAATAAGCCTGGGGGGCTAAGACTTTGTGCAAGACTACCTTGTAAAGTCCAGTACAAAAATTCAAAGTGATTTGAATACATGCTGTGTTATCTTTGAAGAAGCAATATTTCCCTTTATCCTGATTTTGAGCATGTTAATTGCTATACTATCTAAGAGATACCCCTAACATATGCTCTTGAAAGCTAATTATATCCCCAACCTTGATAAAACCCAGAAAACACAAGCTTGCAGAAAGAGAGCATCTTTATTGATAGTATATAGCATACCTTAGACAAATTGCAAAGATAACCAACATACTGCGAACTCTAGAATGCTATTAGAGGATGTCCCTCGGGTAATAATAGTAAAGCAGTGGAATTCCTTTGATTTTAAATTGCTTAATTTACATGTAGACGTGTTACTTTAGCACGTGTTACTTTATTTTAAATGCCATATTAGGTGTGCCACAATGAAACAAGTGCAAAAAGTGAAAATCCTGGTCATCGCAATTCCATCATGTACTAAGATTAAATAATCTTTTTACGTTCAATTATTCACCCATTCATCTCATATATTGACATAAGAATTATAAAAGTAAATTCTGAATCGATTGATTCAGAGTTTTGTATGTAAAGGATAATCAAGTATAACAGTACAATGATAAAATGTTAATGTGACATAACTCATTTGATTTTATTAATATGAAAATGTCTACTTACACGTCTCTGTTCACGGGTCACCAAATACAAATCTTCATCTGTCTCTGTTCACGGGTCACCAATTAATACAAATCTTCATCACTCGCTCTTTCCAATGTTAACTCTGTGTGTCATTTTTTAAATCAAGAACGTCAAAGTTGTTCATGTATTTGTGAAATTGAACTGGTTGTTCATAAACTGAATCAGTGTTTGATGAGTTACTGCCTGGATCATCCAATCCTTTGCAGGTGAAGTATCGATGTATTGTTTAATATTTTACCGCATGTTTAACCAAACTGATGCTCTTTCATTTAGTGTCTTATGAAGAGCTTATGTTCTTACCATGTCTATAGGCCACTAATGATCTCTGATCTTAAAACTATATCTGTGGCGGACCATTCATGACTTATATACTACAGTAGCTTTGTGTGAAAACTTTGGAAGCCAATTGGCTGCTGGGGAAATCCGGCAAACAATAGTGCAATGTTTTATTATTTTCTTTACAAATGCTGTCAGTAGATTCGGTACATTTCCACATTCCACATGATTTGGTCGCATTGTTGTTTCAACAGCCCTCCATTACATTTAACTTTCCATATACATTATTTACTACAAAGTTTAATTTGAAAAGTTAAGATGTAAGATGACTTACTACAAATGTAGGTAGAATGAGCATGCATGTACATGTAATGTTATAGTGATTGGTGATACATGTGATATGGGGGTGCAGCCCTCTGGTAATGATGTTTTGGGGTCTAAGTTGTCTGAAAGGTGTTCTAGATTATTTATGCTAGGTGTTCAGGAATTTAAAAATGTTCTGTATTCTTTATACAGGGTGTCCAGGAATTTAATGATGTTCTATACTGTAAAGGGTGATCGTAAAGTAAAATGAAAAGTGCTATATTCAGGATGTCTAGGAATTTAACTATCATCTTGATTTTAAACACAGGGTGTCCGGGAATTTAAATGTGTATATGGAGTGTGTCCATGGATTTAAGGATGTTTTAGATTTATTTGAAGGGTTTCTAAAAATCTTAAGGTGTTCTATATTGTATATACTGTACAGGGTGTTTAGAAATTTAAGGATCTTCCACATGGACATGGTGTCTAGGATTTAAGGAAGTTCCCTGTTATATATACAAAACCATATTCTCTCATATATATGTAATGGTAACTGTACAATAATCTGATTGAGTATGATACAAGAGAAGATCAAAGGAATTCACCTGGCTCTGAGTTTTCTCAGTGATTATTGAGATCTTGTCTTCTAATTGTGGCTTAACCTGGCTTTACCAAAGCAAACAAACAAACAAATAAACTGGCAGTTAAACTACAGTAAACAGTCTAGCAATTAGTCTGTTCATTCTCATAGACATTTAGCAATAGATATTTCTCATGTTATCTTAAAGCTTTATCTTTTGATTTTTGTTCGACACAATTCTTAAAATCGCGGATTCGGTAGTATTGAATCTCTAATAAAGATGGCGCGAAAGTTTTTCCTTATAAGGTCAAAATATTTCCCATGATGCAGTTCGCGGGGGAACAAAATTTTTCTACCTTGTTTTTCCCCGTTGGTTTAACATGGGGATTTTCATACCCATTTTTCAAGCGATATTTTCGATCGAATCTCCATGCGATCGGAGAAAACAAACTATCAGAAACAATTAGTCTTTTAATAATCTTTATATAACATATATTTTTTTTCATTTTATTGGCTCCTAACGGGGTGAAAACAATGATTGAAAATGGGAGTATATTCCGGAAGAGAAGAAGTCACGTGACTAGTCGCCATATTGGAAAAAGCAATTCCATTCGACTTTCAACACGTTCATGCCAATATTACCGCACTACAAACTGTAACATCGATGCAACAACTGAATAAAAGTACTCATCTTCATATTACATTATAGAGTTACGTTGAAAACCCACAAACAACTGAGCATTTGACCAAAGAAGACACGTCGCTATTATCTAGGTCAAGTTTAGTGGTTCGAAAGCAAATCTTACATACTCGTTTCCGAATTTTGTTGTTAATTGTATAATCTTTTATTGATTAAATCTGGTATACTGACTATTAATTCAATGACAAAGAAGAAGAATTCCGATGGTGTCATTTTTTTATTTAGCTTGCGGGTGTAAAAACAAAATTGCGTAATTAATTTGATTTAGAACTTTCGGGTCTCACAAATAGCTACACGAAATGCATCGTTGAAAAATATTGACCAATCAAATTTTGTCCTTTTTGAGTACATATATGCACCATATATGCGAACGTTCTGATTCAAAGAGCGAACAGCGAAATGGAGAATTATAATATAGTACCAGTGATGCAAAAGGGAGGCTCGAGTAAGGTGTTGAGAGGCAGTGGGCAGAGACCCAATCTGATGTCTCAAATAGACAGAAATGAATTTTTTGGAACGATTATCGCTTTAGTAGCAGGAGAGCAAATACTCACATTTCTCCTAAATATTCAACTTCTCGTCATTTTTTTGCTGGTTACCAGCTATTCCATCATCATAATATTTGTGGTTTAGTTCTAGAGTGACAGCTATGTTTTATTATATCTTGTGGTTAATGTTTTGTATGGTGTATCTAGGTGCATGCTGGGGGTTTCCCGTCTGTGCTCTCCTGGTGTGGTTTGAGAAAATGTCATTAACAGGTAGTATCCCGCAAATTTCTGAATGCTACAGCAAATGTTTGTGTTAAAATAATGCACCAAACTAGGACAAAGCTGAATGTTTCATAGTTCTATAATGACTGAAATTGAAAAAATCATTTAAACTAGGATGGGTACCTCATCTGGATTTCCAAACCTGGTGCAAGAGTTTCCGATTATTGTCCATTAATCAACTCAGGTTTGCCTTGTTGAAAGGGTTATAACATGGTTGCTCATAAAGCTATCCTAACTAATCATAAACCTGTTCTAAAGAGTTCATTTACCTTTAACATATATTCATCATTTTTGTGTACCTTTTGCTGATTGTATCATGTGTATGTTGGGACTGAAAGTTTTCTTTGCACAATTTTTTTTTGCTTTGAATACAGACCAACTGCAAGTCAATGTGTGATTTTAATTTGATTGTTATTATGTCACCATGAAGAAGTGGTAACATATTGTTATGGTGTCCGTTTTTTGTGGCGGCGGTTGCTGGTTGGCAGGTGGTGGGCGGCAGTTGGTGTCTGTAACAAATTCTTAAAACTTCCAATAACTTTAGATTTAAGATTTGACCTTCAATGACCTTCTCAAGGTCAAAGAAAGGTCAAAATCATCTACAAGTTCTCAAAAACTCATATCTGACTAAAGATTTGACCTTCTATGACATTCTTTAGGTCAAAAAAGATTTAACCTTCAATGACCTTCTCAATGTCAAAAAGGTAATTTTTCAACTTGCTTCAAATTGATCAATTTCTTTTTCAAAATCGCCTACAAGTTCTCAGAAGTTCAAATTGACCATTTTTTCAAAATCATCTACAATTTCTCAGGAGTTCAAATCTGACTTTAGATTTGACCAATTCTTTTTCAAATTCATCTATAGAGTTTTCAGAAATTCAAATCTGACTTAAGATTGAACTAATAATATTGTGAGCACCTACTGTAGGTGGTGACATTTTGTCATGTTAATGCCTTGTTATAATGTTGTTTAGTTTTTGGCTCTCATGGTGAGCTATTCTTATTGTCCACTTGTCTGCCTGTCCGTCTATCTGTCTGTCTGTCAACACATTGGCAGCTAATTCAAAATCCTCCACAGCAATTAGAACGATTTCACTTTTAAAATGTGTCTATATGAGGTTGTCAATTGTTTCGCAAGTGGCGGCTCAAAAGCTTGCCTTATTTCAAAAGGTTTTGAGCTCTTTTTTTGGTTATGACTCCACAAGTTTTCAAACCAATTCGCTTGAAATAGTACAGGTACTTTAATTTATAGGTTATCAATTAAGGCCTACACATTTCAGCAAAAGAAGTTGCAAAGATTCAAAATGGTCACAACTTTTATTGCGGAAAAATCAGGTTTTCAGTTTGTCTTTGGTCATAACAGCAAAACATGTCGCAAAAATTCAAAATGGCTGCCACAGTCTTATTGCAGAAAATCAGGCTTTAAGCTCTTTTTTTATCATAACTTCACAAGTATTCCATCAATTTGCTTAGAATTGTACAGTTACCTTAATTTCTAAGTTATCAATAATGTTTACAAGCTTCAGCAAAATATGTCGCAAAGGTTCAAAATGGCTGCCAATTTTATTGTAAAAAAATCACGTTTTTAGTTTTTTTGTCATAACTTCACAATTATTTGATCATCAATTTGCTTGAAATTGTACAGGTACCTTAATTTATGGGTTATCAATACTTTGTTTACAAGTTTAGGCAAAATATGTTGCAAATTTCAAAATGGCCGCCACTTTTATTGCATAAAAATCATGAATAAACCTACTTTTTAGTGTGATTGTGAAATTCCTCTGTTCCAATTTCATTATAGAAAATGGTATTTTCATTTCAGCTAGCCAAGTACAAAATTATTATCAACCTTTCATAATGTGCAAAAACTTAATTTATTCTAAGTTCCTACGGTGAAACATTAAACATATTGAAACTTTCCTATGTGAGCGCAGTACCCATGGTACCATTCATTTATAGATTATACTTAAATGTTTTCACCCTCTCTGTTGTGTACACTTGACTCAATGCTGGGGAGATCACCGCTGATGTCCATATGGGGATGCCACGAGGGTGCAATAAAATGGAACTACTATGCATAAAAGTTGCATATACCTGTTTGGGGGTACAATATATAGGGGTACCATAGAATTATTGCTTCAAGGTTTAATCATCTTTAATTATCCCAAGGAACAAAGTTTGTTAGGGATATAGCAAAGCCATTAGTCCATTATTCATGTATCCGTCCAATTGACTGTCCAGTAAATATCTCATATACTATAATAAAAAGACCAATTTTCATCATTTTCAGTGGAAGGTTGTAAAATATTGTATGTGTTACACAAAAAAAATGAATTCAAAATGTGTGATTATCTTAAGCTCTGATCACACCAAAGTAGATCCTATCGCATCATAAAAATTATAAAATGAGCTGTGGTTGGTATTATATCTAATATATGATGCTAGTTCTGAAATGTTTTGTTTTGATTATATACTTGGTTGTTGTCTTTGTATTGACATAGATATATCACCATCACTATCCTTTACATCTGGGCATGTCTCGTATATCTAGTTGAGAGTCATTCATAAAAATGTTTAAATCAGTACTTGACAGATAAGGTACCCTACCTTAAATATCTGAGTCACATACTTCAGGAACATGTGTCACATATTAGTCAGAGCTGGTTAAGAATCATGTTTAGTTATGTCCCTACAACTTTAGATCCGGCTATGGTGACATTTTAAGGTCTTCTTTCTCGAGTGTTACATTAATCAGTTTCTTTCATGTCAGTTATGAATCCATATCTCCATTGTTATGTGTATTTAGAAGTCTATATTAAGATATAAGTTGGGGCTTAATAGGATATTAATTTCAGATGTTTTTTAGTTCATACAGTATTAATCCTTCAAATAGAATCAGTAGAAGTGTATAAGGCATCACCTTTTGAAGTTTCATGAGTGTCAATAGGTGTATATTAGTAGAGGTATTGCAATTAAATTGAAATATTTACTAATTTTATGACATCAGTCATTGTTATAGATATTGTTTTGTGACCAGCATCAGCTTTGGCAACTGTAACAATTATTACACTTTTTGCAAAATAATGAATTTCCAGATTGATTTGAAACTTCAACGATGAAAATTTAATTGACTTTATTTTATCACAGAAATATGCACACATGCCAATGGGAAAGGACCAGAAAATTATTATAGAACACAACAAGAGAAGCAAAACAAACACCAACTATTCCGAATCATAATCTTATTTGAAAAAACAACAACAATGTATAATACCCCCTCCCCAACAATTCAAGTACAAATATCACAATTAGAGACTGTAACACCGATGGACATTTCATTCATACTTAAGTCATTACATTTTAAGTCATTAAAAACATATTCATCCACATCCAAGCCTAATTTGTGTATTATAGAATTGGATGTTTTATTCCATTTCCATACTGTGATAGATCTACCAAGTGATATTCAAATTAATTCTTCCTCCTATAGCTCTATCCTTAATACTGTAGTAGTGCAATGAACTTTAAAGGTTATTGGAGTTTGTCAATCCGTCTGCACGATCACGGAGACCCTTCTCATACTTTATTTCCCTGGTGTTGGTTGCTTGGAGTGACCAGATAGTTTGCACTTTTAACGCTCTACTTGCTTTTCCTGCTTTTCCTCCTTTTCCTCTTTTTCCTCTTTGTATGCTTAATTCCCTTTGTGGTTTGCACTTTCCCCTTTTATTGACTTTGTGTACCAATATTGATGTGGCTGAGTTGGAGTATTTTGGTAAGTGGTCCGAAAATGACTTTAAACTATACAAAATTTTTCCGGTTTATACACATGCTGTCTAAATAGTCAATTAATCCCATACCCTAACAGGTTAAACATAATTTTTAAATAAAATAAATATACATAATATGTTTTAGACTATACACCATACACTGAAGCGTTCATGGACTTGTTAATATAGTTCAGGGACCCAGTTATGTCTTATTTATTGAATCCATGCAGGGAAGGGGAGTGTTTCCATGGACTAAAACGTTAAACCCACCTATGCCCAGTCACAAGCCTGAGGAACCTGCTTTTATATCTAATGTGGATTTTTATCTTACCAAATATGACTTCAATATTAATATGGGTTAAACCTATAATAAATTAAATACTGGATATGACAAATAAATAAAATCAATTATAATATACCTACATGATGTAGATATCTAAATGTTGGTCTGAATTTATCTTTGTGGAAAGATTGTATGCTTTAGTTGCTCTTTAACAAAACATGTGGGACAGTGTATCTATATATTACAAGATGTCCGTTGATCCGTCCGTCCGTTTTCTGGCTAGATCAAAATGTTTAACCCTCAAGTCTGGACCCTGAAGAAATGAAAATGACTAACATCACAATCAAATACAAGACAACCAAGACAAAGAAAGAAGTAAAAAGACAATAAAGAAGAAAGAAGACAACGACTGAAGACACTGATGTAGCAGCAACAAATGACGTCCGTCTGTCTGTCCATGCATTCATCTATTAATCCATACATAGATCTGTGTAATAGCTCAAATACTGGTTCACTTCTTCAAACACATTTGTACCAATTGTGAATCGCCCTCATCTTAATACAGTACAACCTAATATGAATTATTCTCTAGTTTTCATTTTAAAGGTCCATAAGTCTATTGTTACATACAGAAATTCAATTCAAACATGTTTGTTTCCTTTCTCGTAACAAATAATCGTGTGGTGTCACAAATTTCATATTCAAAATTTCCCCAAAAATTGTACATGTTACTTATAAGAATGTTCAAAGCAGATTGGTCAAATCTATGACAATTCCTGTAAGCACTTCTATCTTTACTCTCTTCATCACATTTGATTCTAGAACCAACTGGGGCGATGCATTGTGCATTTAATGCACATAATAAAAACCATTGAAAGAAATGTTCATAAGCAAATTTGGTGTTGTATATTAAAAGTGCACCACATCCATATGTAGTGCGTCCTCTCATCTCTTGCTCATCTGCTGGGAGAAACTCATACATATCAGGGTGGGTCACAGCAGATATTTTATTTATGAATGTGTTGATAAAAAGCACCAGTCCATTTCCATTTTTCATTTTCTCCCATAGTGTCTCTGTTTCTCCTGTTTTGAAACGAATTGATGAGTCAACCCAGAATACACCTACTCTGTGCTCTGTCATCATCTCCTAAAAACACAATTCTTATAAATTATGTATATAATATTAATTACAAATACTCCTTAGATTTTGTTATTAATTAGAAAAAAATCATTTCAATAAATTCCAAATGAAATTGATTGTTTTCAATAAGGGAGTTGCTATATAGCTGAATAAATAGATGTTACCACTGATTTTTATTTATTATTTATTTTGTTGGCCCAGACTGCCATAGGCTTATTATGTTAAAAACCTGCAATAGTCACTTAATTTCTTGATTTATCAACTCCAATGCATGGCTTACGATGGGATGACCCTGTCAATATATATATTGTGATTAATCATGGAGATTTTGGTTGTCAAATGAATAAACCAAGGTAACATTGCATCAATGGAGATTTGGCCCACACCTTTTTTTAGAAAAGTTGAGAAAGTCATTGAAAATGATTTAGATAACATAACTTTATGTATTATATTTTACTGAATTCAAATATGCTATTAAAAAGGAGGTTTGATATGCAAATCTCTTAAAATCCCCATAAAAACAATAAACTAGATTTCTATAAAAAAAAGTCCTCTGTTGAAAGGCATCAGGATAAAAAATTATTATATGTACATGTATATGGGTTCAAGAGATAGTGCAAAGGTTCTGCACATTACCTTGATTATGAGTGGCTTAAAGGCATAGGTCTTTATAATGGAGACATGTGGTGGATAAGCCTCAAAGTCAAACTGCCTGTACTTCACTCTACACATTGTTTTAATCTTTGCCACATTCTCATCTTCAAGGCCAATGTCATAGTAATAAATGTCTCGGTCAGGATAATATGTCTGTATGCCACCTATCAGTTCCAAGCTCTCATTAAAATGATTCCTTGATGATGCTGTTACGAATACAAAATTCTGAAGCATTTCTTCTGACAGCTCAACAAATGAAGATTCTGGTGGAGGGATTTGGAGTCTTTGAAGCATCTCTTCTGTGGCTTCCAGTGGTCTCTTTGCTCTGAAGTGTTGGTCATATAGATTATTTGTATATACAAACAGTCTTCTCTTTTGTGTCACCTGATCTGAATATGTTGCATTCCCATCACTGTGAATGAGACTCCTTCCAACAATAAGCTTAAAATAAAGAATATCAGTCCAGTTTGATAAAACTATGTGCATACTTTGAAGTTTGGTCCCAGAGGATTGGGATTATGATATTTTATAAAGAGTACCATCTAAATCTACATGTTTTAAACATTTTTTTTTTTAACATATTATTTATTTCCTTCATAATCAAAAAAATACACAAAATATCTACTACCAATCGCCATAGGCATTCTAGGTAGTTTAAATTACAATAGAGGATTAATTACAGTAATCATAGATGGTTTATTGGTAATGTGAGAGGTTGGGAGGGAGGGGGGGGGGGTTGTCACAAGATACAAATGAGAAAAACATTAATTTGATGGAAACTTATAACAGGCCTGTACAAATTGCATCACTATATCTATCAGGATTTTCTGAGAATCAATAGTGAGTTCATTTTCATAAATTAAGTATTTGACCTGTTCTGTCTTACTAGAAATAAGTTGAGTATCAAACAATAAATTTTGTTCACGAAGTGCAGTCATCATTTTATTACGTTCATGGGTATGGCGAGGGCAGGTTAGAATGAAATGCTTTGTGTCTTCAGTAGAGCCGCAGAGGCATTTGTTGTCAATTATTCCAGTAAAATTATGAGTTTTAAACATCACTGCCTCTTACATAATGCATCGATTAAAATGAATACATATGAAATAGTTTGAAGGCCATATACTTATTAATGGGCTTAATCAGATTGTGACCCTCCTGGTAAAGAAATTCACAACTAGTTAAAGTAAATAAGTTAACAAGTTGTAATAGCAAAATTTGCGTATTCTAATCCAGGATTGAGCCAGAATTGTTCCAATTTGAAGTCAGATGTTCTGTGTCAAACCATTTTAAAAAACTTCATCCGGAAAATATAATTGTGTCATAAGAGAAAATAAAAATTGTATGTTTTGCATTAACATGTACTTATTATTGAAAGGCAAATTGTTCAAGGGGAATGGATCAAAAGAGCTGAATAAAAAAAAATTTGCAAATTGAAATTTATTTTTCAGTTTTCCAATATTTTTAATATGTATTGGATGTGTTTTTTTTTCAAGTGAGAAAATTATGCAGAGAAGTTAAATTCTGTAGCTTCTTGGCTTACCTTGTAATTGTTCATCATAAGATGCATGATAATAATTCCGAAAATTCCTATGGTGACGAACAATTTTAAAATATTTTTATACCTAACTTTACAGTAAAAATAAGACAACATCATATATTATGTAGGTATCTTTTGTAAGTAAACTATGAAAATAGGGCACATTTATCTTTGTTTAATGTTATGACTTTGACATAACTATAAAGCCTCAAACCATTATTGAGACTTGCATTGCATATAGGCATGTAACACTCTTGGGTCATAATAAAAACAATAAAACAAAAAAGTCTGGGAAGTGTCTGTCTGAATGGTGATTCTGAACCAAGGTAAAATATGAGATCTATAAACACCAAAACATTAATATTTCTGATGGGATAAATTAAGGTATAAAATTTTCTAAAATTAGGTATTAGAGGTCTCAAAAATAAAGTACAGGAATTTTCATTTCCTGAATAAACCTTCTACCAACTAGAAGTCTTTCTCAATGGAAATACAGTACGGGCCAACCATGTTTAAACGTTAATCATGATACCATGGTTTACCATGGTCTATCATGATCGGCAATGAAATTACCACCAACTCTGACCATGGTGGCAATGATGTTTTTTGGTCAATTTCTGACCATGGTATACCATGTTATATCATGTTATATCATGTTTCATGGTATTTCATGTTCAAAGTTAACCATCAAATACCATGGTATTATCATGGTATTTCATTGCAATGTTCCTGACCATCATGTACCATGGTATTACCATGGTATATCATGGATGATGGCATTTCATGGCATTTCATTGTAAGATGTGACAATCAAATACCATGGTATTTCAATGCCATGTTCCTGACCATCATTTACCATGGTATTACCATGGTATATCATGGTTGATGGCATTTCATTGTAAGATGTGACAATCGAATACCATGGTCATAACATGGTATTTTATTGCCATGTTCCTGACCATCATTTACCATGGTATTACCATTATATATCATGGTTGATAGTATTTTATTGTACGATGTGACAATCAAATGCCATGGTCATACCATGATATTTCATTGTAATGTACCTGACCATCATTTATCATGGTTGATGACATTTCATGGTCGAGAGCTTTGACCATGATGTCATTGCATTTGATGGTTTCTGACCATGAAATACTGCGAAACGGCAGTATCTTTTCAATGGAAATCTCGCGCTGTTAACCATGAAATGCAATAGTGCCATTTAAAGATCATGATCGGCCATGGTATTACCATGGTATTTCATTGCATTTCATGGCCACATACCATGGTATGCCATGGTATGACCATGGTCCATTTCAACATGGAAAGATGTAGGTGTAGAAGTCTTTCTCAATGGAAATACAGTACAGGCCAAAGGTGTAGGAATTTTCATTTCCTGAATAAACCCTCTTCCTACTAGAAGTCTTTCTCAATGGAAATACAGTACAGGCCAAAGGTGTAGAAATTTTCATTTCCTGAATAAACCCTCTTCCCACTAGAAGTCTTTCTCAATGGAAATACAGTACAGGCCAAAAGTGTAGGAATTTTCAGTTCCTGAATAAACCTTCTACCCACTAGAAGTCCTTCTTAGACTATTGGAGGTCAGCTGAAGTCATTTAAATTAGGCAACAAACAAATAATATTTGCAGAAGAGCTTGATTCAGTTGTGTCTCTAGCCCCATTGGAAAGCAATGATGAGTGACCATTTATTATAGATTATTGTGTTAGTGTTTTATGAAACAAAATATTTAAAAGTATGTTCTTACTTCCCAAGAAATATTTTTTGGAGTACATCATACTGTAGGTACATGTAGGTGCTGTAATATTTCATAAATAATGGGTACATAATGATTAATCATGTGTGTGCCTGCCTGGTGCGTGCCTGCTCACCTGTGAGACTTGTTTTCTCTTTTCCTACACCTGTTATGTGATCTTTTTCTTGGTGGTTGTCTTTTAAAATGTCAGTACACATGTATATGTAATCTATATTGTGAAAATTAGGAGATTTCAAAAAACAACCAGGTTTGAGATATCATTCTTTAAGAAATGGTAATAGTGTAATACATGCTTTAAATTATTGCAATTACCATTTATATATAGTAAACACCAGAGCCTAATCTTTAATTATTGTCTGATCTTGTCAGTAAGAATATCAACACTACTCTACACTACACTACAATTCTAGCTAAAGCACCTGACATTCATTTCCCACATAAACACCCATAAAATGCTTCATTTGAGATCAGATTTCACCACTATGAAAATATGAATCATTTGTAGTAGTCAAACGTTTGATTTCAGGGTAGGACTGAGTTATGTTATGTTTTAGAATTGTATAAGAAAAGAAGTAATATAGATAAAACCTTGACTTAATGTTTGAACTTTTCCTGTCTAAAAGCTTTAGATAAACAATATGTGTGACTACAGAATAAATGGTATACAAAAGTGATTGCTAATAAATAAATTGAAAGTGAATATTCTAGAATATTGACACCATAGGGGTTAATCCGTACTCTCACTTTGTCTGATATATTTTGAATTACGACAGACTGCTGTTCAGGTGCTTCCCCTCACTTGTTTCCTTGTTTTGCACTTTTAAGTCTTTTGTTTTGTAATTATTATGTGCACTAAGTTGCACTTTGAGGGCTCATATTTCATTCTCAACATAAAGTCAATGAGATAGGAAACTCCAAATATCCCAAAAATGATCTAGCATACAAAGAAACGTGAGTGTCTCCCCCTATCCCTTAGATATTATGAAGAAGTTCTTATTCTATTAAGAAACCCATTTGGTATGAATGAAGATAAACGTGGTTATAGTTCTTTTAAGTACAGTTATTATTTCCTCAGCTTGATTTTCTGACATTGAGCTATTGTGAAGTGAAATTGAACTGAAGGTGTTTCAAATATTTTTAGGATGGTGAAAGTTCACAAAATGTTAATTCAGAGGTCTTAAATCACTTGCTGATTGGTTAAAAAGGTATTTTACAAGAAAAGAATGAAAAGAAAAATATTCATCAATTGAATCTGTAATATTATATTAATGAAAACATACGTTCAGTATTGAAGTCGTATTATTATAGCATAAGGTGATGATATTGTCAGATTTTATGCTGTTTTAGAAGTGAAAGATGTTAAATTATGCATGCCGTTTCTTTTCAATGCAATAAGACACATAGTTGAGAATTAGAACAGTTGTTTAAAGATACAATTTGAACTAATTGAATGAAGAAATGACAAATAAATTTAATAAGTTAAAAGATTTTTGAAATTGTATTAATGGAGAACTGGCCCACACTTTTCTAGAAATGTTGACAAAGTCAATAAAAATCGGACTTAGTTAACGTGACAAAGTAAGTGATAGGTTGTTAACATGACAAGTATAGTCAGAAGTTGTTAACATGGCAGATGTAGTCAGAGGTTGCCAATGTGACAGATGTAGTCAGAGGTTATTAACATGACAAGGTATAGTCAGAAGTTGTTAATATGACTGATTTTGACAGTAGCTACAAAATCACTGAGTACCTTAAGATCAAGGTATCTCCCTGTATTGCATCATTCATCTAAGGGCTTCATTTATTCTTCAATTCAGGAAAGAAGTGAAATTGGACCCTTGGACTATTTGATAATCTATAGATGCACTTCTTTTATAGATTTTAATTTATCAGAGACACTTCATGTATCTATTCCAAAGGATAGTACATGTATTAAGACTGGATCCCACAATGGCTTTTTGATTTTTACTACCTTGCACTGATATTACAACAAGAACTGAACTGAACCATTTTGTTGTTAATTCTATGCTTTATACTTTTGAATATTTTGAATGATGATGAATAATCAACTTTAGATGAAATCGCAAGCTTTTACATTAAAAGCTTTGAGACATGTGTACCCCTGTGTATATAATGTATACGTTGCTTTTAAAGAAAATGAGATGAACAGAGAAACCTCCAGGCATAAGAGGAATCTTGTGACAAGATAAATCCATATATTTGCAATAAAACATTTTGATGTTATGTCTAATTTGTGCTTAATTTCTCTTTATATAGCAGTATATGTCAAGATAATTATATTTTACTGCTCCCAATTGGGATGTAAGGCATTATCAACAGTTGTATGCTAAATACAACAAAAGATAGAAAAATTATTTCTCCTAGATGCTATTGATAATGCTGCATTTACATCTTACCCTGCATGTAAAATGCTTCAATGACAAAAATATACCTTCTTTCTAAAAGGTACTAGGTACTAAGGCTTTCTAAATGTAAAGTGCTTATAGAAGTTAATACTTATATAAGTGTTTATATTAGTAATTGATTCCCTGAAATATATAAAAGTCAGAAAATCTGGAATTTAATTAAGGTTCAGAGAGGAGAATAAATGGCACAATTAGGCCAAGTAGGAAAAATAGTGTCTTGTTTGTTTGTCAACAGCAAAAGGTGGCAAAATCAACAAAAAGGTCTATTATTTTTAGCTATTAAGTATGAAAATTTACATGGTTTTAGAATTAAAATACTCTTTCATACAATAAAATCCTGATGCAAGAATTTATTCCTGGTCTAAGGATGAAACTTGAAATACAGGCATACATAGCTGTCCTTACCGTGACCATAGGTTTTATTTTGACTTTATCCAGACACTAATCCTTTTGGCTAGAATATAAGAGAAATAAATGGTATAACTCCCATTACTCCAGACAGATGAATGTAGCCAATGCTCAAAGGGGCAAGTCAGCTTTACATTTGAGGGATGGCTTTTAAAGCTTTCTCATTCATTAGACCAGTCTCATTTTGTCCATATTTCTTTCTTCAGATTTATTTTCAAAATATCGAATGCTTAGAATACAAAACTGGAAAAATTATCTGTTCTCCAAGCCATGATGGACCTGGCAACAAAATGAAATATATGAACATTTTATTAATACTATGGATAATTCCTAGTTCATAACATTAACTCTATTTCCTCTAAGGCTGAACTAGCAAATGATGATTGTGTTTATAGTATATGTGTACCTTCCTTTATGATGTTTCATTGGAATTTTAATATTTATTATTAATATAACATTTATTCATCATGTATGTCTGTTAAATTATTAATACTGATTCAATTTTTGTCCATACTCTTCACTTTTTAAAACTTTTCATTCATTGACCATTGCCATGCCATGAGCTAGCCTTTGATGATTACATAATGGTGGTATGACAGGAGGCTTTGACTCATGTAAAAATACTTATGCTCAAATTGTTCTTCGATGTTAGGTAGAGGCAGTCCTTGAAATCAAATGGGCAAGAGGAGAGTGGGTCCAAAAAAAATTGAAAAGGTTTGAGAAAATTGAGAAATGTTTTTTTTCTGAATTAGGCCCAAAATTAAAAAAATGATGCCCCAAAATGTCATATCAGTTTGTTGTATATACAATTCTTCTGTTGCCAAGTTTAAGGGCCCTCCAACCAAGTCCACCAATGCAAGGGTTGATTTCCTTCAGCAAATGAAGCTGATGAATTTCCAGCATATAAAGAGAACTGGATCAACAAGTTTGAGAAAGTTCTAACTACACATGTTCTATAACATCTACTTTATAAAAACACAATTTTATAGGCATTAATGATGGTTTCTCTAAACAAATTTCCTTGTTATGGCTTCATAAAGGTCCACAATGCTGATGTTACACACAGAAGTTTAATTCAAACTTGTTTTCTGTTTCCCCTCTTATAACAGAGAGCTTTTTAGTGTCACAAATTTCAGCCTGAAAACTTCCCTGAAAATTGTACATGTTACTTATGAGAATGTTCAAAGCAGATTGGTCAAATCTATGACAATTCCGATAAGCACTTATATCTTTTTGCTTTTCATCACATTGTTTTTTGGAACCATCTGGTTTAATGCATTCTGCATTTAATGCACACAACACAAACCATTTGAAGAAATGTTCATAAGCAAATTTGGTGTTGTATATTAAAAGTGCACCACATCCATATTCATTGCGTCTTCTCATCTCTTGCTCATCTGCTGGGAGAAACTCATACATATCAATGTGGGTCACAGCATATATTCGATTTGTAAATTTATTGATAAAAAGTACCAGTCCATTTCCATTTTTCATTTTCTTCCATAGTGTCTCTGTTCCCCCTGTTTTAATACGAATTGAGGCATCAACCCAGAATACACCTACTCTGTGCTCTGTCATCATCTCCTAAATATATAAAGCATAACTCCCTAAATACATATACGAGTATGTACAATATGACAAAAATCTTAAATAATATATAACTTCTGCATAATTAAACAAGAAATATCACTTTCTTGTTTTAACAGATTCTAAATGATATTGATCATTTCCAATTGAATGGCATATTGATACAAAATTATGTACCAGAGGTACTGTACCTTGATTATCAGTGGTTTAAAGGCATAGGTTTTTATAATGGAGACATGTGGGGGATAAGCCTCAAAGTCAAACTGCCTGTACTTCACTCTACACATTGTTTTAATCTTTGCCACATTCTCATCTTCAAGGCCAATGTCATAGTAATAAATGTCTCGGTCATGATGGACCTGGCAACAAAATGAAAAAAATGAATTTTATTAATCATATGGATAATTCGTAGTTCATAACATTCACTCTATTTCCTCAGTCTCTACTTTACAAATCATCTATGGCTGAACTAGCATATGATGATTGTGTTTATAGAATACATGTACCTTCCTCTATGATATTTCATTGGAATTTTTATATTTCTTAACAATGTAACATTTATTCATCATCTATGTCTGTTTAATTTTTAATACTAATTCAATTTTTGTACTATACTCTTCAGTTTTTAAAACTTTTCATTCATTGACCATTGCCATGAGCTAGCCTTTGATGATTACATAATGGTGATATGACAGGAGGCTTTGACTCATGTAAAAAATACTTATGCTCAAATTGTTCTTCGATGTAAGGTAGAGGCAGTCCTTGAAATCAAATGGGCAAGAGGAGAGTGGGTCCAAAAAAAATTGAAAAGGTTTGAGAAAATTGAGAAATGTTTTTTTTCTGAATTAGGCCCAAAATTAAAAAAATGATGCCCCAAAATGTCATATCAGTTTTTTGTATATACAATTCTTCTGTTGCCAAGTTTAAGGGCCCTCCAACCAAGTCCACCAATGCAAGGGTTGATTTCCTTCAGCAAATGAAGCTGATGAATTTCCAGCATATAAAGAGAACTGGATCAACAAGTTTGAGAAAGTTCTAACTACACATGTTCTATAACATCTACTTTATAAAAACACAATTTTATAGGCATTAATGATGGTTTCTCTAAACAAATTTCCTTGTTATGGCTTCATAAAGGTCCACAATGCTGATGTTACACACAGAAGTTTAATTCAAACTTGTTTTCTGTTTCCCCTCTTATAACAGAGAGCTTTTTAGTGTCACAAATTTCAGCCTGAAAACTTCCCTGAAAATTGTACATGTTGCTAATGAGAATGTTCAAAGCAGATTGGTCAAATCTATGACAATTCCGATAAGCACTTATATCTTTTTGCTTTTCGTCACATTGTTTTTTAGAACCATCTGGTATAATGCATTGTGCATTTAATGCACATAACACAAAAAAGTGCACCACATCCATATGTATTGCGTCTTCTCATCTCTTGCTCATCTGCTTGGAGAAACTCATACATATCAGGGTGGGTCACAGCATATATTCGATTTGTAAATTTATTAATAAAAAGTACCAGTCCATTTCCGTTTTTCATTTTCATCCATAGTGTCTCTGTTCCCCCTGTTTTAATACGAATTGAGGCATCAACCCAGAATACACCCACTCTGTGCTCTGTCATCATCTCCTAAATATATAAAGCATAACTCCCTTAATACATATATGTACAATATGACAAAAATCTTAAATAATATATAACTTCTGCATAATTAAACAAGAAATATCACTTTCTTATTTCAACAGATTCTGAATGATATTGATCATTTCCAATTGAATGGCATCTTGATACAAAATTATGTGCCAGAGGTACTGTACCTTGATTATGAGTGGCTTAAAGGCATAGGTCTTTATAATGGAGACATGTGGTGGATACGCCTCAAAGTCAAACTGCCTGTACTTCACTCTACACATTGTTTTAATCTTTGCCACATTCTCATCTTCAAGGCCAATGTCATAGTAATAAATGTCTCGGTCAGGATAATAGGTCTGTATGCTACCTATCAGATCCAAACTCTCATTAAAATGATTCCTTGATGATGCTGTTACGAATACAAAATTCTGAAGCATTTCTTCTGACAGCTCAACAAATGAAGATTTTGGTGGAGGGATTTGGAGTCTTTGAAGCATCTCTTCTGTGGCTTCCAGTGGTCTCTTTGCTCTGAAGTGTTGGTCATATAGATTATTTGTATATACAAACAGTCTTCTCTTTTGTGTCACCTGATCTGAATATGTTGCATTCCCATCACTGTGAATGAGACTCCTTCCAATACCAACAGTAAGCTTAAAATATATAAATGGTACATATATACTCTACGTACATATAGCATATAGTGCATTACTTCTGGGACAACCCTCGTATATTAGTTTTTTGGGCCTTTTGTTTGCAAAATTACTATTGACATATGCTACTTTCTTTTGAATCACTGTATACTGGAATTGTGAGCTTGGAATATTTATAAAATTTTTGTCTCACAATATAATTTTAAAGCTAGTTTAATTTAAGCAGCATTGTGAAGAAATGCCTTCCAAATATTAAAAGATACTTGTATACAAAAATATATATCACTGTGTTCTCAAATTTTCTATCTAAAAGATGTAAAAATTTATAATAAAATAAATGAACATGAATACTATTTTGTCATTCTAGTTCTAAATGAACATGAATAAATTCTATGGCTATTCATTTATTTTTACCTACCATTAGACGCTTGATAATAATTCCAGAAATTCCTATTGCAATGAGCAACTTTGAAATGTTTGTAAACCTCAAGTGACAATAAACATTGGAGAACATCTTATAATTACATGTACTAATTCTAGTTATATGTATATGTAGTGGTAAACTAACCTTTTAACTGTTATAGAAGAAGCCCCAGGTTATAGACCCATTACTATATCAATGTAGGTTTAATGCCTTATCTTATCGCACTTCTTATCGCACTTTAATGTAAAAAATCAAATAACTCAAATTGACACTTCATCTAACTAATGTATTCAACACCATCTCTCGTTGGAAATCCAAAATAACCCCAACAATGGGCCTTATACGACTTTGAATGCCGAAATCTTGACCTCTCGTTTCGAGATTCATCTTCTATTCCTCAACTTTAGCGAACGGCACTTTTTTTCTGAATTAACGAACCGTTAAAAAACCGAACATCAGAGTTTTCGAACCGAACGTACCGACCGAGGCCCTAGAACCGCGGAGCACCACTAAATAGTACTACAAAAATAGAAACAAAGGGAAATAGGAAAACAAACCACCAATATCCCAAAACACAAACGACAAAGCATTAAGGCAAGGGCCTATCATAGATAGTTTGTCATTAATGATAACATACTTGTATTTGTGACTTTTTTCAGCAACCTTACTAAATGATAAGCAAACCATTCTTAGGTAGGCTGATAGTCCACTGAATGCCAATTGGAACAATTTGTAATGTGAACATTTGGCTCTATACCACATCCACATACTAGCTGTTGTTTGTTTGTTTTGTCATTTAAAATTGGTTGTTGCAGTTGTTTATTTTTTGTTTCTATGCTGATAATGCTTTATATGCCACAACAAGGAAGCCATATGAGGATGTTTCAACTCATGTTCAAATTCAACATTTACTCACTTTTGATTTATACAGCGTTGATATAGAGAACAATGTCCAGAGTATATTCTTGATACAAAACAATATACAGCCAGCAAGAGGCATTATGTTGTACACATTTGTACTACTGGTCCATATTTCAAAGCCAACTTAGACATTTCATCAATGTAAACTATATCCAAGTGTAATGGTACCTTGTTTCCTGCAGAATTCTCTCTTTTACTGAGATTTATTTTCTTACTATTGGATGATTAGAATACAAATTTGGAAATATTGTCTGTTTGCAACCTTTTGTGGTCTCAAAAGGTCAGAGCATTGGTTTATTTATTGGCCAATCTTTACTAAATTATGGACATGGGGACACTGTTAAATGTACACTTAGCTGCAACTAAAATGAAATATGAACATTTTATTAATCCCATGGATAATATTAAAGAAGTCCATAACATTCACTCTATTTCCTCAGTCTCTACACATCATCTGTGGCTGAACAAGTATGTGATGGTCATGTTGATAACATAGTTTTTCTCTATCTTATTTAAATGAAATGTGCTATTTATGTCATTTATGTATATTGCTCATTGTGTATCTAATTTTTGCACTCTCAGTTTATGGCATGTCATTTTATTAGTGATATTTCATTTGTGACCAAAGCGTTGGTTTCAAGGTCCTTAAATCATTCATGGATCACTGTGTTTAGATGAAACAATTGTTCATTTTCTCTATGGTATACCTTATGAGACAATGAAGCATAACGTTGCTCTAACAACTATCATCTATCAAAAATTAAACGAATCCTGTGAGTATTGATATTTTACTGACACAGTTTCATCCAGTTGAATGGCTCTCACCATTGTGTCAACATGCTCTAGACAAGCTTGGAGAATTCCCGAGTTATATATCTTGGTATTGCAAGATTTTTAGAGATGCAAAAAGTCAATTACATGCAATTAGATTGTCAATTTGGTGTAGATTTGGATAAATTACTTGTCAGTTATGAGTTGGCCTTTGACAGTTATATGATAGGGATATGACAGGGGGATTTGATTTATGTAAAATCACTATGATTACACACACATTGGCCTTATGTGAAACTGAATCACGGTTGTAGAATGATGCTATGCAACAGTGACGCTAAGATCCCCTTCTGGCAAATGACATTTTGGTGAATTTCCAGCATGCAGAAAACTCAGCAACTTTGAGGAAATTTTCAACCTTGAAAACTATCAATTCAACTCCTTGCCAACTATCAATGCAAAATATCACATTCATAATCAAGGGGAGTAAATCATATTGATATATAGAATATAAGAGGGAGGGGTGACTTTCTCCCCATGTTCATGTGTACATTTTACGGAGCTTTTCA
Source organism: Owenia fusiformis (assembly GCA_903813345.2). Classification (NCBI taxonomy): domain Eukaryota; kingdom Metazoa; phylum Annelida; class Polychaeta; order Sabellida; family Oweniidae; genus Owenia; species Owenia fusiformis. The sequence goes on from CAIIXF020000001.1 coordinate 36,370,667, forward strand.
AATATTTTTTCAGGACTTGTCAAGAAGAATGAGCTTAACATTTGCACAATTTATTAATCCATCAGAATCCAATGAACTTTAAGAAAATCTCTTGTAAAAGGTCATATCTCCCTGACTACATTATTATACTTCATTGAATTTAATCAACCTGACATTTTAGAATACCTTATGCATTATTGAAATTGAAGTAGTTGGGTTAAATTCCTACTCTTTAGAATTTTGATAGCTATTAGGGTTAATAGGGCTTCATTTTTTGGTTTGATATAATTACAATTTCTTTGTTAATCATGATTCTGTTGTAAATCTCCATTATACAGGCCTGTCAACTGTCCCGCAATTTGCGTATTTGTCACGCATTTGCTGAAGAATTTGAAGTCACGCCAGTTATTTTTGCGTGACAGAAAATGTCACGCAAATACGCATTTTACCTGGTAATTGTCAAGCAAAAATATTTATGTAGAAATTTTTTTTAAAAAGATCGTCTTCACAGCAAAAATACGAACGCCGGAAAAAAATGTATGCATTTCGTTCGGACTTTTCACGCGAATTGCATATATGTCACGCATTCCCTTCGAAATTTTTCGTACCTTTTTCAGATTTGGACAAAGGTGTCCACATTTTGAGGGGAGGTGTTCAACATTTCCAAGTCACTCATGTTAGGTGTTCCCAAGTTGACAGGCCTGATTATATATACAATCATTATCCCACCGAACGAAGTTTGTGAGGGATATAGGAAAGCCGTCCGTCCGTCCGTCTGTTTGTCCGGGCGATCACTCAAATACCGTTTCACGGATTTGATTCAAATTTTATAGACTTATGCCTTATGGGTGTAGGACCTCTGCTCGAGAAGGAATTTTCAATATGGCCATTGAATTCAAAATGGCCGCCATTTTTCGTAAAAAATGTAATCTTTAATAACTCAAATACTAGTTTGCGGATTTGGTTCAAATTTTATATGCTGATGCCTAGGGACACAGTAGATATGTTCGAGTAAAAATTTTCAAGATGGCGGCTAGATTTCAAAATGGAGGCCTTTTTTCGTAAAAAAACTTAATCTTTGATAACTCAAATACCAGTGAACGGATTTGGCTCAAATTTTATATGATAATGCCTAGGAACACAATAGATCTGTTCAAGAAAGAATTTCCAAGATGGCGGCTTGATATTCAAAATGGCGGCCATTTTTCGTAAAAAAAAGGTAATCTTTGATAACTCAAATACCAGTGAACGGATTTGGCTCAAATTTTATATGATAATGCCTAGGGACACAATAGATCTGTTCAAGAAAGAATTTTCAAGATGGCGGCTTGATATTCAAAATGGCGGCCATTTTTCGTAAAAAAGGTAATCTTTGATAACTCAAATACCAGTGACACAGGCTGGTATCGAAATATTTGTCCGCTGTGACGGAGCATGCTATTTCTCATAAAAACACCAAGAATACTTCACGATTTATTTTTTAACTTATATGTTTCGTTATACCAAAGAAAATAACTTACTCCATGCAATGGATATATCATTTTCTGGTAACTTTCACTTCTGTTTGAAGTCCAATTACGCTGGGAAGAAAAGCTATTGAAAATGGCGTCGGAGTATCATACTTCAAAATGTACCATTTCTTGTTTAACTTTCTAATGGCATGATATAGTGACACAATAATATTTATACATGGTTTCAGCATTACTATGAAAGTATAAATGAGATGGTGATGTATTTGGTCTTTTTAAGTCTTTATGCAAAAATAATGTTTAATTTTTTTGTCCGCTGTGACGGAGCAGTTGCAAATGTAAACTGTGAAAATGCTCCGTCATAGCGGATAAAAAATATTAGAATTATTTTTTATAAAAAAATTTAAAAGCCCTAATGCATTAACATCTCATTAATACATTCAGAGCTATGCTGAAAACATATTTTAATATTATCGTGTCACTATATCATGCCATTAAAAGGAAATGGTACATTTTGGAGTTTGATACTCTGGCGCCGTTTTCAATAGCGTTTACTCCTAACGTTATTGGACTTCAAACAGAAGTGAAGGTTATCCTCAAATGATATATCCATTGCATGGAGTAAGTAATGTTCTTTGATGTAACGAAACATATGAGTTAAAAAATAAAATGTGAAGCATTCTTAGTGTTTTTATGAAAAATAGCATGCTCCGTCACAGCGGACAAATCTTTCGATACCAGCCTGCGAGTGAACGGATTTGGCTCAAATTTTATATGATGATGCCTAGGGACAAAGGAGATCTGTTCGAGAAAGAATTTTTCTCGAATTCAAATTTTATATGCTGATGCCTAGAAACACAGTAGCTCTGTTCGAGAAAATTTTTTTAAGATGGCGGCTGATCTTCAGAATGGCTGCCATTTTTCATTTTCATTTTCGTAATCTTTGGTAACTCAACTGCGGTTCGGTGGGATCTGCTACTCCGTGGAGTTGCTGTTTTTTTAGTTGATATCATAATGTAAACATGCTATTGTATCAAATAAAAACCAGATGACCCTTTTCAATCACTCAAATTCTCAAATACTGCGTCAGATTGGTTAATTGGCTAAGATCGAAAGCCTTCAAAAAGTTTGTATTGTTTCTGAAGCATTACTTTATTGCAGCCCTTCGCATATTTAGAAATAACACTTTGAGCTAACCTTTAGTTGTGAGGGAATCTAACCAATCTTAATTACTATATTGCATTTTCTGCTTAAAAATATTGACTAAAGGGAGCATTTAAAAAACTAAGTAAGGAGTGCGGCAAAAGCATGCCCCCTTTGTCTTGATCTTCCGCAAACAGCAGATAAGATGGGGTCTGGTAAACCAGAATGATGGTAAGGTGATGGAGATCTACAGGGTATCCCAAAAAAAGGAAACGGAGATTAAATTGCTAATTTCTCAAAGATGAATAATGTTAGGGAAAATTTGCAGGTACCATCATTTGCGTCATTATGTCCATTTTCATATGGTACCAAGATGTTCTATTTTCCTCCACAGATGAATGAGCAATGAGGGATTTAAGTGGCCATGTCAGAAATGGGTCCTACTTTCAGCCAAGTCAATTCACTATCATAACATAAAGTAACAACAAACTTCAGGATATTACTCTTTTACTCATTTGTTCCAAATAAAGTTACACATATCATATTTAACACCCCTTTTAAATCCCAATGTCCATTTGAAGTTGTTTTAACCCCAGTGTCCTTCAACATGGCTCCCATTCCTTTCAATGCAAATGTCTCCCCTAGATCTCATCGCACATACTGCATCCCTGATGATGCCTCTCTGTCCCATTAGATCCTTCGCTGCTGCAACAATCCTGGTCCTTAAATCATCAATGTCTCTTGGTAATGTTGTGTAGACTTTATCCTTGAGATAACCCCAAATAACCATCCTGGCATATCCCTCATTAAGTTCAGTCATTCATGAAAGAAAAAGTGGCACAAACCCATTTCTGGCATGGTCACTCCAATCCCTTAGAAATCAGTCATCTGTGAAGGAAAATGGAAAACTTTGGTATCATAAGAAAGAAGACATCATAACCTAGCGGTTAGAAGTTTTCCTATTATTATTCATATTTGAGAAATAAGCAATTACATCCCGGTTTCCTTTTTTGAGACACTTTGTAGTGTACTGTATTGCTGCAAACTTAGAACATATAGCTTTACAATGGTTACAATGGTTTATTTAAGCTTATATTTAGATCATTAATGCTTCTGTGAATACCTACAAATAAAAGACAAGATAAATCTACATGCTGAAAAAATTAAAGGCCATTAAATCATGTGTCTTTATGATGATATATCTTATCCTTATTTTTACCTATGCATTATATATCTCACAATCACTCTGATTTACCAGAACTTTGCTTTGAGCTAGGCATTGAAGGAAATTGTAGAAGTTTTGCTTATCACAATGTCACCATGTAGATAATAAAAAAGCATTTGGATGATCACAAAATAATTTAGATCCCTATTTCCAAGATGTATACCCTTTTTAAGAGCTTCTCTGGTATACAGTATATCACTAGCCTCTGGGCTTCTGAGAGATGTTAAAGTATGAGTATGAAGTTTGAAATTAGAAATACTAAGATACACTGTATCTAGTTACATTAGATATGTTATATGTTGCATTATTTTGATTAAAACGTTTATTGCCTGGGATCTGTAGTAAATATATCCATATTATCCTTTCTATTATTAGCTATATAAGGGTTATGTACCGCGAGGTTTGGGATACAGGGTTTATCTCAAGGAAAATATGTATATATCCCGAGGGACCGCAGAGACATATTTCCCAAGGGATACACCCTGTATCCAAAACCGACCATACATTTCAGGTGTATTCCATACCTACTATGGTTCTAGGTATATTCTGATATATCAATATTTTCTTATAAAGTTCCAAAATTCAAAAATACACATTTTTTTAGTCTTAGCAGATCAATGAATTAATAAAGTATACAACGTTCCTAAGTTTGAAATATAATTATCCCACCGAACGATGTTTGAGGGGATTTAGAGAAGCCGTCTGATGGGTTTAAACCTATAATGTATTAAATACTGGATATGACAAGTAAATAAAATCAATTATAATCTACCTATAAGATGTAGATATCCAAATGTTGGTCTGAATTTATCTTTGTGGAAAGATTGTATGCTTCAGTTGCTCTTTAACAAAACATGTGGGACAGTGTATCTATATATTACAAGATGTCCGTTCGTCCGTCCGTCCGTCCATCCGTCCGTTTGTCTGTGTGTCTGGGCGATAACTCCAAAACCAGTTGACGGATTTTGTTCAAGTTTTGTAGGCTTATGCCTTATGAGTGTAGGACCTCTGATCGAGAAGGAATTTTCAATATGGCCACTCAATTCAAAATGGCCACCATTTTTCGTAAAAAATGTAATCGTTGATAACTCAAATACAAGTTGACGGATTTGGTTCAAATTTTATATGCTGATGCCTAGGGAGTTTCGCACAAAAAGAGATTTTCAAGATGGCCAGTTGGCCACTTAATTTCAAAATGGTGGCCATTTTTCGTAAAAATATGTAATCTTTGATAACTCAAATACCAGTGAACGGATTTGGTTCAAATTTTATATGATGATGCTTAGGGACACAGTAGCTATGTTCGACAAAAGATTTTTAAGATGGCCACTTAATTTCAAAATGGCGGCAATTTTTCATAAAAAACGTAATCTTTGATAACTCAAATACCAGTGAACAGATTTGGTTGAAATTTTATATGATTATGCCTAGGGACGCAGTAGCTCTGTTCAAGAAATAATTTTCAAGATGGCGGCTGAATTTCAAGATAGCAGCCAATTTTCGTAAAAACGTAATCTTTGATAACTCATACCAGTGAACGGATTTGGTTCAAATTTTATATGATGATGCCTAATTCACAATGGTATAAACTAACTTTGTGCCAAATTTCATGCTTCTATCACAAAGTGCACAAACATTTCAACATTTACACTAGCTAAGCATAATATGTTTTGTTTGGCGGGATTTGCTACTTCGTGGAGTTGCTGTTTTTCTAGTCTTTATTTTTTGTATGCATAGAAAAAACAAACATAAATCCAGTTTGCTTTTTAGGAGTGGGACCGGGATGGATACAGGCTGTATGCATCCCGCCCCGCTCCTCATTGTTAGATCCCTAGATACAGTATATATTCCCGCTCATTATTTACCTGGAATACATAGGTACAAATTAGGATCAGGTGTCCTGTACATATGCCATATACATGTATTTGGGTTATTTAATGGAAGGTTTTGGATACAGGGTATACCCTGAGGGAACAACAATATATCTACCTGGGGAACCATAGGGACCGAAGGTACATATAATGTATTTCCTGATGGTTATATCCTTTATCTAAAACTGAGCATTAAATAACTGATTTATCTGCATTTGTATCGCTCAGTGAACGAAAATGAGCTAAATCAAATTCCCGAGATTGCTGAGCGGGAGAAAGTATAAGATTAACAATTACATACTGTACGTATATGAAAATATTACACTCTGAAAAAGTTCAGAACAAAAGTCACAATTATTTATTATTCTAATATGAACTAATATCTATATCTGCATGTATATGCAATAAATATATGACCCACAATAGTCATCATTATGTTATTCATAGTTTGACAATAAAGTAAAATTAGTATATATAAATAACAAAAAAACTATATTTTACTTGGCAGTGCTTGGAGCATCAACAGCATCTGTTTATTTTAAAGGCTCACCCCTCATTCCACCCATTTTTCCCTATACATTGCATAATAACTGTACATATTTTCCTACTTACGGATAGGGTTATTAATATAATATGGAGCCTCTATCCATTCGGTTGAACTTCAAAGTTCTGTAATACCAGGTTTGTCTTTTTTCTTGAATTTATGCAACCCAAAGAGTGATTGTTTAGCCATGGGCTTTCAACAGTGAGGAAAATTTAGTATTAATGGAATTATTTCATTTAAGACAATCTTCCCATTTGTAGAACATAATATATTGGTGGACAAAATTTCCCATTTTTCCAAACACATATTGATTCATGCACAAGTCATTTATTCACCCATTGTTATCATAGGATTTGGTATATTATTAGCTTATATACAATGATTTATTATGCAACTACAGATTTAATTGCAGATTTTTTTAGCAGTACAATTAACTTAATGGAAACAAATTTTATGGCCGATGAAGTCTTTTTTATTACAATGGAAGTACAGCATTTAGTTAGCAAATCAGTACAATGCCTTTATAAATCACAACATTGATCACATTCAAGTTTTCTGCATGAAAATGCTGATTCTGTGTAGAATTCTGATCTGCTTTTATGCATAAATAAGTCTAATGTCAACTTTTTTATGAAACATGTATTGAAAATATAAATATAGAAATCTCACAAAATACCCAAATATAAGTTTAAAAGCCAAAATTGTATTTGTTTATCTTTTAAGAAGTTCCCTACCATTACAGGTAAACAACAACAGATTTAGGATGAGTATTTATACATTCATGTTTTATTACTATTTTTCTCAGAAATAAGGTTGTTTTGCTGTTTGTTCTCAATATTATAGTGCACTAATATACTTTTATATACTCCAGCATTTTATCATTTACTATATATTATCATCTTGATTCACAAGGTTTCGATTGTTTCTACCTCAGGTCTCTAGACCCAGTGGAAAGCGACGATGATATATTAGTAGCCCGGACAGAATTGTTCAATGGTCACTTTTTCTTTAATAACTTTTTTAATTTTCAGTGTTATCATAGTCTGATCACATATTTGAAAACTAGAGTAAAATTCTGACATACAAAAAAAATATTTAAGGAACATCTCTTAATCTTTTGATATTATAGGCGTTCATAGTATAAATGACGCAAATACATAATTCATCATTTTGACCCATATTTGTTCAAAATGACGGCATATTTTGTGAATTTGAATGATCAGTTGAAAGTTAATATTTAAAGATTGTCATAGGACTATAGGGCCATGCTGCCACCGTTACAATCCTGATGTAATGTAGCAACTGACCATTCATCAAATATAAGAAGTCAACTCCCTCCAAGGGTATATGAAATCAACTCTATTGAAATGTACGGGGCTGTGTTCAAGAGGATGTGAAAAAGTGGCTGCCCAATGTGCGGGCCGCGGGGTGTGATGAGAATAGGTCCTCAGTCTTTTCAAGAGCTCCAAACTGCAGCCATCTCAGAGGCCATTGAAAAGATGAGTAACAACCTCTTAACCCAAGGATGGGTTAAGAGGTGTGTGACTAGGAAAGACATTACAAACTGTTGCAGTATTACCCTATAGTGGCACAGGTTAAACGAACTTGGGTTGCTAATCCACTACGAGTAAAAATGGAATGGCCAAAAAACTTCCTGCGACTTTACCAATGTACTGTACATACAATATACAAACCTTTTTAAGTACTGGTATACATACAAGCAAGTCAATTTAAAACAAAAGGTTATAAATGCAGTCATTACCTCATACCAAAGCAGCAGTCTACATGATTTCGTAGGCCCATGATATTTCTTAAATATCAACTTTCAACTGAACATATAAACCACAAAACATGCCGCCATTTTTGAACAAATATGAAGCAAAATGGTGAATTATGTATTTGCGTCACTCATACTATGAACGCCTATAACATCAATAAATTAAGAGAAATTCCTTAAATATTTGTTTTGTATGTCAGAATTTTACTCTAGTTTTAAATATATTATCAGATTTCGATAATACTGAAAATTAAAAAAGTTATTAAAGAAAAAGTGACCATTGAACAATTCTGTCCGGGCTACTATATTATGAAGTGATAAATAGTGATATAGTGTAGATTAGTGATTAGTGGTACTATTATTACAAACATGTTCCATCCCATCGATCTAAACATAAACATTAGTTTTATGATCCTAATTAACGAAATAGTCATGTTCTCATTTATTTCCCAGGTACTTCTGACTTTTAGTATGAATCAATTAACATATTTTTGCTGATCTACTTTTGTTGAAGCAAAAGTTATTTTAAAGTTATTTTCAGTCACATTGCATTTCATTCACTGCCTGCTTCAGTTTTTAGCTGATTCCTCTTTTGTACATAAATTATATGAAGCATCTTTTTATGTAGACAACTTGTTACATAAATCTGCTTCCTAAGAAAACATATCATATTGCAGTTTTTCAGAATATAGACTATAATCTAAAAACATGAGATAGGAATGTTTATGTAGTAATGTTTATCTATTTGCTTAATGTGCTTTGGATGTGGCACCTTTTCACTCTGGTTGCTAAAAATCTGGTATGATTTATTCTGAATCATCATAGCTTTATTATACTCTGACTATAAAAGAGGATTTTTCAGTTATGCTGCTGACATGGTCTTAAGAATCTTAAATGGACCTTGTTTTGCATTTTATGAACGTTTAAATATGAAATTCAGCTGTTTATGGCTATTGGCAGAAACTGCCTAGAATTTTCACTAAATAAACAAGAGTATACATATAGTATACCCAGATGAAAGAACTGTCTCTAGTTTTAAGAGTATAGAACAAGTTGAGGGTTTTGAAAGGGTAGGCTTATATTGACCTCAATGTTGATGTTTCTGACCCATTACATCTTATTTATGTATCACCATATGGCAGCATTTGTAAATAGTTAAGTTACATATTGAGGAAACACTAATGATAACATTAAGATAAAGTATAAATCAGAAAGTAATGTAATAAAGCCCTATGCCTGATTGGAAATAAGCACAGGACACAAGTGGCAACATTTGAATAACATGGATAACCCATAAAACCTAGTAAAAGCAAAAGGAAACAAAATACATCGATCATCCAAAAAATGTTAAATTATTCCGTATAAAAATTGTCTGCTACTTTTGCTGCAATTAAATCTTTTGGGGAGCATAATGATGTTGGCTTCAATATATAAAGATAAATCACAGAAAACAGACCTGAAAAAATCTTTTTCTGTTTTTATCTGAAAAAATGTTGACCTTTTGGAGTTAAAGGGCTAATTCTGTAATTCTTATCAACACGAACCCAAGAATTTTTTATTGATAAATAAAACTTTCTTTTCTGCAATTTTCTTAATTAATGATATTTAACCTACACAATCAATAGACTAAGATAAACCTTATTTTCTGTAATTTTATCAAAGTTAGAAAAATTCATAGAGAAAGTGAATTAATTAAACTTTCAAACAATGAAAATTGACGTAAATTCACAAACCTATCCATCGAAAACGGAAACGGAAGTCAGCTACTTTCTAGGTAAGAACTGCGCGTCATTAGCGAACTCGCTTTAGCGAATTTAAACGTGATAGAATGTTGAATTTCACGGTGAAATCGTACTTGTACTCAATAATGATTGATTGTTGGACATAAACAGACACTCTTCAAATACCCCGCAAAGGTAGGAGATCGTAAAATATGTAATTTCTGGAAATTCTGGTAATTCCGCGGGATTTTCATGAAAATCAGGGATTCTGCAAAAAATTGAAGTTTTGTCGATTTCCGTCCACGCCGCGGAATTACGGAATACTAGTATCTATGAACTTTTGAATTTAAAGATGTACAAGTAGTAAATTCAATTTAATTTATCATATGCTTTTTTCTAACAATTTTGGTTTACTTATGCCAAGGTCACATTTCAAAATGAGCCTTAACCCCTAAAGAATTTGATATTTGAGGTTCAAAAATATTTTGGGTCAAGAATACAGTAAAACATGTATACATGTATGTGTAGTGAACACATATAGAGCCACAAAAAGTTCACAGGGCTGTAGGTAGGTGTTCACTACAGAGGGGGATATCATACAGGAGTCAATGTAAAATGTGTCTTGAAGTGGTGTTCACTAAACAGAGGTGTTTTCTAGAGAGAGGTGTTTATTAAGACAGGTTTACTGTAATTTGGTCTATTATATTCACTTAAACTGAATGAACAGAAGGTGGGAGTATATTTCAAGATCTGTATCAAATTATGTAACATTCTACTTATTATTGCAATGTTTAGACACATATCAAAGCAACTTGTCATGTAGAATTGATTGAACCGCAAGTTGATCTATCACCTTTCATCATAAATCTTAAAAGCTTTAGGGCAAAGTGTCCATATTACATTTGGAAAAATCACAATTTAACACCAAATTACTCGCTAATAATTCCTATGTTAGAGTGACCTAACACTTGCACCTTAGCTTCAGTATTAAGATTTTTAAGACAGTGAAATCTACATCTTCATCTATCTTAAGGTCCTTAATATTTGGACATCACACTAAGTTATACTGCAACTTCGAACTAATTTACCTGATTATTATATTAACTTGATTATGTTTTTGTTCCATAAATGTTGCTCTTTGTACTCTAGAAAACAGTAGTCAGAACGGTCGTCAGCTTAATCTGTAATAATTTGTTATAATGACACTGAACTTAACTATCTAAAAAAGTAATTTTTTAGTTTATTCTTAGGCCACACTGACCTTTTCATTAGCACTGAATTGCATATTACAAGGGAATTAATGTGGATCTCACAGCATTACTGATAATAAGGTTGAACGTGTTAAATGATGCATTGAAGCTTAGTTTATGGTGTTGCAACACCTATCAGAGTGATCATTTATCTGTTTAATTAACTTTGTCTCTTGTAATTTGTTGAAAATGTCATGATGGTATGGCTAGTCTTGCCTTAGTGCAAATCCCTGATTCCTTGTATGTCTTAATGATCAGAGTTTTTATGCTCTATTGGCATGTAAGAAGCATGATTTGAAAGTAAAAACACTCACATTATAAGGCCTGAGATACACAGTATATATCAACTGGTCATAGGAATTATCTTGATTATTTGAAACTTTAATAAAGTCACGGCCATTAATATTAAGATCATATTTGCTTTGCTTTCTACTTCATTGAATCATTATCCCATCGAACGAAGTTCGGAGGGATATAGGGAACACCTCCATCCGGCCGTCTATATGTCCGTCCGTCCGGGCAATAACTCAAATACTGTTAGCCCGATTTTGTTCATATTTTATACACATATGGCATATGGGGTTGGAAGTTCTGCTGGAAAGCCGATTTTCAAAATGGGCGCTCGTTTCAAAATGGCGGCCATTTTAGTGCCGATTTTACAGTTATTTAGGTACAGTATATATGATTATTTACAAAGTAAATAGTTTTTAATAGCATAGCGACATCTTTATTATCTTACTATAACTGATTATTAGCGCATGCGTATGCTCATTCGATTTACACTTAGTCATAGTTGAGTAAAGCTTTTTGAAGTTTTTGAAGAACCGTATAATGGATACTAATAGTGATATAGAAACGCAAGGAGCTAAGCCAAGGTGTTGCAGCACTTGTGGTAACACGGTCAGGGGACATAACGGACCGTATGGCCCGAAATGTACGAATTATCAGACAGAGGGAAACGCCCAGTCAAAAATTGAAACACCAGATTCGACTGACACGTCATCAGGGATCGTAAGTGATAATCAACCATCAGCGTCTTGGATAACTAATGCAATAATGACAATGAATGACCAAATTTCGAACCTATCAATGGTAACATCAAATCTGAAAGAAGGTCAGGATAACCTTCGTGAATTAATGGAAGGTATAATACAACAGCGTAACCTCCCTGACCCTAATATGGGGGTTGTTCCACCAGTACAAGTGGCCACAGCACAAAATGCACCTCAACAATCCAACCCAACCCCTGATACAATTCCACCAGTGAACGATAATAGGGTTTCCTACGAAGGCTGTACAATGGGGGTGCCAGTTAAAGTTACCAATAAAATAATTGCTGGTGAGTACGTGAATTTGGTGGATTTGCTCCCAACAAACCTATATCATCAATCAGTTGACAATCAATGGCAAAATGAACAAGTATTATGTTCGGATAACGGTCAACTCAAATTACAAAAGAAAAACAAACAAACACAAGTACAATCATTTTTATCATGGAATACAGCATGGAATGTCTATGAAATGATTATTATGGAGCACAACCCCAGCGCCTATTCTGATCTGAGAACATATAGAGCACACATTCAGGAATGCGACAAGAAATTCCAATGGTCAGCTGTATCACAATATGACATCCGTTTTAGACTGAAATTAGGGGCCGCAAAATCATTTGCGTTTGGTAATTTGGATACATTCTTATATACCACTATATTAGACGCATCTGCAGTCAAACATGTTGCCATTAAGTGTTACAGGTGTAAAGGAGATCATCAAGTGTCTAAATGTCCATTTCTCGAGACGAATAAGGTGGAGACGTCGGAGAAAAATGAGAAACCGAAAGGCACAGGAAATATTAGTGGAGAAATTTGTAACAAATTCCAAACTGGAGAATGTACCTTCGGAAATCGTTGTTTTAGAAAACACGTCTGCAAAAATTGCAAAGTTGGCCTGTTGCCATACGCCAAATGTGATTGTTCAAAGTAAAACAGAGATAAGTCCCTATAATCCTTTGAATGTTGAATATTTCGAAAATAAGTTGAAATTTCATCCTGATCGTGAATTTGTAAATAATATAATACAGGGTGGTACATTTGGAGTTAATCTTGGCTACACAGGACCTCGGGGTCCAAGAATTCATAAAAATTGGAAATCAACACAAACATATAGTGAAGCCGTGGAGGCTAATATACTCAATGATTTGAAAATAGGTCGTAAAGCAGGACCGTTTATCACACAACCGTTCTCTAATTTTGTCGGCTCTCCGATGGGCGCATACGCTAAAAAGCGCTCGGTTCCTGTAAAGTACAGGATTATACATGATTTGTCATGGCCGCCAGGTGGCGCTATAAACGATTTTATCTCAAAAGAAGATTATTCGTGCTCATATGTATCTGTTGACAACGCTATAACCCTAATTAAAGCCCATGGGCGTGGTAGTTTGATGAGTAAAATCGACCTAGCAGACGCTTTTAAACATATTCCAGTGAGACAAGCTGACTGGGAACTATTAGGTACGACATGGGAAATGATCGATATGGATAGCGGTGACACAGTAATGGTGTATATAGTAGATTTAGTTTTGCCGTTCGGTTCCAGAAGTTCACCTAGAATATTCTCAGATTTCGCGGACGCTCTACAATATATTATGATAAACAATGGCGTTAGTTCGTGTATACATTACTTGGATGATTATTTTACGTGTGGACCCCCTGAATCTGATATGTGCAATAACAATTTGAATATTATGTTAGAAACATGTGAAGATGCCGGTTTCACAGTTAACAAAAAGAAAACTATTTTACCAACATCGAAGTTAGAGTTTCTGGGAATCGAGATAGACTCGGAAGTTCTCGAGATGAGGATTACAAATAACAGATTGGTGGACATTTTAGATGAGCTTAAAGCGTGGCGATATCGTCAAAAAGCGTCGAAAAGAGATATCCTGTCTTTGATAGGAAAACTTAACTTTATATGTAGACTAGTGCGCAGTGGTAGAACGTTTCTACGAAGAATGATCGATTTATCTACTTCAGCGAAATACCTGCATCATAAAATTAAACTGAATAAATCGTTCAGATCTGATATTCAATGGTGGCTGTATTATCTCCCAAGATGGAATGGGATTTCCGTATTCTACGAAGATCAATGGACCACGAACACACAGTTAAAGCTATTCACAGACGCATCTGAAAAATCCTATGGAGCATATTTCCAAGGAGATTGGCTTAAAGGATCGTTCGCCAAGGAAGATTCCCATCAAAATATCACATGGAAAGAACTTTACGCCATTGTTGTAGCAATAGCTACTTGGGGAAAACAGCTTTGCCAGAAAAGGATTATAATCAGATGTGATAACGAAGCCATAGTACATGTGGTAAACTCAGGAACAAGCAGAAATAAACACCTAATGTCACTAGTCAGAGCCTTATTCTTCTATTGTGCCTCAGTCCAATGCGAATGTAGATGCGTGCATATAGAGGGACAGAAGAATATATTAGCCGATGCGTTAAGTAGAGACCAAATGGACAAGTTTTATAAGTTCGTGTCATCAAACGATACGAGGCAATGGGAACCAGTAAATATTAAAGTATTTTACTGAATACAAATCATGATAACAAAAGCTATTACAGTTATTTAGGTACAGTATATAAAACTGTAATAGCAATGTGTTTTAAATGTAAAAAACTTATATAGGACATTAATAAAGCTAGTAAATATTATAACATTTAAATATTTAAGAAACACATGTCAGCCATCTTGAAAAATGGGGGCTTTTAACGCTATTTTACAATTTTTGCTATAACTTGAAAAGTAGTGGAGCAATATTGTTCATATTTGATTGTGACTACATGTACTTATAAGCATGGCACACTTTTTTATGACACTTTGGCTAGAAGGTGGCCATTTTGAAAATGGTCGCCATTTTACGTCCGTTATTTTACATTTTTTACTAAAACTCAAAAAGTAATACAGTGATTTTGTTCATATTTTTGATATGTGAATACTCATTAACTAAATAGTACACTGTCTTATGATAATTTGGCTAGTGAGCGACCATTTTGAAAATGACCGCCATTTTTACTTGTGCTATTTTATGTTTTTTACTATAACTCAAAAAGAGATAGAGCGATTTTGTTCATATTTGATATGTGAATATTCATAAGCATGGTACACTGTCTTATGATAATTTGGCAAGTGAGTAACCATTTTCAAAATGGCCGCTATTTTTTTCTTGTGTTATTTTACGTTTTTATCGTACCTAACAAGAGGTACGATATTGTAGTCAGCTTGACGGGCGGCGGGCGGGCGGGCGGCGGGCGGGCGGCGTCTCACTTTTCAGCTTGTCTACAGGTTTCCAGCCAAACCATTTGAGGGATTCATCTGAAATTTTCAGGGATGTTTCTACATATTAACGTCAAGAACTGATTAGCTTTTGGGCATTCTGGGTA
Organism: Owenia fusiformis; assembly: GCA_903813345.2. Taxonomy (NCBI): domain Eukaryota; kingdom Metazoa; phylum Annelida; class Polychaeta; order Sabellida; family Oweniidae; genus Owenia; species Owenia fusiformis. Next base: position 36,386,094 of record CAIIXF020000001.1, read on the forward strand.
ATTTTAAGGTGGCCATTTTGGATTTTCTGTCCTAAAATCTTCACTTTCAAGACTTGTCTACAGGTTTTCAGCCAAACCATTTGAGGGATTCATCTGAAATTTTCAGGGATGTTTCTACATATCAACGTCAAGAACTGATTAGTTTTTGGGCATTCTGGGTAAATTCTAAGGTGGCCATTTTGGATTTTCCGTCCTAAAATCTTTACTTTCAAGACTTGTCTACAGGTTTCCAGCCAAACCGTTCAAATTTTTACATATGTTACACAGTGATAAGTTCTAGAGCTGATTAACTTTTCTGCGGCCATCTTGCTTTCTTGGTCAACAAGACCACAATGCTGTGTTTTAGGTACGATATTGTTCTGTGCCTTGTTTACTATAACACAAAAAAGCAATAGAGCGATTTTGTTCATATTTGATGTGTGAATACTCATAAGTATGGCACACTGTTTTCTGACACTTTGGCTAAAAGGTTGTCATTTTGAATTTTTGCTATAACTGAGACTGTAGCAGAAGGATTTTGTAAAAATGGCAGCCTAGCTGTTTGATGGGATTTGCTACGATTTGGCGTTGCTGTTGTCTAGTTATTTTTCATACACTCTGACAGTGGTGATTCTATTAATGTATATTGATGACAGGATGCAATCGCAAGAAATTAAAAATCAAGAATGACTATTTACAGATATTATTTGGTTATGGTAAATGAGGAATTGCAATTTGTAGAAATGTTTGCTTTCTTGTGGTAAAGCTTTAATTCTTTCTTGGTAATATTGTTTCTTTCTTGACTTGTAGGATGAAATATGACAGATGATAAATAACATCTAGAATGGATCTCTCCATCATCTTTAAGATCAAACAACCAGTTTAATCATCACTACAGCTCATGGTCTTGGTCAATTGAACTTTCGAAGAATCAGAATTTGATTAATAGTTTGATTCAATTCCTTGCATAATACATGTATTGAAAAATCCTCTAATATTCTTTTCTTTCCATAATTACTTGTCATGTTTTTGGCATAATTATACGTGAGTTGATCTGACACCTTTTTGGCTTATCCAATTTCTGCGTTGTTATGTCTTTAAAGATTGATTTTGAGCATTCAAAATCCAAGATGAAACAAGAATTGAAAGTTGTTCCTTCGACAATACATAGTTTAGAGACGCCAAGTAAATGGAACTGGAACTAATGGAAGTAAACAATAATTGAATTGAGGAAAGTAAGTTTATTCTATGAAGCAGGGAAGTTGAAATGTTTCCCGAAATAAATTTCCATGGCATTTCACAAACAACCCAAAATAGAAAATTAAGAATAATCCATGAAGCCCATTTAGGTCATTTAATGTTAGCCTATTAAACCCATTAAAGTAAACCACAATAATTCAAGAGAATAATAGGGAGAACCAATAAATGGATCATGCAGTAACAACATAATATTGTGTGCTATTTAGAGAGAAATATACTCCAAAGCTCCAAATACAGTCTTTGAGAGGAATCTCTTATTGGGGCTGAAATTTATGATTTAAACTTCAATCTTTTGATAAATGGATGATACTATAATAACATGACATAATGTGATAAAGTAACATGATGAAGACTACTAGCCCACCAATAAGATTATTTCATGAAAACAAATTTTGACCTCACATAGTAAAATCAATGCATGTTTTATCAAATTTGAAAATACAAGAGAGCAGTTTTTATTGCCTCTAATAAGCAAATGAGTGTTTTGATCTAATTTCCCCATCAATCTTCATTGTATTGAAATCAGGGTCCCCGATCTAACCACAAATTACATATGCATGGTTTCACATACATGACCGAGGATTACTGGGGAGCCTATGGACTTAAAAAGGCATTTATCTTCTATTAATGTATTTGATTGATTCAATAGGAGTTTGATCTTACCCAGATTGCGAAGATAACTGTCGATTCATTATTTAGGACTACTCTCATAAATGTTCACCATTTTGCCAAACAACAATTTCTCAGATTGATTTAGTGGATGTGATTTAGTTTGGAACATTCTAACCTCATTTGTGAATTTCTGTCAAATATAACCAGTTCTGCAAACAAAAACACAAGCTTGTGGACATCATTTATGGCAGTGTTTCCTCCTAAATGTATTTGTGTTTTATCTTAAAACAAGAAGGAAAATGAATGCGTCTGTCACATAAGTTCATTGATTAAAGAAATAATCCCAACCTTGCATAAATGACAAAACAGTTCTTTCAAGTGATGTGATAAACCTATTCATGACTTATTGATTTTACAGTGTCTTTTCAAATGTTAAATCACAGTGTACATGTACATATACATGTATCATGTACTTCTCATTTGTACTCTTCAACAAAAGATCGCAAATTAGCAATAATCGAAGTCCTATTTTGGCCCACAAATCCTGTTTATTTTATCAAGTTACCAAAAATATTTGCATATTTTTCATTTATTGTATTTGAGGAACACATTTAGAATTCAATATCAATTTAATGAACTATCTTATTGGGACTTTTCGTTGCCAAACTTTTTGAGGGAGTAAATATTTATTAGAGAGCTTTCGGAATTTGTTTGTATTTTTTGAAAGTATTTTCTGAGTCAAAACAACCTTCCAGACACCATGGTGTATTAGAAGTAACAACTCTCGCGATTCTGGTCTTTGTTTCCTCTGCACACGTTTCTTGTTTATCAACACATATTTGGCCCAACACTTTTGCCTATTTCAGTTTTATTTCAACAGCTGATAGTTTATTATAGTTACACTAATGGTAAATATCATTATGATTCACCAGGCCCTTCTCTTAACTTTGGAAATAGTGGAGGCTTGTTACCTCAGTGGTGAATTGTCGTTATTCACTGAGAGGGATTGAATATAGGTTTTATACCATGGCCAATGTGATATTATGTCATATTGACTGAGGTATAAAACCCATATTGAATTCTGGACTGGGATAAAAGCATTTTATACCATGATGTTGAATGATTTGAATTGTGACCTTGTAAACTATAAAGATTATCAAATATCACATGATGATCTACTTCAAAGTAAAAAAACAACATTTATTATGAATAACATATTTATAATTTTTACAAATCTTGTATTGATAATGATTGAAAATAAGATTGATTTTTAAAAAACTTTTGTTTGAATAGTTCTTCATCATGTCATAAGTAATATTACATCTGTATCGCAAAAGCTAGTAAAACTAAGAATGACAAGCGCCATCTATTAATGAACAATAGCATAGCAGAAATGAATTTGAAGTTATCCACTCTATCCACTTGAGCAACATGGGTATCAAAGTAATTTCATAACCAATGAGCATATTTATAGGGGTGATAATTTGATATTTTTGGTAGATTTCACCTATGATGTTACAGAAAGCATTTTGATAAAAAAAAAAGATGTCACTTGTGTTGTCTAAACCAATGTTGAAATGTCTAATATCCTTTGTAAGATAGTAGTTGACTTTAAAGTCTCACAATTTTAATTAAGATATATATCTAAAGTCACCAATTAATCAGAAACAGATCTAACATTTTAGCTATATTTTGTGTTGGTTTGAAGTAAATATATTAGCAGTTTTATTATATTCACCTTTATCAGACTCCCTTTATCTGCCTCTTTGGAAAATTTGATACAATTAGAGTGCGGGTATTTCTATGTTTTTCTCAGAGTTGAAGTTAAATGTCAATCTATAAAATAATTGGTCCTAGCCTAGACAGAGAAAGTGCATTAGTTGATGAGTTAAGGGTAGTACATGTTTAGAATTATAGATGACATAAAAGTCACATGATATTGATGCTTCACATTAGTTTAATATAACAGACATATTGCATATGCCTAGCCAGGGGGGGGGGGGGGGGGTTTGTGGAGAAGAAAAGAGCTTTAAAATGCTTTTTATTTTAAGATTCTAGCTCAATTTTGAGGGAAGTTGCATCAATTTTTGTAAAATTTTGTGGTTGTACCCCTCCCCCTGTCTGAAAACTGGCTATGGCCATGTATTGTATGGTTTAAAATGGTTTTACAAAGTCAATCCACAACACTTAGCCCCAATCCAAACTTTGAAACCATGGTGCAGTACAGCATTTTGCAGATTGGCTGTGCGCAGGGGCTGATCTGAAAAGGCAGGGGGGCCACATTTCATGTCTGAAAAAGGTTTTGGAAAAAAAATTGGGCTTAAATTTTGAAAATATAAGGTCCATTTTCTTGTTGATTTGGCCCAAAATTAAAAAACATTAGCCTACAAACGCCCAGTAATGCCCAAAAAGACCGACTTATGGGTTGGGCATGTACATGTTTAGTATAATCACCTCCCCCTACAGAAAATCTTTATAAAGAGCTTGGAGTATAAGAAATTCAGCCACTCAAATTAACTCCTTTCTTGCTAACCTCAACATTACTGTGAATAAATCAACCATTGTAAAAAAGAGGTCACTAGAGGGTAATACCTACAATGCACAATAATAACAATGAAAGAAATTTTCCTGATTTTATTTTTTACCATCACTTATAGATGTCACACATACTTGTCCATATTTGTACCCCTAACACCCCTGATAGTGGACCAGTTTATCTAATCAATGATAATGATTAGGAAGTGTCTTCAGTCTGAGAGAGAGACCTCCATGTGATAAAGGGATGTAGGTTTAACAGTTTAACTGAATGGATTATAAGATTAGGAAATATGTAGTTTGATAAATTGGATTATCTGATACCTAAACAATGGTAATATAACAAATTATTTCACTGTTAGATTTGTGACATTATATCATTATGATCAGTGGAGGAAGATTATGGCCAATGGTCATTGCATTCTCATTTATAATCAGTGAGATAATAGCCAAGCAAAGACCTGTGCCCTTTTTTCAAGGTGAGTTCTGCCATAAGATAAACTATATTATGATAGATGCATATAGATGTACACTTTATGAGTAAAGAAATACAGTTTATCGTAGTGTTGAATGTCTGTAGTAAAGTGTGTTATTGTATGGACTAATAGAGAAATACCTAAGCAGATCACTTTTTCAGGATAATTTCTATTGATTTTTGTTCAGCACTCTGCAGAATATGAAAGTGCATGTAGTATATTTACCTTTTTATGATCACGAAACATGAACATGAAGGACAATAGTATTGTTACTTTTGAGGGTAAAAATATAAAACAAGTGAGCGATTGCAAAAGCTCACCATGTGAGCTAACAACAGTGTTGTTACTTTTTTAGGATCAGGAAACATATAAGAAACCTGAAGCCTTAAAGGACTACATTAATAGACAGAACATAATAGATATCAAACATTATTTATATGAATGCATAAAAATTAAATTCGCCAATACTATATTTAGTATTTGATAGTATCATAACATTACAACTCACAAAACATTACACATGTGTTTTAAGGCAAAATGTCTATCAATTCCATCAACCCATTTAACTATGAAGAAGTTACATTATAAATGCTAAAACACTGAAACCAACAAAGCAGAATAATAATCTACCATACAAAGTTCTCCATTTAGATGTAAAGTCAAACTCTTTTAAAACAAAGGTCAATACAGACAACTCTGAGTCTCAAAACTCTTTAATTTTTTACTTTATTTGGTGAAAAATTAAGAGAAAAAATGTATATAAAAAGTGACAGTACCAGGCAAACTCCATACCAATTTCAAGATATGTAATGGATATCTGAAGATACATGCAGGAGTATCTCTATGTCATTGTGATAAATATGTGTACCTGTGTATGCAATGATAACATATAATCTGTGATTGCCCTAGGCCAAGTCATTATGACATTTGCATGTGTGTCATAAGTTAATTTTTTATTTATACCACACTGATTGTATTTTCAAAGATTTTACTTTGAGAGTTCAGAGAAACATAATTACGATTGCACTTTAAACTCTTTCGGTAAATCAAGCTCTGATCAAATAAATTAATAACAAAATTGTTTGCTTTAAACTGCAATTCAAAATTTCTAGCTCTACGCGTGCTTCCATTTTTATCAAATAATACAAGAGTGAATGTCTAGTTCAAACAGGGAAGGATGAAGCGTGCCAGTAATTGAGTTATTCTATACGCTTGGTTCTTTTAACTCTAAAGACTTTGTTTTGATTTATTTGCTTTTTCTTTGAATTGATCAATCCCCTCAAGTTAAATCCTCAAAAGGGTAAAGTTTCATGAGTTTCCTTTCATTCTTTTTTATAATAGTAAAGGTGGTAGCAGTACTATTGTCCTTTGTTATTGTTTCCATAATTTGCACACCTGTCTTTGAAATTATAACGTGGGATAATTTCTGTAGAACAGTCACTGATTTATGGAATATTTAATTTGAAATAAATTTTAGTTTTGAAATGAATATGCACACTTCTTTGAAAGAGACTTGTAAAATTTTACAAACTGACTCGTATAAAATTATCATGATAAAAGCAGCCATTTGTACAATTTACTGCATACTTTTAAATGATATATAACATACTGTATATACTGTACATACATAATTAAAGCTATGAAGAACTGTTTATTATCCTGCAACATACAAGTGCAGGGCAACACATAAGAGTATTGTACCATTATGACAAAATAAAGTGTTTACAAATTCTCTTGATAAATCTATTTAATAAAGTATCCTGCACTAGTGTTGCATTCCTCTATACAATGATAATAAACCTTGCAGTACAATGCACAATTGCCTAGATTTAGTCCCTGTATAGCAATTTAGTAGAACAGTATTCCATTAATCATTCATTGATGCTTGGATACCTATGCATACATTATTGATGCAAACTCAAAGTATTCATTGTATATACATTTATTTCGCACGTTATTATCAAGTATTATGCTAGATTGAAATAATACCTGTCATAATCGGAATGTGCGCCCTATTATGCCTGATTATAGACTGAATTAGGAAACAATAATAATCAGATCTTAATAAAGATCTCCCACTCATTTCTGCCAGCGACTTGCTGAAATGTGCTGTAAGCTCTCATTAAGTCGACAGTCTCAACCTCAAAAACATCATGACATATATTAATACTGGTCCAAGATGTCCTTAAATACTGTACATAACATGTATGCACAATGATCTTTTTTGAAAGATTATCATATGTACAATGCAAAAGCTATTGAAAAATTGGTCATTTAGAGTATAGAAAGTGAAATTCTTGCCTTTGACGAGGTATGCAAAATTCAAAACAATGTTTACAAATCAGATTCATTGATAGTACATGTATAAGGTAAAGGTTGTTTCAACTTTTTTAGGGAGTTTTGTAGAGGTTGAACTAACTTAATGATATATATAAACCATTCTACCATTCTATTTTTATAACATACTTTGGATATGTTCAAAACACAAACAAAAATTACTAACTTTAGATCATCATGGCTTTTAATATTTATTATTAGATGACAAAGGACGATTCTCGGTTTGGAGAACGAAGTTCATCAATCTAAATGAGCATTATCCCTGCTTCGAACAAATTTGATTTTTTTACATAATATAGATTTGAATGTCCTCTTTTGAATAGTCATAATTTAATTTGGGTAATATTTCTAGATTTTTCGCAAAAAAATATTAGCGCAGTACACTGATGAACTTCTTTCCCCAAATCGAGACTTGTATTTTATTGAATCGGTCTAATTGAGCGTTATCCCTGCTTTAGACCAATTTGTTATTTTTACATCTTGTAGATTTAAATGTCCTCTTTTGAATGTTCATAGTTTAATTTGGGTAATATTTTTATATTTTTCATGAAAAAAATTATTAGCCCAGGAGACTGTTCTCCAAACCGAGAATCGTCCTTTACAGGTCTGGCAAAGAGGAGGGAAAGCCCCAGAGTTTAAAGATGACAGACATAATTACGTCTCTTGCTTACCACCTTCATTCGTTCGAATTTTCATCAGCTAGTTATCAAATACTACACTTCGATGGGATGTTTTAATTGATATAGGCATATTCCGTACACCTTTCTTTATCTTGATGTGAAATGAGAAGCGATGATATTGGTTAACACGCAGAAATGAACATAATATTATTCGAAGCGTATTTCGAAATTTTTGAAACCACCATTGATGAAGTCATTTGTTTGTCGACTTTTGACCAATCAGCGATGATGTCATCTCAATACAGATTTACATTATAAGTGTATGTCATCTTTGAACCCTGGTGTTTCTCCCCCTTTGGGTCTGACATTTTGCCATGTTATAATTGTCTAATATTTATTATTATATATTTAAAATGTTGATCTTTTCGTTCTTTTATTAATTCAGGGAAAATCTTTGAATCTGCTTACTTAGTTATTTAAAACACTCTTCTCAAGTTTGGATTATTAGAATTCAATGAAAAAGTGATAGGGTTGAACTTATAAATAACAATTACTTTGACTCAATGGATAGGAAACTGATCCCTCTATAAGCCATGTAGAATAATACAGATGTAGAATGTTAAGCTTATTATCTGCTCTTTCATCTTGTATTACATGTAAAACACAATCTGGGTTGTTGGTTTTAGAGTATAGGGAAGAGGAAATCATTTACATGATATTTGACACACTCCTACATACACTGTGTAGGTAAAATTTAATTCCAATTTTTTTTCATTTCTTGGTTGTTTTTGGTATAGGGGGTTGGAATGTATTCAAATACTGTAGGATATGAGCTAGATTAAAGAGTTGATTTTTAATTGAAGAGTGTAAATAGAGTCTAGGTTATCCTAGGGTAAGGGAATGGTAATACTAGATTAAGAAGTTATTTGGTATTGTAGATGGAACTAGAACAAGACATATTATATGTGCATACTTTAATGTTAATTTCATGTTGTTTCTTCTTCAACTAAAATCAAGCCTCTTTCATTCTTATTTATGGATAAAAATGTATTTATTTATACATGTACTTCTTTTTGTGACCATTTCTTAATATTATACTATCAAACGACAATATTCTTCTATCAAACAATGCTTCAATGTCATTACTGTTTTAACTCAAATGCAATTTGACACATTTCCACAACTACCATCGTCATGTCATCTATTACCAATTATATATAATATAATATATAATCTACTTCCAGCCATTTTTACTTATCATAATTGAGGTCACATAACCTCAACACATTAAGTACTCATACATTTTTCTTACTAAATTAATCGCAACTTTTGCCAGAGATGGTGTTGGTGTAATTACTTCTATAATTGAGTAAGGACTGGTTTCACAGCCCTTAGAGTCTTACTGGTGTCTCATAATTCTATTAGAATACAGAATCATTTATCAATACACGAAACCTGCTGAAGTATAATTAAGTTACCCTGCCCAATTATCTATAGTCACAAAATGTTATTATTCAACGCTTGGATGCCTGAGGCATCAATAGACTGTTATCACATTGGAAATGTGTTTTTCTATATAATTGGTTTGCCAATGTCCTGTTAGAAGTGTTACTCAATGAAATGTTTTACAAAATTTCTAAGTTGATCGAATAACAACAATGGTATTCACATGTATGACTTATTTTGTATTTATGTTTTAAATTGTAGATTTTATAATAAAGGTTCAGTTCAAATTCTCATCATTTTATCAACACATTCATAAGTAGAGATCATTTGTATCATCAAGATCCTGAATTCTGTTTTACAAGTTTCTTTCATTTTACCAGTCGATTGAAATTGCTAAATAATATATCATGCAGACTTGACAGATGGTTTTTCTAATGTATTCCAGCTAGAAATGATAGTGAAGATCATATCTGTGCATCTATCTGAATAAACTTTAGCACACTAAAGCCCTAAAGATAAAAACATTTACAAAGGCATTTAAAACAACACCAGTTCCTTGTTTTACAGACCTTAACATGGTGATTTAGTTGACACCGGTTTTGACCTGTCACAATAGAGAATTTGATTTGATTTATGTTCTGATAAAGTTATGGGATTCACATCCTTTACTATTACTCTTGGAGTACTAGTGCTGAATGCATTCATATAATATGATAGTCTCCTTTTATATAAAGCTTGTGTATTCCAAGGGATGGAAGTGACTGTGGATCCCACAATGCTTGTGCTGTGACCCTTCCAAGCATTAGATAAACAGGGAGTCTGATGAATCAGAATGTACTGCTGATTAAGTTACTCTTATTTTCATGGTGCCAATTTTTGTATCATATCCCCAATCTTATATGCCTAAACTAATTCATTTTTGCAGTATAAGTACAATAAAACTTTCGAATTTAGGAGTTTAATGACTCAATTAAGATTCATTCTGTAAACCAAAGACATCATTTCAGCCATTTAGAAAGTTATATTTTAGTAATAAACTATCACTACATGACTATAACTTGTAATTAAAATCGTGAGCAAGATAAAGAAAACACAGGGGCATTGAAACATGTTAATTTAACCACCATGAATGCTCAACTAGCTAGATATATGGGAACAACATTTCATCTGGCTTCAATTAAGTCCCATCATGCTAGTTTGACCATTATGATGGACTCATAGAGATTTATGGAGCATTTTCATATACATTTGGGAAATAAATGTTACATATGAATCTCTGTAATGGCGACCATAAATATTCACAAAAAATGTTTCGTCTTTTATATTATGCCTTTTTCTTAACAATATAGAAAATACCATGGACTTTCATTTATATTGTTTGAACCATGATTTCTGCACGTTTTTATTCATATGTATGTTTGAAAATTAAATCTATTAAGACAGATAAGGCCATATACAATACAGTTAAACCTGCAAAGTAGAACATACATGTATCTCACTGTAAAGAACACTTCCCTATATATTTATTATATTTATCCGATGGTCGCTATTTTTATATGGACTTCAAATAAGTAGACCTAAAAGTTGTTGTTTTCTAATTCTTTTCTATTTTTTCATTTTATTTTCTATGACCTTATTTTTATAAAATGATTGCATGAAAAAATGTAACTCATTTTTACTGAGCACATAACCTTAGAACTTTATTGTCAAACAGACAAGTGGTTATCACAACTTCTTTTCAAGTTTTTGTTTTCAAATTATTTTTCAAAATATTTTTTAAATAGTATCCGTCATTTACGATTAGATATCACAATTTTAGTGGCAAATACCAAAATTATCTTGTGTTGTTATCCCCGTATATATTTAGTATCCATCGGATAAATGATAGTATTTATTTCTCAGTAATATTTATTTCTCATTCCAGGACATTGTAAGGAACACTCTGTATGCAGACATATCTGTATTTCTCAGTAATATTTGTTTCTCATTCCAGGACATTGTAAGGAACACTCTGTATGCAGACATATCTGTATTTCTCAGTAATATTTATTTCTCATTCCAGTACATTGTAAGGAACACTCTGTATGCAGACATATCTGTATTTCTCAGTAATATTTATTTCTCATTCCAGTACATTGTAAGGAACACTCTGTATGCAGACATATCTGTATTTCTCAGTAATATTTATTTCTCATTCCAGGACATTGTAAAGAACACTCTGTATGCAGACATATCTGTGTTGAAAGCTCACCAGGAGGATACCACTGTGAATGCAAGCATGGCTACTCACTACACCATGATGGCTTTGATTGTGTTGGTGAGTAGATAAATGATACAAATACTCCCTTGTTAAAAATCTCCGCTAAGAAGTAGTGACATATTGCAAATAGCCATAATGTTTTTGTGACCATTGTCTCTGTGTCAGCATCATCATTTGTGTAATTATATGCAGGTTGTGATATTTTTGATGTTTTAATGTCTTCCTGATATATCTTTATCACAGAAGTTTACTGGGAAATATATTTTTCAGTGTTGTTGATTAGAATTCGGTTCATCCTATGAAAACTAAATTACAACAAGTCAGGCAAAATTATCACTTATCAATCATGGCCTTAGTTATGTCTTTTCAGCATCTCTTGATAGAAATATGGCCTTAAATTATCAATCGCCATGCAAATACTCTTAAGCATCTCATCATAGGAGAAACACATCCTATTGGAAGAAACTTTGCCACAGGGTTAAGAGCTTTCAATGACTTCTTGGTGTATCAAATGTGTTGCTGGACAAGTATCCATCTTCAGGCAATCCATCAAGGTATTACAAGTCATATGACTGAAGGAATATGCTGGCTTAACAGTATATGACAAATCATGGTTCCAAAGCATTGACATTGACAGTAACTGCGGCTACATGTAGCATACACCTGTGTCTGCTTGGAAGTCACATTGATTGTGAATACCTATAGAAGGTTTCAATCTATTAAGTCATCTCCTTGTAAAAATGCTAAATTCTCAAAATGGAAATGTAGTATTAATTTTCAAACACAGAATAATATGGAATAGAGATTTAAAAAATACAAATTGAACAGTTTCCATGGTAAACATACTGTATATTCTCATGAATAACATTACAAAATGATGTTCCACCTTGAGAAACCAGATCTAATTTTAGATGTCAACAAATTACTTATTACCTGCTAAAACCTCAGTTATGTTACAAGATCACCGTGCTCTTGCTTTAATTTCTCTAGATTATCTCCTATTTTGCTCTTCACAGGAGCTCAATTTTGCTTTCACCCTTAAAATTAATCGTTTGGTTTATGAAGCCCATATGTATTCGGAAAATCATGATATTACATTTTCTGCCCATAAAAGTATCTTTCTCAGATGATGAAAACCTGTTAGCTGAGCTCTAAAAATCTAATTATCTGTAAAAGCATGAAGAGGTTTTGAGCTGTCCTCTAGGGTCCTCATTCATCTAGGACATTTGCAGGATTTTGCCTGAGGTTTTATATAGAAATCATTGAGTAGATATTTGATAATGCTAAAGCACAAGATGGAGTAGATCATGATCTAAACAGCCTGCCCCAAATTTTTTTTTCAAGTTTTATGACCTATTTCCCCACCATGCAATGTTGTTGCACAGATTTCTAAGCCTTGCATTTGTTATAACTACAGCATGGGACTGGAATTTATATTGGATCTCTCAAGATCTAAAATGGTTGGTTTTAATGCATTCTGATCTCATTGATTCAGTAAATACACTTAGGGGGTATTAGTAAGATCAATGAAATTGCAAAAAGGAAAGAGTTAAAAGGGTTTGATTGTCTCTTGAAAAGTAGATATTTCCCTTTTCCTTCCTGTATGAAGTGACTTTCTATTTGTTCCTGAACACTGAACATGACTTTTTGGGAGTTTTGCATGGAGATGCAATCGGTCATCCTCCTATTAATTTCCCAACAAACTAGTACTTGTTAGACAGGCAGAATGGTTGGAAAACACTGAGCTTGATAGAAAGCTAATCTTTTAGGAATTCTGTTGGTTTTATGAGTTCTGCAAAAGGGTCACATCTTTGGTCATCTTTGGTCTTTTGTGTTTTGTTCTTTATAAGTTATGGGGCTCAGAGTACAAACATGTAGTATGTTTATCTTTGACTGTCCTTTTCTTTTGTGTTCTCATTGAGATGAATATTGTTTGGTGACTCATATGCATGATCCTAATGAAGAAGCACTCAGAGTTGACATTGTCTAAAGAGAAGGGTTTGTCACTCATAAATCAAATGCATAAGCCAGCTTGGAGTTGCCACTACAGTAGAAGAAATACATGTACCTATCATAGGCGTAGCAAGTGGGGGGGTTGCGCTGGGTGCCCATAACCAATAACAATAGAACCACTACCCTTTGCATTCGTTTGACTACACTTCTTAAAAGAGAGCTTCGTCTTCACTCTTTCAAACTAAAATAAATCTGTGAACTCACCGCGCCAATCAGTGTTCGTCGGCCAAATTTGACCGACGTTCTTTATATGGTCATTCCTTCTGACGTAATCGTTGAGCCCGGAATTGACCAATGACATGCGCATATTTAATAAGAACGCATTTGCCGTATGTTTCTTCAAGCTCGCTGATTGGTGGAAGGTCAGCGCGTAGGTCAAAAGTGATTTACCCATACTGTCACCGGTACCCGTCATGGGGCGGGGCTACTAAACTGTAATATGGTCTCTACTAAGCAGAGTGTAGTTTAACTAGACTCTGCACGCAGGGTATAGAACCACAAGATAGAAGACGAAAAGAGCTTTAGGATGTTTTTTATTTAAAGCTTCTAGCTCAGGTTTGAAGGAAGTTACATCAATTTTTGTAAAAAATCTTAAACATTCCAATTTTTTTGCCTTGTTTATGCCATGATCGCACTCCCTCCTGACTGAAAAGCAAAACGAATTTTGGCAATCACACCCCCCCCCCCCCCCCCCCGACTGAAAACCGAAACGAAATTGGCGATCACACCCCCCTGACTGAAAGCTGGCTATGCCCCTGCCTGTAGTTGATGTCTTTTCAAAGAAACTGATATCATAAATTGAGGTTTGCCCAATGCTTTTACTTTAAGATCATGACATTTACTACCTCCAAAAAACGATGGTCTATTTGACCACAATTCTGCACACGTTCCATCTTATGATTTGTCTGTCAAGATTGTGTTTTAGTTGATATGCATACTTTTATTTCTTAACATGAATAAATGGTATTTTTCTATTTTAACAGTTTAAGTTACTGTATCCATGTGGTTATAGACCAAGCCTAAAACATTTTCGATCAAGCAATCTGGTTGGGGAACATGTCAAAGTAGTTACAGCTGTGAAAAATGTAATCATTTATGTTTAGGGTGGGGTTATGAGACAATGTCTTTTTTGAAAATGTATATTTTTACCTAGACTATTAAACTTTGCAGTTCTACATAAAGGTCTGATCTAACTTCAGTATAAACTAAAAATGTCAGCTTGAATTATTGAAAATAAAATTTGAATGAAGTAAAATCAAGAGAATTAGAAATCAAAATTTTGAAAATGTCAACATTTGGGCAAGATCCCTTAAGATATTATCTGTAGGTTGTAAGGCTGACATCTTTGGCATTTGCAATACCAACATGATGATCAATATCTCTGATGTGGTGAATCATCTTGTTCTTGGAAAATATAATCTTCTACCACTGGAGGAGAGATACATAATTACCAAGATTAGTTGCATATTAGAGTAGAGCATAAAGCACTCCACCCCATCTGCTTGTAGTACTTTGTAATGTAATGATGAGCCATACAGATGAGTATTAGTAATTTAACATGGTGAATCTGGAGTAGATCTACTCTTGGATCACCATTCCAGATCTATTTTAACAGAATAACAATGGGAATTGTTTGAAAGTGATGTTATGTAATATGTGCTGAATTAAGCTTGGCACATGGGGAAACATTTAAAACATCCAAATATACACAAAATAAAGGAGACTAGAGTCTTGTGTAAAGTATCTGGTATACCTGGGGGGGGGGGTTGTATGGAGCTCTGATGTAAATGTAATGTTTAATAACAGCACTCCTCCTTAATCTTCCAATAATTGATGAGTAAGAAGATATCCAATATATACTTCCATCGTGAGATATCACAGCATTCTCTCAGTTTCCTTCTAGAATGCTTGTGCATTGCAGAGATGGTCTGAGTATCAGAATGATGTACTTCTATACTGTATATCATACATCAAATATCTCACATCAAATGGTCAAGATTCTCGTTAAACCTATGAATAAATAAATAGTAATTTTTCTGTACTTAAGCATCCTTATTAGTGTTTCACTTCTTTCCTTTGCTGTCAGGAATCTTTGACCTGCATCACTGACCCAGGTCTTATGAAAGGAATTGGAGGCATTGGAATACTGTACATGAACCTTTGGATCAAGGATGAGATATACTATTAGGGTTATTGTGCCATCCTATCCATTAAGGTCTCATTACTTGTTGACTTCTTGCTTTCCTACCTAATATTTTTTAATTAAAAGCCTGACCTGCAATGACATTCTATTCATGGTTGACCAAGTGAAGTGGAATAATCTGAGTGATGTGATGTAGCTCTAATAGAATCAATTTCACACAGATATTACTCTCTGTGCCTTAAAACAGAGACAGCCAATCAGTGTTCCATAATTTATTTCTTCAAAGATTCATCTCTTGGCTATAAAAGGATCTCATGAAATATTGTTTCTGGGGTGAACCAAGCATAGAAATTGGTGTGGTAGATTAAGAGAGCTGTTTACATGGAAGAAGACTATGAGGACTTCTACCCATCACAACAGCCTCAGAGTGTGTGGGGTGGTCACAAGGACTTGGCAAGATTACATGTACATTGTTTTTTATACTCTAAATTCTGAGATGATTTCTTGATAAATAATCTTAATCCAATTAGACTATGTAGTCCTTATCATATGGCCCTTTATTTTCTACCTGTATGCAGTGGCAATGTCAGGAAGAAAAATGACGAGGCAAAATATATTTTCAAACCTGTTAAAAAAGTGATGAGGCAAGCGCCTTGTCTGCCTCATCCTGGCTACAGTTATGTAGCCAACATTCATTTTTTGCATTCCTGCTCCAAGCTCTTGATCGAAAGCCCATGTTCCAAGTAAACACCAAAAGCTACATTAAATGATAAGCCCTAGCAGTGCAATGAGTGCATGGCATCTCATTTTCTTCTCATTTTCTTCTCAGCCATGGGAATAATGGTTTTAGTGAAGCAGAAAGAATTGATAAATATCTGAATGCAAAAAACTACTTTATGAGATTTATTAAGGTCCTAAGATCAGCCATCTTGCTTCAGCCATCTTGCTTCCTCAAGTTCGGACCTGTCCTCATATGATAGAATCTGTAAAATCATATTTAATAGTCAGAGGGTACATGTACATATAATATATAAGGGTACATGTGGTGTGATGGGTATGCAGGTTCCAGAATGCTCAATTTTGATTCTACCAGCAGCAGTATTAATTGGCTTCATAATCACTACTAATCACATTTTGTCAACAAAGTGAACATCTATATTAATTTCATTTGCATATCCCTGGCTTGAAAACACACACTTATAATTACCAGTGCATTAAATTTTATTTTGTCATTATATTAGAATTGAAATGTAGAAGACTAAAGGAATAAAGTGAACATTTATAAAAGCAGAACACTAACTTGACAAAAATGCATGAAAACAGATACTCTCAGGTACAGGGTGACCGGAAAAAAGGAGACCATTGAAGTAATCAATTTCTCCTAAACTAGACAAGTGCCATCAATGAAATTTTGCATACACTGGAACAGTTATATGGAAATTTGTTACTGAAGGTTTCAATACAAGCATTCAACTGGTTCAGGAGCTATGATCATTTACATAACATGCTCCAAATAGGCACAATTGAGACCAACGCAGAGTTGGATTCATATGGCAAACTACCCTTACATGTTCTGCCCTCTATGGCATTATTATGGCATTACATATAGCAGTGATTGCCTTCTTTAGGTCAACAATAGTCTGAGGATTGTTTTGGTATAGATTGTCTTTCAAATATCCATACAAAAAGAAATCAGCAGGATTCAAGTCTAGGCTGTAATGGCAATGAAGGGTTATCTGACATGTGGTTCATCATCCTGTTGCCAAAGTGCTGATTTACCAAATCTTAAGAGTCACTTTAGGTATTGGGCATAGTGCCATGTTACTAAAACCACTATATGGAACAATTAAATCCCATATGAAAACCAAGGGCTGCCCCAAACCTCCTTAGGATGATACTGTAACTGAGTGGGACCACTGAGTCCGAAGCCATAGGTCAGATAAGCTTCGTCTCCATACACCTCAAATTTGAATCCACCTGATTTCTTTTTGTGGGGCAATTTGAAAGACAATGTGTACCAAAACAATCCTGAGACAATTGCTGACCTAAAGGTGGCAATAAATGCTAAATGTAATGCCATAACAAGGTCGGAATATGTAAGGGTATTTGCCAAATGTATCCAGCTCTGCGTTGGTCTCAATTGCGCCTATTTGGAGCATGTTATGTAAATGATCATAGCTCCTGAACCAGTTGACTGCTTGTATTGACACTTTCAGGAACAAATTTCCATAGAACTGTCCTGATGTATGCAAAATTTCATTGATGTCACTAGTCTATTTTAGGAGATATTGCCTATTTCAATGGTCTCCTTTTTTTCCGGTCACCCTGTACATTTCAGAGAAAAGAGTAATTAGATAAGGTATAATCAGAGTGAAATTTGAAGCCTGGGTAATCATATCCTTATTGTCCAAACATCTTATACAGACTTCAATTATCCTCAATAATTAATTTAAACATCTTATTGGGGCTAATATTTGTCTACGATTCCAGGCTGGCTTGCAATGCTGTATTCTTCAAATGAATCAATTCCTTTGTGCAAAGTTTATCATGAATGTGCTTCTTATTCTTCTCTTGAAAATGACTGCTTTTAAACATTTTTTTCTTAACAGTACATGTATGCAATATACATCAACTTCATGTCTGTTTACTTTATCCTTTTCACTTTACATTTTTACAACAACCTTTGCAACATTATTCTCTCTGGATATATCTTCGTATGGAGATTTCCCAGACTCATCTCTTGGTTTAATTGAATTCCCATAAGTACTGTTACGTAATCAGATCAGTAATATTGATACAGAATCAATTTAGAAATATCTCTTTGCTTGGTGATTTTATATTTTGCCTTTTTGTATGAAAATGACAGCCAGAATTCTTCAACAAAATCTATTACTCATCATTCTGTACATATAAAAAGAGTAAATAAAAAAGCTAACATGAAAGCAGTTGTTGGGTTGCTATGGTAACCTGTTGCCTAATTATCTTCAAATGATCAGCCTCAATAGACAAATTTACCAATTAGTTGCAAAGTGTGATCCTAACTTATTGCAGCTATGATTTAACCAGACAGCTTCAATTGAATTTCTTCGTTTTTGATCTTCATCGTGTTTGAATTCATCAAGCTTCTGTCTTATTTTCATCTCACATTTCATCAATTACATGTACTCTAATCTCATTGTCTAACAGTAGTACAATATAAAAATTTAAAGGACTTCTGCATAGGTGTAGTCAGGGGGATGTGTGTGAACACCCCCCCCCCCCTCTCTCCCCTAAACCAATAAAAATAAGATCATTGGAAAGAGGAAAAAAAGAACTTTAAAATGCTTTTTATGTGGAGCTTTTAGCTTAATTTTGAAGGAAGTTCCATCAATTTTTGTAGAATTTAGAGCAACAAGACAAGAAAACATCGAGGGCAGAACCAGTCATATTTGGAAAACAAACCAAATATCAACAATCGGCCACCACCTGTTGTAATCAACAAAAAAACTTTCTTTTATTGAATCTTGAACTTTGTATTATATGGTTGTTTTTTTCTTTGCCAGTGTCACCTCTCATGACCCATCATGTTCTCTGAATGTATAGAGGATACATTATATTTTAGTTTATTGACATTGGAAATCATCATCTTCAGGAATAATGCCCATGAAGGAAGTCTTGTACTAGAATTAATTGACTTAATGTTTCCCTTTGTTTTCGTGTGACTGGACATCAAATCACATTGAAATTGATTGTGTTTATTTATGGCTTGTTATCAGGTGTTTCCTTTATACAAAGTACCTGTCTGTTAGAAATGTTATAGGGCTGAATATTGTCTTGTTTTGGTTATGAAAGGAAGCTATAAACTTTTATATCTTGGAATACAATGTTATAAACCATCGATAATTTTGTATTTGGGCTTGTGTCTTAATTTTATGTCTTTGTTGTCCATGTACCTTTTATCGATGGACCCCTCCCTTTTATAGTTCTCGTTTTAGTTTCTATGGCAACCAGATCATTTTTAGCTACACTCTACACATCTATGAGCAGAGAAATAATTTTTCATTTGGGAATATTCTGAATGGTAGTTATCTATTAAACAAGCTAGATATTACTTGTGTATCTATTTCATTATTAACCAGAAACACCAGAGCTTCCCACAAAGGGATTGGATATGCACATATTGGTTTTATCATGGAATTATTTTCAAGATTTTTCTTCAATGTTGCAGTAATATGAACTCATTGTGGTTTATCAGGCCTTCTCTTAGCTATGCAGAAAATAAGCTTTGGATGCCACAGATGATGTGTCCCCAAAGAGTGTATGTGAAACCAGATTATACAAATTGTCATTGTAGAACATAAGACCAATATTCATATTTTATCTTGAATTCCTTTCTTTTTAATCAAATGCTGAGTCTTTATTTTTGCATCATTTGTTGCTTGATTGTTGCATTGCCAAGGAATCTTTAACCAAGCTATTTATGGAAGTCATCAGTGATTTTGATCCCAGACTTGAAAATTGTGTATTAGCTTCTCTTACTGTATAATGGATTCTTCATTGAACCTGAACTTATGGGATCAACATTATAATGTCCAATAATGTGCTTGACATTTGGTTTAATAAATCATGAATATTCCAAAATGAATACTCTGATAATGAGACCTGCCATTTAATATTAATTGATATCGTTTCTCATTATTACCTCTAAATTAACATTTGCTCCAATTCAATTAATTTTTATTGCCTATTATGAATGATCAAAGTGTGAAATATTAATTTGGTATTCCTGTATTCAGGTGATAATGTGTTCTCTAGGGGTTACATTAACTTTCCCCTCTTTATTTGGCACTTGGTTGACACTTGGGCTTTCAATAGATTGAATGCCCTTGGTTGACAGTTGGATTTCATACACATTTGATTTTGATACTTTATTGTAGAAACACTGAATCTATTCCTGGCAATTCATCAAAAAGTATTTTTGCTTTGAATCTCTTTATGATAGACCCAAAGCATCCTTCAAGATCAGACATCACTGTCCCAGCTCATGGAATAAATTGAAATACCCTTGGACCCACAGGCCTTGAAGGTTTTTTCCCTTACCCCTTGTAAACTTGTAAGCCCATCACTTGTAACTGTGGTTAACTTAGTTTATAAAGTTAATAATAACTACTCTTTACCACTACAAGGCCTTCTTCACTTACTTAAGGAGGTGGGGTCTACCATATCTCTGCATTCCTTTTAGACCCCTTAGAGCCTTTTTGGGGCTTATACTTTATCTCAATATGTAGACTTCATTCAGATTGTAATCACATATTTCTGTTTTAATTATAAATAGCAATGATGCTAGTTGATTACATGAGATGATCAATAAATTTTGTCTATTGCATAATTGGGCTTTTCTTCTTTGGCACAAAATACGGATGGGGACATCACCTTATTATTGGAAGTGTTGAATCTCCTTTGGACAGTTAGGTGTGATTGTTAAACACTTCTGCCCAGTAATTAGACCAGGCAAGTGTCAAAGCAGACTGACTTTCAGCTTGATCAGACAATTTGCTATTCCGTTTCCATCTTTGATAAATTTCTAGGGTAAGATTATCTAAGGAAGCAAGATTAAATGTCAATGAAATTATTTGTGTCCTGTATCCATCAATATATCTATTAAATATCTATTCAAAATGGTAAGATTTGTATAGTACATGTAGTTAATGCATATGTCAATATACATTCAAAGCGCAAAAGGCAAAAATAGCAGAAGTAAGATAGATATACATATATACATAAATTAGTTATTTACAATAAAAAAGAATTGCATGTAGAGTGCATGTGCATATATATCAGTTGGCAAGAATTCCTTTTTGATCACCAGGTCTAAAATAGAATAAAATGCAATTCACCTACTGTTGTTGATGTTGAAAAAGATAACAGGATTAGAATTGTGTTATTTAATGCAATTCACATGATGTGTATATGAATACTGCCATATTGTTGAGGATCACTGGTATGCGACTAAATTATTCAAAGATTCTTCTGTTTTGTCTGGCTCTCATTAATTTTATATGAGGTCAAACCAAGGTCTTGATATGATGTGTTCTAGTCACGTTGTTGTTTGAAATCGATATAGAGCTGCAACATATAGCCAATTATTAATCTCGTCTGCCCAGGGGTCTAATTTTCTAACTTTCGAAATGTTCGTTAAATGCACCTTGAATGATAATCATGGTGTACCTATGTGGTCTATGCGTGTAGGTCATCCCTAGAGTCTATCAAGTCATGTGTTGCATCGGTGATTGCTTGCTGGTCAGACTCGAACAACTCCTGTTTTATCTCATTAGTATTCTCAATGTCTTCAGAACAGTAAAGGTCTCTATAAACAGTTACAATTATTGTTATTTTGTTTTATCTGATGATATCACTGATTTATTCAGTTTGAACTGGGTGTCGATATATAACAGGAAGATCAGATGTTTTGCCACAGGCTGCCTATGCCCGGGTGCCCATGCCATTTAACCCATTCTTTTGACCAAAATACCTCTTTAACTTATGGGTTAAGAGTTTATTTATGGGAAATTATATTTTATATAAATATGATTGAATGCATGATTTTGATATCATATTTTGAAAAATGCAAATGTATTCATGATTCTGTTTTTTTACATTGTAGTTGCTGGAGAGGAAGAGAGTAGCGACCACATGGTTGACCCCCAACAAAGTCTTGCCCAAGAACTTCATCCTAAAGCTATCCCCTACTCACCCCCATATAACATTATACAGAACGATGGTGCAGGCCACCAGAACTACCAGAGTGATGGTGCTTCCCAAACAGATAACACAAGCAATGAAATAGACCAGACCTCTCGTAAAGACCCTAAGGTTAATAAAGCAAAAAGGAAACGAAAAAAACAGAAACACCAACGAGATAAGAATCCAACAAATATACAGGATGATGAAGAAGAAGGGAATGTTATCAATGAGTTGGGACTTACTATTCCTCCAGTTAGGTTCCACTCCTGTAGGGACCTTATCTGCCATAATGGGGGCCAGTGTGTAAGGGATGAAATGAGGGATGGATATAGGTGTCAGTGTCTGCTAAACTACCATGGCCAGTTCTGTGAACAAGGTATGTATATCCACCTTTGACTTCCAAAGTTTACATTTGAACAACTGAAAACTTGTACCTGGAGATGATGTTTATCTGAAAATGTTTGGACCATTAACACCAATCATGCAATTAACATTCCTTGTGAACAAATTAAATGCCCTAATGCATGTACATGTAACATAGAACAGAGTAAGGAGAAAGTAGCCAACATATGAGCAAGACTGTAACCTCCTTAACCATAGAAATGCAATGTTCTTTACAAAAATTAGGATTTTCCTCAAAAACAGCAGGTACATCATCTTCAGTGCATTTAAGGGGAAATCAGTTGTATCCTATTGCTATAAGGTGTCAATTTATTCTCTGTGATTCTCACTTGAAGTATGCTCATGAATCTCATTGACACTTTGGAATTGCTTCACATCCCTTGATACCCCTTCTTACATGATCCTCTAATGAAACCATATGTCAGTTGATATAATTTACCCTGTGTACCAGTCAGCTAGTAACACTAGCACACTCTGAATATTGGTTGGTGTTTGGTAGTTGGTGTTCAGCATTTGTTATCCATAACAAATGGCAGGTGGTGACATTTTGCATGTTAATGCCTTGTCTCAAAATGTATTGTATTGGAATTAAATTGTTAAGTGATTGAAATGATAGACACAGAATGTATACAATGTATGTGTTACAATTTCCTGACTTCTCATTCTGATTGGTTATAGATGGCTTCATCAAAAGTCTTATCTATCGATTGTAGAGTATAGATTCAATTCAATATTGCAAGGGTACTGCTTTAATAAAGCAACCTACTTCACTTCAAATGAGAAACACTTCTGGGAATATTTTTTTAAATGATGAATCTTGTCATGATCTCTCCACCCCTTTATAATATGCCTAAAGGGTTATTCTGCCTATACTTATCACCTCTTTCATTTATTTAACACACTGTCAAGTGGCCCTGTACAATTTGCGAAATCCTTCAAAATGTTTTTTAGGTTTATCTTCCACTCTTGTGATATTGATTAACCAGGACACTAAATTAGTCATTGGAAAACATCTTACGTGGGTTGAGCTCTCTGTTTTCTCTGTAGAATTTCAATAAAGTGTTTTACAATTGAATATTGGTGCAGTAATGTGTGTCACCATACCATTTTCATTAGATTGGTTTTGCTTCTTTAAAAGGGTTTAATGTACCACTAAAATCACATTTTTAATGTAAATTGTACAATTAGCGAACATGTAATGGATAATATTTCTTGTCAACTTAGTAATTTTTCAAACTTTGATTTTTGTCCCATGTGTCGTACGTCTTTAGATATTAATCACCGGGGCACGGTACCTTACTCAGAAACCTGTATGTGCCTCTGTGTAAACATTTTGATTCTCATAACATCTTTTTTTTTGTTTCACCTCAGGGCTTAGAAGAAATGCGATGTCATGGAGCAAGTGTTAGTCCCCCAGAAACATTGACTATATCAAGGAGCTATTTGGTGATGTCTGGCCACTTATAAAGTGTCTGAGACAATACATAAAATAAATTCAGAACTTTTCATTATTTTGTGGGGGGTGTGAGGGGTGGCCCACTCCCCCTAGAAAATTTTACAATTTTAAGATGCTATTTGGTGCTTTCTGGGCACTTTCAAAGTGTATGAGTCAATGGAAAAAAATTAGAAAAAAAATTGTTTTCAATAAAAAAAATTTCCCAAAATTTTTTTGGGGGGTGTCAGAGGGGGGTGCGGTCGCACCCATCGCACCCCCCATCTGACGGCCATGTGGTTTATCATGATGATGTGTATAGTATAACACTGTGTTTTATAGTATCACTGTCATGATCTTTTCTATTTGGGAAGTTGCAGTACAGTAAATAAAGTAAATGAACATTCCATGTTTCTAAAGCAGTTTTCCCTTCTGAGACTACCTTAGAATGAGTTATCTCTTAGTGCCATGAATGTATCCTTTATCTAAAACAGTGAGCTCTGTAATCTTAGTGAAACTAATATTGGACTACAGGGAGAACCAGTTGAGATTGTTGTTTGATTTAAGGTAAAATCAGAGAGTAACTTTTCAAAATGATGGTCTCAATTCAAGAATCTTTTGAACTAAGAACATCTCAGGGTGCCTATTTTCAAAAAATTCAAAATGCTTGTATCCATTTTGAAAGAAACTCATAAAACATAAACATGAATGTGAATATCTTCGTTGCAATCTGATGGCATATAAAAGTAAAGTAGTCATATAAACAATACCCCATTGTATTATTACAGAATGCCACAATCTCGAACAATCATCTTTATTTGATATGATCAAAAAATATTACATCTTTGCTATTTTTCAAGCTCATGTTCATCAGTGTAAGTTGGAGCTGTAAGCTAGTTGAAGCTTGTATGGTCAAAACAGCATGGAACTGTATCAGAAACCTGGTATACAAAGGTCAATAAAAGATGAGTGATGGGATGGAACAGAAATATTTCAGAATAAAATTGATTGAAATGTATGCCTACAGGAAGATTTTTTCAGTGAGGATAGTAATTTTACTTTCTTAGAGGATCTCTTCAATTTTAACTTTTGTAAGATAAGTTCAAGTATCAACTACAGTATTAAAACTGAACATTACCACAGGTTCTCTGAGTGCTGTTAAAGTTTATATTCTATCTATGAGAGGTGATAGATCAAACCAGTACCCCTGAGAAATCATTGCATTCCCAGCAGCTAAACCTATTATGAATTGAGCCCAGAATAATTGATCAGTTTTAAGGATAAAGACTGGTCTATTTATTTTGTGTTAGTTAATGTCCCTATAGAAGATGTCCAAGTCTGATGATTCTGATTTTGATGTTAGTTTTTGAGTCCAAAGTAAAATCCAAAATTTACAACTTGAATCAATTGATGATTTTAGAAAATATATTTTAAAATTGAAGATAAAAATTACACTTGGGTTTCCAAAACTATGAGTGACTGCTGTTTGAGAATAGAATATTCTAGTTATCCCACCAAATGAAGTTCGAGAGGGATATAGGAAAGCCATCTGCCCATCTGTTCGTCTGTCAAAATTTATATGCTGATGCCTAGGGACAAAGGAGCTACGTTGAAGAAGATATTTTCAAAATGGCTGCTAAATATCAAAATGACAGTCATTTTTAGTAAAAAACATAATCTTTGATAACTCAAATACCATTGAATGGATTTGTTTCAAATTTTATATGCTGATGCCTTGGGACAAAATAGATTTGTTCAAGAAGGAGCTGAAGAAGAGATTTTTAGAATATATCAAATACCAGTGGACAGATTTAAGGATCAAATTTTATATGATGATGCCCAGAAACACAGTACCTCTGTTTGACAAAGAATTTTTAAGATGGCAGCTGAATTTTAAAATGGCCGGCATTTTTGTAAAAAAATGTGATCTCAAATAGTACTGAACGGATTCGGTTCAAATTTCGAGATAGATTTTCAAAATGGCGGCTGAATTTCTAAATGACTGCCATTTTTTGTAAAAAAGGAATGTAATCTTTGATAACTCACATGCTAATTGACGGATATGGTTTACATTTTATATGTTGATGCCTAGGGACAAACAAGCTCTGCTCAAGAAGGAATTTTCAAGATGGCCACTAATAATCAAAATATGTTTTGTTTGGTGCGATTTGTTACTCCGTGGAGTTTCTGTTTTTTCTATACTGATAAAGTTACACACAAAAATATATTTTGGGTTTGAATTGAATATTATTCTTTAACGGACAAAAATAGTTGAATGACTTGAAATATAATTTTTGCAATATTTTGGCCCATTTTCCACCATAAGGATGAATAGTCTATCTGCTCAAAATGAGCCATTTATTTAAGCTTTCCATTAGACTGTATGAATCAAAAATACATGTTTAATTGGATCTCTGGATGCATGCCACTATCTAGAGATTTATGATAAATATGAGATAAACAGATTGAAAGGCATTTCTGTTTCTAATCACAACAATGCAATGTTAGACCATAACAGACCTGGATTATTGATCTTGTTGTAAATAGGATTTTACCCATATTAATGATTGTTTTCTACCTTTAGATAGTATTATCATTAAATTGGGTTTCCAAGAAGTTTTTGCATCCATGTAAGTTTGAGGGATTGTTCAAAGAGCGTTGGTTCAATCATTCTCAAACCTCCATCTTCAACATTTTGAACTAATTGTGAGAAGCTTACTTTTGCTACTGTGGAATTCCATATAAAAGAAGTAAACAGTTGTTTTATTCTTTTATGATTTGTTGCTTATTCTTTGAAATAAAAAAAATTATAAAAAATAAAAATAAAAAAAATAAAATAAAAATTGGGTTTCCAGATTATCTTGTTTTACAAATTGCACCTTTTAATTTAATATTTATGTTTGAATATTGTTTTATTGAAAGTCCTGTTATAGTTTCGAATGTTATTTTTACCATTTTATTATTCCTCATGACTTCAAAAATGGTTTGAGACAATCTTTGGTAAAGGTTAGGAAATGTTACACAAATCAAGATTAAACATACTTTAAGTAATGGAGTAGATTTTTTATATTTAGCTAATTGTTCTCAATTTGCTTACTTATCACTGATACACAGAAAATATTTCAATAAATATCCATACAGGTTATGTGTACCATTTACCAGATATATTGACTATTACTCCATCACTTAAGATGAAGCTCTCTTTTGAGAACCTAAGTAGAATGAATGCAAAGGGTATCACTAAAATCAAGTTTTTGATTGTCAATAAACCTGAAATGTTATCTACCTTAAACATACACATACAGGTGCAAAACTCAAACAGCTCATTAGGGATTTGAATCAAAAATATGAGGGAGGTCTCACAATTCTTTGTAAGTTGCAAGTTTTGAAAAATAAGATATTGCTTTCAAATGTAAATACTGAATGAATAATTGTTTGACTGTCAAAAATCTAATTTTCTACCCACTTTTATAGAGAACATCTTTTTTGTTGAAAGAGAAATGGATTATGTTTGCTTAGGCTAAATCAATAAGTAGACTATCTACTTTGCCATATTTAGAAGAACATGATCGAGTAAACTGTTAATCTAAATTGAAAGCTTTTCAGGGATGTAGGATATCGGCAAACAGAGATTCCTGTAGAATTGAAAACGGATAAAGACTAATAAAATGAACTTTCGGTTGTTTTGAAATTCCATCACATTTAATCGTTTATATTCCAAAATTCCGACAAATGGCAATCATTTCTGAATTAGTAGGCACATTATCATTCTGAATGCTAGTAGGTGATCAGGAGAAAAAATTTCCAATAAAACGATTTTAATCTTAGAATTCCTTGCAAGAGAATTTAAGTGTGAAGAATGGTTAAGGAATTGATACGAGTAATTAAATAACAATGGAAAAGCAATAGATAGCTGGTCCCATGGCGATCCATTTCTTTTTTGCTCATTAGGTGAAAAAATCAATTAACGGTTAAAAAATCCAGGGGATTTGGCATGAACCATAGGATCAATCAAGTGGTTGCAGAGCTGCATGTATTGATAGTTTGTGTGGAGCTGTTAGAGTGTATATTATGTGATTTTATTCTAAAACATACACCCACATTTATGATATAGGATCTACAGATTTCAAGGTACACTGTATGTACACCCATAATTTATTGTTCAACACCTGGGATTTATACACCACGATCACAATAAGAAATGATTGTAAATGATCAAATGAGATTGTATCAAATACTCGATTATTTTGACTCTTGTTAACCATCAATGCTAATCTTGACCATATTAATCCATATCCTCGTGTTATTGATTATTCAATCATTCTTTATTGGCTGAAGTGTGATTCCATTTGAAGATTCCATAAAATGATGAACCATCCCAATTATCACATTCTTGTGGGATTATCTAATAATTTTGAGAAACTATAATATTTTGACTACCTTTGTGGTATATATAGCAGGCCCGTAGCCAGGATTTGCCAAGGGGGGGTTCAGTTTTCAAAAATTTCCAGGGGGGGTTCATATTTGACAATTTTGGACCAAATATGGCTAAAATCACTTGAAAAGTGCTCAAAATGGTGAAAAACTGCATAACTTTTGGCCAGGGGGGGGGGTTCGCCCGAACCCTGCGAACCCCCCTGGCTACGGGCCTGCATAGCCTGCCCTCTACTTCACGAAAGCTTGAGGACAGCAGAATGATACATGTATATGTAGTAATGTTCAAGTCAGTGTCATTCTTTATAATATTAATAGCCTTTGGTCTTGTTTCAAGTACTGTATAGACCCCCTCCCCTTTTGAAATTGTCACAAGTAAGACTCATTATTTAGCTCACATGATGCCTTTTTCATATCTGCAGACTCGCTCCTTTCAAATGAAGGCTCTATAGTCTACTAGATGTGATCAAAATTTGTGCCTGTTTTCTTGTTTTGATCAATTACTTTATTAAAAGGGCTTGATAATGGTGGTAAAAATCATCATTAGAAGGGATTCTATAGAAACTGAGGAAACTGAGAAATTGAGGGTCTCAATGATAGACAATTTAAGGAATCTTCAAAATCACTTAAATCATTTATGCGAGGGGGTCTATAGATATAAATTACACATTAAAGAAAAAAATTAGTTCTTTAATTAGTTACTTTATTAACTTTAATCCTCGATATAACACAACTATATAGAAGATGAAAGAGTTGTTTGATCAATGATTCAATAACTATTGAGAGGTATAAAAATGTCTAATGTCAACATTATGACACAATTACATTCTTTGATAGTGATTCCTCATTGTTTGATCTGCTGTGGAATGGAACTATCATGAAATCAGGGTACATAGGGCCTGGAAATCAGGACTGTAATGAATTTTTGTTTTATGTAGAGGACTGTAATGAATTGATGTTTTATGTACAGGACTGAAATAAATTGTTGTTTTGTGTACAGGACTGTAATGAATTTTTGTTTTATATACAGGACTGTAATGAATTGTTGTTTTATATACAGGACTGTAATAAATTGTTGTTTTATGTACAGGACTGTAATAAAAATCTGCATTAGGTGCCTGTACCTATCAAGAATATTGACATACATATTGTTCACACATTGACAGTGATAGAATTAGATCCCATGATTAGTAATTTACTGAGCAGTGCTATGACAGGAATATGCAAATATTGAATCTTCCTTTCTTTCATTGTAACCTCAATTTTTCAAGATTTTCATTAGTTTCATTAGCATGTTTTTTGATAAAATTTATATCTTCACTTCTTCCTCAAATGCCTTGCCAAAAGTCTCTGTTAACTGCTTGATCATAATATTTGCAATTAATAATACAGATTTTCTCAAATATATTTCATGATTTATCCAACATAGATTGAGAGATAAGAATTTTGACACACTCATTTGCACTTCTGATCTTTTTGTTATATAACTATACTCATATTTGAGACACACAGCAATCAATTGTGAATTTCATTGCCGTATGTTTTTATACTTAAAAAATTGTGAAAATACCTGACATTTTATTATGATTTCCCAATCATCACCCAGCTCCATCAAAAACTATTTATATTTCATATCTGACAAAGTTCTTATATGTTGCAGAGTCTATGGTGAGATACCCACGTCTGATTGGCTCCGGCTATGTGGCATTTCCTGTTCTGCGCAACGCCTACAAGGAATTTTCTGCTACAATTGAGTTCAGACCAGAACTTAACAATGGATTGTTGCTCTTCAGCTCCGAACATGTAGATGCTAAGGCTGACTTCTTTTCTGTGGCTCTTATAGATGGTTATGCAGAATTTAGGTAATATGCTGTTTGCTTGTTTCTTTGTTTCTTTGCTTATACATTTGTTTGGTTATTTCTCAATTTCTTTTATCTCTACTTGCGTGGTTGATTATGACGGTGCCTCAAAAAGACATTAGTCATATGTGTTTCAGAAAATACATATAATGCAGCAGGTACTGTCTAAAAATGTTAAACACAAATAAATTATACAAGTATTTTCTTTTTTATTCGTGGTGAAAAATTTTTCACTAGATTCAGAAAAATGTTCTCTCTTAAAAGATGTTCGCATGAGAGAGATTTACATTATACAATAATTGTTCACCTGATAAAAGTTTTTCTCAAAAAAAAAATCTTTATAAATGAGAAAAGAAATCATGGAAATAAATCTCTGAAAATACTGTTATTGATGTGTTTTCTTTGTTCTATTATAATTAGAACCTCAATGAGCTCTGTATTCCAAATAATGGAATTTCCATGTTGCCCCATACTTTGACCAATAGTCCATTCAGTATTAACTATTATATTAATGCTTTTACTTACCATACAGTTGAAGGAATTAATCAAAGTTCATACACCTCATAGATCTCATTTCCAGACAATAATGAAGTTGAACTTAGGTATTTTATGATAGATATTTATGAGATAATCCACTATGTTCCTATATACACAGGTTTAGCTGTATCTACTTAACCCACACAGCAGATAGTAAAGGCATGGGATTTACATACACACCTGTCAGAGGAGAATGCAAAACATCAACAAACAATCAAATCAACCATTTATATATATATACGTCAAGTGGTATCCATTTTCATGGGACATCTCAAATACTATCACCAAACATGTTTTAATGGTGTAAATGACTCCCATTTTACCAAGTTGGTATAGAATCAAATGTGAAAATCAGAACATGTCAAATGACGATATAAAAAGTAAAATAAATGTTTTTCAGAATATGTGAGCAAAAGAACAATACGGTTTAATTATAATGTAGAAACATTCCAGGCAAATTTATTACGGTGTGAAGTGCTTCAAAACCACCACATATGTACATACATGCTAAAACTTTTGAGTTTGCCCAAAAATGAGAACCACTTGGTAAAATAGCTGCAGCTCAATCAAATACATATATTAATAATAATATTTCATACATGCGAGTCACATAAAATATAACCTACCTAGAGTACCACCTCTGTTTGCAACAGATGGGTCTTTTGCATCCGGGATTCCCTTTTTAAGTATCATGTGACCTATTAATTTTGTTCCATCTGCACTTGGTTGCCAGGTAACAGGGTGCTGATATTTCACTTTTTGTGATTTTATAACATGGGGTCTATGGGGAATCTCCCAACCTAGAGTCACATTTTCAAAGAAAATTAATTTTTCAAAGTTGATATATATAACTTTTATTGACATATTGTATCATTACATGATTACATTCAAGTCACAACTACTCACTAACTAAAACTACTTCTACATTTACAAAGTAATGTACAAAAATTCCATATGCATATTGAAAGCATACAAGAGAGGCAGAATATTTTTAAGTGTGATGTACAAAATATGCTGACTATTCTAAATTGTTAAATGAGTGATATATAAATTTACCAAGATGCCGTTGTACGATGGTATTATCACTTGAAATTATATTTGTAAATAAATTATCACTATTTAAATCAAATTTTGGTAATGTTTCAGAAATTTTGCTGAAAAATATTTGCCTATGTTGAGAATGCTTTGTACAATTTATGATAAAGTGAAATTCATCTTCTACACAATTACATATATTACATAATCTTTCATTTACAGGTTTGGATTTTGGCTTTGTGTGTCTTCCTGTTTCTATTTTTAACTGATGTGAACTCAACCTAAATCTACTTATTGCTAATCTATATTTTTTATTGTCTAACTTTGTATATGGTTCTAATGCAAAATCTTTCTTAAACAGCTTATATGTTCTTAATTTGGGATATATCAAAATGTCCTTTTTCCAATTTTCAACAAACATATTCTTTAATTTCTTGTCAACCAAATTTACTAAGTGGTCTGTAATTTGGCTTTGGTCATCCCAGTACTCTGTTAGTTCACATTTATGAAGTATATCATAAACCTTTCCAGACCAAGATTTAAATCCTAATTCATGTTTTTCTTGTCCATATAAGTAAGCCTGGTTTAAAATATTAGATTCTGGTAGTTTAATAAGTCTTAACCAGTATTTCACAATTGATGATTCAATTTTGATAGATAAAGGAAATTTACCAAGGTCACCATACACTGTGGGATTAGCTGTTTGAGTTTTGACACCTAAAATAGATTTTAAAAAGGACAAATGTATTGTTTCAATCGCTTTCATCTGCTTCTTGTCATACCAAATTTCACAGCCATAACATAGTATTGGACTGACTAATGGTAATCATTAATCCAGGGTGTAGCTGATAATTGAACTCAGGAAAGTGAACTCAGGCAATGAATTAAGATATAACAATGTTTTGGCCAAAGAAAAATGGAAGAAGATTTTAGAGAATTGATTGATGTAATAATACTGTACTTATCACAAGTTAAGCATTTAGACATTATACTGGGAAGAGTATATATTAATAATATGTTTGTTAATCCCATATGTTGTATATGAAGATTATCTGATGGGGGAAACAGGAAAATATACTATTTTATTCTTATTATCCAAGCATTTTCATTGTAAAAATCAATAGAAACATGGTAGATAGATTTTGCCCATCAATAAATTATCATAGGCCATGGCTTGTGCACGTAGACTTGCACACAAAGAAAATAGAGATATCTAGAAATAAGACAATTAATATGAAGGTGGATTAACATGAAGAGATCAGTCATTCAGTTGTTTTATGAAGTACATGTAGAGAGATAATATAAATGAAACAATGTGCAGGTTCCTCAGAATGGAGATAGTTGGGATGAATTATTAATGTAAGTAGTCATTATCCTACAGATCAGGGATTCCCCACATAAAAAACATCATAGTGTTTCAAATATAAAATGTTAAAATAACTGAAGAGTACATGGGATGGGAACAATTTTAGTCCATTTAAGAGTTCATATACAATATATGTTTGTATATTTAGCAAGGATTAAATATTTGGAAATAGCCATGAATCAGATGAAATGATATATTTTGAGCACTGGATATTCTCTGATGAACAGTATCTCTGTGGAATTTGGATCCATTTCTTTCTTTTTAAACTTGATTTAACTTCTTTCATTAACTCAATTCCATACAAATCTAGAATGATAGTCCATACACTGTATTTGATCATGTAGCTACCATTGATGTAGGGCAATATTATTTGCTTGCTAAGTTCAATTCTAATTGTGGCTAATTTAGAAATATCAATTATATTATGAATTTTCAAAAATATTAAAAGGTGTCATACCATCATTCCAAATTCCAGATGTTTGAGTGGAACCAATGAACTAAAGATTATGGTTTCATCGATGTAATAGAAAATCCCCAGAATCTGCACTTCAATAAAATAATGAAATCATATCTAATGTCAGTATGAATGATTGATGCCAAGTAGCGAATATTTTCTACTAGATTAGTTTTTTCTGCCAGGCATTACTATCTAAATTCAAGGCCATGACCTCAGTTAATGTTAGCTACAGAGCATTATCAATTAGACGCATCCCCCATCTGTTCTTTCTCAATGTGAATCCTGACTTTTTGATTTCATCATTTTGTGACTCAATACTACATCAAAGATGCAGGATTAAGCAGTATTTCACTACTATTAATTTTGATAACTATAGAACCCATGAATTGAAGAAAAATTGAATCAGCAATTTTTTCCAGCCATCCTAATCTAGAATTGAAAAAAAACAGCAATTTTTTCCAGCCATCCTAATCTAGAATTGAAAAAATAGAGCAATTTTTTTCCAGCCATCCTAATCTATCACAATATTCTGTAATAGTAAGACCAAGTGTTAAATAATTTCTGATTATTATATTTAGCAGATAAGATGCAAATACTATCCATGTACATGTACCAGTTTAGTCATAGTGCATAATGGAGTGGAAATATCTTACATTTTGTGCCTATTTAGTTAACATGTTCCTTTTCTGAATGTTTAAGATAAGAATTGTAAGTGTTCTTGACACATTGGGTTGCTATGTTTTCTACAAATGCAGATAAGGTTTGAGCAACATCCTGTAGTATTGGGCAAAATCCAGGTTACGTTAAACTATACCCCCTCCCCTTGATGTATTGCCACATAGTATCAAGTCCCAACCTACTTTCCATTATCATGATATCGCTTGGAAATAGAGAACAAGAAGGATCTGATTGGATTTATTTCATCAAATATCAAATTAATATGAACTTAAAATGTTTCAAATAACCCATGCTTTAGTAAGTATCCCCCCTTTTAACTTATAAAGTTCCTATGAACACCAACACAAGATCCCTGTTGGTAGCTCACCTTGGGGGATTCACCGTATACAAAATTCAGCAGGGGTCCTCGGCTGAACCCTCAGATATCAATGTGTTCCCATACCAATCTGTCAAATTTCAATGTGTTCCCATACCAACCAAAGTAACGTCCAAAAGTCATACCAAATGTCCAAATATAAAATCAATGCCATACCAAATGTCCAAATATAAGACCAATGC
Source organism: Owenia fusiformis (assembly GCA_903813345.2). Classification (NCBI taxonomy): domain Eukaryota; kingdom Metazoa; phylum Annelida; class Polychaeta; order Sabellida; family Oweniidae; genus Owenia; species Owenia fusiformis. The sequence goes on from CAIIXF020000001.1 coordinate 36,421,256, forward strand.
CATACCAAATGTCCAAATATGAGACCAATGCCATACCAAGGATTTAAACCATTCTGAGACTCAGACCATCTCTGCCTTGCAAAGAAGGAAATTAATAGGAGTCTGTGATCTCTCACATGGATATAAACTGTCTGAGCTGCAACTTATTCCAGAAATGATTACATTTTCACTAAAAATATCTGTGTAATGTTTCATTATTCATTCCTTGATTCTGTCTTTGTGTGAAGGAAGAGATAACAAACACCTCTAATTGAGTTTAGGGTGACAGGGATTTGCTTCCTAATCTCTATACACTACTGGAATATCAAACAGACAGAGGGTAGAGCAACCTCCTTCATGAATAAGAGCATTCAAAAGTGAGCCACACAAATTCAAGCGTGATACAAAGTAACATGATGAGTGCAGGAATTTCATTAATAGGGAGGTTAAGTTAGGACTGTTTTGAAGAATGTGTATGTGAAACATGTAAACTTATGGTCCATCCACCCAACTGGCCTTTATTTGCCCAATTGAGTATAAAGGTGTGAAGAAAACTAGAGATAATGCAAGAATACACCATGTGTACATAATCCATATTATATGGGCATGCAGTACCCTGTACTTTATACCATTTTTGTTTTTTCTACTTGTTCTTTAGGTTTGATTGCGGGACAGGGCCTGCAGTGATCAAAAGCAGCAACAAGATCATCCTGGGCCAGTGGAACAGAGTGACTGTACACAGGGATGAATGGAATGGATGGATGAGGCTCAATGGAGCAGAACAAGTTAAAGGAAGATCAAAGGTACTTTTACATTGTTAACACTGAAAGTATGTTATAGAAAAATGGCATCTTCACTCTGTTTTTGTGTGCATACAACCCTGCCATCTTTTAATGATAGCATATTGCAATATGAAGTAGACATTGTATGAAATATTAAATGAATTTTTGCAGATACACTCATGAATTTTAATGTGTTCATGTTTTCAGGGTATTTATTCCCGCATCACCCTGAGACAAGATCTGTACCTGGGGGGCTATACAAACAGCTCAGCTATAGGCCCTAGGGTGGGGATGAGATGGGGCTTTGTTGGCTGCATACGCAAGCTGCAGATCAACCATAGGGTGTATGATATGCGTAAAGGGGCATATGTTGGTGATGCTATACATGGTATTGATGTCAGTAAGTAAATTGGCTTTTTCTACAAATTTTTTAATTCACCCTTTTCTCACCCATCAGTCATGAAAAACAGATTTTTGTTTTCTTAACTTGCTAAAATCAAATGATATCAAAATTCTTCCTTGGAAATTGCTTTAATGATTATAGAATTTTTGAATAGCAGATAACTTATTGAAAAATATTGAGGAATTTTGCCCTGCAGCCAAAGTTATGAAAAATTGCTCCTTGTGCATTTATACATTTTCTAAAATCATTTTTAGCTATGCATGCTGTAGCACATGGTTCCTAACTAGGCGAAATATTCCTCTTATCATTGAATGGTGCTTTAGAGCTGCAATTTTCTTATTTTAAAATTGCTGTTATTTGATTTGTCATAGTCATTTTAAAATAAGATTGGTAAGGGAAAACTTTTAAAAAAATTATTGTTAAAGATTTCACGGGAACACTGATCCCTCGTATGCCATAGTAAAATCTTAAAAAGTGCATCTATTTTAATGTTAATTTTGACATTAAAGGTGAATGCAGTGCCCACATCTGTGACAATGTACTGTGTGCAAATGGAGGGACCTGCCAGGCTAGGGCAGCTGATGACTACATATGCCTGTGTCAACTAGGCACCATAGGGAGACACTGTGAAGAGAGTAAGGAGACCTGATTTTTTTGTTTAATCACCAAGAAGTGGTGACATAAATACATGTATAATATTGTTATAGCCTACATATTCTTTGTGACTGGCATTTGTCATCTGTGTCAGTGCTCGTTACACTTTTCCAGGTGGTGACAATTTGTCATGCTAAATGCCCTCTTTTATTCATCTTTGAAGTTATTTTCACATATTCAAAACAGCTGACTTGGAAAACAATATAATGAAATTGTCATCAGAGGTATTTTTGGGATACCTCCTCTCTTTAGGGAAAGGAGGAAAAAATTGAACATAAGGTGGGCAATATTGTGACATTCAAAGGTTTGATGAACAGAATAGAGAGGGATCTTTACTTAACTGGGATATCACCCTGAATAAGAAAACACAACATTACATGATATTTGATGATTCATATAATTGCTCCTCAATTTCTCCTTTTATCTGTTTGTATGATTCTTTGGTCAACAAATGTGATCGAAAAGATGACACATCTAATTCTGAAGGAAGCATTGGCTCAATGAGAAGCATTTTTTGACCTTTGCATTATAACTATGTGTACCAACTTTTGTGTAATAAGGCATGTATTTTATAGCCCATGGGGCATTTATTGAAAGTGCTAATGAAAAACACCAAGGACCTCTATTACATGGTCTTATTACAAAAAAAGTTAGTATTAAAGGTTCTTTTGCTTTTGTTGCTAGAATCCTAAAATATTAACATTTTTGTTTTACTCTAGCTTTTTGCATTGAAAAGTATATTTGGTGTTATTTGTATTCAGAAAGAGAAATAATACATGGTAATAAAACCATGGTTAATTTTAAGTTATTCTTCATATAAGTAAGACAAACATATTTTGCTTCAAATAGATCCAAAATGAATGACTATTTGTTTTTATTTAGAAACACTAATCAATTGCAAGTCATTTATTTTGCATCAATCAATGTCAGTATTTATAAATATCCAAAATTGAAATGTTCACAATAACAGAAAAATAATATGATCTCCCCGAGTGTTGTGGATATTTATGATTTTGAAACAGTTTTTGAAAACCTTGCAACTAATTCTAGAGTATGATCATATATATATAACTTTCTTATTTAACCCATTCCTAGGGCCTGAAGGTAGACGTTTGTAGTATTGTAATGTGACACACACTGTAACTGTCTTTAATGATAAGTTTATAGGGATACTAGATACATGAGCATTTGGCAATTATTCAAATTTTGAAACCAATAGCAAAATTTACATTAAATCTTTGTTCCAATCGATGACTCAATATTCATAATACTTTTGAATATAATTTTAAAGACAATTAAACTAAAACTGGAATATGTACTCTGGTTTTGTCGAAATTTAGTCTTAAACTTTATCATAACATGCCTTTGAATATTGTCACATGCTAAAACTTGTTATTCAGCAGTTTTATGTAATTACTTATTGCTGCACTTTTCTTTTATTATGTAACATCCACAGTCTGTCGTAATTAATGCGAAATGTACACTTGAATTGAAAATGAATGTTATTGTTTAGAGGGCTTTGATTTGATATTTAAGAAAAAAAGTTTGGTTATAGGAGTTAGTTTTAAGTTACAGTTTGAGTACAGCGACAATTTACTAATGTTGTTTATCATTGGTTAGAAAAAGTCTTGCATCTAGGCCTTGTGATCCCTCCCTCTAATATACCCCACACCTCCACAAGTTTAGACTTGAATAAAGCAGATAGGGGGTGGGGGTGGGGGGTTGAGGCAAAACTAGTTCCAAATATTTATACATGTTATTGTTGGCATGCATATGTTAATTTAATTTTATCTAGATGATATTGTACAGTTATTGTAATTATTGTATTGTTCTCGCTCATATTATAAGTTAACAAACAGTTCTTTTATAGGGCACTGTAACTGACATCGAATTTCAAAATAAAATATATAGGGTGGTTCCAAAGCCTTAAATGCAATGTCATATTTTAGACCACACTGTACATGTAGTGTATGTTTGATGTTCTACTGTACATGTATAGCTATCAATAGCAGCACATTCCTAAATGTATTTGTTTCCCTTTCCATTTGATATATATTCATATACTAGATTTAAATCCGCTTAATAAAGTCCATACTAGATTTGAAAATCTGATAAAATCTAATAATTCAGCACTACTGTATTATATTCATAAATAAACTAGGTAATGATATTTTTGGTTGATCATTTAGGAGATTTTAATATGATATCATATTCTAAAATATATAGATTCTTACTAGTGATTATATAAAATATTGACATTTAATTACATCCAATTATGTAGTTCAGAAAAAATGGTCATAGACCCACACATAAGCATAACTCAGTTAGCTCTATCTAATCTAATGTAATATTAAATGTAATATAATATTTTATATTTTATACATTAATTTTGTTTCTCCAGAAATCGAGATCCATGTCCCGAAGTTCCATGGTAACTCATATCTACAATACAATGGCTTAAGGCGCACAGCCCTGACTTACACCGATATTGATATTGTCTTTAAACCAGAGAAGAGGGATGGACTTATACTTTACAATGGCTATACACTTGACAGAACTGGTGATTTCATATCACTGGCCTTGCAAGATGGATTTGTTGAATTTCGATTTGATTTAGGCACAGGCCCAGCAATTATAAGGTAGGATATAAAATATTCTAGTCACACATCAAATAATATGGCATACTTTTGATGGAACTGTTTGTATAGTAGAGAATATTTTCATACATAGAACTAAAACTTAAGTACGTGTGTGAATATAACTAAAAATGAACACCTCAAAATGGCACCATTATCTGGTCCACATTTCTTGGATATCCCATTGATTCCACTGTTTCTGGAGTCTCCTAAGTGTACATTTCTCAATGAGAGTATTATACCTGTAGTATACCTGTGTTCACAACTACTTGTAGTGTTCAATTGTGACGTGTTTTACTATGCATAATTCGAATTCATTTTAGGAGCAAAGAAGTCATTGATCTTGGCAAGTGGCATGAAGTGAAGATCTCTCGTACTGGACGTGAAGGCTACATGCAGGTTGATAAACAGGATAGGGTGGAGGGGATGTCTATGGGGGCTTACGTTCAGCTCACTCTCCTACAAGACTTGTTTCTAGGGGGACATAGGAACTTTGACGAAACCAATAAATACACAGCTGCTACAGATGGATTCACTGGATGTATACAGAAAGTGAGAAATTTTAAAAGTAATAGTGATTTTGAGATGAACTCTTACTCATTCATTTATATCAGAATGTGGTACAGAGTAAAGCTACAAAGACAAAACACAGCAAAAAACACATTTAAGAGTCAAAAGAAAACAGTGAACTAAGTACCAGTGCATTAACATTATACATTTATGTTATTTCATAAAACCATCATATACATTTTCTAAGCAGATAAACTATGATACTATAGTATATTGGGAGAATGTTTTATTTCCAAACATTGTTGTTAGCTGTTTGTGATTTTAAAGAAAATAAAAAGCCTCGTACCAGCCCTCTGCCAAAACAAAATAATGCAAAACATAAAATATAATTTTTTAGAACCAAGTAACATATTTTTATAAGATGCATACATATAGAATAATCCATATCCTATGTATGCCTTGGAACAGTTTGACAACAATTTCCTTTAATTTTAAATCTTATAGTATTAATCATTTTCAGGTAACAATAAATGACAAACCTCTAAAGTTGTTTGATGAGCTATTCTATGGTATAAATGTAGAGAACTGTGACCATCCATGTGTTACACAGCCATGTATCAATGGTGGCCACTGTGTGCCTTTCAAGGACTTCTACAAGTGTAGCTGCCCATTGGGCTTTGAGAGTGAGCAGTGTGAATTCAGTAAGTGCATTAAGGCTCCTGCATACATCACCACTGTGATTAAAGACTCTTCCTTCACTCCTAACATCTTCTTTGTGGCTAGAGAATCCTGTTCCTCTCCCAGCTTCTACATTGAAATTAAATGTGTCCGGCCCAAATCCTTCTGTTTCACTCTTACAATCATATAAAAGCTCTCCATGGACAATGTAAATCCTAGTTTTTCTTAAGTCCTCGTAATGATCAAAGACACAAACAAAAGCTCTTTACTTACTCTTTTAAGTCTGCTTTCCAAACAAAGAAAAATATCAAAAAATATGAAGCCTCAAAAATATGGGGAAGCATTTTGTTTTATAATAATTTCAAGTTGACAAGTAAATATTGATAAATAATAAAAAAAAATATGTGAATACTATAACTCAGACAGTCTGCATCTTTATTTACAGGAGTTAGTGAACCCATATTAGTGCCAATGTTCCAAGGGGAGAGTTATTTGCTTTATTCTGATAAAGAACTCAATGAAAGGTAGGTTTATATACCACATGCAATATACTACCATTATTTTTCATTAAAAATATCTTTAACATTTAGTATCTCTTATGTGGACAAGGTAAATATGTATGATGTATGATCTATCCATAGCTATCAAGAATTAAATACCATAAGTCCATGTGACGTTACAGTAATGGTAATTGTTGTGGGGTGTGGGTCAGAGTCTCAGTGCCTAGATTTAACCTTATTGGACTTCATATTTGAAGATCCAGTTTTCACTGTTGTTAAATGTTGATGTCAAATAAGATCATGCTCGAATGTCAATGAGTAAAACCCCTACTTGCATGTTAAGCAGAATTAGTTTTGAAAATACTAGGTAATCAGACTTTTTCTGCCATTTGTTATTATAAAATTGCAAACAAACATGTCAAGGAAATCATATTTCCATAAATGATTGTAAAATAGGTCCCCAACAAAGAATTAATCTATAGTAATAATTTGTGTGTGGATGACCACACAAAAGTCAATGTAGTAAAGTTGTACACATCTAATTTCCTACCAGGGTGGCAGGAAACAAGATAGACATCCAAATTAAGATGAAGACATCAACTCCTGATGGTTTGATATTCTGGAGCTCCCATGGGGACCTGTCATCATCAGCAGATTATATAGCATTAGGTATGTAGTTAATAATGATGTACGGTAAAACCTGTACAAGTGGAACACCTTAGGTAACTCAAAATAGTGGTCCATATTCAAGGTGTTCAACCAACAGATGCCTTGGAAGTTTTCCACTTACAGAGGTGTTCTATTCACAGAGGTTTTTCTACTTTAGAGGATTTACTGTACTATTAAATTAGATCTTTGAAAATAAATGATAGATTTTTTTATAAGATCAGAAAAAGTAATTAGCTTAAGAAACTTATCCTTAAACCTACAGAGTGGAAATAGCATTGATGATAATATGTTTATTTTAGGGCTATCTGGGGGACATATTAGGTTTAGCTATAACCTTGGTAGTGGTGAAGTAATCATACAGGACAACCACACACGTATTGATGATGGCAAATGGCACAAGATAAAGGCTCAGAGGTAAGGATCACTACAAGATTCAGGATTATTGAGTTGAAGTGGTACCCTATCATTGAAGCCTCCATTTTTGTGACAAGGAGTCACCAATTTGTATTTATTTTTTTGTGGACAGTTTTCGGCATTTTGTGGTCAGGATCTATAACAAATGACAGGTGGTGACATTTTGCATATTAATGCCTTGCTGGTTGTTATTGTTCAGCATCTGTAACAAATTGTTGCAGATTTGAATCCAATTTTTGCAGCCAGGTGATGGCATTTTGTTATGTAAACGCCTTGTTAATACGTATGTATTTCCATCCAGCTTATCTTTTCAAAATGAAAGCTCGAGGTATACATACACTTACTTTATTAACATAGATGGCATTAATCAGGACTCTGCATCTACTGTATTAGGATAATAAGTAAATAACAGTGTATTCTTATGTTCATCTTGTACTTTCAGAGTAAACCAGATAGGGTATGTAGAGATAGATGGCAAAGATGTAGTGGAGGGCACATCACCGGGGAGATTAAAGCAGTTACAGACAGATGGTGCTCTTTATATAGGTAATTATAAAGTATACAAAAATCATCATTGATATTGCTGGTCAGAAATACATAATATGTGATATGTCTACAATTTCAATATGAGAGTAAAAATTCCACACCAGGTATGTTTTCTAATTATGATTTTATTTTGTTAAACTAATGATAATACAAATAAATTGCATCATACAAAACTGCTGTAAAATCATTTTTTCACCCAGTCATTGGTGTATTTTGCAGGTGGCATTCCAGACATGGTGCATAGGACACACTCAGTAATTGGTATATTTAATTGGTATATTTTGCAGGTGGCATTCCAGACATGGTGCATAGGACACACCCAGTAATTGGTATATTTAATTGGTATATTTTGCAGGTGGCATTCCAGACATGGTGCATAGGACACACCGCAAGTATACAAAAGGCTTTATAGGTTGTATACATCAACTGACCCTGGCTACAGACTATCATGTACAGCTCACAGGGGAGGCATCCGATGGACAGAATATTCAGCCTTGTTCTTAACATTCACCACCTAAGAGGTCAACCTTATTCTTAATAACTCTATTGACAAAAGGATGCAATTGATGGATAAAATATCCAGCCATGAATATTCTGAATAACCAGCCATCCTCTAAACAGCCTCAAGGGGAGATGGCTAATGGATAGAACTCCAAGCTTCTTTGTCAGATCATGGGATATTCACTCATGATATCATCAGTCATGTGATCATTGTGTTCAAACATGAACTTACTAAGCTTCAACTTACAAACTAAGTATTATTTGCCAGTTGGCACTCAGAAATTATTTTACATTCTGGAAGTGTTCTTTTTATTTCAAAACTAAATTTCCAACCAATGAATATGGAGCAACTTATACCGTGAGAATCAAGATGCATGTAAGAGCATTAATGCATAAATATTGAGCATAATCCAAAACTGTTATTTTAAATGCAAAGCAATTTTAAAATACCAATAACCTCATTTCAAAGGGCAATATATATTGTATATTGGACCAAGGGCCGAAGGGGAACATTACCGGGCTGAAATATTCATTTTGGCCCACCACTATGATGTCACATATTGCTCAGGTCAATAAAATATGAGCCTAAAAACTAGTACTTATACCCTAAGAACAGGCAGACATGAAGAATTTCAAAAGCTTCAGGGGCTCTTTCCATTTTTTATTAATCATTTTGAACCCTTTTCAATATCCCCAGTTGAAATTTCATTTGGCAAAATGTTTGAGAAACTATGTAAATATATTTTGTAAAACATTGTCATATCTTCATTTTGCCGAGATTATATTAAACTTTAGTATGTCAACATTTTTACATGTTCAGTTGGTGTGTGGTCTTAGTGTATTAAAAAATGAGTTTTGCTGTAAAAGGACCACCCTACCAGGAGATTTTTTACATTTGCTGTAAAAGGACCACCCTACCAGGAGATCTTTTAAATTTGCTATAAAAGGACCACCCTACCAGAAGATCTTTTACATTTGATGGTACATTAATTTGGTACCTCAAAATAGTGTTCTACTTGGAACGGATACCACTTACATACATGTACATGTATGTTCACTTTGTATTGCTGATGACAGGACTTTGAAAGCTTTGACTTAATAGGTGTTTCACAGGTTTTACTGTTAGTATATTCTGAGAATAACAGAAGATGTCATAGTGATATAACACTGGAGAGACTCGGCCAATTTACAACTAATGTAGTACACCCCTCTTCATAAGTGTGGCAACTAGAGGTCCCAGTTTGGATCACCAGTTGCCAAACTTATGGAGGGAGTGTACATAGTATTGTCACTAGAGGGTCATGTACTATATAGGGTTGTATTATCTCAACACCATGGACACAAATAGCGAAAGTAGTGTTTTTTTGTCTACTAGATAGAATAAACATTATAAGTATGATATAATATATAAATATTATTAAATATGTATAAATTATTGAATTTTGTACATTTTGTATATATTATAAATGTATGTCTTATGCGAGTGCAATAGAATCATATAATTACATCAACACCAAGCATCAGAAATGATGCTGTTCTTTAAACGCTTATTGTACAGTTCTTATATAATACAATAAATATGTCTGGTGAAAATGTAACTCATTGTGAATTTTGTCATTTGATTATGTCTTACAAAATAAGATCTGTTGTATTTATATCTTGTAAGAAATTATGACTGGAACAATAAACTGAAAGTTCTTGGTGTTCACATAATAGTTTACAATTTGCATATGTTACAACTCTCAGTTCGTATGTTATCAAATAATATGTGATTCTCATCACACACGTCACAATATATGTATGTGACTAATAGCTTGAAAAACAGCAAATCCGCGGATTAGGGAATCCCAAAGAATAAAACATATTTTATCAAAATCACTCATCAGTAGCCCATAGAATTTTGCACCAAATTCAATCACTGGTGTTGAACATTAAGATAGAATACCCTTATTGGCATATTTACTTATTGATATTCGGTCTAAAACATGTATTTCAATTAATTTCTTGTATTTGTTATGTTTTTTAATGATTTTACACTACTCTATTCGCTGGGATGTGAAGTTTAGTCAATTAAGAAAAACGCTTTTTTGTTATTGAAATTCGAGTGAACGTGATACTGGGATAAGATATGCATATTTCTAATTGTACTTTGATTTATAGCATTGGCCTTATTTGTCGCCAAAATAACTAGACATACGGTACATCAAAACTGTTCCGGTGTCAACGTTTATATAGACCGTCCTGGAAAATATTGTCCGGGACTATATTATCTAGAATAACAAGGCCGATGGACTATATTTCCTTAGTTATTTAGTCCGTTTGCTAGAACTGGGTGTCTGGGGTGGACTTTAAGTACCAAAATATGGTCTCTAACTTGTCACACCGGACCATATTTTCTGGTTATAAATGTCAATAGACATGTATATAAATGAAGTCTCTGTGTAATTAATAGTTCATTGATATACAAAACCGTTCATGTAATACTGCAATGTCACCCAAAACCAAGGGAATATTATTTTAGAATTTTATTTTATTCTTTCACAAACAAAAATCAAACAGGTGTGATGATTCCCGTGGTGCTAAATCTCTAGTTATACTTCAAGTCAGCGAATCGAGTGCAATTATGCATGACAATATGTTTACATATTCTAATATTTAAAATGTATATACTACAAATGGAACTATACTGCCCAGTTTTTATTATAAAGTCCCCTGGACATATATAACCAGAAAAGTAAGGATAAGTTGTCTCGGGGACAGAGGCAATGTGCGTTAATATTAAGAGTAATCTCATGAAAACGAGGAAACGAATGTGCCAATGCATTTTATGCAGAATATGGTAAAGAAAAATAGAAGAGTGGGAGTCGATCCACACCATAGGCAACAGCCAGAAGACCGTTCTAACCACTATACCAACGATGGTTGGATGCAAGCAGTGTTTTTTAATTCATTCATAAGATATCAAATAAGTATATATGACAGTACTACTATAGTACGACATCTATACATTTAAAAAATAAAGATAACAGATAGCACTATATAAAATCCCATGATTAATACAATATCATAAACCTATTAAACATACATATCAGTTGTTTTAATTCGTTTTAACCTGTTATCATAGGTTTATGTATAAGACATAATTATAACAATGAATGATACGGACTTTTTTGGAGTTTCTCCTCTGATACTTGTATAATTTGTTATCAGCTGTTATCAGCTGTTATATTCCATCTGGTTCAACTGGGAAAAACATATTATACTGGATGATACATTTCTCTGCTCTTGCGTATAATTTGTTTACATTAGGTTACATGTTGTTGACACAACGTGTTGACACTATCTTGTTGACATAGACATATTGAGTGTTTTAATAAAAGCGGGTATTGATAAATTAAATTTTGACATTTGAAAGTTGTAATGAATTAATATAAATGATTTTTCAAAATAAGTCACCAGAAGTGATTAGTGCAGCAGTTGAAAGATATATTTTAGTTTTAGCATTTATAACGTGCTTGCAAAAACACGGGCGCCCATTTAGATTATTAGCGGTTTTATTATAATATTGGATTGCTTCAATACGCTCCATGAAAGAAAAATGTGGGCACTTTATTAATTGAAATCAATATGTCTTAATATTAAAGCTACATTGTTAACGGAGACAACGTAAGACTGCGACATTTTAACCCATTTCAAAATTCGGTGTTTTTATTTTCCATAACTGCTACTAGTATTTGTGTGCCATAGTTATCTCAGCTTTCGGGAATCACGGTTATCGTGATTTAAGGGCAGTTTAAAAAATATACAAGGCGATGGTTCAAAATGGACAATTTTCAAAACTGCTCAACTTCACGTTTTTAAAGAATGCTTGCCCGGCGAGGGGTTTGCTATTGCGAGAGAACAAAAACTTTGAATTAGGATTTTTCCTAATACTTAATCATTAATACTTAATCATTAATCAACAACTTTTTAAACCGTCTCTCTGATTAAATATCATGCCAATTAATACCACGATTGTGTTGACAGGATTTAATGCGATATGTATGGAATAATAATTTAATGAACTCAATTAGTCTAAATGATAAATAAGTTCATAATTTAGTCTTGGCTGACTAGTCTTGTATCATCAGAGTTGGATTGCGAATACCTCCCTAAATCAAATATTTATAATTGTTTTTATGTCTCTGATCCAACCACTAAAGTTTAAAAGGAAGACTATAGTGTCCCGTGAATTCATTATAATCATCTTAGACAATAGTGAAGCGGTACAATCGTGGGAGTGTTAATTAATCGGAATGCAAGTTTGATACAAAATAACTCCTGGATCAAATATTTAAATTTTACTAGAGTGCGGGGAGTGGAAACGAGTCTCCATTCAAGCACTAAATATCAAAAGAAAGATTTCAGTACCCCTTAACTTCGCTCCCGGACTTCACTATTCACCACCTCCCCCCCCTTCCCCAATTATCTTTTATGCCCCAGATTGTTCGTTTCTGTGCCCCCCCCTGTCCATGGCAAGTAAGTAATCTATGTGTATATCGGCTCCCTCCCAATGGTGGGCAAAACCAGATGCAGGCATAGACATTGACAAGGTGAGGGGATTAAAAATAAAAATAGTTTTATTTTAGGATCTGACTGAAATGTTTTGGCACTGTTCAACGAAGCGGTTTAAGGAATTAGAGGCAGAAATAATTCCTAGATGACCTGTCTTTACTGTAATCAAGATGCTACCTAACCGCAGTTTTAAAAGTTATCTATCTTTTGTGATAATCTAATACTACTTATAGATTGGTTTTCCAAATGTAAGACCCCGTATAAGACCCTTGTCTCTGATTGTGAAACATGTGTATGCATCAAATCCGAGGAATATTACATTATGTGAAACAATTCCAAAATGTTTTGTCTTGAACTCAATCAAATAGCAATATATTTCAACATGTGGAAATTGTTTATTAACGTAATGTCGGGCACTATAGGTGAACGGGTTTTCAGTTTTGCTCTTTTTTGTCCTTTTGTCCTCATTTTTTGTCACACTTAATTTGTGTGCCTTATTTATTTGGACTTTGAATTTGAAAGGGTGAATTCACATCCAATAAAGAACACAATTACCCTTCGCATTCTTACATTGTCCGCATGTCAACCAAACGGCGACCGCACGGTCAGCCTGCCTTTCGCACCTCTCATACACGTGTACAAATTCTAAGATCATATTAATTACCATTGATTCCTCGTTTTCAATCCCTGGTTTTCAAAGCCCGTTAGATGTCAATTAATGGAGATTTTTAAATGTGCTTTCATTAAACAGCCAGGAAAACTATTTTTCATTTCCCAGGAATCACATAATCCGTCAAAATTCATTTAATTTAAAATGTATCTAATATATACAATCAGACAGACTGGCTATTCTAATCCGTTATGAAAAGCCATTTGTTTTCTCCTCTACAGGATGTTTCTGCGGAAGTTAATTTGTTTATCTTAGTGTTTAGAGGCAATGTCCTTTGACGCTTTCGTGAAATAAATGAACTCTGTGATGGACTACAATTGTATATTTTTACAGGAACAGTTACCCGAAGTAGACCACTGTTACATTATTTTCATTTTAGGTCTCTCTAATTAGTTGCATTGCAGAAGTCTAATATTATTCTCTCCTGTGCCGAAGGTACTTATACCCGTAGCCAAGGGGGGGGGGAATGTTCAAGGAGTCCAACTCAGAATTCGAATTGAATACAAAATAAATTCATGTAAATACATAATGTCTATCCAAGTCTTCTTGCATTTTCTGAACTTCAAATGCGCCTTTTGATGTGTGATAACAAAATACTAAATAAATACTTAATGTTACTCCAGCTTGTTTTTATAGTAATTTGGCAATTAAACATGCATAAAGAGATAGCAATGTGTGTACTGTGTACAACCCGAATCCTCTCCCGATCAGGTCACGTTTTATATGTCTCTGATGTAATAACTGCCCTGTCAACCCTCATTCATTAGGCGTGATTGTTACGCATTTGCTGGAAAAATAGAAATCACGCATCAACCCCTCCCCCTGGCTACGGGCCTGCCTATAACCTATAATACTCATATATTAAAACAAATATTAATTGATCCGTCTGTCTGATTAGATTTTGTTCCCTGACTCAAACCAGAGACATATAAAACATATATATTTTATATGTCTCTGCTCAAACAAAGTCAACCCCGATTTCAGTTCTTAATTCTTCACTTGAAACGATATACCCAACATGATACAACATTAATTTGGATTAATTATACATATATAAAGCCTATTGTTATCAAAACCCAAAAATCCTCATCATATAGATATAGTTTTATTGATGACCAAAAACAGATATCAGGGGCGTAGCCAGCTTTCAGTCAGGGGGAGGGGGTGCGATCGCCAAAAAGATTTCGGTTTTCAGTCAGGAGGGTACGATTGTGGCCTGAGCGATCGCACCCATCACAACCCCCCCCCCTGGATACGCCCACGGATATCTTGGCAACTTCCACGTTTACCCCCCCCCCCCTTATTATTTTTGCGCCCCCTCTAAATATCAGACCAATCAGGCGATGAGGCATGGATCAGGATACCCTGACTCCCAAGCTGTGCGACTTCTGGCAACCGCTACACCTATATTCCCGGGGGAAATGCTTTTTCCTTTGAAAAATTATCAAATATGGTCGTGTGTGGGCAAACACGGAGGAGGAGGAGAGGGGTGCGTGCATTGCGTGCGATCCCTCATCAGTTGTGTACCTTATTTTTGTATGAATTTCTCCCGAACAGTTATGCTAGTGGGGTTATAATATTTATTTCTGTTTTCAAATGAAATAATTCCACCCTTGCCCGATTGGCTATAATGCACGAATCAAATAGCATGGAGATCAGATAATTAAATCAATCAGATGAATTAACTTATTGTTTTCTCTGATTAAAAGGCGGTTTGAAGCTACTTTTATAGGATTTGTAAATTCGCAATCAGACTGGCTTATTTTAATATTTAGTCAGTGCAAGAGGAGGGGACTATAATGTAGAAAATCGTTTTGATTTCGACACTAACTGAAATAATTTATCACAATAAATTGTTAAATACGGAAACAGAGACCGGTTTAAAAATGAAAAGAGAGGCAAAAAACTCTATCATACAATGTAATTAAAACCCGGGAATTAAAAGCAATTTTAGACTGTTAGATCTTCTGTAATCAAGGTGATGTTGGCGGTGCACTTCCACCGTTAGAAAAACAAAGACTAAGACAAAGACTATATAGCAATTAATCCTTTTGTAATCATTAAATGTTAAATGTAGATTATTATTATTTCGTTGGACAATGTTCAGACTTCTGACCAAGATTTATTCATTTATGTTTGTATTTAAAAAATAGTATTTTAATCAGACAGACGTTCTAATTAGTTAGCCTAAATACATTTGTCCATCACCTTGTTTATTTTAGTGTTTAGCATTGTTTTTCATAACTTGACGCTTCCATGAACAGAATGACTTTGAAATGAGTATTTATAATTTTAGCTTTTATACAGTACGACATGCTTATTGTATATTTCTATATGAACGTTGTAGTTACAGTGTGATGTAACATTGCCCCCCCCCCCCAAATTACAGGTATACAACTTTTGGTCGGAATACTTTAACTTGCGATTAAAAGCAATTTTAGACTGTTAGATGATTTCTTATGTAATCTAGGTGATGTTGGTAGACTTCCGCAGTTAAGAAAACAAAGACTAAGACAAAGAGAACTATATAGTAATTAATCCTTTTGTTATCACTAAATGTTAGATTCTTTATTGGACAATATTTTGACTTCTGTCTCCAATTGTTATGCAGATATGTGTATATAATCATGTGAACAACATATTACGTGGAAATTCCCGTATTCATTCTCATAAGTCTTACAGCTATTTCGCAAATGACATGCATGTAAGCCTAAATAAAATGTGGACGTAATATTGCAGAACTGAGCGAAAAGAAAGGTTGAACAAATTAGATTAAGATATTTTATTTTTTAAATGCACAAAGGGCAACAGTTGAAGAGCAAAAATTAAAGGCGTTGTGAAATAGATCGTGCTTTTGTATGATCCTCTTCTATAGTGCCCTACCCTTTGCATTCGTTCGACTTCACTTCTTAAAAGAGAGTTTTGTCTTCTCGTAGTATATAACTAGACTCTGCACGTAGCGTACTAGTGCCCCTATTAGCCATGTACAGGGGCGTAGTCAACTTTCAGTCGGGGGATGTGGGGTTCGATTGCCAAAAAAACAATATCGGATTTCAGTCTGAGACAAATGGTCAAACATGAGTTTCAACAAACTTCTAGAATTACCTTATGTAAATATTTACGTTAGCTTGTTTAATTAAGGTCTGACGTTATGAAAACAAAGTGCCATTAATTTCTGAACCGTATAATACAGTATCATCTGTTTGGTCTCGGTATATTCCAGTTTAATTTGTATTATACAAAAAATGATATGTATAATTTGTATTATACCACTTTGAAACCTGTTATAATAGAAAATGATATGCGTATAATACTGTTTAATCTGATCCTGACTTAAATTATATCAGGTTAAACTGGAATATATTTTGGTTTAATCGGGTATCATTCTCTAATGATATTTGAGTCCGGATCAGATGTTATAATATTGAATGATACTTTCTGTGATATTGGATTAAACAACAAATTAAACATCAATATAAGATGTTATCACAAGTATTAATCATAGGATTTTACATAGTGTAGGACCAAAATCTAGCGGGACAATCCATTCGTTCACTGGTGTCAGCGTATTTATAGTCCTGGATTATATTGTTTACCAATACAGAAAATATAGTCCGGTTAATACCACACACCCTAGGACACCAGGTCGGACCTAGTGTCCTAGGGTGTATGGTCCCCCGGACCATATATTCAGGGAGACTATATTTACTCTGACACCATTACCACGGTGTTATAGCATGACGGTTACGACAAGGCGATTTGCAAAATTTTGCGGTAACGATAACAAAAAATGGCGGATTGGAAAGGCAGCATATCCTCTTTCTCGCCTGTAGGCAAGATTAACAGATAAGATTTCGTTCCATTCGGTGACGTATATATGGATGGTTATAAAGACTGGGTCAAATCTGCCAGGTGGGCTACAAGAAGCAGAATATAAGCTACCGACTGAGATATCCAAGTTCATAATTTTTAGTCCATTTTCGTGTTTTCTCAGTATATGTGCCTCAGAGCCACTCAAACTATTAACAGTAAGTAAACTGTGTATAAACAAGCCATAAAATGACAAATCCAGAACAGGAACGTGGTCATATTGTAAATAATAAGGTTTCAAACGCAATGTCGTTAGACGACTACGTATGAATTCTATGGAGGGTAACGTATTGCATTAGGGGAACATGGGGCAAAACGGCCCTCTGGGGCAAAGTGGCCCATCGAAATATCTTTTGAACTATAAAAAGATGGTTCTTCAAAAATCACAAAATCGAATTTTGAAATATCTGACACCTTCTCGAGCGTCCATTTTTTTTTGGGATAACCAAGCAGCGTCTCGCTTTACGTAAGGGGTAATTCTACTTTTCACCCTCTTTTTGGAAATTACCCATCTCACGAGAATCTCTAAAAAATCCGGCAACAATAGAATATCGTTTTGATTTAACATTTTACATAGAGTGTGCACATTTATTCTTTATTTGTAAAACTTTCGAGCTTCAAATATTAGGCAAATTAAAATGACGTCTATTTGAAAATTCACATGTCTTTGGGGCAAAACGGCCCACACATGTTATAACATACAAAAATCGTATTGTGCAAGAGCAATTGGTTTTCAAATGTAACAATTTTAACATCTGGCTTGTGCCTAATTTCCTTCCGACACATATCGAATGACTAGAATTATGGTAGGGGTTAAGAATACTTTATCACAGGCTGGTATCGAAAAATTTGTCCGCTGTGACGGAGCGTGCTATTTTGCATAGAAACACTAAGAAACCAACACAATTTATTTTTTTACTCATATGTTTCGCTATACCAAAGAAAGTTTCTTACTCAATGCAATGGGTATATCATTTGCGGGTAACTTTATCTTTTGTTTGAAGTCCAACAACGCTAAGAGTAAGAGCTATTGAAAACGGCGCCGGGGTACTTTTATTTCTTTTTAATGGTACAATATAGCGACACAATAATATTTACATATTTTTTAAGGATAACTCTGAAGGTATTAATGATATCTTGATGTATTGGGTATTTTTAATATTTTTTATAAAAAATAATGTTTACATTTTTTGTCAGCTGTGACGGAGCAGTTTTAACTGTGGACTACGTTAAGAATTTAAGATTCAAATTATACCTTTTAAAAGTACCATAAGAAGAGAGAACGTCACAAATCACTTTCCTAAATTATGACAAGTAGCCTCTGAGAGATCTGGGGTAATGTAAATCTGAGATAGAAAAACTCTTAGCATTTTTCGGAGGTTTGTACTGAAATCAACATGAATCAACATGGTGTAAACTCAACATAATATTTCTAATACGTTTTCGCCAAGACGTCTTAGAATGTCACGTGTAGTGTAAATTGTTACGCGGAATATGGCATACATTCATGGTTGCGCGGTATTTGTGATACGGGTGAATATGCCATACTCACCTGCGGTATATGGCATATTTTTGTATCGTGTTTACCGCGTAACATAAATAGGGATAATATGAATTTATTCGAAATAGCGCGCAGACATCCTGCATTCCGACAGATGTATAACCTTTTACCACATAATATTACTGTATATAAGTTACCATAAAAAATGACCATGTCAGGTGATGGATCCACAGTAGGCACAACGAAAGGCAAATACCCTATACTGAAATAAAGTTGACTATATCATTTTCATGAGTTACCATGCATAACTTGGATTACAGTACAAACTGAGAAAAGAAGCTTAAAGAGTTGTCGTATATACATCTCAGAATTTGAATTGTGTACTTTTATTCCGTTTTATTTTTCAGAATACTTTAAGAAAGAGATTTGATACGCTCCCTCCTCTAACGTGTAGTTATAAAGAGATATATTATAAATCTAAATTCTTAACGTATTTCAGATTTGAAACTGCTCCGTCACAGCGGACAAAAAATTTAAACATTTTTTATTGAAAAAATTAAAAATACCCAATACATAAAGATCTCATTAATACCTTCAGAGTTATGCTGAAAACATATGTAAATATTATTGTGTCGCTATATTGTATCATTAAAAAGAAATAAAAGAATTGGTACATTTTGGAGTATGATACTCCGACGCCGTTTTCAATAGCTTTTACTCTTAGCGTTGTTGGACTTCAAACAGAAGTTAAAGTTACCCGCAAATGATATATTCATTGCATGGAGTCAGTAATTTTCTTTGATATAGCAAAACATATGAGTAAAAAAATAAATTGTGTGGATTTCCTAGTGTTTCTATGCAAAATAGCACGCTCCGTCACAGCGGACAATTTTTTCGATACCAGCCTGTGTTTATCTGTCAAAGGTTTGAACGTCTGAGATAAGATGTTTGTGGACGAGTCTTGTAATTGATTAATTTTGGTTTCAAAACCCATGTAACAGAGGGTGGGCCGTTTTGCCCCACCCATGGGCCGTTTTGCCCCACTCTCGACAATATTTTTGACCATTGAAAAATCACAGAAGATAGTCCTAGGAAAGTATAAAACACTCGAAAAATGTAAACCACAAACCATTAACTAGAAAAACAGCAACTCCACGGAGTAGCAAATCCCACCGAACAAAACATATTATGCTTATTATAGCTAGTGTAATGTTGAAATGTTTGTGTACTCTGTGATAGAAGCATGAAATTTGGCACAAAGTTAGTTTATACCATTGTTAACTAGATAACGGCAACTCCGCGGAGTAGCAAATCCCAACGAACAAAATATCAATTAGCGAATTCCAATCAATTATACTCATTACATTGGTTAAAATTGAAAAAATTAGATTTTAGAATTGCGAATTCCTGCAAAGCAGCCATTTTGAATTTTCTGAGATACAAATCTGAAAAATAATACCATAATTGTGATCTACTCCAAAATTCCTTCAATTTGAGTATAATATAGCCATACTTTGAAGGGATCAAAAAATTATTGCGAAATCGTACATTAGACGGCCATTTTGAATTTTACGAGGCTCAAATCAGAAAAAGATACAATATTTGCAATCTACTCTTAATTGCCTTTCATTTGAGTATAATAAAGCTATACTTAAGAAAGATCTAAAAATTAGCGAAAATTTCTGTTTTCCTGTCCCCCCATAGACGGCCCCTGGGGGTCAGGATGAAAAACACAGAATATCTGTGAAATAGATAAATGTTGTGAATATACTACCAAAATTTCAAACAATAATATTAATTACTTTGGTTCAGAATGAAAAATTTATGATTTTTGCGAAAAAGTCCCGTCATTTTTTAAGCGGCGGCCATCTTGAAAAAATCTTTTTTTTCGTAAAACTATTCACCAATATACATCTTTCCACTAAATATGAAGAAAATCCGTCTACTAGTATTTGAGTTATCTTCCGGACAGACGGACGGACTGACTGACGGACTGACTGACTGACGGACTGACTGACTGACGGACTGACGGACTGACGGACTGACTGACGGACTGACGGACTGACGGACTGACGGACTGACGGACTGACGGACTGACGGACTGACGGACTGACGGACGGACGGAGGGCTTCACTATATCCCTACCGAACTTCGTTCGTTGGGATAATAAAGCGGAACATCAAAGTGCGCGATGATTGACAGTTACGAAAATACCCCGTACAGCACAACTTAAAATTAAATTTTTTGGGCCGCTTTGCCCCATGTTCCCTTAGATGTACATTAGATATTTAGCGGACGGTTACGTGCATCTACATCGTTCAAGTTAAGGTTGCTAGGTCTGATAGCCTCTTTCCATGCACTTGTTATAATGGGTAAGAAATGGAATATTGAATTGATTTTATTTTTGTTTTTAGGAGTCGCAAGAGACGCTCTTGTTTGAGCCTCTATAGGGCAAGGAAAAAATTGTGTCTTGCTTTATTTATGAAACCAATTTAAGTGAAAAAGATAGCAATGAAGAGGCTAAAGAAGAATTAGCATCAAGTTCTGATGAATATGACAAAATTGAATCTGGGATACATATTTGAACGAGGTTCGCATAACCGTCAATCAATTTTTTGCGCAACCGCAAATTAAAAATACAATATTATGGCTTAAAGGACAACTGAAATAGCTTTCCTCAACTTGCAGCTACAAAAATGCGGTTTTCTCCATTGTAAGCCCAACGTTGAGTTCTTGCGATAGCCATTATAAAATAAATGTTAAATAACTGCTAACGGTCATAGATAGCGAAATAGAACTAACTGATCAATCAAATTGGCCCCCACGTGATTAGTGACGTCATATACAAAATATAGCTTTGGTTTATTGATTCCTTAGTGATCACAACGTCACGGCAACCATAGGATTGTTGTGTAAACAAATAACAATACATTTTGGCATTATGACGTCATGATTTAATGGACCAAAACGGGCCACGTGGGGGCCAGTGAGAGATCACGTGGGGGCCAATAACGTCACAACCAATTCGAATATTGCTTATTAAGCAGCTATAACGATCGTTAGAGTGAAATAATTTTCACACTTCTGATGAGAAAACATGTCCAAATACATTTATCAAAAAATTATATTGATTCCTTTAGGTTAAAAATACCATTTCATATCTGCTTTAAGTAGAACATATTAGGTGGTTTCCAATGCTAAATTGGCTTTTTATGATCGTTTGTAGGTTACATCTCTATACCCCGAGGTCGTTAGGCAATGTAGACCATGCCCTAACGACAAAAATAAACAAATTACTAAATTTTGTGTAGTTTTCAATTTCAAACTCAACAGTTTTTCGCTTATTTTATGTTATCCCCGGGCATCAATTTGCAAAGAATATGTTCAAAATATACATTACTAAATGCACCACCGAATGCGATGCCTACAAAAATCGTTCATCCTTTTATTGATACACTGTAGAAGAAAATAATGCACCAACCTTAGTTTTCTGTTCCATCGTGGCCATTTTATTGGATAAATCAGCGATCGTAGTCGTCTAATCTCGTTTTCAGACGTGTCGTAACTGTCATGCTATAACACCGTAATTCAGGACCGTAATTACATGACTTCAAACATGCAGAAAGTCATCAAAATAAAAATATTTCAGAAGTTGACGGTTTCGTCTTAATAAATCGTTTTTTAAGAGTTATTCTATGTACAAGCTAATTAAAGATTCTGAAGTGCCATTTTATATAATCTTTAATATATTTTCACAAGTTTTATGATTATTTCACATTTTTCGATATTTTACGTAAACATTATGTGGTATCTCAGGGCAACCCCGAAAAGTCTTTCAAAATCATGCATTTTTTTACCATTCTGAGCACTTTTCAGTGATTTTGGCCATTTTTGAACCAGAGTTGTCAAATGTACGGGCCTGCACTTTACACTCCCTCTTGGGGGTCATAGCCACTGCACTATAACCTGTAAATATGTTACATTGATTTTGATACAAAGAATATTATATAATGTTATATCTGTCAATTTCAAGAAAATCACACCGCTACGTTTAAAAACAATTAAGGTGAAACATAATTCTCAGTGTTTCACACAGATCATGCAATATGAATAACTGTACTACATGATACCATGATTGGGACAGCTGATCATACTGCGTGAATAAGGGAGGAAAGGATACCAAGTACCATTGGTTTAAGGATTTAAGCCCTGTACTCGTGCAATGTGGAAGGTGCTGCTTTCTAAAAACGAGATGCGCAGCAACACCTGAAAGGAATGGCCATTCAAAATACATCGAATTTTGGGCTTAAATTATTTTCACACATTGCAAAATATCCTCCCCCATGTCACTTAAAATATCCAAAATCACTAAAAGAACATATACACTATATACAGTGCGATTGAACATATACAACAGTTGTATATGAAACCTTTTGCAAGAGTCAAGTTTGCAAAGCAACAATTTCAATCTGTAGAGGCAAGTTGTCACCTTGACAACTACATAAGGAATGACCTTGGATGCGATGATTGGTCACATAATGTACTGCAGTTATACGAAATACTGTGTTCTGATTGGCTGGAATCGGACACACCTTGCACGTATGTGTGAATTTAATTTAATAACATCAATACTTTTCAATTTGTGTTATGAAAAGAAGTTCTTGGTTTAAGACTAAATCACAATCATGAAAAAGTTGACAATACTATATACATCGTTATTGTTCTGTTCATTGAATCAGAATAATGCTGAAGGTAAGACGTGATATTACTACTAACGATCTGGTAGGAATCTGTGCCTGGATGCATTTCATTCATTCTTTGTAATGATGCATATGATACACAGGCAATCAAGCGTCTAATTATATACAATTCAGTAGTGTGGAGATATTTTAAGTCCATGGATATGTGAGGGTTATGTTATGGGAGGTTTTGGATATGGGGTATATGCCCGGAGGGCACGAGGTAAGATATCATATTTCCCGAGGGATATACCCCATATCCAAAACCGAGCATCACATAACTAATTTATCCTATGACAAGTGACTTTTGTCCCTTTATCCAAAACCAACCGTACATAACAGATGTATTTCATACCTACTGAGGTTCTAGGTACATCATACCTTATAAAGATCCAAAATTCCAAAACATACTTAAGGTACGCGTTTTCTTTGTCTTTGTCTTGTGAAAAAAAATTTTGAAAAAAAAATTGAAAAAAATAAAAAATGTGAAAAACTTTTGGACAAAAATCTTTAAAAAGATTTTTTTTTAAAAATAAAAAATAAATTTTGAAAAAAAAATTTGAAAAAAATAAAAAAAATAATGTTTTCCCGGGAATATTGGTGCGGTAGATATACAGCGGGAGATATACAGCGGCCGGGAGATATAGAGGTTCTTATATGAGTACCTGTGCAAGATCGTCCATTCTTGATGAGCTTTGATAATTCTTCTTTATCGAGTCGAAGACGAGATAAAGAAACATTATCAAAGCGAGTCAAGAATGGACGATATTGCACAGGTACGAGTACAAGAAAGTTTTTCTCATATGACTCTGTATTATGCCATATTTTCACCATTTTATCATAAAACTTAGTGAAAAATAGCTTCAAATTAATTGAACTTCATCTTTCAATTGTTATGACGTCATAACAATATTGAAGAAAGTACATAGATACACGTGGCAACATAGCTCCATTGTTATGACGTCACAGCTTAGTTTTGTAGAATTAGCATGGATACTCATAGCAACGGTGTGTCCGTTGCCATGTTGATGATGTTTATAGACCAGTGATGTCACAAGTAAATCTCATCTTGCACGTGTGACTTTTTAGGATGAAAGATGGCAATATCTTGCATGGGGTAAAGATGGCTGTATCTTTGTTAGTCATATGAGAAATATATATATGTCCCGCTCCTCCAAGATATCGATTTTATATCCCGCTGTTATGTACCTGGAACCTCACTTATCATAGGATAAATTAAACTATCTATCGGCGATTGATTAAAAACTGATGGAAGAATACGCTTACATCGTATTCTGTTTTACCATTATTGCACATGCCACGTGTTAGTCCATTTGTCAGTGCCACGCCTATGCATCCAATAGTGAACCTATGAATTGCTAAAAACACGATGTTTTGGTTAATTTATAACGATAAAGCTCTCCTGAAGAGATTTAGCGGGTTGGACAAAACGTTATATGATTATTTCCCAAAGGTTGCCCTTTGTCCAACCCAGCTAAATCACTTCATGACACCCTCATAATAGTGATTCCACAATAAAACATGTGTTTTTACAAATTCAAATGTTCAAAAAATGACACCTCGACTATGAGAGTTTCAGTTTTATGGTACCCACATGAAAAAGCTCAGAGTTAAACGTAGTACATGCATGCTTCGTCTCTATGAAGTAAGCTCTCTCAGAGAGTTCGACCAATTTACGCCGTCACGTCCATATATGCGGGCAACACCACCACGAGTTATTGTATGTCTGGGGAATAACACCAGTATTTAGATATTATATTTAAAAGATAAATCAATGGTGTCATATGCTTGTCATGTCAGTTCCCCCATTCTGTGAGCTCGTGGGGGTGTCTTGCTCCAAAGCAACAACGGGACATCCATGTTTGTGCCTAGGTGGTTTCTTTGGTCGCGTTCTCGGAGTCCCCGGGCTAACAACCACAGAGTCCCAATGAGAGCACCCCGCCAATTGGGACTCTATAGGTTCTCTATGTGATGAGGTTTGTGATATCTTTGAAAACTGCACTTTGTTACTTTTGGAATGCTTCTTGTTGCCCTTGTTTTGAACTTTGAGACTGCAACGAGAAATTAAAATGAATTACATGATGTTCACCATTTCTAAAATAGAATAACTTGGTATTGACACAACAAATGTTACTGCCAATTGGTTGCAAGTACACAAAAACTAAACAATAGCAGAGCGGGGCGTTTTAAGCAGAAGTTGTTAAAAGCATTCCTGATATTTGTGCTGAAAATATCAAATCAAAAAATTAAAGCCTATTCTAGAACCAACGTAGTCTTCTATGTGACTGTGATCGACGTACCCCCTCCTTATCTACTTCACCTTAATTAACAAACGACAGTGGCCATATCAATATGTCACAATACGTATAAGTGATGAATGATGACATAAACACAAAACTGGAAGGGAGCTTTCTAAAAAATGCATAGCATCTAACAAACAAAACACTAAATTACACAACATGGAAACTATCCAGTATAATCCTATAATCATGGTTGAAATTTGCAGATAGTATATCAACTCTTCTATTACACGGTTCACTGAGTTACGATCTACTAAAAACTAATAATTCTTGCTTGGCATAAATATCAACAAAATTAGACCTACTTGTAGATCTAGATCTACCTTTATTAACTGTCAATGTTTCAGTATCTGTCACAGAAAATACCTCTTCTCTTTCAAGTCTGAAGGTGGTGCGATGCTGGTTTATGTCATCCTTCTTCATATAGCGACTATAATAATAAAAGATACATGCAAAGCTATACATCCATCCTACCAAGGTACGTGAACTTACAATTTCCATGCCAGATTATATCTAGACAGCATTAACTGCATAGAAAAAAATATTGCGTAATCTGCCTAGATTTTCGCATATTATTGTCAATAATTATTTTGTGGCCTTTCTTCAAATATCTTTGACAATGTATTCATTAATTAAGGCCTCATTATGACAAAAGGTCATTAATGCATTTTTTGTCAATGTTCTCTGATTAATTAATTATTTCTCAACTTGGTCATTCTGCAAATCATTTTTGTCAATGTTTTGATTGATTAATAATTTCTCAATGTCATTCTGGAAATTATTTTTGTCAATGATCTGAATCGAATCAAATCTCAAGGCCATTCTGCAAATTATTTTGTCCATGTTCTGAATGATTTAAATCTCAAGGTCATTCTACAAATTAAATTGTCAATGTTCTGAATGATTTAATTTCCAAGGTCAATCTGCGAATCATTTTTGTCAATGTTTTGATTGATTAATAATTTCTCAATGTAGTCATTCTGGAAATTATTTTTGTCAATAACCTGAATCTTAAGGTCATTCTACAAATTATTTTGTCAATGTTCTGAATGATTTAATTCTCAAGTTTTGGAAATTATATTTGACAATGCTATGATCGATTATTTCTCATTAGACCTCATTCTGCAAATTGTTTTTGTCACTTGACTCAGTATACTTGTACAGTATACTTAAAAGGAGAGACAATTGAGTTCAACATAATCTCGCTGTTCCAGTTGTCCGATATATCAGTGGATGATTTACGTATGTGTCAATTTAATTATTTTACGCCATGATAAAAAACGAGAAGAATGGAAATAGGCACCATAGCGGTAATTCCTTGTACGACTCGTCCTCCGGAGTCTTTGCCGTAAATACTAAAACATACAAGTATTTTTGGTAAAAACGCTAAGAAAACATTCCATTTTTTTAAAACAGATGTTTCGATATGCTAGAAATTAATATACCCCGTGCAATGAGTATAAATAACATTCGTGGGCAATGCCTGGTTCACATTTGCTCCGATCCATCGGCCGGCGCCCGCCCGATTTGTTTTGTTCAATATTGTATTCAATTTTGAACAAAATACTCAATCGCCCAGGCGTCGTAGTGAAAATCGGAGCAAATGTGACCAAGGCATAACCTTTACTTCTGTTTGTACACACCCCTCCATAAGTTTGGCAACCTTAGCTTCCCCATTGAACTACGTGTTAAAGCCCCTTTACCTTTGAATTTTTATTTACTTGACCTGCGATGAAAATACTTATACTATTGATGGAAACGTAATTTGACTTTATTTCCAATACCTCCAATTTTTTTCAAATTGATGATAAAGGATAGTTATCGATATGGAGAACTGAATTAAACAATGTTTTTCTTTTAAACCAATTTATGAAAATATTCTGTAAAAAACACGGTCCTTTATGTTATGTTGACTGATTGCGACAATTTAATGCAAAAATTATTTATATAAATTTTATAAGTGTTTTTGATAACATTTTTGTTTTTTAGTACAAATGTTTTTTGTTCCATTCTACCAATTCTTGAGAATGAAATAAAATGTCTTTCTGAACCTCGTTGGAACAAAATAGCATATACAACATTTTGTCAGACCTCTCAATATTATATAGTTATACAAAGGGATTTTTGGTTGATTTTAGAAAAAAGCATTCAAAAATTAAAACAAAGCCCCTTAAAATAGATAAAAATTAAGATAAACCTTTTATTTCATTAAGATACTTTTTAAAATCAACCAAAATTTCCTTTGTACAATTACAATATTGAGAGACCTAAACACGAACTGTGTTTATGTCATTTTGTTCCAATGAGGTTAGGAAAGATGTTTCATTTCATTCCGAACATACGATACCAAGAACAAAAGAAGTGTCTGATGTGTTTTCTAAAGCAATATATATATGTACTTTTTTCAAATTATATTGTTACCATTCAAAAGAAAACCATTAAATTGACGATGTGTAAAATTTTTAGAATTTTTGATGACTGGTTTAAGAGAAACGTGCGTTCAAAAAGTTCAAAATATCGATATCAATTCTTTGATGAATTTTTGAAAATCGACATTCCCATGTTAACCAATGGGAAATGGTAGGTTTGCCGCAAGTCATGTGGCAGAATATCCATCCATCCGAGTCCTTGCAAAAATACATGTTAAGTAGGCAATTGAAATCGCTAACTTTATTTCACAAAAAATTGATACGTTTCTTCAGGTTCAACAAAGTTACAGGTCTTTAAAGTCAAAACTGTTTTTCAAAAACCTCTCCCATTGAAATAACACAAGAGGCGAAAAATAATTTTCAAAAATGACTTTTAAGGTCTATAACTTTAGTATTTATCAAGTAAACTAAGCGCTTAGTGTACAAAAAAGTTAGGCAATTTTTTATATAAGAATATTTGTTGCCGAATCTTTTGCTGAATAGATATCCTGATTTCTGATTTATCCCGAACCCACCATTTCCCATTGGTTTACATAGGAATGACGATTTTCAAAAACTCATCAAATTTTTCATCAATTTTACACCTATTGTTATTGAGGCAAAAATGGATTTGGAGGTACTGGAAATAAAGTCAAGTTGTGTTTCCATCAATAATATAAATATTTATATTATAAGTAAATAAATATTTAAAGGTAAAAGGACTTTAACACGTAGTTCAATGGGGGACTTATGGAGGGGAGTGTACGTTTTTCTTTATTTTTTAAGTCACTTCCCCTTATCCCGTTCCCGGACTATAGTCCTGCACTGAGCGCATTCATTTGCCTGTACGATTACAACTTGGGAGAATTATCTACGCCCCTTACACTTAAGATACCTACCTCAATGCATTATAGAACTCAAGATGTAACTTCTAATATATTGGAACCGCCGATTGTCTGGGTATATCGGCAGAACGGGAACATTTTCTCTTTTTCATCGAGAGAGATTCCATCACTTTTCAAAATGGCGGTTGGATTTAAAAGGGGAATCCCCCGTTTGGCTGTCCCGGATGTAGCCCGGAAGTACCAATATGGAGGAATTTGACGGTTGAAATAAGTTAAATGTTACACGCAAATATTGCGATCAAAAACGAAAATGTCTTCGTTCTGCCGATAAACCCAGACAATTGTGGATTCAACTACACGAAAAGAATGCTAAATTACCAAGGAATCTATTGAAGTAGGTATCTGAAGTGTAAGATGAGTAAAAAATTCTCCCATGTTGTAATCGCACAGGCAAAAGATTGAGATGTTCACAGGACCATAGTCCGGGAACGGGATAAACTTCCCCCATAACTCTGGAAGTATCAATAAGACCTTAACTTATATAACTTAATCAAACACGAATGACATTCAATGATGATTGATGAAGTTAAATGAGGAAAAGGGTTTCCAAACTTTTAGAAGGGAGTGTATGTGAATATCATCACGTCACCATATTGCGACATTAAGAAGTTAAAAGATTGGAAACCTACATTTTGATAATAGAGACGCCATTTTCAAAAAACATTAATTTAAATTCTAGACCTATCAGATGTTTGAAAATCAATAATTGTCTCTTACTGCACCATTTTTCTTCAAAGTTGTTCCATCAAAAGCAAAACAAAAATGCCTTTCTATTGACCTTTATTCTGTTATGTCCCTCCTTCTAGTGGCGTTTTGGTCCCCAACTGTTAGAAACGCTTCTTACAACTGGGGACCCAAAACGTTGCTGAATGGAGGGACTCAGTATAAGAGAAAAATGTACCAGCAGAAAGGCATTTTTGTTTTGCATTGTATGAAACAAGTTTGAAAAACGGTGCAGTATTCTCAAAATCCTTGATTCTCAAACATTTGGTATGTCTAAATTCAAATTAATTAACTGCTATTTTCGTGTATAGTTGGACCCCAGTACGGATCCTCCCTAGCGTACAAATCTCGATCTCATACTAAGAGTACACTAGGGTTTCATCATATATCATGTCCATCCCTCTGAAGATGCAAAAACATGTAACTCATCTTATCATAGACAATGATTTCCTCTTCCCTGTCATGATATGTTAAAGGCTTATTATTGTTTCGTCACACACGCTTGGGCCTGCTTGCCTTGCCACTTAGTCATTGGTACTGTATTCTTCAAACTAATTACCAATTACCGTTTCGGTAACAAAATGCCAAAACCTCAAAGGTAAAATTTTCTTTTTTCCTTAATTCACAAACTTTTAAACCAGTTAAGTATGTAATACCTTGCTGGATCAAGATGTTAATTCCCGTTCCGTAATTAATCGTCTTTTGAAATATTGCTCACAAACGTAATTTTGTCAGTTTTCGTATGAACCATGAACCATTAGTCTACATTTGCATACTAACAGGACGGTTTTCCACTAGCCAGTTGAACCAGAGTCAACGTAATTATACCATGGTACATATATTCTGTAATGAATGGTAAACAACACTGTGCACGTGCTCAACTCAAACAAACCAGACACACTCAAAATTATTCTGATTTATCAGAGTCTCTTTTTATCTAATGCTTGTTCCAACAAATAGGAGAAACTGTGGCTCCCACAATGACTCAGAGTGGGCCTGTCTGATCTTACTCGAGTCTCTAGCCAATTCTTGGCACACTCAGTGGCCATAGAATATGGTAAGTCTGATCAATAACCAATCGTGCCTTGGAGAACTTTCTTGGTCAAAATGGTTACTATCTATATCAATTATGTAATAATTAATTCTGATATCCATTGGTGTGTACATTGCCATTCATTACAAAAATGGATTTTTTAAATTTAATAGCTGTTATAAAGATCCATGTGAGTTTTGGTTTGCTTAAAATACAGGTCAATAAAGTAGTAATCCACACTAACATTTTGAATTACAAGCAGCTTGAAGAACTCTGAACATCATCTATCAATGATCCATTCCGTGGAATAGGTTTTGTTTACATTAATTACTACACAACAAAACTGATCATTTCATGTTTTAGGTTAAAAGATCGATTCTAACCTTTTTCCAAAAAATCACATTTATAGAAATTCATAACAAAAATATTTGAAATCTCTAAAACCTCTTAGGCTGCTGTATGGTTCGCCAACAGCTAGGACGTTTGACGAGCGTGCTCGTCATGGCAAATATTAGTGGTCATAGATGCACTACCATCTAAAATATGGCAACAAAAACCTTCTCCTCGGATCACGTGAAGCAAATTTGTATTTGTGAAAGCCATTCCACGGGTAGTATCCAAAGCCCCGCTATAATTTAAAAGTAGCGAGCAAGTTCCCGCTGAAATCGCGAGCATTGTCCTGTTTATTTGTATCACTTTGGAAAATGGACCAAAAGGATGAAAATACTTATTACCGTTCTTTAATACTCCAGCTATACTTTGAAAACAGATATATTTGACAAACAATGACATAAAAAATTATTCTTTTTCACTGGCATGGAAGAAAAGGGCGTCAACATGCATGTTTGCATAATTTACTGTTCATATATTACTTTTTAATAACGGCAATAAATATGATTTACAAACTCCATAATACATATTGGATCAATATGGTCTATACAGGGTGTCCCGAAAGTATGGGCCCCCCCCCCCTAGAGTATGTGTCATATATCATTTTAAAGCTTATCCAAAGTTACATTGATTTGCCAAGTATCATGGTTTAACTCCCAAATGGGAAAAAGTTACAGTAATTTTAAAAGTTAGTGTTTTGTCAAAATAAAGCTCAATTTTACACCACATTACTAGTCAATGTGTCCCCCCTTGGCCATGTTAACAGCAGCAATTATTTTCATATATGACCTCAGAAGCCCTTCAAATAGGGGTGTGGACTTTTATAACCCTCTTAAAACCTGTAAAGGGACTTTAGAAGAGTTTCCTTAGAGTTTCTACCCTCACCGTTCTCTTTTTCCAACTCAATATCCAACCGACCCGAAAATAATTGCTGCTATTAAGATGGCCCGGGAGGACACATTGACTAGTGTTTTGGTGTAAAATTTAACTTAATTTTGACCAAACACTAAATTTTGAAATGCCTGTAATTTTTTCACATTTGAGAGTTGAACCATGATACTTGGCGAATCAATGTAACTTTGGATAAGCTTTAAAATGATATATGACACATACTATGACGACACAGGTATATGTCTGCCTAGGGGGGGGGGGGGCATACTTTCGGGACACCCTGTATATGTATTTATAAGTGACTGTAGAATTACGTCTACCATGGGAGATGATATACATCATTAAAGGTGTTTCAGTGGCCCCGCTGAAAACATGAAGAGGGCCCGCTAAAAACATGAGGAGGTCCCGCTTCGATCGCGAGGAAAGCTTCATCATTATTCTGTTCGTTCAATTCGTGGATGTGTTCGTCTAAAATTCGTTCGCTCATGCGTGCGTTCGTCTGACTGTTTGTTCGTTCGTTCGTGCATTCGTCCGATCTTCCGTTCGTCTAGTCGTACGTCCGGTCGTTTTTGCGCGCGTTTGTCTTACCGTCGGTTCGCGCGTTCATCCGGCCATTCGTGCGCGGGTACGTTCGTCCGACCGTTCATTTGTTCGTTCGTGCATTTATTCGTGCGTGCGTTCGTTCGTGCGTGCGTCCGTGCGAAGGTTCGTTCGTTTTTTGTTCGTAAATACTTTTTGCGTTCGTTCGTTTGGACGGGAGTAGATAAGAATGAATTAAGTTGGGAAGGAAAGGGGAAGAAGAGTCGAACACAAGTAAGGAAGGAAGAGGTAAGGAAAAATTGATGAAAGGAAGAAGGAATTGAAGAAATAAAGGAAGGAAGGAGGGAAGAACAAAGGATTGTTAAAGTATAATTGGTAGTAACAAGAGACAAGACAGGCTATTTTCAGGAAAATCAAAAACACAGGTGGAGACAAGGCATTTTGAAGGCAAGCCTTTAGAGATTGCACAAGCACTTCGGTAGAGGTGATGAGCGGGTATTGAATCTTTGGACATCTGGAAGACATAAACATGTCACCCTGATCACAAGGATAACAACAACATGCATTGTAGAAGCAATCTAAAATGCAGTTGGGAGATTGACACTGAGGGAAATAAGTGCCATTACAGATGATTTAAATATTAAATAGAATGATCAGGAATGATGGTTGAACGTATTGTGCTACAATGTACTGTCTTCAATATTGAATCACCCCTCGTTTTTGAGAATTGTATCAACAAATAATGTATTCATGAAACTGGGTACAATAGTGGATCACGCTGAGGGCGATAGTGGGGGGTTTTCAGGGTATAATCAGGATGCACTCCATTTTTGAGAGACATTTACTCCTGTTTTCACCGGCACCACCTCATGTTTTCAGCGGGGCCTCCTCGTGGTTTCAGCGGGGTCTTTGATCTATTGCTCCTGTTAGAAACTGGGCCTTAGAGATATGTTAAAATTGAAATATCAAGTGTTCTGTAAAGCTTTAGGAAGTGAAACTCAGTACATTTTTTTCAAATTACCATCATTATTTCAACCACAGAACAACGTCGTTCTTCACCTATAACATATAGAAATATATAAATAAAGATTTAAGATGATACTTTTTCAACTGTCAAATAAAGAACCACAGAACGACTGCTCGTGATACTTTTTTTTCCAGCAGTTGCTTTTTAGTATCAATACCATGTTATCATTGGGGGAAATTATTTGGATACTACCCGTGATTTAGCATTTCAGTGATGAGGCCCGGGCGTCATATAAATTCTAAGTGTTACTGTTCTGAAATTACGAAATTGACATTAACATGATTCTTACTGAGGATATCAAATTGCTATCGATTTCTTCATAATTTTACAAATAGCACAACGATCATGCATTGTTGCAATATAATATATACTGCATATAAAATTACAGTATGGTGAAATTATGATTATGAAACAAAATTGAACTAAATTTTCTCTTCCAACAAGATCTTTTTGTGTAAACGTTATATTTTCTTTTTTATTCAGGCCAAAGCCAAATATATGTTTTCTCGATACGATTGAAGGTCCTACTAAATATACCCATTCTGTTACAATTTTAGCTTTTGTTTAATTTTTCAAATATGGAACGAGCAGATACAACAAAATTTTGCGAAATATTAATGTTTGCCAACATTATTTTTTTACACAATTTATCAATGGAATTAATACCTGGGGTGAAACAACAAATTATTGTTAACGTTTCATAACACAATGACAAACAGGTAAGATGTATCTGTAATCGAATGTTACAGAAGTATTGGAATGTATATATAAATAAATTCTGAAGGCATATCGAATAATCTATAAAATGCATTTGTAATCAAATGCCTTACATGTCTACTTTGACCTTACTGGTTGTGATGAATTTTCTGATGTTTATTTCTTCTTTGACATTACTGCTGGTTATCATCACATTTTTAAGATGATGGTAGAAATCAAAACTATTTTTTCTCAAATATATCCAAAACGCATTTAGACCAAAGTGTTTTAGAAACCCTAAACCAATTTAAAATTCATTTCATACAGGGTGTCCAAAAAACAGGACCGTAAGAAAGTTGAATAACTCGGTCAATTTTGCATATTTTGCCTTGAAATTTCAGAATTATTTAGTTCATTCAATCTTTGTTCATTGAAAATTTACAGTTCCTTACAAAACATGGCCCAAATGTGCACCTCTCCTCTCACAATTCAATCCGGCGAACAAAGTTGTCGATGATCTTCCTCCACACATATCTTTCTGAATGGACAATTACAAGTTTATTCCAAGAAACTGGGGCTAATGAAATGTTACGGCATCCATTGCATTCTGAACAATGCATTGCTTGGGTGGCAATGAGGAAACATTGAATCATCAGTCCTTTTTGGTTCGAGGGTGACTGGGAACGTGCTTTCACCATGAACAAGGACCAGTAAGTTCTCGCTAATTTTGGAGGTCACTAAGCACCTAAAGGGACATCTAAGGAGATAAGCAGTGGTTTTCAAAATGCATTGAACCTATAGAGTGATATCAGAGTTTCCTTCCTGAATTTTTTCATCAATAAATATGGAAAGGTCTTAGAATTATTACAAAATATCTACTCAATCAACATTGAGCATCACAGGACAGTAAGTGACCAAAATATTGATTTTGCAAGGAACTGCAAATAAAAAACACGGTGCCATATGAAGAACTGTCCTCAAAATAATTTCTTTGCCCCCCCCCCCAACATAATTTTATGGGATAAAAAGTGCCCCTTGAACTTGCTAGGGTGGATTTTTTCATTTAAAACAACGAATATATTCATAAAATCACAATGGGTTAATTTCTGCAGAGATTTGAACCCAAAAATAAGGAGACTATATATGATAAGCTTACCAAATAGTAACCACTGCTGCTACAACAAATACAACAAATGCCACACCAGCAGCAATAACAGCCCACATCCAAATGTTAGATGGCCCATCAACTGAAAAGGACAATTTAAAGCGGGTCAAATCTCCAACATTACCTCTAAAATATATCATAACATAAAATTCTGAATGGTCTAGCTACATGCCTCTGACCCCGACTATACACCTTCTCACAAGGTCTTGTAGCTAGACTAACTTCCGAACGACTTTTAACTTTTACCACCAATACACTGTACATGCTTGGACCTCATATAGAGTTTGAAAAATATCATGCTGTTTACAAAGCATACATCTTTCCAAGCTAAGATATATCCAGAAAAGAACGTTTCTGTATCGAAGTCCATTGATAATTGATGTCATATTGAATTTAAAATACTTCCGAAAATATTATATTAAGAGCTAAGTTCGAGGTTGAACATTTTACATTTGATACATTTTTTGTGTGTTTAGTCTGTAGTTGTTCGACAAGGCCGTAGTCAGGGGTGTGCATCGAGCGCGAATACAACCTCATTTTGCCTCTTTTTAAAAAATTTGACTCGTTGTTATTTTTTAATTTGCCTCAGAAAACGTGAATATTTCAAAATTTTATTAACAATTTTATTGGATACTTTCTATTTGGCTTTCAATCCATTTTCCACATAAGAAGGTGGAATGTCACTGCTGATTAATGCCCAAAATCTATTGAAATGTGAGAGACTATAGAATCACGCCCGGTGATCGGGAAAATGGGACGGAGGGAAAATGGAAAATTCAAAAAATCTGGAAGATTTATTTTTTCAAGAAAGATTTTGCTATTGAATTCCTGAATGAATAGGCGCACGGGTATGGTAAAATATGTTAGGCCTTCTACAATTTATGACCCAATACGCTTCCAAGATATGAGATCTATTTAAAAAAAGCGCAAGGCCACCAATACGCACAATGGTCTACACGACCTGAAATAAATAGAGATTATCCTATATGAGGTTCAGGATATTGGGATTATCCCGAGGCCAATATAATATATTTGCCCGAGGGCCGCATCTGGGTCTCATTGTTCAATCGTGGAAATATTTTAGAATATTCATGTTCAGTTTTGTTTTCTTGGCCATGGGCGGACTTTCCTGTTCTCTCAAATATTCCCACATTTTCTCGAATTTTTTGATTGATCAAGTGGATGTTCCTTCCCTTTTTAAACCATCAAACAGATCCCGATAGTCTGTGTTTTCTCCATTGTCGTTTACAGTCATTACGCGAACGTTACAAATTATGAACAAATATGCGAGCGGCGATTATGACGTAGCGGGCAGATATACTATATCTGCCCGCTCGGAGCGGGACGTAAAGCTATATCTGCCCGCTGATGAAAATATAAGATTTTACAAACCGGCTTTATGTACCTGTAACACGTCCAAGTATGGGATAAATACTGTTATCCCATACTTGGACGTGTTACAGGTACATAAAGCCGGTTTATAAAAACTTATATTTTCATCAGCGGGCAGATATAGGGGTTATGCACTGGGAGGTTTTGGATACAGGGAATATCCCGAGGGATATACAATATATCTTCCCGAGGGACCGAAGGGACCGAGGGAAGATGTATTGTATATCCCAAGGGATATTCCATGTATCCAAACCGACCGTGCATAACTGGTGTATCTCATACTTGAGTGGGTTAAGGGTAGATATAACCTTTTCCACCTTTTTGAAATGACAAGATATTTATATTTAACATTTTCGTAATATTCTTTTTGTTCAATACAATGAAATTGTAACATTTAAACTTAAAAAAATTAAATTTTAAAATTAAAAAATTTAAACTTTTGATATTTAAACTTTTTTAAACTTTTGAAAAATTCCCGGGAGCGGGATGGATATATTATATCTGCCCGCATTTGGCCTGGAGCGGGACATATACAATATATCCTGCCCGCTCCTCAGATACGATATATATTCCCGGGTGATATCTACCCCAAACCCAGTCAAGTATGAGATACATAGCTTTACGTCCCGCTCCGATACGTCATAATCGCCGCTCGCATATTTGTTCATAATTTGTAACGTTCGCGTTATGACTGTAAACGACAATGGAGAAAACACAGACAATCGGGATCTATATGTGGGAATATTTGAGAGAACAGGAAAATCAGCCCACGGCCAAGAAAACAAAACTGGACATGAATATATTTCCACGATTGAACAATGTGAACCAGATGACCAAGATTGGTATGGGATAAACATATTATCCTATAGTCGGTTCAGGATATTGGGATTATCCCTTGGCCAATATAATATCTTTTCCCTCGGGACCTGCGGCCCTCGGGCAGATATATTATATTGGCCAAGGGATAATCCCAATATCCTGAACCTCATATAGGATAATCTCTATTTATCCCATACTTGGACATGTTACAGTATATAGTATACCTGCAGGCTACGTCAACTGTAAACGACAATTGAGAAAAATGCAAACAGTCGCGATCCGTTTGATGCTTTAAAGAAGGGAACGAGCAGTATGCCCTGTTAATAATCATAGATTCGAGAAAATAAATGTGGATGAATATCCGAAAGAACAGGAACATCCGACTACGGCCAAGAATACAAAACTGGACATGAATATTCTAAAATAATTCTATGGTTGGTTGCAAAGTTTCTGAACTTTGTGAACATTGTGAACCAAAATGACTAAAACTGGTATGGAATAAACAGATCATCCTATAGTCGGTTCAGGATATTTGGCCAATATGATATATCTACCCTCGGGACCAACGGCCCTCGGGCTGATATATTATATTGGCCACGGGATAATCTCAATATCCTCAACCTCAAATAGGATAATCTCTATAAACACATCTTTCTTTATCTTGATGTAAAATAACAAGTTATGATATTAAGTAACATATTATTCAAAGTGTGTTAAGAAAATTGAATGACGTCATTTGTTTGTCGATTCGACCAATCAGCGACGATAAGTCTTCTCAATACAGATTTACATTATAAACATATATCTTACTGCCAAGGAAGATTGAATAATTTCATAAAATTCGTATTTCAATCTTCCAACGAAATCCTTGGTCCAAAGGGAACCTTGGTATAATTTAGAAATAATTTTACTAAATTGTTCCAAGTAAAGGTAACGGAGATCGAGTTTGAAGACGATACATATTGCAAATACAATTTTTTACTTTATCCGTAACCAATTATGACTGCTTATGCCTCAAGTCACATTTGCTCAGATGTTCAACACAGGCGTCCGACCGAGATGCGTACTATTTTGTTCAAACTGAATATAATTTTGAACAAAACACTCATTTGACGGACGTCGGGATTTTAGGAGCAAATTTGACCTAGGAATTACCTGGGATAACTAGATAGTCGGCCTTTACACTATTATTCCCCATCGTCCTATTCCAGCAATTTACGAGTTCACCACTGTCACTGTGCTGTGATTCAAGACCCTCATGGCAGGTACAGAAATTAACATCTTGGCAGTATGAACCAGTAATGTTACATGGGGGACTACACACCTTTAACCCTGCTGGTTGTTCTTCTTCGAGACACCCACCTGAAATATGGCGCCTCGTTTAATACTGTAATCAGCTAAGCACACCTGTGGCTGATTTTTCTAATTAATTAAAGCCAACAAACCTATCTTCATTCGACTTTATTGAATGTGACATTCTCATAAGCTACCGTTAAACGCCCTGATTTTCCGACGATATACATGTATCATCAAAAAAGCATCTCTGTTTAAATATACTTGTTAAAGAATACGTCAAGCTCTTGTGTCTCTTCAAACTCTCTAGTATATGATAAAAATTTTCAGCTCGTTCAAACCGACCTGATATACATCAAATATGGTTGTAGATCATTACCTCTAGATGGAATATTTACCGTATATAAGCCCTGTTATCAAGCTCTAAACAAATGCTCTTGTTAGTCTTCAGAAATGATAAATGCTACTAAACGCTACATTGCGTTGCTCATGTACTGGAATAATCTATAGGTACACTACGAATAATCAATATATTTTTTTTACAATCCACGATAAGTTTCGTTAATTGACGTCCTATTTTAGCGATTAGTAATAGAGGAGTTTCCATATAGCTTTGAAATCTCGTTAAAGTTTCTTTTTAACGGGATTTTAGGAGATTTGCATTTTTGACCATTAAAACATTTTCTTCTATTTTATGGTATATTTTAATTATACAGGTATGTGTAATTTTCTAACAAAACAACTTTGATTTGCAATGTTGTTTACCTTTATTCAAATTCTAAATATTTTCAAGTTTTCCGAAAGAGGTCGGGCTAAATTCCCATTGACACAATCTTGAAAAACCTTTAAAAGTTCATTGGGTACCCCTCACATTAGTTTGATTTAGCTCCTTAAAGACAGATTCGTCTTCAGTATTTTAGAACTAAAATAGTTCAGTGTTGGAACGAAGGTGAGTCAACACTTCACCATAACAGGACTAATATTTCAAAAAAAATAATTTTGAAATATCTTTTGAAAATTAATTCGGAAGAAAACTTTGAAAAAAAGTTGAAAAAAATATTTTTGAAAATTAATTCGGAAGAAAACTTTGAAAAAAAAGTTGAAAAATGTTTTTGAAAAAATTGATTGAAATTTTTTTTTAAAAATTAAAAAAAATTGTGAAAACCACTAGTCTGTTTAAATATATAGTTCCAAGTTATGTGCTCAGTAAATATGAGTTACATTTTTTCATGCAATCATTTTGCAAAAATAAGTTCACAGAAAATAAAATGAAAAAAGAAAATAATTAGAAAACAACAACTTTTAGGTCTAATTATTTTAAGTTCATACACAAATAGCGACCATATGATAAATATGACATCTTGTGATTTTCTCGGCTATCATTTTTATCCACTCTTGGATATCGTCCATCTCCACGAGTGCGAGTGAGCGCAGGTCATGAATAAAATGGTTTCCCTCAAAAACCATAGGATATCCCGTATTGCTCCATTGTATTATGGGAATCAAATTCATATCTTACTATGTCATGTAGTGGTCGGTGACCATTTTCTCGTGAACTTTTCCTTTTCAAATTTTTAGAAATTTTAGATTCTTTAAAACATTGGTACTCCTGCAAATATCTATTAAAGCCAAGAGCTAGAAAAGTTTCAGCCAGTACGACTCTGGTTGTTGAAACTCATACCAAATCCTCAAAAGCCAATTAGTCGAATCTTACCTGTAACTTTTACACCGTTTGAAGATTCACACCAGACGTCTCTGATGTCAGCGACCCAATTCCCAGTTTTCCAAATGAAA
Organism: Owenia fusiformis; assembly: GCA_903813345.2. NCBI lineage: Eukaryota > Metazoa > Annelida > Polychaeta > Sabellida > Oweniidae > Owenia > Owenia fusiformis. The sequence continues at coordinate 36,462,259 of CAIIXF020000001.1, forward strand.
TGAATACACTCCTTTGTGTGTCTACATTTTCTCGTTTCAATCAGATTCGAAGGACACCATGAATATTTCGTTATTCCCTCTTGTAAGATTGACCTCGATCTGCTTTGGATTCCCTCTGATAATACACAAGAAAACAAGGGTAATATAATTTCTCTTTTTTGTAACAGTTCTATTTTGGCTATGACAAAAGAGAGCATTTCCTTCCAGCTGTAATAAATATTTTTCTTAATGAATCCACCGTGGAATCAGCAAATACGGAAACATACCGCTCAACTTTGAAATGTGAAAAATCCGTTACTAGAGATTTCAGGTTTTGAAGCTGTGGGGAGCAATCAATTTGAAATCATTGAACATTTCATGTCGACAAGAAGCTTCAAAAATTAAACCAGTGTACAAATGTGCTCGAATTATAAACCCTTTTGATATAAAGGCAATATATTATATTAGTAGTATATTAGTGTATTGATAGGACTTCCTAGCCTTTTACACCGGGACAGAACAAATCACCCCTCTCTTATTTTACTGATAACGTTTTCAATTCCCAATATTTTTGTAAGTAAATCGAAATCACAGATAAGCTTTCTTGCGCTACGAGGGGTGATCCAAAAGTCTTGGACGCCCTGCTCTAATTTTGTTGGTTTTTGATAAAATTACTTTAAACTTTCCAATAATAAAGACCAACAACCTAACTACTTTTTGTGTTAATTTCATGGAGAAATTATATATTTGATGTCGTTTTCTAGATAGTTTTTAATATGGGGACCCTGCCACCCGGAACGGTATTCGCACATGACAACTTTCAGCCTTAAATGTTCCCGCAATTTCACTTGTTTCGCAAATCTTGACCACTATCTTTCTTTGAATTTTGAATGTTAAACCATGTTAGTTTACTTCCTTTGTTATTAGGCAATCGATTAATTGTGTTTTAATTATCATGTCATCTATGACAATGGCAACCCTCATTCTGGTATCATTTTTGCTCCAAGATGGCTGCTGAAATGGAGAACATGAAAGAAATCAAAGTGGAACAATGTATACTACGAGATATTCTCATTATTATTGACCTTGAGCAGCTACCATATGCACGATACAATGTAGATATGGCTCTGTGTGATTTTCTACCTTTTCTCCAAGTTGAAAGAAGGGTTGAAAGAAAATGTTTTTACTCATTGGATGAGGTTAAGAGTGGCACTCCAGCAGCAATTGTATCACATAAGCAATGGCGGTTTCATAAATGTCTTCCATTCATTGGTAAAGCAGTATGAAAAATGTGTTCAAATTCGTGGAAAATATGTTGAAAAGTAGCTCTTAATATGTGAAGATGATGATGGCAGATGACACTCAGATTGAAAATCGGAAATTCTCTCATATCATGACTGGTGTTAGGTTGTGCACCTGCACCTAAAGTATTTGCCATATTATAACAGTTGTGACGTGATTTGCTATATTCAAATACCGTTCCGGGTGCCCGCAACCCGGTATTAAAAACTATTAAGAAAAGTAGCTAAAATATATTATTTTCTGTTGAAACTTATACACAAAGTTGTTAAGATGTTGCTCTTTATTATCTGAAAGTTTCATGTAATTATATTAGAAAATAGCAAAGTTAGAGCGGGGCGTCCAAGACTTTTGGATCACCCCTCGTATTGTTTCCATTTGATCTTCATCCGGGTTGATTTTTAAACTTGACCAGAATCCGGATGTGAATGACGTCATGTCTTGTAAGGTTTGGAATATCCTAGATGCGAGTAGAAATACTCTTGATTTACGTCATTAAAAATTCACAATTCAGTTAAACTGATGTCATATTTCGAATCTACATGAAAAATTAAATCAAGAAATGTGGTTTTTATATAAATGTGGTCAATTATCCAAGGATTTATTTGCTTTAAACCTACGGAGTGTGACACATTTCAGTGAAACGGTTGAAAAATTGTTTTGAATAGTAGATTTTTCTCATTTTAGCTATTTCCCCCTTTTCATTTCGTAGCTCAAATATTGGGGGCGGGGGTTACCTGTAGGAGCCTCTATTTTTTCTTGCAATTTTTTGAAGAAAGAATTTATTTGTTTCATGAAGGTTTGACAGGATAAACCTTAAAGCATTCTTACAGATAAAATATTCTGGCAGAAGGTTCAAAGCTAATCGTTTTCTTCGGATTGTTTTTTTAAACTTTTCATCATGAACATAGAGTTGGGACCTCAAATCCACGGAATTCCGGAGCGGCACCCTTGGGCAACTCTCTACAGAGCATTTCTCATACCCCCCTTATAAAATCCAAAAGTGGTACTATCAGACACTAATAAAGATGTAGACTTGAAATTTCCAGGAAGTATTTGCAGTATGATACTTAATCTGTATGGCGAAAATCAAGAAAACATATTAATCCGTTGCTATAGCAACAGTCATAGAACACTATTTGTTACCTTAGAAATGTATTATTTTGTGTTCATCATTTTCTTCATATTCTTGATTCTTAAACTCCCTAGCTGAAGCATATAGCATGATTAGAAGTGAAGATCAAATAATTCATCATTTTATTTATGTAATATGTCTAACATTTCAGTCGCTATGGCAACATCGCTTGATAATCAGGTTTTTACATATTCTTACACAATCACTTTCTTTAATGAGTATAAAGGTCGGGTCCAAAAAATCTTAATATGTGTTATGCTTTCTAGGTAAAGAAGACCTCCTTTAGAGGTAAATAGTCACATGGATTTGTAAAAAATGTATAACTTGTAGTTGTAGAACCCCTCCCCACAGCCCCCAAAGTATGACGATTGGTGAAAACTGGCAAAAAACCTTCATTTTCTAGGTTCAAATTAAAAATGCATTGGGATGCAACACTTATTAGTATTTAAGGAACAACTACTGACTTTGTCTGATATAACAATATGAAGATTTCAATTATTAGACAATGGGAAGTATTTTATTTGAAACATTTTAGAATCCTATCCCATAAATATGTTGAAAAGAGGGTGTGGTCAATTTTACCAATTTGCAGCATTTATAGTTTGAAATAAATACAAACCAAGGCATTAAAACATCTTCAAATGTTACCTGACATTGATTCATGTACATGTGTTACTTAGGACACTTAATTTTATATGTTAATTTTGTATTTAGTGCCAGAATGTAATCCAATGCAATCATACAGTAGAGACGACCAAGGTTGGCATACAATCCAGACATTGGGAATCCTTTACAACCCATATAGCAGAATCGTTTACAATTCAGAGCCAGGTGTTTGAAAAGTAGCAAAAATGTCAATTATTGAAAACAACTAAAGATGGCTTTCCATTGGTCAACCAAGCAGCAATATGCATTAAGTCTGACCAGGTTTGCTATCGCTCATATAATAGTTAAGGTGTGACGTATGAACAGTTGCAGCCAACATTTGCTTCTTCATTCGTGGTCAGATCGTTAGCTTGCCACTAACTCCAGAAACGGTTTACTCCACACACAAGATGCCAAAGATGCCACCTCACACGAGCACACTCATAGGCCCAGGTTAAGTACTGTAGTAATCCATACATATAATTCACAGGAGCACAACTTGGATTGAAAATTTTCAAAAACTTGCTGTTTTGGTACGAGTTCTCCTTACTGGTATCGAGTCGTACCAATAAATCTCTCCAGAATCTTCTCTAAAGTGTTTTCGAAATGTATATCGTTGAGTATTACATACCTAGCGAAGCATTTGTATGGAAGTCAATGGGAAAGTTAGCGAGCTATATCCACCGATATTGCCCGATTACCCCGATATAGCCCGCTTACCTCGTTTTGATATTAGATTTCTTTAATAACCATGATAATATCATGACGTCACGTCATTGATACAAAGTAACCATGGGAAAAAAGGCATGTAATACATCAGTTATGTCACTATGACGTGAAATATGCCTTCGTTCTTGCCCAAATATAGAGCCTCCCAAGGTCGGCCTATATTGGGAGAACTCAGGCATATTTCACGTCATAGTGACATAACCTCTAAGTATTACATACCTAGCGAAGCATTTGTATGGAAGTCAATGGGAAAGTTAGCGAGCTATATCCACCGATATTGCCCGATTACCCCGATATAGCCCGCTTACCTCGTTTTGATATTAGATTTCTTTAATAACCATGATAATATCATGACGTCACGTCATTGATACAAAGTATCCATGGGAACAAAGGCATGTAATACATCAGTTATGTCACTATGACGTGAAATATGCCTTCGTTCTTGCCCAAATATAGAGCCTCCCAAGGTCGGCCTATATTGAGAGAACTCAGGCATATTTCACGTCATAGTGGCATAACCTCTAAATATTTCAAAGCTGTATCCCAACTGTTCGATAATACTGCATAAGAAACAACAACTGTACAAACCTGCAATTGCTTGGCAAGTTGAAACTTCGGGATACATGGAAAGATTGAATCTTGTAACGATTGATTTGAATAGTTGCAATTAGAAGTTTAAAATTCCAAGAAAAATGTTAATTTCACCATTTAAATTGGGTTTATAAAGATATTATATCATCCATATTATGACATATTTGGATATTTCTATCCCGATTTTAAAATTTATTTTGATCTTTAAAAATGGCAAATGCATCCAAATAGGTGTCACTAGCGGCGGTTAGCAGCAACCAATCAAATTCCTTGTTTCAAACTCCCATTTAACACGGAAAACTTGCCAGACAATTGCAGATTTTCAGAATATCTCGCCTCAAGAGGGCTTTATTCACATTATATCACTTGAATGGGGTTCATTCATAAGTGACAATTGCGAAGTATCAATTTTGGATCAACTCTGTATTGTTTTTTTGAAAATAATACACAAATAATGTAAAAATCGCCATCTTAACAAGTGGCCTAAATCCAAGTTGTGCATCTGTGAATCGTATGTATGGATTACTACAGTACTTAACGTGGGCCTATGAGCACACTCACACTAGCTACTTTCCACCACCTGGCTCTGATGCTTCATGGTTTTACAAGGATTCTGCTATATATCAAGATGATGAGAACTAAGAGTTTTTAAGGACCTTTTACCATGATTTGCTTGTTGTGAATGACCCTGCTGAACAGACTGGCTGTAACTACCTGTAAGGAGTCTTGAAAATTTGAAGACATCATCTTTAGTGGTTTACATTAATCTTTTTAGCTACTTTTCAAACACCTGGCTCTGATATATATAGCTATTATTACAAATTCATATGACTTTTTACCTCTTAAGGAGCTCTTCTTTGCCTAGAGAGCATAACACATAGGTGTTATTTTGGACCCGACCTTTATACTCATTAAAGAAAGTGAAATGTAAGAACCTGATTACCAAGTGATGTTGCCCTAGCAACTTGAATGTTAGACATTACCTAAATGATATGATGAATTATTTTATCTTCATTTCTAATCATGCTATGTACAGGGTGGTCCAAAAAAAATTGGAACATTTGTTAATTGAACACAAAACATTTATTTTTCCTCTAAAATGCAATAAAATTTCACTGAGCATAGTTCAGTCACTTATCTCTCTGATGTAAAGTTTATAGGTGCAAACCACGAAGTTAATGCATTAAACTAGTCAATGTTTGATATGACCCCCTTTGCTTAAATATACACTTGTCAATTTCGCAGCTACTTTTTCAAGTTTTCTTTATTTCAAAGCTTTAATGAACATGTTGATTGCTATACACATTTTATAAAATCATATTTAGTTGACATGAGGTATTAACATCTATGGTTTACTGGGAAACTATTGTGTTATTGTCAACTTAAGAATACCCCAAATTATTATTTTTATTTAAGAGTAGGAAAGAAAGAACATGTCAGAGGTGAGCGATTGCATAACCCGTACAGCTACGTAAACTGACAAAATCATTGTTTCCACTTTTCAGTAGAGGGGAAACTGACTAGTTATTTACAAGGCTTTATTAAAGACCACCTCTAAGAACACATGATATATCATTTGTGTTCTGGGAAACTCCTTTATTATACTGATATACATATATTGATATATTAAATTAATATTATTCATATTAGAATAAGAAAGGGGAGGGGGTTCATTTACCAGTCAAAACAGAATGCCCTGCCCTCTTTCTGGAGAATATTCAATCAGTAATATATCCAACAATTAAGCCATCAAAATATGCTTGATACACATCAATTTAGGTAAAAAATGTTGAATATGTTCATATATTTGATCTTCCAAGACAAACATATATAAGTAGTTTGTTCAAGCTGAATTTTTAATCAAGATGGCTTGGACAAAATCAAACGAACAGCAAAGTGAATGAATCATTTCAAAACTGAATCCCAGGCTTCAACTTGTAATTCAGGAGAAAAGGGGTCATATCAAACATTCTCTAGTTTAATGCATTAACTTTGTTGTTTGCTCCTATAAACTTTACATCAGATAAATAAGTGATTGAACAATACTCAGTAAAATTTTGGTGCATTTTAGAGAAAAAATAGCGATTCTGAGTTCAATTATCAAATGTTCCAATTTTTTTTGGACCACCCTGTATATGCTTCAGAGAGTTTAAGAATAGATAATATTAGAAAATGATAAAAACACACAAAATAATACATTTCTAAGGTAACAAATAGTGTTCTATAACTGTTGCTATAGCAACGCATTGATATTTCCTGAAAATGTCAAGTCTATATCTTTATTAGTGTCTGAGATATAAAGGTGTCTCCCTGTAGATTTTATTAGGGATTATAAGAAATGCTCTGTAGAGAGTTGCTCAGGGATGCCGCTCCGGCATTCCGTGGTTTTTAACTTACATCCGTTCACAAGCAATTAAACTTTGATTGATTCACTCACTTAACTGGTACATCCTTTGCAAAATTATAAGGGAAATAGAGAGGGATGAATTGTTCTGCCCCGGCTACTAAATTAAACACCAGATTAAACAAATCGCAATCAATACATAACGCATCTTTCGCCAACAAAAAGTTCTATAAAGCATGCCCAATGTCCTGTTTAAGAACCCATATTCTAACTATTGAAAATGGATTCTAGCGATACTCACCAACATGAATCTACTTGTTCAGACTAAATCAACTTCAGTTCTTCTGAGAAAATGATACCCTTTCTGATTTCAGAAAGGGTATCATTGAATTAGCATGGAGATGCAATTGATTTCATCCCCCTTAATGGCATCCTTGCTGAAATCCTCATTTTCTCAGAAGAACTCAAGTTGATCGAGTCTCAACAAGTAGATTCATGTTGGTGAGTATTGGTAGAATCCATTTTCAAGAGTTGGAGAATGGGTTCTAAAACAGGAAATTGAAGCTTAACTAAGGCCTTTTTGAAATTTGAAAATTTTGAGAAAGGTTAATTTTCTTAATGCCCATTTCTTATATACTGTTCGAATGTCAAACTGTAAGTATAACCGATGAGAAGTGAAACCTATATCTATGAACCAAAGATGATATACACAAAGCATTGGACTTCGTGCATGTATTTCAAGTACTTTAAGTTCTGGTACAAACTGTAAAATTGAAAGAAATTCGACTCTGACACATTGTGAACCATTTCGTTTCACACTTAATTTTTCTTTATGATCCAGTACACCTAAAATGAAGACATTTTGAAAAAATGAATCTCCTTTCGAAAGAATAAATACAGACTGATCGGCAGCTTCGTCTGCAATGTCAACTTGCCATTTTTAAATAATGTGTTAGTGCTGTGTCAGCAGAAAAATAAAGCCATGATATAGTGAAATGTAGCTGATATTATTGGATTTTACTTCACGATCAGGGTAATGCTTCAAGTGCGAGGGAACATTTCGACTATCAATATATTTTTGGTTACATGTCAGGTAACATGTTTTCACCGATTTTTAAGTTCATTGCAGTGAAAATTCTTCACGTTTTATTATCTTTCAGGCTTTTGGTTGAGATTTCGGGAAACCCGTATTTTGTTCCGGGTGTTGTGAAGTATCTAAATGTCTAGTTTTGAATGAATATATTTCCAATATATCATGATGAGATGCGATATGCCGTGGTTGAGATTTTAAATCCCTCTACTAAATCTCCTACTTAGTGCTGTTCAATGACCATCATCTCCATAAACTGTGGTAGCTATGTGGCGACAAAATCCGGGTGTGATCGTGTTTCGTGATTTACGATACTAACTCGGTTATCGATCGCTTGACGACTCTTAATTTTGTAATTGCAAATGTAGACCTTTCATTGTCAATTGTTTTCTTCAATTACCATTTGCATATTTGTATTGGTCAACTGATATTGGGTAAAGGAACAGGCATGGTATGGCAAATGATTTTAGACAAATCTTTCATCTGAGTACTAACTCCGACCGTTTAATTTGAATTTTTGACATACCAGAAGTTTCATACTGCACCGTTTTTCATCAAACTTGTTCCATTCAAATCATGACAAAATGCCTTTCTGTTGGTACAAAGTCCCTACTTCCAGCGGCATTTTGGTCCCCAGCTAAGAGAAAGGCTTTACAATGAAGCAATGTACCGACATTGGACGGGTACAAAAAGCAGGTTCGTAAAAACTAATTATATTATTCAGCGGGGAGATATAGCTCATGCCCCGGCTAGAGCGGACAGAAGCCTTATTCATTAAGCCAACGTGCGTAGGACTTACGTCAGCGTATCGAATTGCGGAAAATTATTTTGGTATTCATAAAGCAAACGTAATTTTACGATGGACGTTAAGTCCTGCGGATCATACAAAATATTTACGCCAGGGGTCTTCACCAGTGCAAATTTACGTCCAGCTTTAAAATAACTATTTATTCAGACATTTACCATGAAATATTGTGAAATACTTGCAATAGTGACAATACGTATAATGTTAGAATTATTTGTCATTTGTTTGATACTTTCAAGTATTCAATTGGTCCCAAAAAAAGGTACGAAAATGTCATTACTTTTTAGTTGTCCAAGCGTAAACAGCAACATATCTTTCTTGCGCGCTCAACGTAAATGATTTTCAAATGCCCCTTCTTTTTAATATCGAAATAATCTCAATTGTTCCCACCGACTGCATTTAGGCCTACCTATATAATGAAATTATACAAATCATTGATATTCACATGTTTATTTTTGTGATCACAAGTGCATGCAGGGGTTTCACTAGGATTTAGAACAACAGTCATTTAGCGAAAAACAACAGGCGAACATAAATCTTAAAATATTTGCCGCTCAATTTGCTCACATTAATCTAAAGATATTCGCCGGTCGCTTGAAACAAGACTACCTTGTTAAGAACATATTTGAAATTGTGGTTCACAAAGGCTTAGGTAAGACTACCTCATATAGAATGTGTGTATGTTAGTGGAGTACACGAGGGCTTGAAACAAGACTACTTTGTTTAGAACATATGTGAAAGTGTGGTTCACAAAGGCTTAGGTAAGATTACCTCATATAGAATGTGTACATGTTAGAGGAGTACACAAGGGCTTGAAACAAGACTATCTTGTATAGTAGAGCGAACCGAAATATTCAAAGGGGAATGGTTGAGACTCCATAAACTTGAGGTGTGTGGTTTGCGAGCACGAATCTCTATTCGCGAGTGTAGAAATATGTTCGGGAGCGAGGAAATGGTGGTGCGCGACCAGATTTCACGTTTGTGATGCGAGAATCGTGGTTCGAGTGAAAAGAACGTAGTTCGCGAAAGAACGTTTAATGCTTAATACTTAGTTTAAGTTTTAAATGGTTCCTTTATTTAAATAGTATTAATAAACAGCATAAACAGTCTAAGCCAAAGCATTATTGGCCCTGTGGCCATGGGTAGCAATATTTGAATTTACATTAAAGATGGCTCTCTTGTTTGGTGAAATGAACTCTTTGTTTTTAACTCATCATAAGTACATGTTATTTTAGATTATTTCTATTATTTTACAAAAAAAATCTGCAAAAGACATCTAATTAATAACGTATTATTTAATGGGATGTCACCAAACAGGAGGCTTCGTCATAATGCCGTTCGCATATTGGTAACGTTCCCATAAAAACAATACATGAACAGAGAAAATCGCAGACAATCTAGATCTGTGCGATAGTTAAGTAAGGAAGGAGCATATTTGTCCCTGTTCATAATCAAAGATTTGATAAAATAAATGTAGATAAATATCTGAAAGAACAGGAAAATCTCTCTCCACTGGCAGATCAAGCAACACCCCCCCCCCCCCAGGGGTGCCCCAGAAAAAATGTTTGACCTAAAAGTTTCGTATGGGCTCAATTAGGGGACCCTTTGGTCATCATTTGGCCTTTTTGGGCCTTATTTTTTAATGATGATTGTTGTCCCAGCCCATAGATTTAGATTTATGAACTTTATTACACATGCATACCCATAAAGGGTTAAGTGTACACAAAGTAAACACTAATTTAACAATATATCAATACAACAGAAAACAGTATATACAACACACACATATTAATACTTCATAATAAATAAATAAGTAAATAAATGAACAAATAAATATGTATCATGGATAAGCACATGAATAGTGATTGTGATACGCGTCCATTGTTTATGTCATATATCGCACCCTTCTATGTTATATTACATTTATGAATATGTTGCTGGGAGTATCTCCTGAAAACGATACTACCTCTAATTTATCCAATACACTTTTAAAATTCAGCATCTACGATGACTTGTTGTTCTTTGATAGGTCATTAGATGTAGTGCTTCTGATCATGATAATAAGATGGATGACGTATTTAACATGTGATTATAGAAATTAGTAACTTGTTTAAATATATTTATATATAGTGGGTATTTCCCAAGCTCTCCATAAATTGCTAAATTTGTTGATTTTTTTTATTTACTTTAAGAATATATTTACAAAAAGTTAGTTTCTCAGATGGAAATCATCTGCCATTTGTAAACCATTCATTCAAATCTTTTGTAGAAAAGTAATTCGACATGCCCCATATTTTGGATCCATATAAGATTAATGGAACTACCAATTGTTCAAAAATCGTTATCCCTATTGAAGGTTTTAAACTAGTATCGCCCAGTGACCTTTTAATTTTATAAATTGCTTTTAATCCTCTGTCATACAGATAGTCCCTGGATTTACAAAACGTCCCTGAACTACTAATGGTCAAACCCAAGTATTTATATGATTTTACCGTCTCGATCTAATCCCCATCAAAATAAAAATATTCTGTACGTTTTCTATCATTCTCATTCTTTTGATAAACTAATTGACAAATACCAGTCTTTACAATATTTTGAAAGATTATCTATAGATATTTGAATTCCATCTCTGCTCAAAGACAACAGTAGAACATCATCAGCATACATTAAACAGTTTACTTTTGAACTTTGTAAAATTGATGCGTCATTAAAACTTATAACTGCTGGCAGATCATTTAAAAACAAATTGAATAGTGCGGAAGACATTGGATCCCCTTGTTTAACACCTGCACTCACTTTTCTAAATTCAGTCCTCTTTTTTAAAATACTGTTTTTTATACATATTTTGGTATCTTGATACATTTTTTCTAACGATTTCAAAAAACTTTCCTTTTAAACCAACTGCCAAAAGTTTATATAAGACCTTCCCTCCAAATGCTGTCAAAAGCCTTTCTAAAATCAATGAATATTCCATAAATAGGAGAATTTAAATGTTTACCATATTTATCATGAAGCGTTCTGATAATAAAGATATGATCTACTGTTCGTGCTTTCTTCTGAGATCCTGTTTGAGCTTTATTCACAATTTTATTATTATTTATGAAAACCTGCAATCGTGCATCCAATACTGAATTAAATATTTTTCCAAACACATTGTTAATTGTTATACCTCTGTAATTTGATAATTTTCTAGGATCTCCGCTTTTGAAGCATAAGCATCCAACCTTTACACAAAGTGAAGGTGAATTGATCCCTTTTCATGTGAACTGAGGCAGGAGCCTGTCCAGACTAGCTATTGAGACCCATAGTGTTGAACTGACCTGTTATATCTGGATCACAAATCACGTGACAATGTGACCACGAAGACCAAGTTGATAAGTGGCACTCTCCAGGGCATGGTAGGAAACATCTTTCAGTTTCCTTGAAAGGCAAAAAATACAGTACTTATAATATAGAATATCCTGTTCGTTTTATGGCAAAGTTATACCTGGCACGGGGTATAAATCGTTCGTAGTGTTAGGATATCCCTTTTTACATTTAAAACGAGGTATACGACATATTTTATACTAATCGCAAGATACATAAAGGGTATTTTAAAATGAGGAAAGTATTTATAAGTATTTTATTATATGTTAACACTAGTGCCAAAGAGTATTACAAAAACACAGAAAGAAAAAGTAAACATCCGAGAGAACAACCGGTTAAAAGGAGAAATGATACCCCAAATGATGATCTAAAAAAGAAGTCAACTGGGAATTATCATTACAATCCAAAACAACAAGACTGTGTGGCATTTCATGGCATTGCAATACAAAAAAATGATACAAATAAAGCCATCCAATACTCTTAACATCGAGATAGATGACCACTAAATAAACGACTTATTGAACATGCGAAATGATAACACTTACTTTAGGTCTTTGTTCTGTACATTTCCATTCAGCTACTGTTAGTCCCGGCCTTTGGATGCAAGAAATCTTCCTCGTTCGTTCCCCAAAGCCACAGTGTCCGTTCTGAAATAGACTTCACTACTTGTCAAATAATACATCTAGTTAAATTAAAAGCCTCGCGTTTCTTTTGACTTAATCAAAGACTTTGTCAGGGAATAGTTTAATTTACAGAGTGCATTTATCACCGACAGTTGAACAGCAACAATGAAGCATACCAAATGAAATGGGAAACTTTAGCAGTTAGATATTTTGTGGGATCCTATTTTTATTTTTCGATATTTTTTGTTGCAAATTTTATTATAATTGTCATAAAGTGGATAATAATTATAATAGCATATTCAAATTTGTGCTTTTCTTTTGAAAAATTATTTCGATCATATTGAAACATAGTACATGTATGATGGCCCCACATCTCATAAAGTGAGTTTGGAAAGTTTGGGAAGAGAAGATATTGTACAAATATTTCGTTTCATTGAGTGAAATACATGTCCATCATTAATGGGAAAATTACATTTGAAAGTGATACGGGTATTCATCGAAATTCATTCAAGACCTGTAACAAGGGAGAAGATAGAGAAATATTCGGTCTTCACGGCAGGTTAATACTAAATATCGTCTAAAATCTCCATTATATGCATGTTACCCGCCCGGTGTTGACCAATCATACAATTGTAAGCTTTGCGGTGACATAACATTTTTTAAATGTCATGTGATGCGTTTTCAGCAAAACCACAAAATGACAGTGAAATGACAGAGACATGATGATAACAAAAATGCCTTTCTGTTGGTACATTATTCTGTTATACAGAGTCCCTACTTCCAGCGGCATTTTGGGGCTTCTTACAGTTGGGGACCCAAACGCCGCTATAAAACGAGGGACTCTGTACAATAGAGCAATCCATCGATAGAAAGGCATTTCTATTTTTATTTGAATGAAACAATTTTGAAGAAAAACGGTCTAGTATGCGACTCACAATCCTTGATTTTCAAACATCTAGTAGCTTTGAAATTCAAATTAAGGGTTGTGTTCGTGTATAGTTGGATCATCGTGGATATGATGGCAAGAGAGTGAACAGAATAGCTTATGAAATTTTGAAATTGATGAAAATAAGAAATCCCAATGTTCCTTAGCCATTGACTCTGTGGTGAAATTAAGAATGCAAATTATATTAAATACTGTGTTCCGATTGGCTGGAATGCGATATTTGCCTATACTAGCTATATTGCATGGATATGGTTTATGATCTTATTACCTCTATGTTACACGAGGACCATGTATCTACTGTCCAGTGGTTACATGAATCCAAGTAACACAATGCAGTTTGGAAAAGTTCCACTGGGCATTTGGTCCCTGCACCTGACGGGGACACGATCACTTCACGGAATCTCCTTGTTATGCCTAAATAATAGATAATAAATACAAATATTAGCTCCTTTGCTGACTATTGAGATTTTTTCAAATATACCGTTCCATCGAGACATCAATGCTTAAAAGTCACAACCAAATAAACTATATTCGCATTCGGTCTAAAAAGCAATTCATATTGAGTGATTTATGTATGTATAATACAAACCTTCATTGCAAGTTTTCGAGCAAGGCGTCCAAAACGACCACTGTGACATCACACAATCAATATCACATACAACTGAGCAAACCTTCTCATTGATCACTGTATCTGGGAGCATATCTATAGACTTAAAGCAAAGAGAAATGCTTGAAATAGCAATAGCACTAGATTTATCATGTCACGACTTGTGTGCATAGAAAGACACTCAATCTGATAATGTTACAAGTCAGGATAGCAAGATGTCAGGTTTTATTAATTGAGAAATTACAAACGTTATCAACCGCTCTCTCACGATTCCATTCAATTCAGTTCTGCGTGGCTTAGATGTTGTTTAGGTAGATCAGAATGGGGAAATTAGGAAAGTAAATCTAGTGTCTAATGATACTGTAATATACCTCTTTACAAAAATGATGGGGCATTGGTCTCCCATCACTTCTAATGCAAGAGAGATATCGAAATTTCCGTCCTTTCCCACAAAGTTGTCTTTTCTTTAATATGCAAGAGCTCCACGAGCCCATTCTCCAGCTGAATGTGAAGCAATTACTGTTGAGTATGCAATCTCTCTGTTCAATCATTCTAGGACACTTATAACCCAATGTTTCAGGTTTTCGCAGCAATTCCCTTCTCCTTCTTTGTCTATGGGTGCTACCTGATCTGGTGCACTGAAAACAAAACGATAACAAAAGAGCACGTACAGTATGGCTGATTTTAGACAGTCATTTCTCACATGACTAACAAAGATACGGCCATCTTTACCCCATGCAAGATATTGCCATCTTTCATCTTAAAAAGTCACACGTGCAAGATGAGATTTACTTATGACATCACAGGTTTAAAAACATCATCAGCATGACAACGGATACACAGTTACTATGTGTTGTGAAAGATATAGAGTTCTTTCTGGGCATAAATACAGTGGTTTTTATTAAAACAATATGTTTTCTTTCAAGTGAAGTACCCATGATGATAAAAATATCAATTGAACAATTCGAAAAATTATGAATAGGGACCCCATGTCAATATTTTTTCAAAATATTAAAACCTATTTACTCAAAAGAGGATCTTCTTGCATGAAAAGATTATTCAACAAGGGGTCAAAAACATCATCAAAAATATAGTATTGTAAAATTGAGAAAAACAAGATCCTCTTTTTAGAAAATAAGCCTGATATTTTGCCAAGGTGGAGCCCTAGCCCCTAATCCATGATTTTTCAGAGAGTTGGATTTATATTTTACTATCATGGGGACTTCACTTGAAAGAAAACATGTTGTTTTAATAAAAATGGCCAGAAAGTACTCATGGTGAAAGATATGACTGCCTAAAATCACTTGCCATACTGCACATGGAACTTTCACGAGTGTTGTCCCAGGAGTGTTGTACGAAATGTAACAATCGATCATAGCAAATATTTTCAGAGAAAAGAACAATTTGCAAATAATCATTAACATAGGACTAACTTGCTTGCAATTAGACCAGTCAGACCATAACGAAAGAACACAATCCTTTTCACACGCTACGAAACACACCACTGTTCTCAAGGGCCTGTGCTTGGGATCACATAAACTGGTATTAACTTCGAGTCTAGTTTCCATATTTATGCATCTGAAACATAAATATTTCACAAAGGAATCATAGGGATTTCCAGTAATTATCTTATCGTGAGAGATCATGAGATTTATGGAGATCTACTTCTTGTTTGGAAATGAGCATATAGTAGACCTTGCAACTTGCATCTACTGGTCAAGTAACAGTTTTATAAGATGTCCATCTAGTAATATAATGAAATATGATATAATATATGATATGATATGATATAATATAATATGATATAATTTAATATTGGCCCTCATTATAAAACCTATAATCAATTCATCCTTGTAAAGGCCTCAATTTCTAAATCAAGGGAGGCTATGCCCGCTAACCAGACGGAACAACGTAACTAGTATTAACCTAAATGAGCTGATTTGTTTTCCCTCTCCGCAAGGTACATCTCCAGTGTCACATGGCGTTGTACCAGTAACCTCCCATATGTAATTTATACATCCCAATTCACATGGTCTCGTTTCCTCCAACTGCAAATAAATATTACATTAATGATATACAGGACTTGCTTGAACCAGAAACATATAAAAAGTATTATATGTCTCTGCTGGAACCCCGCTTGAACCATGTGCTTTGAAAGCCCATGCTTGAACTAAGACACTACTTTGCAATATTGAGAAGATGCAACATTTTATGGATGATCGTGGCCATTAAACGGAGGTTATCTAATCCTACTATCACACCAAACTAGTTCTCACTACGTTCTCGAAAACGGGCTTCAACTGTGTACGAACGGACTGAACGTACTTAGAACCGTTTGGGGTCTATTTACAAACTTCATCGAACGTACTCGAATGGATAGGTCCTCTAGAACTTAGAACATGCTCAAAATGTTCTCGTGGTCGTCACGTTCTACAATTAGAACGAGTGACAACGTACTATCGACGAGCTGGACGTAATACGTAATAAGTCGTATTTCAATCCTACTAGGGACGTTTTTACAACGAGTTGAACCGTCTGATGACGTATTGAGAACGAGGTAGAACTAATTGCAAACGGGTTTAAACTGATTAAGAACGTATTAAAGACTGCTTATGAACGAGTTAGAATTTTGAATCGATTCAAAATTCGATGGCGACCATACCGTTCTGTAATCAGATCATGATGACCTTCTAGACTAAGGGACCGTTATACAACGTTGCACACCGACGTGGTGCGACCTGAACGAACTGCGAATGAGATGGACGTATTGAAGACTGTTTATGAACGAAGTAGCTAATTATTTTGGACATATTTCCCGACCACAGCCAGATTGAGCCTGTTTTACGACGTTTTCGTAGGACTGGCAAGAACGGGTAAGAACTGGTTTTTGTGATAGGGGGGGGGTAACCAAGACACTTTGTATCAATAGCCATTGGCCATTTAAGTCCTTTTCATCCTGCAAAGATATGCCTCTCTTTAGTATCATAAACCCATGTTTTTCCAATTCTTTTATGGAAGGAAATAATGGTGGTAATTGCAAAATTCAAAAACAAATTAATAAAGATAAGAAAATGTCATGTAAACCCTATCTGGTTCCACTGGAGGGCATGTTTTCCCATCATCTCCATATAGAGCAATGATCGTTCTTGTCCTTTTTTGTTGGGAGGTGCCGCAATTCTCTACGTCACAGTCAGACCAACTTGACCAGTGAGAGAAGCTACATTTTGTTGGACATTCTACATAACACGCCTCTTTGAAATATTCTAAAGAAGAATAGACTTTACATTAGCTTAAAAGTAAGAAACTAAGTTTGTATTCGCGAATGCAACTAACACCTGTCGGCTACCGAAATAACCTACTATTTTATTGGAAACTCATTTAAATATGAATAGTACCTTCCACTATTCCATTTATATTTAAATGAGTTTCCAATAAAATACTAGGTTAATCCGGTAGCCGACAGGTGTAAGATGCATTCGCGAATACAAGGTTAGCTTGTATTCGCGAATGCAACTAAGGTTAGCTTGTCATCTTTGAACTCTGTGGTTATTTCTCTCTGTTTAATTCGGAAGCCGACAGCCGAAAGTTAACCTATTAATTTTTAATAAATTAACCCGACATTCTGAAGTTTGAAGAATATATATTTATCAATAATAAAAACAATTGCTTTGCCTATTTTGCTACAATGTGACCAAGAGTATTTTCGTCCCATATCGTCCACACACACTATGCTCTGTATTTTGATACCAGCCCCACATGTGTGAGAGATTCCATTGGTGTGATTTCCTTCTAAGATGCAGCTGGACCAGTTTCCCAGACCAATAGCAGTGTAATCGGTACATACACATGGTAACTTTTCTGACAGTGAATGCCATTCACAAACCCTGTTCATCTTTATACCAGCTGAAAATAGATAAAACATCAATATGATACAGATCTAAAATGCATTTTACGATGATAATGAATTAAAGTAAATGTTACATGCCATCGGGACTACAGAGTACAGACATGAGGTAGATGGTCGTCTGAGTGCCTAGATACGACATGTGAGCTATCATTGATGGCGAATGATTGGATATCCATTCAAACATGACCGTGCTCTATTCGAAATTCTCAACCAATCAGAATGCAGCATAGCCAATATAGAACGTTCTCTAATTCTCCATAGATGCACGACCATGCTCTATTCAATCTGCAATTTGCATTGTTTTGAGTGACGTCACATCTCAGCTGCACATCTGGGGCTCTGTCCGGGGATAGCTGTTCTTTTTTACTCCCTCCGTAACTACTGTAACTATTTAACTATGGCTGACTTCAAGTTTGCAGTCGGTGAACTAGTCTTACTTAACGGGGAGTAAAATAGAACAGCCCAAACAAATTCTAAAATTTTTCCGGCCGACTTCAGAATCTTGACAGCATGCGTATTCTTCCTTCATGCCCGTTCCACAGACACGGCTTTTACTAATTTTTATGTTTGAATCGGAATAAATAATGATAGGCCATTCAATATGGTGAAATTCAGCACTCGTTGGACAGAATGTTAGTACAAATGCACTCACCTTCGGTTCGTGCTTTGTACAACATTCTGTCCAACTCGTGCTGAATTTCACCATATTGAATGGCCTATCATTATTTATTCCTTAAACATCAAATCAAATGGACTTTCTGAAAGATTAAACTTTATAAAGTGTATTAGTAAACATCTATCTCATGAGTTCCCTCAAATGTACATTCTGCCAGCTTGAATGTTTCATTTAAAAGTACAGTTTCAACTACTAGATAGTAATGTTTTACCGTTTGATGGGCCATTTTTATTCATTCAACAAACAACCTACCGACAGCTGTCCTCGTTCGTGTTTTATATCCTCCACACTTCTCGATACAATGACTAAACTGTGACCATTCTGACAAAGGACAGACCTGACCACACTTGACATGGCATTCTCTGTGAGTAACAGGAGCAATATGGTTGAATTGCAAACAATGATACTCTGGAACAATTTTTCCAGATTTTGTTTGACATGTTACATCTGCAAAGCATAAATGAGTGGAATTAGTAAAAAGAACCAAAGGTATTTCAGTAAACTAGGGGAAAGTATTTCACTGGTGGTATCTGATCTATATTTTTTTTTAAAAACTGTCATTGGTATACATGTAAAATGCACAGTTTTCAGTCCATCACTATTGATGCAACAACACCACTATGTTTATTAGCCGATGATGCAATAACACCAATGTTCTGATGCAAAAACGCCAATATAATGTATCATTATTATTAATCGTTATCATAATTATCATTATGTTCTGTTTACATGTGTTAGTCAGTACATGAATAAAACGTATTTTGCTTGTTTTTTAATGTATTTGTCTTTATCAAAGTTAAAAGGATATACAGGCCACGATATACAAAGTAAAAGAATGTGATTTAATCACATGATATTGTCGTACATGTACATTTAAGTTAACTAAGTAAAGTAAATCACTTTCTAAATGACATCTGTGTTCGGAGGGTGTCCCAAATTTTGAAACTACTTTGAACTAGACAACTAAACTTAAAATTTAGGTGGATCGCCCAATTCGTTCGAATACCATTGGTCCGAATCCTATTTGTCAATAATGCGTGGAATAAAACATTGCGTTGATTGATTATTGAGTAAAATAGATTTCCTGCTTAGCCGTGTTTGTTGGAAATATTACGTTAAGCTTTTTACACTTTTTATTCTTCGGTCAAGTCAACATTTATTATGTTGGTCTGATTTTTTCAAAGAAACTCAACAGATATCAGCCATTTTTGTTGTTGTATATCCTTTGATCATATGTTTATAAATGTGTATACTTGGTAGATGTATGCATGCATTAACTTCAGAAAAAGTTCACCTAGGTATAAAAGAGTATAAAATGAAGGTTAAGCGACACGTTTTTAAGATGTACAAGAATGTCCAATATAATATTACGACCCCTGAGATTAGTATATACCGCTCTCAATTTACCCTTTTGGAAGCTAAATCCTATCACTTATGTATACCTTTATACTCAGTCGGGGAGAACGAATCCATAGAGAACAATACTTCTACATATGCGCGCCATGCAAGATTCTCATAAAACGTGTAACTTAACTTACTAATTAAGTCAATTACACGTTTTTGACATAGATGAAGAAATCATCCCATCAACATGATTTTTTAAATGTTCTCCGATAACACTCACGGATGTTAAACTGTTCTTGTTATATTTTGATAAACAGTGTTAACGTACATTTACTCATTTATCACCGTTCCACAGCTTGATGATAAATATTCTCCAATATCTCGCCATGGGAGGACATTATCCAAAGCTGGTTATATTATCCTGAAAATTAAATGTCAATCTGGTCACATTGAATCATATTTTTGAGATATATATTTTGAAGTATTTCGTAATTGACAAAAACCTAGTTATTTTGACGGTACAGTCAGTGTAAAGACTTCATGTATTGTTTTTAATGGCAGATGGTGACATTTTGCACATTATGCCTTTTTTATTATTTTATAGATGTCATGGTGATATTTTTCTCTTTCAATAAGTTGAAACTATGTAACTAATAGAATTTATAAGTTACGCAATTTTCAGAGATCTACTGTTAAAATAAATATCAGGGGTATGATTAGAATATCTTACAGCAAACAAAAATAACATGGAAATAATTGAAAAGTTTCAAAATTTCTCAAAATATGGATATTTTTGTAAAATAAACGGGAAAAGTTGCCTATTTCTAATGAAAGTCCTGGATATTCAATATTTTTTTGTGTTGATTCCCTCGATTTTTTACATGTAACTACTGTATGGCTGTATTGTCTGTAACGACTTTCTCATATAACATTGGAATCAAAGAGCTTTTGGATTTGTAAAATATTATTTCATGCCTATGTGGCAACTTGAAAATAAAGAACAAAATTACAACCGAGAAAAAAAAATCTCGCCATGTTTACCGATAACAAATGATGTATGTCCACCACTTTGAATGATAGCCGGAGTAAGGGAAACAGATTAGGTATTATTGGGTTACTGCAGTTTGTCATGTTAAAGGCGATCGAACTAGCCTATGTAATGGAACAACTTTCAGTACATCTGAAATTATACGATTAATTTTAATAGTCTAGGAACGCTCATGGTAGGGTTTGACAATATGCCATAAATTGGTGTTGTTGCATCATTGCTCAAATCTAGAGGAGTGTTTTTGCATCTTCGGTTTGGTGTTGTTGAATCAATAATTAGGAACTAAAACCGTGAATTTATCGCTTCTTGATGATGCAATATGTATACAAATGACAATTTTTTTAAAAATATAGATCGTGCACTAACTACACGTGTATGGTTTAAGGATTTAAGACTTGGACTCAGTGCATTGTGTGCTGAACCATTCCACGAAGATGATGTTTCCAAATCTTTGCATGACCCCGCATTGGGAATTATGGCGATCTTATACAGCGGAACACTTTTTAATATTTCTAAGTAGTGCGATGTATTTTCTCACTTCTTATTTGAATGCCCACTCCACATCTGTTTTTCCTGCTGTACAATATACATTTTGACCAACTTTCATCAACCCATCTATAGTCATCACAAGGTGGCATATTGCATAATCTCACGAGATCTCCGTCAGGACAACCTTTACCTCCCCATTGGGCACTTCGAATGGTATGCCTTTCTCTATGTTGAAAAGGAATTGATTTTCCATCTATACAAAGAAAGAGTTGAATTCAAACATGACTGTTATTGTCGATTCTATTCTTGATGATGATATTAACAGCTGGATAAAATGAGTTCGTCTGTGTATGTAAGTATTAAGATCAAATCTTGAAATTGATTTATCTACAGATAAGGTCATGTTTGATTTTTACCGTATACACAACCAGATGGACATGGAATCCATTCACTGAATTCCGAAGTCAGACAATTTACGGGACATCGAACTTTGCAGTTTTCCTCTAGAGTCTCGCCATGATGTTTGTAACACCTGATAAATGAAAACGGCAAATATTTCAATACCATATCTAAATCTTTATGTCAAATCAATACACACAGAGTTTCCCAAAACATTGTGCGAGAGAAACACGAAATAACTCTTTAAGTGATGAAGGAATATTCTTGAAATTTAGTCATCCGACAGAAAATTAACTATTGTAAACATCTCAAAGTTCACCAAATAACTTTGTTAAGTTTTAGGGGAAAAAGTGGTCTGTGCCATCATCCATATTTCAATGTTTTCATAATTATCATCATGATCATAAATACCAGGTAACTCTGTTTAATGTTAGAGAAAAACTTCTTTAAGTACCATCACCTATTTAGGACTATTTACTATGTTTGTAATTGAATTCAATTCTGAATCGATCATGATGGAGGTGACCAAGGCGTGCCATCTAAAATGTCAAAGGAAGGGGTGCGTTAATTGGCAAATACCCCCATGGTCAAAATGAATCATTCTTGGGTGTAGCATGAAGAATAGAATGTCATATAATTCTTTGAAAATATTAAAGTGGTTGGGCACACATAGGCTGAGATGGGGTCATTTAGTTCAGTAAGGTTGTATTGACTTACGTAGGGCTGAGCATCATTGACTTAACACGAGAATATCAGCATATCCCAGGTCATTGGCTTCCATTGATTATCACAAAAATACCAAAAAACACAATGACCTGAATTGATTGCAAACTTAATAATTTCACAATATGACACAAATGGTTTATCTCATCAAATGTGCAAATATGTTTGCAATCGATTCAGGTGATACTTTAAATTAAAACGTTTTTCATCATTTTTTCCCTTCAAAATTGCTATAGAAAAATGCACCAAAAACAACTTTTACACTTTTCAAATACTAGTATCATACAATTTTGTAAAACCAAAGATTATACTACAAGTATTATATTTTACTATTAAGTAATATATTTGGATAAGATGAATGGATGCGTAGGATGCAAAGGATTTTGATAGACACAAAAATACTTCCTGGTTTGGAATCCATGCCTCTACACTCCATGATTGAATTATGACCCTCATAAGTGGCCTACATATCAATACGGTGCTGAGTATAGGTCAACAAGATACTAGTGTGTATATAAATGTAATAATAAAAGCAGTATACTCATTTTGAAAAATCAGATGAATTAATTATTTTTCATGGAGAGATCATAATGGAGAGTGTACTACTTCCTTTCTCAGGAAGAAATTTGCAAATTCTTATGGATTTTCAACTGCTAATATTGATGTAAAAAGGGGGAAATAGTTATTCCCGTCTCATTCGGGTACAATTTTTGGGACACTCTGTATATGTATCGAACCTGTTGGTTTACGCCTATTAAGATCATAATATCTTAATCATATGAACCATATTTAACATATGTATATATGGGATGATCAATAAATAAGGTAAAAGTATCTGGTATTTTGAAAATATTGGTCCAAACATCCGGAAAGGAGGAGGGAAAGTATCGTAACAGATTTCGGACAGTCATATGTTGGATTGCTGCTATTTTCTAAGAATTTAAACAGGTGCATATGTTAGGCCAATACATTATCTCCAGGAAAAGGACTCTTTTCAATTTTTGTTTCATCAGTATGTTGCGTTTTAAGACACAGATGACCACTTAAAAGGAATAACTGATTCCTCTTCGATAAAGTGGAAAACAATATTTCCAATGTTATTTTCCTATAGGGAAATCTCATGCGATCCATTGCTTTCAGCGAATTTTGGTCACCCATAATGGATATCTTTAAAACCCCTAGAGGAATTACTTATTCCTTTAAAGGACTTCATTGTGTGTCAAAAAGGAACACATTGATACATCAAAAATTGGAAAAGCAGGGGTGGAAGGGATTGAAAATCAGGACATTTAAAAAAACACGTGGGTGGGTTGTTTGCATTTTCCCTGTCTCAAAGTCGAAATTATTTTATTATCTCTGAGTGCTTTTTCTGTAAGTAATACATTGGCCTAACATATCATATGCACCTGTTTAAATCCTCAGAAAATAACCAAAATCCAACATATGACTGTCCGAAATCTGTTGCGATATTTTCCTTCCTCCTTTGGTCAGAACATACATTTCACATTTCTAAATCAAAACATATAAATATGTACTTGTACCATCTGATTGGTCAATATAATAGCTACCATGACAACTGGAGTCAGGGGTACACAGGGCAATTTTATTATGTCCAATTTTAACCAAAATGAGGCCCGGGAAACGATACACCATGCACTAAGATAATGTTCCATCTCAGACTCCTATATTCCCATCGATCGTAGAAACCATCGAGACGCTTTGTTTCCAACTGTAAAGTCATACACCACATGCTCCTGACTTACTTTAGACTCCAGGGATTTTTACCTGTACATATATTGTGAGTTGAAGAGGTAGTTGAGAGGTGTTCAAATTCTCATGGGAAGACCTTAAGTCAGGTTGGAAGTCTTGGACAAGTTGCAGGCTATGGGAAAATTGGTTTAAAAAGGTGTTCAAAAAATGGGTTAGATGACATAAAGTATAGGTTAGCAACAAAGGACATAATGTAGAATAAATATGAAATATAAAAAAAAAGTTATTTCAATTGTAATGAAAAATAAGCGAAAGTGCTTCGAAAGAAATTTAGTTTTTTATAGTTTCCACGGGTCTTCATGCTCTCTGTTGCTATGACAACCATAACATCAATCAATCATATTGCTTTGATCCATAACTTGGCATATCAATTCAGTTTGAAGCATACTCTGTACAAATTTTATGAGAATTGGGTTACATCAGAAGGAATGCCACATACTTTTACCTTATTTATTGATCACCCTGTACATATGTTCATATTCAGTATTATATGTAATGGGAAAATGTGCTTAAAATGCAGTTTATTGTGTTATTAATTTATATATGTATACATAATTTTATATCTTACCTATGGTCAGGTACTTCTTTTGCATTCGTTAAATCATAACAAGTCACATTTCTGAGTCGTATTCCCTTTCCACATGTGCCCTTTTGTGGTATACAATCTGTCCAATCTGACGTTTTCCAAGTAAACACATGGCACTCGTCTTTTGGTTTGCATTCTACGTTTCGCATCACACTATTCCAACATTTTTGATTTTCTGGAAGCAATTTGTTGATATGACAACATACTAAAATGTTGTTTATTTTAATTCTATTTATCTGAAACTGTACGATGCAATTGATGTATTTAGTGCAATAAGTTCAAATCGCCTGTGTGTACAATAACCATTGATTTTGATAACGATCGAAATAGCCAAGTAAATATTGTTGAACAATACACAAATCTTAAATGTTACTGGCATGGGTTGGCCAAAAATGATCCCATATTGGAATAAATGAAGTTGGCGCAAGTTAGATTTAATGGAAAGTATTGTAATATGTATAAAGCATTAATCTATTTTGGAACAAATAATGTTAAAGAATTATACATAAGCTATAAAGCGGAACACATCATACTTCACGCCATCTCTGTAAGATATGAGTATGTAATCAACTTTAAATGGTCAATATTATAAGCTAGTATTTTAAATCAAATTATCTTCTTTTGATAATTAATAAAACTACCTTATGAACAAAAACTTAATCTGTTTATGATTCATTCTTTGTGCATCATTAAGAATCGCCAAATAGTCGCCGTGCATGCAAAATGGTTGAAATCGAAGAAAAGCATCATATTTGACAATAAGTATTCTTTTGTTTACTTTGTTTTGCTAGGACTGATCTGAAGCGAGATCGTGTGCCATGTACGTTATGTACAGAGCAGACACTATTACACATGGTCCATCCCGACCATTTGGACATCAAACAGTCATCTTTACACACCCTGCAGCTGGTACGTTCCAGGGGCTTCTCGCCATAATGACAATAGCTTTCATTTACTTGATTCTGAAAATAATTTCTCAGTGTACTCATGTAATACAAGGGTGTTAAAAAAAACGCAACCCAAAGAAATTGCTATATCTTGAAAAATACTGGTTCAATTATGTTCATATTTTCAGGAAATAAAGACGAGACTGTGTATGTATAGGTCCTGTCAATGGTTAGTTGTAAAACATGATGCCTTCGACACCTGCTCAAAAGACAGTTGTACTAGCAAAATGCGAAAAACGCAGTCAGGGGTGACTGCAACCGCAAAAAATTAAATAACTTTCTAACCATAGTGCTTTGGCTCTAAAAATTTGGCACAAACCATCTTCATTCACAGTATGATAAATCTGTAGAGTGAAATCAAAATCACTTCAGGGACTTCACTTTTATGGTTGAAATGCTTTCAAATTGCAGTCAAACGCCCTGGTTCAGGGAGACTTAAGAAGGCAATTTGACCATGACTATAGAGTCCCTGGAGTGATTTTGATGAAACTTCACAAATTCATCACACATTGAATGAGGATAATTTGTGCCAAATCTTAAGTGCCAAAAGTGTCCAAGGCATCATGTTTTACAACTTACTGACAACATGAGCTATACACATACACAGTCTCTTCTTTCTTTTTCTGAAAAATTAAACATAATTGAATTAGTATTTTCCAAGATATAGTTATTTTCCATTCGCGTTTTTCGTATTTTGCTGGTACAACTGTCTTTTAAGCAAGTGTCCAAGACATCATGTTTTACAACTAACTAACAGCAGGGGCTATACATACACAGTCTCTTCTTTCTTTCCTGAAAATATGAACATAATTGGTTTAGTATTTTCCAAGATATCGCGATTTCTTTGGGTTGCGTTTTTTTGAACACCCTGTATTACAGGTGAAATAATCAGTAGTATAGTTATAGTACGTTGAACACAGTTTATCAGAATTTAATTCATTATAAATATATTTCGTCTGTTCACTGGTACACAGAAGGATGATTCAAAATGGTGAATAAAATGTGTTCAATATAAATCAACGATAAATTTTTAATTTCAACTAAAGCCATATAGAACATATGAGAAATTACTTAGGCTACTACGCTGGGATATCAACTCCCCGGGTAATATGGTGTACAATTACAAGGGTTTAAATAATCCGACCTGTGTAAGACCTTCACTGGACTGGAATTTTAACAGAAGAAAACTGCTCTGATTTCTCAAACTTAGTTTGATTCTCCGTTTATAAGTCATGTGATCTATATTCAGAAAGAGGCTTTGACCTCTCAATGTAAACAAATGGAGGGGTTGTACACACTTTTTGATGATGTCACCAAAGTCA
Organism: Owenia fusiformis; assembly: GCA_903813345.2. Taxonomy (NCBI): domain Eukaryota; kingdom Metazoa; phylum Annelida; class Polychaeta; order Sabellida; family Oweniidae; genus Owenia; species Owenia fusiformis. The sequence continues at coordinate 36,489,629 of CAIIXF020000001.1, forward strand.
GTTCACACTCACATTTCCAGGAAGAAAAACGTATTGCCTTAAAATGAGAAATCTTCGATATCCTACAATAATACTAGTTTGCCCTAGAATCAAGGCAAAATAATCTTCGATATCCTACAGTAATAATAGTTTGCCGGCCTAGAATCAAGGCAATATAGTGATCTTGATGATTATAGTTCTTTAGACAAAACTGCCTTACATTTGTTCTATATGGCTTTAAACCACATTTTGATTCACAATTTTTTCAGTTATTCCCACAGTTTTTCCAACCTGGGAATTCGAAGATGGTTAAACCAAGTGAAATATGGATTAGTTAGTATCAGTCTGCTGTGGACCATTGCTCAGACCTCCTCGACTTCCACGCGGTCATCAGTTCCGACCTCGCTACCTTCGTTCCTTCCACGTCCACCCGAAACACGGTTCTGTCAACGCGAATATTAATTCTTTAGTCACGTTCCTCTTTCCAGAACTCATTTCCCTATTCGGGCATCGAGTTCCCACATTATGAACCACACAGCTGTGCATGGTTCGCGTCGTGAGAACGTTGTTTGTGTGCAAGGGACTTGGTCAGCGAGGTCAGAACTGGTGAATGAAAGTCTAAAGAGACCTGGCTGCTTTGAAGATATAAAATGAGGTAATTCTAATATTGGAGCATTTGTTTTACCATGTTATGGTCAGAACAGAAGACCTTTCTCCATTTTAGTCCATGTTGGCAAACTACAGAACCCGTGGTTTTGTTAAAAGGTGGATCAACAATACAATCGCCAAATTCATCATACGCCCATGAAAAGCACAACGGATACTGACATCGAGAGCTTTCCATTAGATGAGGACATTTCCTCCCATGAGTTGATGGTTGAATAGCAATCGTTCTTCTTCTTATCCTATGGCCTATAAGAAAGAATGTGTCTTATATTCGCCATGTGTAGCTTATAATTAAAATGTAAATATAATCTGATAATGGCGTACATGCTGTAGTATCTATGACTAGCAGTCTATAGCATCCATTAGGCCAAATGGATAATGAATCTACGATTATCGCGACATGTTCTTTGTGTTTCTTTCTAAGTGCACCAACAAAATGACCTATGAAAAGGTATTCGAGGAGTACCAATACCAAAAATGTGTACATTACTGATAGATGTTTGATATAATTTAAAGTTTCAATAAAATAGCATTACCTGTTATAGTTTCTGTATTTTGCATAACACATATCCCATCTAGGCATTCAGACGACCATCTTCCCCATGAGTGTAATTTGCAGTCTTGATGGCAATCTTTTGTACATCTTCTATATAGTTCAGGTTTTTGTGTATTGCACAACGTGTCACTTACTTTAGTTCTTACAGAGCAGTATCCACCACGCATTGTGGATTTGTCGTAGCAATCAATCGATTTTGCTTAAACAACAATAGATACAATATATGATGTACAATCGATGTGACCTCTAGTTACACCAAAATAGTTTTCACTACGTTCTCGAAACGTGTTGTCGAACTGAAACATTTTTTCTGACGAGATGCATTTAGACCGAGGTACAGGTAATTACTTAAAACGCGGATCCAACTCCTGGGCGCATGTATTAGGATGCAAAGATGTGAACTTTTAATTCAGGCATTTTCAAAAAGCCTTACATTGGCCATATTCCTTTACATTCTTGGACTTAGAATATTTCACGATGCAAAGATGTGAACTTTTAATTCAGGCATTTTCAAAAAGCCTTACATTGGCCATATTCCTTTACATTCTTAGACTTATATTATTTTACGATGTTAACGTGATAACTTTTAAGACATGTGTTTTCAAAAAGCTTTACATTGGCCATATTCCTTTACATTCTTGGACTTTGATTATTTTACGATGTAAACTTGAAAACTTTTAAGGCATGTGTTTTCAAAAAGCTTTACATTGGCCATATTCCTTTACATTCTTGGACTTAGAATATATCACGAAGCAAAGTTGTGAACTTTTAATGCAGGCATTTTGAAAAAGCTGTACAATGGCCATATTCCATTACATTCTTGGACTTAGATTATTTCACGATGCAAAGTTGTGAACTTTTAATGCAGGCATTTTCAAAAAGCTTCACATTGGCCATATTCCTTTACGTTCTTGGACTTTGATATTTTACGATGTAAACTTGAAAACTTTTAAGGCATGTGTTTTCAAAAAGCTTTACATTGGCCATATTCCTTTACATTCTTGGACTTAGAATATATCACGAAGCAAAGTTGTGAACTTTTAATGCAGGCATTTTGAAAAGCTTTACAATGGCCATATTCCATTACACATTCTTGGACTTAGATTATTTTACGATGTAAACTTGTAAACTTTTATATAGCAAGCATTTTCAAAAAGCTTTACATTGGCCATATTCCTTTACAATCTTGGACTTAGATTATTTTACGAAGTTAGTGGGGTATTTTAAATTTCACAACTCGTCATTGTAAAGAAAAAAAGCTTTACTTTAAAATGACATAATTTTTTCCCCTAAATCTTGACATATATAACATACCGGTGACAAACTTTTTTTAGACCCGTTGTCAAGAATGATTGGCTCCCGCTCACTACTTGCCGCAATCAACCTCACTTAACGCATACCACATCTTGGATAATCAAGGTATGAAGTTTTCATAAGCAATCATACTGGCAAGCGAGTTAGTATGCGCATACCAAACGAGGCCCGTTTTTCACCAAACCTGGTCCAACTAACACTAGGTAGATGTTCTTTAAAAATCAAGTTGTCTTGGTTACTAGGAATTTTAGTTACTGTAGTTATCATGATTGTGAAAGCGGGGGCAAAAATGAGAGCAAAAATACCCAAACCAGAAATCTATAATATTGGCACTAATTTAAAAAAACATATATATAGGGTGTCTCAAAAAAATGTACCCAAAAGTATATCAACACCATAGACAAACCAATCAATATTTTCAGACATTTTTTGCATGGTCTTGAAGATAAAAGATGAAAGTTTTTTCCCCTATACACAGTTTTTAATTCAGTTTTGCCTTTTTGATACTTTGACCCGTTACCTTTTACACCACATATTCTTTGTAACCTCATATTTCGATGATAGTCTGAATCCTTGCAACTACATTGTTCATCACATTTGATATTTCTGGTAGAATGTTTTGATTTCTGTTCGGATGCTGGTCTTAAGTTGTTCAAGGTCTCTTAACTTGGGTTTAGCATAAAAATGGTCCTTTAAATAGCCTCAGAGAAAAAAGTATGGGCCGTCAAATATGGTGAATAGGGAGGCCCTCACAATGCCTTATAGACCCCTTATACAAAGAAGTCAGAGGTTCAAGAAACTGCATTGGTAGGGATTCTATTGTAGCTTCTGTAGTGTGTATCAATTTGAGACCATTGTGTTTTCATTTGGATATCATTTGGTCTCCAGGCTAGCTTACCTAACTCTGGAGGGTAACTCCTGAATCATTTGCCGATAATTGACCCGATCCTCTGTGTTTGTTCTGACATCGTCATCCTCAAACATCTTTCTCTGTGGCTATTTGAAGGAGTGTTTTAATGCTCATTCCAAGCAAAAAGACCTAGAACAACTTAAGGGCAACATCCAAAGAGAAATCCAAAACATTCCACCGAAATTATTATCAAATGTGATGAACAATGTAGCAGTAAGGATACAGGCTGTCATCGAAATATGACGTTACATCGATTATGTGGTGTAAAAGGTAAAGGGTTAAAGCATCAAAAAGACAAGACTGAAATCAAAATGGTGTATTGGGGAGAAAACTTTCATGTTTTAGCTTAATGACCATGCAAAAAATGTCTGAAAATATTGATTGGTTTATCTGTGCTCTTGATATACTTTTGGGTACATTTTTTGAGACACCCTGTATATTATAATATTTCGCAAACAATATATCATCTAGAACACAGCCAGCCAATACAAAAGAGGGTACATCAATCACTTAGATATTTTGCTAAGCGGTCAAAGTATAACTACGAAAAAGCATTGACTAATTTCCACTTTAAGAGTCACACGTTATCGCCTAGATGGCTGAATTTTATCAAAGTACTAGGAACTTATTAATCATTTCTAAACGTAGAATTACAGAGCTAAATCTGCTTCTCGTACAACGTTTGATATTTCTTCTTTAACATGGAACAAAAAAATATGTAATATATTACACGGGTACATCCATTTCCATGTCATAATAAAAAGGCCATTTTTGCATTAATTAATGATGGAATAATCTATGATACGTCGCGGATTTAGCCGAGTGGTCTATGGTCCTAGCACATCATACAAGATAGACAACACACAAGTGACACTGAAAGCACATCATACAAGATAGACAACACACGTGACACTGAAAGCACATCATACAAGATAGACAACACACGTGACACTGAAAGCACATCATACAAGATAGACAACACACAAGTGACACTGAAAGCACATCATACAAGATAGACAACACACGTGACACTGAAAGCACATCATACAAGATAGACAACACACGTGACACTGAAAGCACATCATACAAGATAGACAACACACAAGTGACACTGAAAGCGCGATTGTGGGTTTTGAACCTAACGCCAGAAGCGTAATTGTATTCTGAGCGAATGAATTAAAAGGGCACTCACCTTTAACTTCTGTACATATGACACTGCGATATTGTATCCCTTCTCCACATAGTTTTTCTAATTTTAGATGCGTATGATCTTGTAAACTGCATTGACCCCAGTCCGAAATCAGCCATTCATATCTAAAAAGAAGAAATTTACCAACCGCAAATGATAAATTATCTTGAAACTCAAGTATGCCTCTTGTGTTTTCTCATTTACAGAGAATTTCAAAATTTTGGATGTCCCTAAAAATGCACCAAATGAGACTGGAAAAACTCTTTATTCCGTCATCAAAAACTTGTATGACATGACACGCAACTAGTATAAGTAATGTATAAAACCATTCCTCCCCTCACAATTCATGAATATGTAGATGATTACATTGCCTACCTACCTACTACATGGAATTTGTGTTTGTATGTATACAAAACCATTTATTCTGTCATCGATTTGACTCCTTTGAGACAACGGTGGGCACTGGCGTCCGTCAGCAACAGGAAGACTGACTATTTTACGCGTTCGTTTCATATATCCATGTTGAGTGGTATTTTTCTCCGGATGTTGACACGTTTCGTTGATTATTCTCCATTGTGACCATGGGGAAACTTTACAGTCTTTTGGCATCATGCAGAGTCTTGAATGGGAAGGTAAGCGTCCCTTTTCTTGAGTTTTGCAGTACCTATCGTATACAATTGAACGGACATGCTATTGTACAATTACTGTATCATTAAGGTTGGAAAGTAACATTTTGGTAAAAATTGCTATACCTGTTATTTTCTGGTACAAAATTTAGTATGGAGGCATATGTCAATTTCCTTGCTTTTTTCAGGAAAGTATCATCACATTGTCTACTTTTAGTAAACCTGGAAACAGGTCAATGGTAGCTCCGTGTTGTCTGGAAACTTTGAAAGAAAATTTGGAAAAATAGAATGTGTGAAATATCAGAATTGCCTTGAGTTCCCATTGACTTCTTACCAGATATACTAAAAGAAGACAATGTAATGATACTTTCCTGAAAAAAGCAAGAAAAACACATGCCTTCATACGTTATAGTGTACAAGAAAATAACATGTGCAGGTATAGCAATTTTTACCAAAATGTTATTTTCCAGCTGTACCTTAATCTCAAATAATTTCCGTTGTGCAGGCGCATTATGGCATAGATTAATTGTCCAATACTTTGTCCTATATTACATTGGAAAGTCCATAACATGTCACAAGATCTCTGACTAAACTGCAGTAATAATGCTAAAATCGCATTGATATTGAATCATTTTCCATAGATGCTCCACAGAAATACACAGACTTCTGGTGGTACTTGTAAGACCAAACTTCGGCTGAATCGGAAGACTGCAACTGGCCCATCACTGATGAATATGTAGACAAAAATACCAAATGGGAAAAGACCAAACATATTGCAAAACACACTTATGAAATGAAAGCATAAAAACGTAAGCAGGCGACATAGGGAAAACAATTCCCCAATATCTCAAACTAAAAATGACACATAAAAGAAACAATGTCTAACATTCTCCTCTTTTCAAGAAACCTCCCACAGCTTTTGGAACATCAATAGGTTCAAATATTTTGAATCAACATGATTGGAGGATTGGTATTCTTGGAATAAGATTTGTATTAAGGACATGTTGATTACATAAATAGGTTAAAAGATTAAAAAGCCATTTACCCTTAAAATAACACCTCACCTTTCAAATCTAGTGATATAAGATGACTTCATAATAAGAGAAATCAAATACCTACTTGATGGACACTGATTCTCCCGAGGCTGCCTTTGCACATGATATATCCCGGCGTTGTTGGCCGACCCTTTCTACTATTACTGAACCATACAATAATCTTCGTCGACCTTTGAGTATTTTACATGATTCCCATTTTCCCAATTTAACATGGTATTTCTTTTCATTGTCATTTGGGCTCCAGTTTGGGCAAGAGAACTTGGTGTCTGTACAGTTCGAGATTTCAGATAATTGTTTACATTTTTGGCCACCATTAGTAGGAGCAACGAAAACATTACGTGTTCTAAATCTGTTAAGAGTAAGGCAGTGGCAATCGCTCCATCTGCCAAAAGATGTCAGCACACAGTCTTGTGGACAGTTGAGTTGGCAATGTTCAGTCTCTCTTGGTTTAGGAACGAAATAACCACAAACGTAATCTTCCATGTCTTCAAATTTTCTGTACTTACAAGATACCTTCCGAGATTTCAATCCGACGCATTGATTCCCTCCGGGAAACATGTGACATGGGCTCCACGACGACGTTTCCCATGTGACGTTCCCTCTATGGGAGTCACATACTTTAAAACAGGGTCTTTTATGCGAAGGTTTTGGTAAATGATCACAATTCATATCCAAAGTTGGCCAACCTGTCTTAAATGTACACGTTACCTTGCGTGTTGCATGACCACCTTCGCCACAAGTGTCTCCTCCACACTTGCCCCAGTCACCTAAAGTAAAAAATAAGAAAGTAAAACTTAACTCAGATACATTTGTGCGTTGGCATCCATAGGCGTAGCCAGGGGGTTCAATGCTTTTTATTTAAAGTTTCTTGCTCACTTTTTGAAGGAAGTTGCATCAATTTTTGTAAAAATGAAAACAAATCTCTTGTTTATGCCAAAATCGGACCCTCCCTGGCTAAAAACAGAATTGTTTGGCGATCGCACCCCCGCCCCCCCCCCCCCCCCCATCAGTAATCAGTAATGGTGCTTGCTTAATCTAACTTGTTTTCCAATGTCCTTTAATATTCATATTTATACCTCCAATCTTCCTACTGGCCATCATTTTTTCTGCCCCTCCCCCATATTATTTTTTACATCATTAAATATTCAAAATTCAGTCAAAATGGTGTCATATTTGAAATCTTACATCTAGAAATATTTTGTTTAAAATTGTTTATCAACTTTGAAAATTCTCTTTTTGAAAGTGTGATCCTAGAAGTAAAGTTAGGGCTGGTCAAAGTAACTGAAATATCAAAATTGTCAGTGGTTTTGACCTGAAACGACGAACCCCTATGTTCTCAGAATATGGTTTTCTTCATCGATATTTTTATAAGTAGACTCAAAATACTGGGAATTGAAAAAGCTTTCCAATGATAATTGATATGCCTTCCTATGATTGGTCGTTTCCGAGACCATATGGGGGGTAGATCTCCCCCCCCCCCTCCCGTCGATGTAATTCTCTATAGCCTAACCGTTTAAGGGTTAAGACCACATATACCGGCATAACATACTAACAATCTAACATACCTTCCTTCCAAACATACATGGCATGATCTCTACCCTGATAGCCAATGGCGATCATGATGCAAAAGCAGTTCAGAAAAATAATCCAAGTCCCCCAGCTTCTCTCCATCCTCAATTTCGTTCATTCCATGTATTATATCAGCCGATGTCAACCTCCATCCTATATTGGGAATATAAAACTGAAAAGAAGTGTATTGTAAACTGTTATTCTATCTTCAATTAAACAAGTTGATTTAGATATCATTAATTTCCCGGCATTGCGCTTATTCAGGCCAATTGATCTCAATTTAGCTAATCTTTATTAGCAATTTGCGTTTCGTAATAAAGATATCCCCGTCGTTGAGAATAAAAATGATCTAGAATTGTGTTCAAATAATCTGCATTCTTTAGAATTCCTAATAGTAAGACGTTGCCTAGGTGACACAGGTTTTCTGAAAATGTAAAATTGTGTTGAAGTCAAACGATAATATGACGGTAGTAATATACTGGGGAACGGGTGCTATATAATATTGTCAGAACAATGTGTTTCCATATCTATGTGGGTTATCTTGCAACTAAAAGCTGTCCATTAAGCTCAATATGGTATTGTAATTCGGTTGCACGTTATCGTTGAAATGAAGTTTCATACTTACCGGGAAAGAGACCCGAAACGGGATATTAGACGTTTAAAATTGGTGGTACATTTACCTCAAGTATGTATATTGATTATTCTATGTGACCCTAATTATCAAAACAATAGAGAAAATGGAAAATGTTAGAAAACAAAGCACTTAGTACTCATTTTAACAATACACAAGGAAATAATCGTAATTTTACTTACATTTATACTCGTTCGTTGTGCTATTCCCCAATCTGTCTTCGTGCAGGTGTATCATCGTAATTGTCAAGTAAATGTTTCTTTACATCCATTTACACAGCACAATAGGAATTTACAGAATATTTTAAGGACAGATAAAGAACACTTTCAAACTATTTAACACTTGTATATCGCAAACTCTACATAAACGTTTTAGGACAACCTGTAGACACTTTATAATATCATTATCTTTTGACAGTCGTACTTGCATAGATTTTATGTGTAAAATATTAAGGCAGACAAGTATATTAAGATTTTTTATAGACTGACAAAAGATTAAATCAGTAACTTATTCTACTTGAGCTTAGAGTGTATTGTCAAGAAAGACAGTGACTCTTTATTGACTATAATATTAGGATCTGATATGACATCTATCATAGAACTAGACATAATTGGCAAACAAACTGCGAGGTGCTATTACTTCAGAAATAATATAAATGATAGATGGAGATGCGACTGTTAGCATTTACAAGCGTTAAAGAATAGAGATGTACTAAGTCTGTATTTATTCCATAGTATGCAGAATATGATACGTCATGGTGAAGCTTATTTATTTCTCCATAATTTGATATCTAGAGTCATAATCAATCGAAAAACATGACAATTTTTGCCTCTAATTTATGTGAAGTACATTGTGCAAGTAATGGAAAATAGAAATTTCAATTACACAACCGATGCTTGAATTAAATTGGGGGAGTTTTTGTCTGAATATGTTGAAATTTAAAAGGATTTTAACAGGCTTTTGTTGAAAAAAGTTCTAGATTTTGCCCATAAATGTTCCAAATAAACGAAATTGGTCAAAAATTGGGATATTTCACTTGTCTTATGATTTTTTTTTTCATTTTCAAAATAATTTATTTCAGTTTGTCTGAATTCCATTGCTCTTGTAATTGTTTGGCAAAACTTTAAATTCGAGCAAACTGGCAAAAATTAATAAAATGGACCACAATTAAGCAAAGTTGGTATAATCTAAGCAAATTTGGCAAAATTTAAGCAAATTAGACAGAGATATACTAAATTCCACCAAATTCACCCCTATGCGGCTCCTAAAAAAATTTGCCTAAAATATTCGAGCCCCCCTCCTGTCAAATTCTGGCTACGCCACTGTTAAACTGCACTGCATTATATCAGCAATAACTCATCCAACGTCATTCGTTGAATGGTTGTCAAGGTGACAACTTGACAGATTGAAATTGATTCTTTGCCAACTTGACGCTTGAAAAACGTTTCATTTAGAATATGTTCTTTTAGTGATCTCGTACCTTTTAGGTGATTTCGTAGAAAATATTTTGCATTGTGTGAAAAGAATTTAAGCCCAAGATTTGAATGCATTCTGCCTGATTCATTCCATTCACGCGTCATTTCCTAAACATCACACTCGATGCTGGGCATATCGTGCAAAGGTTGAAATAACATCTTTTTGAGGAATGATTCAGTCCACATTACACTGAGTCCAGGGCTTAAATCCTCAATTATATTATTATGGATTTGTGACTACTAATATACATCATGAATAACTCCTTTCGAACATTCTGGTTTATCAGAGCCTCTCTTTATCTGATGCTTGTAAATGTTGTGAGAGATCTAAAGGGATATTAAAAACTGAGGATCCAACTGAACAATGCCTGTCTTTGTGTTTACTCGGAGTAATTTTTGCACGAACATACAAATTGCAAGATGGACGCGAAATTGTAATTTTCCATTTGGGATGACTCAGTGTTATAACATTGCCCCGGGTCATAAAAATCCACAAAGAATACACTTGAAATAGAAATATGAAAATATATTCGATTTTAGTTGCCTGTATAATAACAGACGTTTTACATTTTAGAACCACTCTGACCTTCAATGTATGTTTATATCATTATACTGTCATATGGTGATTTTATATTGTAAATATGTTCCTTGATTTGAAACATCGGTAAAACTTCGCGAAAATCGATTGCTTCTATTCACACAGTTAGCTTACCGACACGATACATGTCGTTAACGTATCATTTACATGTTTCTAAAATGGTGGAACGAAAGTTTATATTGCTTGCTGGATTTGTCCCTTTGTTTGCGTTGTTAGAGATAATCATTTTCATGTCACCACTATGATATGGTGACATATTATTAGCCGTTGATGTTTTGTCACTGGTGTTTGGGGCTTCTGCGTTTGTGATAAATAGTAATTGCAAACAGGTTATATTTGTCATGTTGGTGGAACAGTCCTGTGAAGACTCCTGATAGCCGCTATTTTCAGATTAGTAGCACACATCTTTTAGCACCTTAAACCTGACAACACCCTGTTCAACGCCTGGAATGAAAGTGATATAAAACAAGACACCATATATAAAAGATCATTCAAAATACTTCTCGGCGGAAAAATCACTAGGAATTATTAAGTTGTTCCCAAGAATCAAATTGACCAAGAGAACAAAAAAAGTAAAAATGCACGCTTTTCCGCCATTTTGGAAAATTGTTTACATGTTACGGAAACAAGATATTGTTTAACGGTTACCTCAATGCGATTTAAGTACTATCAAATCAATGTAAGATTCTTAAAAATCGAAGTATTTCATTGTGTAAGTTTGATAAATCAAATACTGTATTCAACATTTACCATTTTTTACTTGTTTGATAGAGTTCCTTTGTTTGATTCACCTGTTCGCTAATATTAGGATTTCGTCATTTCTCCAGAGGGATGGGAGGATGAAATTCAAAAATCTTCTGTAGCATCTAATCATTTTTGTCAAATGAATTTTCTACTTCTTGTTTGTCATGTTATTTAATTTGCCATTAACAAGCTTCACTACCTTACCTCTTTGCAAAATATTTATATTCTAAGACTACGTATTGACTGCAAATGCAGATTTGACGTCGTTGCCTTAAATTTCTTCCCTGAAAATTTTACCGTTTGTCTCGTATCAGCGATTTTGTTCAACATTCTCGACCTCCTTGCAATGTTCCTGCCTTACATAAAATAGAACAAAATAGAACGGATATGATATTGATATGTCTTTATATTTACCCTTATGATGGACGCAACCAAAACGAGATCGTATCAGATCAATTCGAACAGGTGATATCTCATCATATCACATCAATGCAGCATTGAACACGGTACGCCACATCAAACAGCCGCACCATCATGAGTTGGGCGTTATTGAGGGCGATATTATGTCTAATGGGATCACTTCAGATCACCCACGGAAACAATGGAAAGAAGCACATTACGACCTATATTGGTAAATTGTTATCATTTTGTTCTTTATTTGTTTTGCTGTGATTTGAGGTGATTTGTTAAATAATTGTGTTTATTTGATAAGTTCGTTAAAACAATATACCAACTAAAACACTTTTTAGTAATCTTTAGCATGATACGAGTGCAGTGTTGGATTTGAGTGTTTGAAATGCAAATGGATCCGAAACATGATTGTATTTGGATGTGGTCGGACTCAATTGTTTTACTACTTGCCACAATCAATCTCACTGCTAGCATATCAAACCAGGCCAATTTTCCATCAAACTTGGCCCAATTACTATCAGATGGATATCCTTCGAAAAATCAAGTTGTCATGGTTACCAAAGCCTTATAGTTACCATGGCAACCGTGAAAATGGGGTAGAGCAAAAAGTACCCAAACCAAAATGCCACTAATTCTTTAAATATTTCTAGACATACAAATTTGTTTAAACTTTGATATCATCTAGAAAACTTTTAGACAGAAAAATGTCAAAATGGGGGGAGGGGTAGGTTTGCCACTTCGATTTTTGATAGGCGTGGTCAAAGTAAAATTACGAAAAAGCACTCATTTTCACTTTAGAATCACCTGGGTGTCTCGGGAATCACATATTATCGCCCAAATGGCTACATTTTGTCAAGGTCAAGGTCGCCATGTTAAAAGTAGAATTGCGGAGCCAAACCTGCTTTTGAGACAGTGATTGATAGCTTTTCTTTACCACGGAACAAAGATATTTGCACCGGTATGCCCTTTCCATTAGATAATAACGAGACGTGAAAATGCCATTTTGAAAAACAAGACGTGAAAATGCCATTTTAGCACTATCTGTTTAGCTTGTTGGTGGCAGTGAAGGGAGGGGGGCTTGTAATAAGTAATTTGCGGCTGTTAGAAATCAGATATTTTGGACGTATTTTGAGAAAGTCTTTACTGGAATATTTACTTGACAATTTATCAGCAAATGCATGAGCATGCATCATGAACTAATGATGTATTTTTATTGCATTTGTAGACGCTTCATTAAAGTGCCCTTCTGGATATACGTACAGCGAAAAAACGCTTGCGTGCTATAAAGTTGTGAACACCCCTGCTAGTTGGCTCGAGGCAGCTCAAGATTGTCAAAGTACAGGGTCATCCCTGATCGGCCAACAAACAAAAAAAGAACGAAATTGGCTGGATAATTATGCAGGATTAAACAAGTAGGTCTATTCGTTTTTAAATCATTTGATCAAGGGGGTCCATCTATACGGCACGTATCGAAACCACTACGTCCCGAAAAACTGTTAATTTGAATTATAAACCTTATACCAGGTGTTTGAAAATCAAGGATTGTGAATCTCACACTACACCATTTCCCTTCAGTCCTCCACAGGAAAACTTTTCAGTTGATACTGCTTTTGTGTACAAGACTGGCGAGATAACTAGACTTATAGTTGAAAGCTATGAAAATGTGCTTGATCTCACAGCTGGGGACCAAAACGCCGCTAAAACGAGGGACTCTTTACACAAAAGCAATGCATCGACTGGAAGGTTTTCCTGTGAAGGTTTGAACGGAACAAGTTTGAAGGAAAACGGTGTAGTGTGAGACTCAGAATCCTTGATTTTCAAACAACTGGAAGTTTTAAATTCAAATTAACGGTTTTCGGGACGTAGTGGTTTCGATACGTCCCTTATAGATGGACCCCGTGTTAATGTGCTTCGTTAGTATATCTAGTTAATGTGCAAATCTCTATTCAAATAAAGTATATAAATTAGTTTTACAGAAATGTATTTAAACTATTTGTGTTCACGATCAGTTAAATATTATAAAAATATTTTTCTATTATATTAATATCGAATTGTCTTTAACTAGAAAGTATGAATTTAATGATTCGTACCTGTATAAAATCATTATCAAACAGAAGCTTAAATCAACATTTGAAAATTAATTTTTTAAAGGCCCCATATAAAGTTTAAACCACTTTGGCTTATATTGTAGTCTTACCCAATGTTATCAAAGTGTGATATGAGAAAACTTTTTGTTCCAAAATTTGTGAATTTATTTAAAACCAACTTTTAGAGGTCACTCATATCTTCTAATTAGCCACAATTCATACCAATGTATAGCAATCATCTTCCCATGTTTTTTGCCGAAAAAATTAAGAAAATCGGTTCATAAATAAGCGAGAAATGAACTTATCAGTGCATGAAAATGGTTCTGAGAAAAATGCATTTCAAAATTTTAGTTCTCATAGAAACCAATGGTACAATGATATCTAAAACATGATTTATTCTTCCTTTTAACCTGGTTAGACAATCAACATTGGTTTTTTATGAAGTCCAACATATTTAAAAAAGATTGACATCGAAAAAAAAATTTCAATTTTTTTCAAAAAGTTTTTGGTACCTTAGTGACATCACTAATGTTTCAAAATATTTTTGATATGCTAAAACATTGAAGTGGCCCATTAAATATGGCATTTTATTATTGAAATAGTGTGTCCTTTGTTCAATCTTTGCATTGGTGTTAAAAAGATAATCTTTTTTGAAATGCATTAAGAAATATTTGATGAATAAGAAATTTCAACTTTTTTTTAAAAATGGCGGGAAATTTGAATATTTGAGAAATGAAATGCTCATAACTTTTTTTCAAAAATCTCTAAAATCACTTTTTAAGTCCTGATAGTAAATGAATGATAAAAAATATTTTCAAACTTTAGGCGGGGACTTTAAAGAAAAAGAAAGCGTCATACTAGTTGTGCGTTTTTGTAGTTATGTTGGTTTGTACACTGTCAATTGAAATATAATCTTTAAAATGTTTTAGGGATATGGACTATTGGACAGCTGGTCACAAGAGGAGTGGTGACTTCTTATATATAAAAGGAGAATGCCTATCTGAATTCGTCCGTGATTGGTCGAATGGGTATGTCATCATTTTGTCAATCATTAAACTAGTGATATTGAAGGTAGTTCATTTCAAGACTTCCAAGTTTAAATGCCAACATTTTGCATTGCATATTTAGGGGACAAAAATACAATAGTTGACCCATACGCCCTTATTCTATCGTCTGTCGTATTGTTTACTTTCGTAGCCAGGTTTTACCAAGTGGAGGGGAGCTTTTGCCAAGGGGGAAGTGTTTTACGCTTTTGGCTAAAACTTCATACGAAACGTGCTCAGAATGGTGGAAAGCTGCATTATCTGAAGGAATTCCTAGCAAGGGGGAGCTTCCGCTCCCCAGATTCCTCCTGGCTACGGGCCTGTGAAGAATGTATATTACTCACGTTCGAACTTGCTCGTGGAATATATATATATACATTTATTTTGATTTTAAAAACACGATTGGACTTTAGATGCTCATCTCAGAAAGACGTTACCATCTGTTTTAAAAATATTCGTTTGAATTCTAAAATCAATGGCAATTCACCTTACACAATGAACATGTCTTAAACATGATTTCAACAAGACAAAACATAGTTTCAAGAGTTTTGCAATATCTATGACGTAAATCCTTTCCTAAACGACTTTTAGTTTTCAATTTCCATTGACCTTCAAAGAATGATCTTTATATTCACTATGCTCGGGCCAAACTCAAGATGTGAGCAGCATTTCCCGATAACTAATTTAACATCCTACCAAACAAGTGTCCAGAATCCGTACCTCGATCTTGGATCTGGATCTGACTTTTGGATCGGATGTTTGATAACTAAGAGCTCCGATGTATCGTGAAAATGTTTGATATAATATATGTTCGTATAATTTTATAATAAGTTTCTTGGTATTGCTTTTAATTGTTAATTTGGATTCATATAATTTAAGTATTTTAACAAGTCCAGAGCATCGGGAAATTATCTCGTGGGGTGCCTTTGGCTCTTTTTGAACTACATGTCATTCAAAAAAGGATTTGCGATCTCCCTCCATGGGCTTTCAACAGTCTCTTAAAAGCCCATGATTATACCCATGAGCAATGCTCGGCAGTCTCTGCACGCCAGTCAGTCCAAATGTCCGAAACATAACTCATATACCAATCGATCAATTGCAATTTTCTTTGCAATGGTCTTCGCTTTGAAAATAAATCAAATAAATCAATCGTCGCCTAGTGCTCGTCAAACTAATTAATTTTTTTAATACAAAAACGTACACATTTATTTATATATTTGATTAGTATGTAATTTGTGTTAGCATTGTCAAATTTCGGTAATAATGCTTAGCTCTTATATAACCCAAATGCTAATTTCTTTCTTTATCCCTCTAAGTTATAATTGTTAATTAATACATAAAAGAATACACAGTTTGATGATAATAGGCATGATATATATTTTCCAAGGTTACCTGAAGATGGAGAATGTGTTGTGGCAGTAACTAACGATGATCACAGAGCAGAAGCGAGATCCTGCAACGAGCCAAACGTGTATATCTGCAAATACATCGGTGGTAGGTTGTATTGGCTTCATTATATTAATCGAGAGTTGGACGTTCTCTTTGATGCATTATGTTTACTTCCGCTCTGACATTGTATGCACACTGGGTAAAAGTGCAGATCTTAACTGGTTTTCGACGCAAATATGTACATTTTCTTAAACACATGATACTGATACACGTTTATGATAAAAATGTCGTTGGAATTCTGCCTACAACGTGTGAAATAAGGAAAAAAAGAAAAATTGTACCTTCGACGTTCCGACATTTTGTTACCGAAACGAGTTTCGGTAACCAGCGTAATCGAGCGGATAACCAGTGATGCATAACAATTGTTAATACAGTAAATAACTAACATGACAAATAATATCGACTTCGCAGATCAAACAGGGGCATGTGCACATGGGCCTGGTCACGAAGGTTTTGAGTTGAAAGACATACGCTACATACTAGAAGATTACACGAAGAATTGGACAGAGGCGGAAAGAATCTGTAGGGAAATCCACAATGGCGCCAATCTTGCCTCCAGCATGAACAGCAAGAAAGTTAGGAACTACTTCGAAAAACATATGTTCCCCACACTCATGCAAAGTATTGACGCCACGTAAGTGAATGCGAGTGGAGTGATCTATTGAGGTCTATTGAGGCTGTGTGGCATAAGTTAAAGGGGCAACAAGGACCGTAGAGACAAAATTAGAAATTTTTCATTTTTTCTGAGCTATCAGGTCAATATTTGGCTTTTACATCTTCTTTGACATCCCTATTTTCTTAAAATGTATGGATAAACTATCAATTTCAGGATTAAGAAGTGTAAATTCAGGTCAACGCTTCTATAAAGGGGGTTCCACTTATAGATTTTTAAGATTCACCATGTTTCAAGAGGAATATCAGCTGAAATAATGTTCATCCAGGGGGTTTCTTTGTAGATGATACAAATATATGTGAGCATTGATGAAATATCAAAACTTAAATATATTTTGGCACTGGTCGATGGACGTTGAATAGCCCCCCTGCACTAATTGTTGCACCTTTAACTGTGATTTTTTAAGTCATACAGAGTCCGTCTCACTCTCAAAATCATCTCAACCGAGTAAAAATCAACCCCAGTAACTGAACCCTATTCATTTATGGTTTGAATTGTTAATTGTTGCTTTGTAAAATATTGAACAAACAGTTGAGGTCTGGGGTAACCCTTAAAAGGTATTTTGTATCAAATCAAATTTTAGATCACATTGATAATTTACCTTTCTAAGATAGTCGGCTGTATAAGTAATGCAGGGCACGGGCTAGGTTATATTACTCGCCGAGTACATGAACGAAATGTTTATATAATGTTTATCCTTTTAGTCTGATTTCACAACTTTTAAAGCGTAGAAACTTCTTTATATTTTTGTTCACTGTTCTATGACATCATTATCCTGTTATTTTCGTTACCATGGTAATCGGTGTAATGATACAACCTATTACAGTATGTCACATATTCAGCAATGAATACAGTGTCCAAACATCATGTAAAATTACTGTTGATTTTTCAAATTTGGAATTTTTTCTGAGCTCCACCTTGGTGCGTCACCGGTTACCATGGTAACAAAAATAATAGGATAATGATGTCATAGAACAATGAAATCTTCAGGGTGTGATCCTATATATTTGAGTTATATCACGGTGTATTACATACCTAGCGAAGCATTTGTATGGAAGTTAATGGGAAAGTTAGCGAGCTATATCCACCGATATTGCCCGATTACCCCGATATAGCCCGCTTACCTCGTTTTGATATTAGATTTCTTTAATAACCATGATAATATCATGACGTCACGTCATTGATACAAAGTAACCATGGGAACAAAGGCATGTAATACATCAGTTATGTCACTATGACGTGAAATATGCCTTCGTTCTTGCCCAAATATAGAGCCTCCCAAGGTCGGCCTATATTGGGAGAACTCAGGCATATTTCACGTCATAGTGACATAACCTCTAAGTATATTGTGTGAACAAATCACAAAGAAAGGACATATTTAATGTTTAATTTTTGGTAGCAAGACGATGAAGTTGCTGCTGAACGGTATAAGGAGTGAAAATGTTTTGAACCCAAAACGTAAAATTCAAGACGGCCGCCAGTTTTTCAATATTCATTCTATGATTCTTTGCATCGATAACATCATATCAATATTTGAAGCTATTACAAGATACTCACACAAATGGAATAATGACTTGAATATAACCATTGATATGAGTTGAGGATGCTGTTGGATTAATATTTAATAAGCAATGGTGTTTCTCAAGGTTCATTTTTAGTGTTATATTGTTTCTTTCACTTGTCTTCAAAATGTGTCTACTTGTGCCATAAATTCACACTTATTTACAGAGTTAGAAGTCTGTTTTAATGTCCCTACAGAGTCACAGACCCATGACATGAAATTTGAAATCTTGGTTTTTGCATTTATACTCCAAAAGGAATAATTTATGAAAGAAAAAATACCCAGAAGTATGGAGTTTGACATCAACATTAATAGTATTTTCTTCATTAGGTCACGTGATATTATTCAATACTCCTGGATTAAATGAGTTTTAATCTCTTTTTGTTAATGAATGAAGTCGGGGGAGGGGTTAAGTCACATTAAAATTAATTTTCTTTAAGAGTACAAATATTATACAGTTCACACTTTATCTACTCTAAATATTTTAGAAATAAAAAAATGAAAATAATACTAGAAATACTAAAGGAAAATTCGTACAAATTGGAAGCCACTCAGAGAACAATTGCCAAACATCTCAAATAAAAGCACTTATAGGATGTTTAAAAGACAGATAAAAATACAACCAATAAAAGCACAAGACAAGTGGCTTAGGGTGCTAAATGTAAATGAGGATAACTATAAAGAATGGGATGAAATATACACCACTTATAAAGTGATAACAGAAAATGCGAAACTTAGATACTTCCAGTTCAGATTATTACACAGAACAATTTACTTCAATAAAATGCTGAACAAAATGAATATAGAGGGAAAAAACACGCCAATGTGTACAATATGTAATGAGAACCATATAGATAGCATCGAACATGGATTCCTAGAATGTACAGCCACAAAGGACTTCTTGAGAACGTGCTATGAGGAAGCTGGTGAAAACATACCAGAAAATAAAGACATCATTTTTGGATACAGTAGAGAAAAAAGACAACAAAATAAGCTACTGATCCATATGAAACATTTCATATACTTAAGAAAATTAGGAGACAAAAGACCAAAACTAGGTCCTTTTAAAATATACCTCCAGAGTCAAAAAGAAGAAGAAAAATACATAGCGAAGAAAAACAACAAAATGGAACAACATGAGACACTATGGAATATCTGTAGCAGACTTTTGCGTTAATATCATCAATTTATACAAAGTGACAAAAATCATCAATCTTCCTTTCTCTCTCTCTCTCTCTCTTACAGTAAACAACATTAATAACCTGTAAAAAATAATATGTGAAAATAAAGATTTAATTTAAAAAAAACAACTAAAGGAATATAAATTACTAATGGTTGAAGTAAGTTGGAGGGGGTTAAGTCACATCAGAATTTTCTTTTGGATCAATAAGTATGTACAGTTCCCCCAGAGGTGTGAAATTTATCTACTGTAGAATCCCTTCTTGAATAAGGGAATGTTATTGCAAATACTTTTGGAATTAATAAGAAAGTGATCATCCTCTATTAAAAATGGACCAAGTGAGAGAGAGAGGGGGAGTGGGG
Source organism: Owenia fusiformis (assembly GCA_903813345.2). Lineage (NCBI taxonomy): Eukaryota > Metazoa > Annelida > Polychaeta > Sabellida > Oweniidae > Owenia > Owenia fusiformis. Next base: position 36,509,707 of record CAIIXF020000001.1, read on the forward strand.
ATTTGTCATGTCAAAATGTTCCTTTAAAGCACAATACTTAATCAGTTAGTGGACACATCACACTCTAGAGGTATTGGTGAAGTTTATCAATTATAGAATCCTAAGAAGAGTATAAAAGAATTGCTCGAGGAAATGCTTTTGGAGTCTATGGGGGCTGTCAGTCTCCCTTTGATTTAGGACTGGATGGGGAGGGATAAGTCACACAAGTATTAGAATATTTCTGGGGGGAACAAACATCATGCAGTTTCAGCGGCTGAAATGAAATTTATGAATTACATAACATGAATTTTATCAATCACATAACAGAAATAATTGTTGTGTTTTAAAAAATACTAAAAATAAATGAGTGAAAACCCCTAAAAATTAAGATTGGTCTCCTCCTAAAGGATTCCTCCTCAGCTGTACCGCCTGTGCAGTCAGAGGGGAATATGTGTGTAACTGGATTATTCTCACGCTGTAAGGCATCACTGGCTTGTAGATTACTCTAGTTCTGAATGGATTAATGTATACAAAGGCATAGAATGTAGCACCTGAATAAGGAACTGACTAATGAAAAGTCTTGACAACGTTTTCGTGAAGGTAAATTAGCAAGAATGCAGCACCAAAGAATGACCCTTAAGAAACAGCATCATTGTTATTTAGGTTCAAGTTTGTTTATATCACTTGAGACATACTTTATTCCAAAGACTGACGAAACAGATCATTATCAAATATTGGTGCATTGTTTTTTGGTAGGAAATTAATTTGCTATTTTCACGAAATGAGTCGTAAAAATAAAATGCCATATTGGTAGCCATCTTGAATTTTTAATCTTTTGTTCAGAAATGTTTCTGGAACATAACATACTGTTGTTTATCAGATTTAAATTCATATTGTTGAAAATAAAGCTTGATTCATTGATCGATCATTGACCATCCGGCAGTTTCTGCATGTGGATGTATAAACAGAAAATGCCAAAAAATCGTATAATAAGCATTTCCGCCTTCATAGGCTCAACACAAGACTACATGGGCTGATTATGTCTCTAGATAAGTGCCCGGGATACAAGTCCATGGTATGAAATCTCTAGGACGTCTAATAAAGCAGCTAGTACCACACTATAGCGCAGAGATATTTGACCTAATATTAACATACCTACAGATGTTCTCTAATAATTATTATAACCGCTTAATATACTTCCGGCTTTTAGGCTGAATTATGGCTGTCATTAGCAGAGGTTAAAAAATTACCAAAAACTAAAATCCCAATTTTTCACAATTTGAACAATGCAACAGAAAATAATACAACATTATTTTAAATATACATGATTTTAAAGATATGAAAACTTGATGATAGCCAGCAGTAAGGTCGAGGAAGAATTGTACTTGGCGTTCGATTGCATATGACTCAAATTAATTATTAGACATGCCCTTGGAATATATGAACATTCCAATACCCCTGTAACATTTAATTAGATATAAATCTTACCCATTTGTTGTATTATGTTTTATAAAACATGAACAATAATTTGTTGGTTGACCTCTTGCGACAATATGGATAAATTCTGGTAACAGAAATGTTTTAAATGGTAAGAAAACTATTTATGTTCGCAATCATAAATTACCTAAATACATGTATTCCATACAATATTGTTGAATCTGCTGGGCTCTTATTTGAAAACAAAATCTGAAAAGCATACTTGTGTAATTACACTAATTAAACCTCGACATTTACAGTAAAATTATAGTTATTTTTTACATTATGATAATCTATTTTTGTCCGTATGCTTAGAATAACTGTCTGTGTCTTATAAAATGTAAAAGTTCGAATCAAAATATTTACGTTTTTTGGCTCCTTTTGATGAAGGACATTTTTCGACCCGAAAGCCGGAAGTTTTTTCAGCAAATGGTATTTTATAAGAATTAAAATATATGCACCTCCTTAAATATTGTTTCAAATGTTGTTGCGCTATAGTGTGCTACGGATCCTTCATATTTGGAAGTCATACCATGGACTATACATGATAAATTCAAATTACACAGTTGGGTGAAGAGCATGTGGAGTGATGTCATAATTTATTTTAGTTGATTTTACCTGATAAATTCATTTCAGACACACCTTGTGGGTTGGTCAGCGAGTTCGTGATCGTGGTGGAGTTAGAGAGTACAGAGACATCATGACAGGAAATGCGATAAGCGAAGTATGCATGTAGCTTTAAAGACGTTTGTGATGTTTTCAAACGTATGATACCCCCTCCCCAAGTTAAAAAGCCTCCATGGATATCTATTTGGTTAACGTATCTTATCTATTGGAGGTTTAATTAGAAAATCTTTAAGTTCAAAATCAAATTATTTGTAGCTCAGCATCTTAATACTATTGACATTTCAAGGCAGTCGTTTGTTACAGGGTCTTGATAAGGCGTATACGAAAAACTACCGTGGAGGTGACTGCATTGCTTTTGAACTTTCAATGGACTCGAAAAATAAAGTGACCGTTGAATTTGCAGAACATGACTGTAAAAAAGAATTCCATTTCATTTGTGAACAATCCACAGTGCGTAAGTAATTTTTCTTTGTGAACTATAGTTGTTTTAAAGAGCTGTTAATTTTGGAACCTCTTTCTGCTTATTCCTTTTAATCGGCTGAAACTCCTTTCTGATTCTATTTGATCTTAGTTAATTTGGAATCGGAGTAAAATAAATTGTATCTTTGAAGACTGTGTGTTTCAACAGTACATTGGAATTTTATATTTACAGAGGACCCTTTTATAAAGTCGATTCGTGACAAGAAAGCTGATGAACTAAATAAGAGAGCAGAAAACGCCAAAAACTTACCAGTGTATGAAATAATAAAGGGGAATAAAGGTAAACTTGATACTTATAGTTTACCATTGCAACGTAAAATATTCAGTATATTAATTCGAACTATGTTGTTGTTAAAATAAAACAAATAAGCTTCATTGCTCACGGGAAAATTATCAAAAGTGTATTTGAAAAGTACATTCTTTTTTCAGATGATCAGAAATATACAGCGAAACAACAATACTTCAAGGAAAAGGGCATTACTCCAGTCAGGCGTGGGAAGAAGGATAGTTTAGCGTAAGGATGGTTCTATACGTTCGTTAGTTCCTCTTTATTCATTACTCACGGGCCACGGCGTGTATTTTTATTGAAACACATCCCACTTCATCGGAAGACTATCCTGCTTGAAATATGTACTCCCGGGATAATTTGGTCATGTTTTGTCACTGTGTCGATATTGCTCTGGTGACAGACAGCATGATGAACTAATAGATCTAATAATTATGACACATATTATCTATTGAAACGGCCTCTAGAACGATTCAGTCAAGTGTGATCTCAAATGAACATCTTTCTCATTTTCTATTGTGTGACATTTCCATTTGAAACGTGTGTGTATCTCAATTAAATAAAATGTATTTCAGTTCCCGAAAGAAAAGAAGCGCCATGACGTGGCAAGAGGATGAGTGGGAAAATGCTGAGATCCACTACATGATAGGTACATACAAAGGATGGGTATCGATATGGTTAACCTTTTGAACACACGTTTCTCTTTAACCAGTCATCAAAAAATTCTGAAAATTTTACACATAGTCAATTTAATGGTCATCTTTTGAATGGTAACAATATCATTTGAAATAAATATACCTTTCTCTTTATTGTTCTAGAAAGCACATCAGACATTTCTTTTGTTCTTGGTATCCCACAGTTTATTTCATGCTCAAGAATTGGTAATGAGGAATAAAAAAAATTGCACTAAAAACAAAAAAGTTAACAAAAGCAATTATATGAAATATATAAAAATTATTTTCGCATTAAGAGAAAAACATTGTTGAATTAAGTTCACCATATCGATACCAATCTTTTACTTCTTGAAAGACTTTTTCTGTGGTCGATTACTACACGTTATTAGTGAGCCTGTTACTCTTTAGAATGTGGCGAACATGTTAAAAAACTGGCGAGAAGCAATTGAAATGAGAAAATCCTTGTTTGATTGCAATTATTTCATCCTAATTGCTCATGGGCACTTTTCAAAAATATTCACATCCTAAAATCATTTCTTGAAATTTTTTGAGAAATTCAGAAGGAAATTCCAAAGAAGACATGAAAGTCTCACTTGATATTTAAATTGAAATATGAAGAATGGGCAATGGAAAAACACCTAGTAAAAGATCAGATGACCAAAATTCCTAGACTCTGACAAGAACACCTCAAACGCTCATCCAATGGATGAATTCTCAAGAAATCATTAAGACAGCAGAATGACCAGTCAAGGTCAATAATGAGTTGGAAGAGGAAGAAAAGAGAACTGTTAAACATCTGGATGGAAAAAATGATCCTACACCTATCTAGGGAGGTTTCAAAGAATATACCAAACCCAAAGATGACTTAAAGGTTACTAGAAGACTTCCTCATTGATGATCTTACCCTCTATACTCACAAAATGCAGCTTAACAAGAAGCTAAAAGAATGTGATGGGTTTAAACAAGTGATATGTAACCTTTTGGTCGACATGAAAATTATTTTCTTTCAAAAGTGGGAACATTCTTGAAAGAGAAAAATAAGAAAAAATATTGAATGTTATGTAACAAATTTGGTCTCACATTGTCATCCATAGATAGTAGTTTAGTAGTTTCTGTATATGAAAAATGAAGCTGATTGCATTATGTATTAAATAAATTATTTCATTTTTGGAGGGTTTTGTTTTTTGGTCACCCTGTATATGGGTATTTAACATTTCCACGTAATTGCCCGTGAGAATCTATTGAAATATTTTTATTTCTATTCCCATGTATTATTATCAGTCACAATCAAAATTAAGCCAATTGCTTTTGTTTCTTCGAAAATGGGAAAATTTGGACAAAAACAGCATCTCACAAAGTTGACCTTTAAACCATCCAAGTATCAAGGTCAAATGTCAAAACTCTCAAAAAGCACATTTTTTGTAATATGTCATACTTCCTCTACAATTCCATCTCTATATATTATATACTTGTTTTGAAGGGGGGGGGGGCAAAAGAGGGATTTAGTGCCACCTGTCCTTTCTTTTTATGCTGACAGGTTCTTATTAGCATTTAAAGGGCTTTTGCCTTTCAACTCCTATAATCTCTATCGGGGAAGACGTACTAACGACTGGTCACATGACCTAACTGGTGATTAGTACATTTTATCTTCCCTGATAGCAGAGATTTAGGACTTTCTAGGGAATTAGTTCATCTATTTTATATCATATGACCATGAATAAGCCAATGAGCATCTAGAATACATATGAGACATATTATAATTTAGAATAGTATTTCGTATTTCTGCTTACAAAAAACAAAGCGCTTATTTTTCAAAACCACTCAAACTCCACTCAACTTGAGCCAGTTTACAAAATAGGCTCGCTTGTTTGCAAACTTGTTTCAAGTAATGTTGCACGACTCCAAGGTTACAACATTGCAACAAACCGTATAATATCATTACAATAAGCAAAATTCTAGGTTTCCATAGAAACTTACACTTCAGAAATATTTCAATATCGCTTAAATCCACCACCTTTATAATTGTGCCCTTTATTTGATATTTTCTAGATCCTACGAATTTTCGCCCTGAAACAGTTCAACTTATAAGAGAAGCAATCGCCGATATGGATGCCAAATCGTATATAAACTTTATTGAGATCACATTTATCCCAGAAAGTGAGCGGTATTATGACCCAGCACGCCCGTTCTTCATCATGATAGGAAACTTCAACGATTTGTAAGTATTTGACGAGCACACAAACAATGTAGTGCCCCACACAGAGTAAATCTTTATAAGTGGCCATTTTTGACTTTTTGCCCCGAAAACTTGACTTTATTAGTCTCGTCTACGCGATTCCAGCCAACAGTTTGATGGTTTGATCTGAAATTTTTAGGGATGTTTCATTGCTTTTTTGATATGAATGAAAAGTTTACAAACTGATTAATTCTGTGCAATCTGGATTTTTCGTCTTAAGATTTTGGCTGTAAAGTCTTGTCTACATACAAGTTATCAATCCAAACTGTTTTATGGATCAATCTAAAAGTAATCAGTGATGTTCCCGTTCACACCGGAATAGCCTGACTATAACTTAGTGCTGATACAAAATAATAAAGGGTGCGTTTTCAAAGTAAACAGATTGCTCCTACCAAAATGAATTTGCCTACATACTCCTGAGACTCTTATCTTACAGATAGAATGCACAAATAAAGCAAAAATTTTGCTATAATAGGTAAAAAGTTCTCTTAGAATTTCGAAGTGATTTTACCTGTTAATTCCGTCCTTGGTTTGCCATTTTTGCGGAAGTTACACTGAAACGTTAACTCCATGAAACGAAACGAAATCACTAGAAAAACATGGCGCACATTGTGCGCATGCGCAGCAAAGTTTAAACCAATCAGATTATTTGATTATTTTGCGGAAAAGAATTATTTGCTTCTGAGGATATACCATAAAAGCTAATCTCAATAAACAAACCTGGCGGAGATTACCCTTACTTCAAAATTTCAGCTCAAACTCGTGATAAATGCATTATGCGCTGGTATGAAGCTCGGAGACACTCATTTTGGTAAATATGATTTACGGTGTATACTTTTCTGCAGTTTGTGGTAGTTTGGGACATTAAATGTTAAAATTCAAGAAAATATGCCAACTATACGACTTATCAATTAATTTGTATCAGGACTGTACGGTAAAGTCAGATACCTTTGTTACAAATGTCGGACATAACCGTCGCTTCAACTGTTTAATCACTTGATCCTCATTTCATGGGATTTTATCGCCGCTAATTCTGTGCATGTTTTAAGCTCTTGTGATAATGTACATGTATCATATGAAATCCCATTTTCGATCAAATTGGGTCGTGATTCGCCACAATATAGCGTCTTCGATATTGTCAATGACAATGGAATCTGAATTTGAAAGAAAGCGGCATATGGTGATTACAGTGTCCGTTGTCCCGTATCTCATTTTGATCGGTTAATTTAAAGACTTTATTTCGATGGTAGAACATTATTAACTGTACAATGAGTATTAAGACACTTTGATTGGTTGTTGTTCCAAAAGAATTTAGTCTAGGTGCTCTATTAAACATACAGTTCATGAAAATCTATTTGAAGCGACTGTTATGTCCGCCATTTGTGACAACGGTATCTGACTTTACCTTTGTCAGGCTATTCCGGGGTGCCGTTGCGATTTGCGCTATCACAAATCCATGATACGACGCAACGAAGGAGTTGCGCCAGTGCAAATGGCCGATTCGCAAACGCATCGTAAACCCAAATGCAAATTTTGCGACTAATCATTGATTAACTGTGGCTAAGGCTAAAACTATTTTGCACCTAATTAGATATTGCTCAGTTGTTGATAAAGCAACCACCAAGAGCTGGTCGAATTCATGAAGCTGTGAGAAAAAAATGTTTTTTACCTTCACCAAAAATGTACCCTTTGCATTCGTTTGACTTCACTTCTTAAAAGAGAGCTTCGTCTTCGTCGTAGTTTAACTAGACTCTGCACGCAGGGTACCAAAAATGTGATGATAACCAGCAGTAATGTCGAAAGTGAAATGAATTTACGTTTGATTGAATATGCCTCTTATAGACTATTAGACATGTGTTCGACTCTTGATGATGATAGAGATGAATTCGCTAACATGTTTTATGAAAAATTAAAAAATACCATCATTAAAAATTAGTAAAACAAATTAAAGTAAACAAATTAAAAGAGACCATTTACATCTACAAAACATAAAAATATGAAAATCTTTGGCGATATTGATCGACAACGTCGGAATATGCAGATGAATTTGGTTCTCCAAATCGAAATCCCTTTCTCTTGATTTGTTGAATTTTCTAGTAGAAATTGCACGGTTCAAATGTTACTGCCCTATATTGTGCAATGTATTATTCACATCCCAGTGTCACACCATGGAATAAGATATATAAGTGATGTACTTTCGGCCCAGTTATACACGGATAGTAATTCATTGGTCAAAATATAACACCCTCTTGAAAGCCCATGATATCAGTGTTTTTGTATGTGTATAGTATGAGTTAGTTCAACAAGTTAAACCTCGTCTGGGCCTTATTTCTTATCTGACATTTCTTGTGGCCCGCCCTAGGTTTAACATCCGTGCCTATTCGGCCCTTGATGCAAAAAAATTTAATGATGGCCTATGGTAGCGCATAGAATTCTATGCGCGTTTTATTAATAACTGATAGTGAGAATTTGCAACCAATGAAAGCATAGCACGGAAGTTAAACCCAACCACGGCAACAAGAACACTCAGATTATAAATGAAAGCCGTGTTATTGGGTTTAACTTGTTGAACTAAGTATGAGTAAGTTCTTTATCATAGTTTTCTTCATTTATTTAAGTTCTTGGTCTTTTATCGGCAACGTTTGGTATTACCTTGAACCAGGCACGCCTATGTATGAACACAACTACCAGGAACTTGGCTTATCAGACACCATCTGGCAGAAGGGATCTGTGCAGCACGAGCTTATGCATGCGATTGGAATCTTCCATGAGCACCAGCGTAGGGACAGAGACCAGTACCTTGACATTCAAATGGAAAATGTTATCCAGGGTGAGTTTTGGCCCCGGGGTTTTGGCCTGTTTTTGTTTGAACACGTGTTTTTCTATGATATTACCTAATTACATCGAACACTATGGGACCCGTTCTTGCCAGTCCTACGAAAACGTCGTAAAACGGGCTCAATCTGGCTGTGGTCGGGAAATATGTCTAAAATAATTAGCTACTTCGTTCATAAACAGTCTTCAATACGTCCATCTCATTCGCAGTTCGTTCAGGTCGCACCACGTCGGTGTGCAACGTAGTATAACGCGTCCCTTAGTCTAGAAGGTCATCATGACCTGATTACAGAACGGTATGGTCGCCATCGAATTTTGAATCGATTCAAAATTCTAAATCACATTCCACGTCCGGGAAAGTCCATGAAGTTCGTAAACAGACCGTAGAACGTTGTAGCTACGTTCATTCCGTTCGCACACGGTTTAAAACCAGTTTTGAAGAACGCAGTGGCAACTTGCTTGGCGTGATAGCTATATTTTTGCTAACTCGTTGATAAATACGTTCTTAATCAGTTTTAACCCGTTTACAATTAGTTCTACCTCGTTCTCAATACGTCCTCAGACAGTTCAACTCGTTGTAAAAACGTAGGATTGAAGTACGACGGTTCCGTTCGCAGTACGTCCAGTCGTTAGTAGGTTGTCACTCGTTCTAATTGTAGAACGTGACGACCAAGAGAACATTTTGAGCATGTTCTAAGTTCTGGAGGACCTACCCGTTCGAGTACGTTCGATGAAGTTTGTAAATAGACCCCAAACGGTTCTAAGTACGTCCAGTTCGTTCGTACACAGTTTAAGCCCGTTTTCGAGAACGTATATAGTGAGAACTAGTTTGGTGTGATAGTAGGGTAATATACCCTTTGGTTTTATACATACTAAACATCCCAATCTATTTAACCTCAAAAAAGAAGACAAACGGCACGTACAAAGTATTCCAGAGAAAAAGTAATGGAGTTTTTGAGGCAAGATAAGTATTTCATGATGATAATGATATCAAAGGATGACAGCTCAATGGGGTGGCCATATTACTGATTTTTAGCGGTTTTCCATTAATGGATAAGATTTTAGGGAGTATAATGATATTTCATAACACAAACGATATGTTACAGCAAATGACCAATAATAGGGAGATTAAGCTTGCAATGTTTTTCACAACCTAAACTTGAACGTAAAATATTTAAGCGATTCATTTGCATGGGCGATTGGTCATACGTATTGGTTGGCGTTTCGATTTTATACGCAAGCTTAAACTCCCTATTATTAGAAAACATGCCTGAGTAAGTATTGTAAGTTAAAATGAGAATTAATTATAATTTGTCCAGTTTTCATTTTGAGAATCTATTTTCTATCATAGTGAGTTGCAGGACCTCATAAATTTCTTTCTCTATTCCAATTTTCAAAATGATATATATCCATGGATCGACTGTTTTGGCACATGAACCCATCTTAATAGAATTATAGCTTGAAATCTCTAATTTTAACCTCTAAATTCTTGAAGTTTTAGATTAGGGTGTTATGTCCCGTTCAAGAACCCATGTTTTCAATACTTTGAAACACGCAGTTCTTGATTTATTTTTTACTTAAGCCAAATTCTTTAGAGCTTTGTTAAGTTAAGCGGGGTTAAACAGGGGTCATTTTATGAGAAAAAATAATTTATAAATTCACTGAGATATACTCTTTTTATAGGTAAGTACACACTTGACCATTAGAAAAATTGATATGGTCATACATTTATTGATTTATTCTGGCTAGATCTTTAGTAAGGTCAACCGACCTGAGCCTGTGAAAGTTATTGATGGTGTAAGCAAGGGTCTATTTTTCAATTCTAAGCACCGCGAGTTGTTTGTAGAATAAATCAGAGTTTTTTCATGCTTTTTCTGATCTTTTTCATCTAAAAACAACAATATTTTTTAAAACATTTTATTTACTATAAGATTGCACCATAATCCCCCAAAAATATTTCTCATTTTCAAGGATTATCTATGGATTAACACATAGGTATTTTCATTTTTTTAATCCGGGAGCTAGTACCTCAGCCTCATGCCCATTTTTAAATGTTTATGCGAAATATTTTTTGAAACATTTACGAATGGCAAAAGAATAATGTTGTTGTACGATATGGTAGAACTATGAAAGCCCTATGTTGCATAATTGCATGAATGTATCTCCTTTTTATAAAGGGCAATAAATATATACATACGTATTTCATACTTGAGTGGGTTTGGGGTAGATATCACCCGGGAATATATATCATATCTGAGGAGCGGGCAGGATATATTGTATATGTCCCGCTCTAGGCCAAATGCGGGCAGATATATCCATCCCGCTCCTGAGAATTTTTTCAAAAGTTTAAAAAAGTTTAAAAAAATTTTAAAAAATTTCAGAAGTTTAAAATTTTTCAAAAAATTTAAATGTTACAATTCTATTGTATTGAACTGAAGGAATATTACAAAAATGTTAAATATAAATTGTGCTTTTACAGTATAGGCCTATCTTGTCATTTGAAAAAGGTGGAACCCCAAACCCACTCAAGTATGAGATACACCAGTTATGTACGGTCGGTTTGGGACCGAGGGAGATACACATATTTCCCTTGGGATAAACACTGTATCCAAAACCTCCCAGTACATAACCCTTATATACATACAATACATGTAAAACTCCAATTTTGCTAACTGTCTCGGTTATTTGATTTTAGGTAAAGAACACAACTTTGAAATGATTGAAGCTTCCTGGATCCAAAATTTCAACCATGAATATGACTTTGGCAGCATCATGCACTATCCACAAAATGCTTTCTCTGTTGATTGGAATGCAACGATTACACTTAAAAGTTTAATTAATAGCGATATAGACCTGGGCAATAGAGAAGGCATGTCGGCCAATGATTACTCACTTATTAACACTATGTACGAGCATCGAGCAATGGATAGAGCGATCAGAGATAACACACCATTTCAGAAAAGTAAGGCATACATGGATTACCATATCGTAGAATGTCCCACTCTGCCATATGACGTTAGGTTTTACAACCTCGGCGAATAAATAAGGCAATGGCCACGCCATGATAAACAATGACATCTAACTTTTAGCAGCATATATTCCATCAAATAAGTTAGAGATTCGCCAATAATTACCTATACTAGTTCAAAAAAATCTTTTTTTATATTTGAGATGGTAAAGAATACATATTGCTTGCAATGATGGCACCCCCAGTGGATCTAGCTGATTCTTTTAAAAAACATTTCCTTTTAAAAAATCCCCTTTAAACTCAGGGTAACGTGTAAGGCAGAAATAATACTGTAATGAGCATCAGTAAGTTCAATATGCATAATAATAACATGCCATATATAACATGTTTATTTTGCACAGTTCCGATTGATAGTCAATGGAATTTTTGGGGTGGTTGGGGCTCGTGTTCTGAAACGTGTGGACCAAATGGAAAAACCATCAGGCAAAGGATCTGTAATCTACCAGTTGGTAATGGACTTGGACGTCAGGATTGTATTGGATCAAATACCGAGCAGAAATCGTGCAATACAGGAATATCATGTCCAGTTGATATTGGTATGTCAGTCCATCAAATATGTCCGAATATAATTAATATGGTAGTAGTACGTTCAACTACATAGAGGTTTTAATGTGAAATTACTTGTTTATATCTAAAATTGTTACACAGATCAATCTATAAACAACGGACCAAAGTTTTATCCCGGGCTTTTATCAACGTTATTGGGGATAAGTTGAAATGGAGAACAACTTTATCTGGCAATAGACTTAATTCCAAGTCTCCATATTAAACTCTTACATCGAATTAGAAAACTGTATTTTATAAACAGTTTATACTGCTGTCGGGTGCTGGAGAGACGCGGAAACAACTGTAGGATCATCTATGGAGTACGCTGAAGACGACGATTTGACAGCTCTTCAAACTAGCCCCATAGACCGAGAAAATCCAGTTGAGGTACTTTACACCAACTTCTTCTAGGTGCTATATGGAGAATATTTTCGTTGATTAAAAAAACTAACATCATGGATCCCCCTATCAACCTATTTTTGTGTAATTTCATGCCAGTTCAATTCCTTGGCATTAATGTACGGGTATGAGCATCACCTCTGGTATCTGTAAACATATTGATTGAATATATGAATAAATTGAATTGAATTGAATTCGTTATCACTGATACTCACTAGACTCTGCAATTCCCTTAAACTTGATTCTATTCATCAGTTTTAGTGGTTCAATTTTCATCGCATAACACATCGGCTAGAGGCTTTTGTCTTAAATTGTAGATTCTATAATGAATTCATCGTGGCCACTCATATAGTTTACGTCAACATTGAAAACCGTATTGGTTTTCTGTAAATTCTATATCCTTATTCCTGACACCTCACCTTTCTTATGGTAAGTTCGAGACCTGCGGCAAAAAGCTTTCTTTTTTTACCCTCGTTTGCTCAACTAACAGACTAAACAATATTCAAGTTGAAAAATCACTGTTTTCATAGGACTGTGCCAAGGCAGCAGCTGAGGTTGGTGCCCAGTTCTTTGCATTAAAGTTTGGTATCTACTGTTACTATGATCTTCAACCATATGACCATATGGAATTTGGCCCAGCAAATTGTGAGACTGCAGAAATAGGAGAGTTCGTGCAAGTATATCAATTAGGCCCAGGTAATTCACCTGTGCCCTGTGTTACATACCTACTTTTTTATTTCGGCATACTGCTGATTATCTAATTTGTATATTATACAACTTGTGTTCTGTTTCGTTCAAAAATGTATTTATTAGTATAATCTTATCGTTACACGGCCTATGTGTAAAATTGAGATACATCTACAGGGTTACATTCATAGTAACATGTTGTTGTTCAGTTATATCAAAGAAACATAATAAAAGGTGAAAAATGGTTGGAGTACTAAATGACCTTATATATTGTTTTGTATAGAACCAGTAGCTGCTCAATGGTCTGAATGGGGACCATATGATATCTGCTCAGCAACATGTGGCAATGACGGTACAAAAGCAAGACATAGAACATGTAGTAATCCATCAAAGCAAGATGGCGGTCCAGATTGTGTTGTTGAAAATGGCCTGGCTGAAACGGATATTACACCATGCGGAATCATTCCATGCCCTGGTGAGATCGGAGTTTTTTAGAAATTACAATTGCAATATGTGAAGCTGGTTTGTATAAATCTGTAGAAGAATAAGAATTGGAAAGAATTGCTTTGATTTTGTCATGACTATTGGTATTTTAATTGGTAGCGGAATTCTGATATATTTTTGATAATTGGGATTCACGTTAACTTTGCTAAGATTGCAATCGGTTATTTTTGTTGTTATTCAGTTGACGGAGAATGGGATATATGGACTGAGTGGAGTGGGTGTTCCTCCTCTTGTGGTGTGGGGACTCAAACACGTTCCCGAACATGCACTGCTCCCGAACCCACACATGGCGGTAACCCTTGCGTGGGCAACGACGGCTATCCCACTATTGATCCTGAGACAGAAACTCAGGAATGTGAGGAGAGGAAGTGCCCTGTTGGTAAGCAGTATTGATTGTCTTTATAGCTAGTTTTTAAGTGAATATCTAGCTTTGAAATATATTGACTCTAATTAAGTCATTCGTCAAGTTTACTTTCTGCGTTTAAGATGGTGGATGGTCTGAATGGATAAACGGCACATGTGACGCAAACTGTGGCGTAGGGAAATTACCTCGATCTCGGTTGTGCAACAATCCTCAGCCGCAATACGGAGGTTCAGATTGTTTTGGGGAATCGTATGACTCCATCCCGTGTGATACTGGAATTAATTGCCCAATTGGTATGTTACAGTCAATAAAACAAGAACCCGCGTTAGACATCATTGAATCAGTTCTATAAAGTAAAAAAATATACACATAAGCCTTGACATGAACAAAACTGAGAGGCAAGAAAATAATTATCCCATCGAACGAAGACACTTTTGAAGAGGAAAAGTTGCCTCCATTTTGAAAAATGGCCGCCATTTTTACGTTTTTTACTGTAACTCGAAAAGTAGTGGAGCGAATTTGTTCATATTTGATATGTGAATACTATAAGCATGGCACACTGTCTAATGACACTTTGGGGGGTGGGCGGCCATTTTGAAAAATGGCCACCATTTTTACGTGTGTTATTATACGTTTTTTTTAATTTTTTTTCAAAATGTAATAGCGATTTCATTTATATTTGATATGTGAATACTCATTAGCATAGCACAGACATTTTGGCAAGTAGACGGCCATTTTGAAAAATGGCCGCCATTTACATGTACGTGTGTGAATTTTTTTTGAAATGTTTTGTGTCTACTTAGAAGCATATTACACTTTCTGATGACAACCATTTTGAAAATGGTGGCCATTTTGTGTGTTATTATCCCAACGAACGAAGTTCTGTAGGGATATAGTGAAGCCCTCCGTCCGTCTGTCCGTCCGTCCGTCCGTTCGTCAGTCAGTCAGTCAGGCAGTCCGTCCGTCTGTCCGGATGATAACTCGAATACTAGTTGACAGATTTATTTCATATTTGGTGGAAAGATGTATATTGGTGAACAGTTTTACGCAAATTTTGGTAGTATATTAACAACATCTATCTAGTTCACATATATCCCGGGTTTTTCACCCTGACCCCCAGGGGCCGTAAATGGGGGATCGGGAAAACAGGAATTTGCGTTAATTTTGAGATGTTTTTGAAGTATAGCTTTATTATACTCAAATGAAAGGCATTTTAGAGTAGATTGCAAATATTGTAACGTTTTTCTGATTCGGGCCTCAAAAAATTCAAAATGGCCGCATAATGCGGGATTTCGCAATTGTTTATGGTTATATTATACTCAAATTGAAGGAATTTCAGAGTAGATCACAATTATAGCATTGTTTTTCTGATTTGCGCCTCTGAAAATTCAAAATTGCTGACTAGAGCAGAAATTCGCCATTACTTAAGAGTTATCTTGAAAGTATGGTTACATGATACCACAATGATTTAAAATATTTATTGAAGGTAAGAGTAGATGGTAAATATTCCATTGTGAATGTACAGATTGATGATTTATTAGTGTTCGTTAGGATTTGCTACTCCGTGGAGTTGCCATTTTCTAGTTTTACGATTGGCTGTTCGATGGGATTTGCTATGCTTTGGCGTTGCTGTTGTCAAGTTCAAAATCTAAGCCAAACCGAACCTTGATGTTACCATGGGAGCCTTTACTATTCCTTGGAATTCTCTATATTAGGAAAAGATGGGATCTATTACCGGATTGTAGAATTTCATTAAGGCTTGTTGTTATCAAAAACTCAAATTGATAAAGCCATATGTTTACGAGAAAGTGGTTTAAATCGACTATTAAGCAAAGAATATAACATTCGTCACTACCCGTCAGCCATTTTGAAAGACAGGTAACGGATGTAAATGTATCCACATACGATCTGAATCAGTTAAGTTCAGATACAATTCAATACAGTATTTAAAGGTTCTGTATGAGAATCGTTTGAACGAACTTCAAAACGACATGCTGACCATCCAACAAAAAACATTTGATGTCAGTTCATTTAAAACCATTTCTATATCAAAAACAGATTCTAGACTCCTTGGAAAGAAAACTGTGTTAATCTTGATTAACCATTGCAGATGGGGGATGGGATGAATGGTCTGTATGGGGTGGTTGTTCGGCTTCATGTGGAAGCGGGTCGCAAACTCGTAGTAGATCGTGCACTAACCCTTCACCTGAATTTGGTGGCAACGACTGTGTGAGCCTTGCTGGAGAGTTAAGTCTGTTTGAGACGGAACAAAGCGATTGTGAAGTAAAGAGGTGTCCCGTTGGTAAGCAAATAAATGAGTTTGGCAGAATGAAAAGAATTCACTTTAATTTCAAATTCTTGAATATGATTACATTAATGCTTGTTTATGTGAGATATTCTAACACTATTTTTGTTCCAATATTTGTATTCTTTATCCTCCAAGTGAGCATACATCGTGTTCTAACAATCCTATTATGATCTCTAGCGTATTCGGTAACATATTGTCTAATTATGTTCTGTTACTGTTACTTGCTATTTTCTTTCTGGCTACCCTGTTGTACATTCGGTACTTTTCACATTACATTGATAAACGATCAGCAGTAATCATTACCTCTATTAAGTTGTCCATGGGTAAACCATTCTAATGTTCATTTTAGATGGTGCTTGGGGAAGTTGGACAGAGGGTGGATGCAGTGTAACTTGTGGAGTAGGGGAGTCGACAAGAACTCGTCTCTGTGATAACCCACAGCCACAATATGGAGGCGCAAATTGTTTTGGAAGCTCTAAAGAGTTCGTCGAATGTGATGAGGGCATACTCTGTCCTATTGGTGCGTCTTTCGTCATGTATGCACGTTGTTATGGAAATATTCATGGGCCGAACAACATGTCAACTAAATGACTGGATTGAAGAATATTCCAAGCATTGTGCTAATGTTTTCCTTTACAATTCTAATTCTATTTTCTGAAAAAAAAAGAATTGAGATATTAAATCAAATACAGTTTGTACTTACTGAAGAGTATGCAGAAATGCCACAGGTTTTTAAAGCACGTCTGTTTTTTCATTTTCTGCCAGATGACCTTTATATATAGAGCAATTATCTAGAAACTAAGTCAGAGAATTGTTGAAATAGGCATGACATGCAAGGATAACCCCTTTGAATATAGGCACTAATTTATGTAGTCTGTATCATTCATGAACATTTTTAAATTGTGCAATTGATATACGAAGTATTGTGGCTCGTAGTAGTTAATGCACCGTGTCACAATGTTCACTGGCTAAATGATAGCGTAATAATTTAGATGGATATTGGGAAGAATGGGGAGAATATTCTGAATGCAGTACAACTTGCGGTGAAGGGAGCAAGACAAGGAGTCGAGTGTGCGTTCCTGCATTATACGGAGGGATCAATAACTGCATTGGAGAGTCATCAGAGACACTGTCATGTGAAATCATACAATGCCCAAGTATGAACAACTTTTCATATGCTCTCTTATTTCTATCAACATACATATATGATTTTTAATTTTTGATCTAACATTTTCATAATCAGTCATATATAAATCGTTTTTCACAATTGAATTTTGCTTTGTATATTTGTAATAAACTTAATAAATCTAAATATATCAGTTAGTAAATATTCCTTATTTTTGAGACTCTATCCCACATTTCTTTTTCTCGTATTATTCTTATTATTACACCTTATTTTCCATATTTTTAAACCTAAAAGCTCGTATTTCATATCCCAAAATATGCCGCTAATGTACCCTCCCCTCAAAAATTAATGTAATGCCTAAAGACAAAATTGACAAATGTTTTGTTCCTAGTTGATGGTGGCTTTGGAGACTGGGAAAACGTAGGGGGCTGCAGTGTGACATGTGGTGGGGGTATGCAGAACCAAACTAGGGCGTGTGATAATCCTACACCCCAATTCGATGGTATGGACTGTGAAGGTGATAGGACACAACTAATAGCATGCAATGAACAACTTTGCCCACCACGTGGTAAGAGTGCGTTTATTTTACATGTATAAGACAGTTTGCGCAGAACAAATGATTGTCACATGATCATGAGTGGAACCAAACCATTATATGTCCATTGTGGAACATGTCCGTGGTGTGTGCCACCTTGTCACTATGTCATCAAATGGGTATTTTCTGAAATTGGGAAGACAAAAAAGTATGACATTCTTTCAGAATTGTTTATGATATTTATTTACAAAAAATGTTCTAAGTATTAATATTTTAATATGCTGGTAACAGTTGTAGACCCACTGATGCTGGAAGCAACATTTGCTTGCAACATGGAATCAACTGCTGAAAATGGATTTCTCTGTTCTAATGAGCCACTCCAACAGGGAGACTTTCAAATGGGAGAAGTGTCGAGTATACCAGGAAGAGATGGCAATGCTGCTTATTTCAATGGAGCAGAAAGAACAAATTTGGAAGTTTGTGAAACTGCGACGCCATGTTTGAACCAACCTGAAGAATGCATTGAAGGACTCACTATGTCTTTCTGGATAAAACCAGAGCAACAAAATCAAAATGATGTGTAAGAATGAACTAATAACACACTAGATATAGTGTTTCGTATAACGTATCAGGATTTTGTTACAAACATGAAATTTAAAAGAAATCGTAACAAACAAATCATCCTTAAATGCTAATTTGACATTTTGACCAGGTTACTTTTGAGCGAGATATATTAGCTAAATATCAAATACATAAATCAGATCTTGTTTTTATAGTCCAACTTACATCTTCTCGAGTGGAGCTGAGATGGAAAGAGCAACGACACAATTTGGTGGACAGGGAATTTCGATTGTAATGTGGGAAGATGGAGAGGTCAAGGTAAACGCTACTTTAAATCTTCATTCATCTACATTTCTCGAATTGACTTAGCCTAACAATTAAAAGACGGCTTATCCGTCCAATAGTGGCTATTGTGAACGTACGCTAGATTCGCTTTTATATTTGTTTATTCTAGGTAAAAGTAAGGACATCTACTCGCCAGTTCGTGGTGTCCATGCCAAGTGGAATTTTGCGAAAAGATGGCTGGAAACATATTGCATTCACATGGCATAGCATGGGAAAATTAGTTCTGTATCATAATGGTAATTTATTCTTGTCCCACCATACACCCATACACTCATTATTTTGATTCTTTGTATTCGGGTGGTCTTGTTAGTCAAATACGCGAGCCAGATTAATTACATTCAAAATGGTGGTACTGCTTAAAAAGTACATGAAACATATAAGGCATCTCGAAATATTAACACAATCATGAAACAACATACAGTAGGTAGCCTAAGCAGATCCGTCATGATGCGCGTTAAATCAACATGGCGTGAAAACATTCGTAGGGTGGTTGCCATGGCCACGGGAAGAAATTGGCGGCCTTGGCATCCCTATGACATGATGGGATGTAAGGTTCTAGTTAACCGTATATGCTTTCAATGAGCCGTGTTTGCTTTCCGTTAGGTAATCCTGTTTCGTGGGATCAAACTGGAATGGAAAAGGATTATGTACCATCTTATAATTGCTTTACATTCGGAAAGGCTCCTCATTGTCCTTTACATTACTATACTGGTGGATTGGATGAAGTTTACTTCTGGGAGAGAGTCTTAAACACAGAGGAAATATACCGCACGTTTACAACAGGTACGACGGGCACACGAGCAACACAAACGCACAATTGAATAAATAACACCACAAACATAAGCAAATTGAAGTACAAGAATAAATAAACGCAAAACTTCTATGACACTAAACAGTAGATAAAATTTCAAAACGCCCGATGAACTTCTTCGTTACAGAAAATTAATTTAGCGATGATAATTTCCAAAATCGTTTTAAAATTGTTAATCATAATACATGCTATATCCATATGTTTAGTTCCCACTTCCTGTTCCGACTGCAGTCAGTTTGCCACATGTATCGACAGCAAATGCAGTTGTCTGCAAGGGTTCGCTGGAGATGGCTTCAAATGCTCAAAGGATGGATCACCAAGTAGGTCAATGATGAGAATCTTATTTAATGCAATCTCATGATTTATTCTGAAAAAGCTGTTTGTCCAGAAAATATACAGTACACTATATCTGAATTGTCCAAAGATACGCTAAATAGAATTAAAGTAGTGTCGTCAGCAGCTAAATGCATTATTGGTCCTCCACTTGGTCCAATGGTATTCCAATTTATCCCATAATGTTCGATCTTGAAGGATGGCTAGATGTGACTAGTAGTTTCAATTTGTTCAAATATCCCAAACCTGTATCCTTACATGGTCGTTTGTATGGAGCATACTAGTCATCAGCCCTGATTTTAATTATCCTATTTGTTATAGTTGATGATATAGCTCACGTCGAGATCCCAGAACCCATCCAATTCTGGCCAATGGACACAGTTCAAGATAAAGCTATTGTTGACGGTTATGCATTTGTTGATGGCTCCGTTATGACTGTCGGAAATGGAGTGCAAGGAAAGGCTATTGAGTTTGATGGACGACAAGATTTTCTTAATGCAGGTAACACCCAGCTGCTATATCGATATCCGGAGATTTGGAACAGAAATTATGCCCGGGAGGTTCTCTCCCAATATACCTTTTAATATCTATGTGCCGCGCCTAAGACCCCCTTTTTGAGGTCCCCATGGAGTTTTGTCCGATTTGTATATGATTCTTAAAAGCGGATAAAACAAAGTTGTGGTTATATTTTCTTAAGGTGAGATTTCATGTCTGGGCAATCCAAACGGGTGCAATGGCTTTACAATTGCATTCTCCATGAAGTTCTGGGGACGAGGAAATAGAAGGAATTACGTTCTCTCCACGGGTGCTGAGGTAGGATTCAACAAAAAGAATGAACTGTGTGTGAAATCTTCTTTCCAGTCCTCCAAAAATGTCGTAAAACGGGCTAAATCTAGCTATGGTCGGGGAATATGTCTAAAATGATTAGCTACTTCGTTCATAAACAGTTCAGGCCCGTTTTCGAGAACGTACTGAGAACTAGTTTGGTGTGGTAGTAAGGTTACCCTACTAACACACCAAACTAGTTCTCACTACGTTCTCGAAAACGGGCTTCAACTGTGTACGAACGGACTGGACGTAGGTTAGAACCGTTTGGGGTCTATTTACAAACTTCATCGAACCTACTCGAACGGGTAGGTCGAATGGGCAAGTTGCCACTGCGTTCTTCAAAACTGGGAACGTAGCTACAACGTTCTACGGTCTGTTTACGAACTTCATGGACTTTTCCGGACGGTCAATGTGATTTAGAATTTTGAATCGATTCAAAATTCGATGGCGATCATACCGTTCTGTAATCAGGCCATGATGACCTTCTAGTGGACGCGTTATACGACGTTGCACACCGACGTGGTGCGACCTGAACGAACTGCGAATGAGATGGACGTATTGAAGACTGTTAGCTCATTATTTTAGACATATTTCCCGACCACAGCCAGATTGAGCCCGTTTTACGACGTTTTTGGAGGACTGGCAAGAACGGGTAAGAACTAGTTTGGTGTGATAGGGGGTTAGGTTAGCCATGGTGCCAAACATCAGCCATTCTGTTCCCACCTCAATGTCTCCGTCCGGAAAATGGACCACTTTGTATCACCATAATATATTATTTCAATACAGAGATATAGTTCTCGACATTAACAAACAACTGTATTTTAGGATGGTCACACAGGTATCTCCTTCTTTGTGAATGCCGAGGAGTTTTCCAATTATGTGGAAGGAATATTCATCGTAAGACTAGAAGATTCCATGTATAGAATGCCATTGACGGTGCCTGTGAACACTTGGGATCATTTTGCCTTTACATATTCAGCAGACACTTCTTCGTTGATCTTCTTCCGCAATGACGAGGTAAGTTTATCCATGGGCTTTCTATTTCCTGCTGCCATCCACGAAGATATATTCTACCGTGAGATTTTTAATTCTTATCAAAGGATAAATTAAAAAGGCCAGTCCCTCTGGTGCCTATTATTCGTAAGAGTAAATCCCATCAGAACGAAATTATCAAATCACTCCTGAACATTTTATGGTAGAAAAAACAGGCAATGGTATTGTCCTATTCTGGTACAAGCTCCCCTCTTGTCTTGCAGATTGCCGGTGTTGTGAACAAAACACCTAGTGGCTCTGAATCTGGCGGCAGTCCTGGGTTGGTCATTGGCAAGTCCAACAGCGTGTCATTGAACGATTTCAATGGTTGGTTCATGATGGACAACTTAGCGATTTTCGATGTTCCATTAAATAAAGACCAAGCATTGTCCCTGTATGGATACGGAAGTATATAATTTTATTATTTACATTAAATTATTACACATCAAAATGGATTTCTTTCCTGGTCTAGTTACTATTATGTATGGCCAAAATTTCAAACGCAGATTCCCCAAGATTTGATTTGAACCGGAGGGTTTGAATTTACCATTGAAAAAGTGAAATCTAACCAGTGCTATTTACAAAAAACTTATAATTTTTCATAAATGGGGGAATATTTATATTAACACCACTTTACACTTACTGATAATTTGAATTATTGACTTTTCAGTTACTAGTAACAGCAATCAACTGGCAGCAAGAAGATAAGAACAATGATTGGCGGACAAAGCTTCAGAAAACATCTTTTTAGGACACCAAAAGAATTCACTGCATTGTGGCATATGGACCACTTTAGCTTTCTATTTAGGACTCACAAAAATGCACTGCTTAACTACTGAGATATATCTTGGACACGTACCCCCTGCACACCTTCATCACTCCACAAGGAAGGTGAAGTAGATAGTGTGAGGGGTCCAGAAACTGATAAAAATATGACATTGAAATCTAGAATCCATGTTACCTTCAACTTTGTTCATAAATTACTAGAATATAGTATACAAGAACATATTTTCATAGACATTTTTGGTACAGGTATTTTTATATGAATGGTGATTGTATTTATTTTTATATAAATGGTTAAACTTTGTGCTCCGATGAAATCACTGCATACTTAAAGTTTATACTGCTGAATAATCTTAGCATAGCTCGATTGGCAGTTTTTGCTGATACATACAAAGTGTCCATCCAAACTGCTCCTCTGCATTACCATCCAAATAACTCAAAATTTTAGCATTTACAAAATGTTGCAATCGACTTTTCTTCATGTCCACTTAGGAGTGCCTTTTATGGACAACATGATAAGAGGTGATGGAATATAGTTCCAGTTTAGTAATATATAGAGGTTATTTATAAGGAGGGATTGAATATGGGCTTCATATCAAGGTGCAATATTAATATATTTCTCACTGTGACCATATGAAAATTAAATCACTTCATCCAGGTACTAAAGATATATAAACATAATACATATTAAATATGGATTCATATAGGAAAAGATTAAGAAAGAAGTGATTCAAAATCTAGTTGGAAATCTCATGCAAAAGCAGGAGAAATTGGATAGTGTAAGAACAGATACAATTGTCTGAAGCATGGTAAAACATTTTCTAGACACTTCATAATAACATGTCAGTTTGGATCATTATTGCTATACAAGGAAAATGAATACGTATATACAAAAGGCTGCTGCTTTGAAAGTCAATCCAATTGTGTTAAACAAAACATTCTCTGTCTTCGATCAAATAAATGTTGTTAATCAACAAATAAAAATAATACTTTTCTGATGTTTATTTGACAATATTTTTACAAAAACATTAGAAATTACACATACAACATTTGAAAAGTAGTTTGTTCAATTTCAACTGCATGATAATATCAAATGAGAAAACATCATCTTTTTGAATGATTTTGTATATGTACGAGGAGTGATCAAGAAGTTCACATATCTCATATAAACATTTTCTGAAAGTTTAATTACAATATATTGAAAATAAAAAATTGGAGATATAATGGCTTTCTGATCACCCCTCGTATAATGGTAAGTCATAAAATTAAATTACAGTATTTTGATATTGGATGTTTTGTATAAAAGTAGGCAATGTTTAATTACATAGACTGGGACTGATTTGTTTCTGGAGGAACATAAACACGCCTGGTGATCGGAAGAATTGAACGGAGGGGGAGTACATGATTTTCTTTAGAAAATTCAACATATCTCTGGGATTTATTTTTTAACAGAAAGTTTACAATTGAATGGCTAAATGAATAGGCGCGGTGCACGAGGAAATATGTTAGGTCTTCTAGGATTTTGTTTGAACTGATGAACTTCCAAGATAGAGATCTATTAAAAAAGGTGCACCGTCGCCAACGTGCAAATGCCAATGTTTTTGCTTTAAATCAAGCAACAGAGGTCTAGACGACCTGTAATAAATACTTGTAAGTGAAGTTATCATCACAAAACTATTGTCATCATTTGTTTTGTAAAACATGTTACCATACGTTATATAAAAAATAATCAAAAATTATTAAAATTGAATGGAAGGGGGGTGAACGGAGGGGGGAGTAATGTATCTATAAGACATATGATAAGAGACGTAACTTGACGTTATTTCTAATAACTCCATATGTCCCTATTTTTCACTTTTCAGAGTTGTAACATCAAGTTGTTTCCGGGTTCATTACACGAATTCACGGAAATTTCTTCCACCTTAAAGACATATTACTCCCCCCCCTCCATTCACTCCCCCTCCGTTCAATTTTAATTGTTTTTGATTATATTTTATCTCATGTTTGAAAACTTATTTAAGAAACAGGCAATGACATTCATTTTGTGATAAAAATGTCGCTTATATATACTTATTACGGGTAGACAATTGTTGCTTGATTCATAGCAAAAACATTGATATTTTCACATTGGTGACGCTGCTCCTTTTTTGATAGATCTTTTATCTAAGAAGTCAATCAGTTAAAAAAAATCCTAGAAGAACTAACACATTTCCCTGTGCACTGTGCCTATTCAATAGCCATAGCCATTCAATTGTAAACCTTCTCTTGAAAAAATAAATGTTCCAGATTTGTTAAATTTTCTAGCGAAAATCAGCTACTCCCCCTCCGTTCATTTCTTCCGAACATTGGACATGATATATACAGTATACACTGTGTCACACATTACCTTTATATTGAACTAAATTTTCATTACATCATCCATATCTGCAATGTTTCTTTGTTGCCGTACATTAAACTATTAAAGCACTGAAGTTACATGAAACAACATGACTTTGTATGTATTTTTACCATTCTAAAGACTTATCTAAAGTGTTTGAAAAACAGGTTTTTCTTTACTTAAGTTAATGCGAAGAAAATATTTAACCAAAATTCATAAAGTTCCTGATTTTGTATATTCTGTAAGTTAAATCCAAATATTGTTTAATGTCCCAATGTCAGCCATCCTTTGAAAGATCCCCATGTCCAACTAAAGGAATTGTGCGCACACTAAACCAATTAAGTACTGTGCATATATCACCTATTATGGTATTATGCATGGAGACTATAATACTGCTTTAAATTACATGATATTCTAAAAATAAAAAATCTACTGATGGCTTTATCTTCAAATAGGTCCCTCCACAAATTTAGTCCATCCAATTATTAGGGCCAAGGCTGAACTCCTCTACATCCTCTTAATACCGTACAACTTAGCTATGCGCATAACTTCACATCAAAATGTTGTTTCACAAAGTAAGTTTCTCTCTAAGATAAACATATGAGTGTCAAATTATCTTGCATTTACAGTTTGATAAATATGACAATTTTTTATGGATACATGCTGTGAACAAACATGTTTCTCTGAAAAATGCAATAAGTTCTGAAGAATAACAACACATTCCTCTGAGCAAACATATGTTCTGAAAAATTACAATATCTTCTGAAAAAGTGCGACATGTTCTTCACTTCCTATTGTCACGATACTTTCAACGCGAAATGATGATTGATGTTTATATATACAATGAAGATGATATGAGAATGATAAACTATACAAGTATAATGCACATTCACTTTTGCACTCTAGAACAAGATACAACATAAGTGCTGGTCATAAGCCAGTTTAATATTGCAAATAAACAGTGTAAAGATGGCAAGTAGCATTTAATCTATTCTTTTCTCGATGCCTATAATAATTAGGTAATGTCCGTAGGTTAAGCATACTAAGCCTGTTACATTCAAAAAGCCCGCTTTATGAAATTCTATTGTCAACACTAAACATATCTAATATGTTAAGATTTTTAGATACTGAATGTTCTGGATTGAAATTGTGATGTTTCTGTCCAGACACATATTCTTGCTTCAGTGTTCTGACCCCCCGCCCTTTCTCCACCATACTCTCCCCCTGAGGGAAGAGCAGTATAGGGAGGATATTGACACAAGCCTTTCAATCACGACCGTTAATCTGAATTTCAGACATACCAGATGTTTGTCTCATACTGCACCAAACACCTGGTAGTTCTAAAATTCAAATTAATGTTTTCTCTTGTATAGTTGAACCCCTGTGTGTAAAAAACTCAAAAGAAGTCCCAAAAATGTATGGCTAATATGGTGCCATCTATTATTTCTGACAATGCTATTGAGACCGGACATGTATTCAGAACAAAGAGTCTAGATGGTCCATACAGAGTGCTCAACCAAATACTAATAATTAATACATGCACC
Organism: Owenia fusiformis; assembly: GCA_903813345.2. Classification (NCBI taxonomy): domain Eukaryota; kingdom Metazoa; phylum Annelida; class Polychaeta; order Sabellida; family Oweniidae; genus Owenia; species Owenia fusiformis. Next base: position 36,536,411 of record CAIIXF020000001.1, read on the forward strand.
GGAGCACTCTTGGTACATAGAGCAAAGAGATCAAAACATAGGACACTGGATTGCCTTATCTCGGAATCTTCTACGTCAGTACAATCGCTGTGCCTACTCAGTCAGGCCTCACAACATAACAATAACAACACTTCCCACGTTTCACTAATTATGTAGCAAATACACTTATTCTGCTCTTCAAATCTACATTACTGTCTTTCAACAAATGAACTCTGTATTACTAGAGTTGGACTTGTTTTTTCTTTCCTATTTCAGTCAAAATGAAAAAGATCTTAGTCTCCCATGTCCATTCATGTTTTAATGACAGGGAACACATATAACATATGTACACATTTCCTTGTAGTTTTACTAGATAAAGCTGTGTGTTACTTTCCTGGAAGCTTTTGTCTTCTATACTTGCACTTCACATGAAGAGTGTCCATGTTGAGCATTGTTCAAGGGGCTTCACGTACATCCACAATGGAATTCTGTGTTTGATTTCTTTACTAAAGAGTACTTACAGCCTGCACATTGGGTGTGGTACCATTCGTCGCAGTCATCACATTGGACCTGGAAAAACAGTGAACTGTAGTTTATTTTAAAGAATATACAGTTATAACAAAGATGATTCTTTTTCTTTCGTTTTAAAAGAATTGACACTTGGCAAGCTTTCCAATACCAGTTTGGCCTGTTACATGCAGTGCATTGAAGCTGAACTAATTACACCCACTCACTTCTCAAAACATTTACCCCATAGTCAATACAAAAGAAATCAAATTTCCCTTAAATAGGATCATGGGTCATCTACCTTTCATAAGAATCAGAGAGGGGTTTAAGTTAGATAAACCATTCGTACTGGGCCTCGGCTATTATTTCTCCTAGATTTCATTACTTATACTTTATCCATGACATGAAATGAGTAGTTTAAGTATTCATAGAGAACTGGGCAATGTCATCTTGTAAGAGTGATATTATTTGAATTAAAATGAAGAACCATGTGGCATTCTTTATTGGCTTTAAGAGCATGTACTAACCCATCCTGACAATGTAATTTAAGAGCATGTACTAACCCATCCTGACAATGTACTTGGGCTCTACCCTCGTGCATTATGTGTACAGGTTAGTATATGCACTCAAGCTTATAAATTTCCAATGAACGATGATGAAGGTATATATTTCTTAAATAGGGATTCTCTCCATACCCATTCCACTTTTTCATTATTTCCTGGCCGTTCACAGTCGTAAGCTGCACATTTGTTACTGTCGTCATGCCAATACCATGTGTCATCTTGATCTTGATTTGATGACGAATCAAGCTTCTGTTTTTTCTTGCCTATGCTAGGTCGTCTTGAACCTGAACAAGTATATAAAAATATCTGTATGTGTAATATCTAACGGGATATGTTTGCTTTTATAAAAGTGCAGAAGTAATGAAGTTGAATGCCCAGTCTAAAATGTACACTTCCCTCCAAAAGTTTGACAAACACAATTCCCAATGAATCATGTTCATCAATGTCATTTTAGGAGGGAAAATTATTAGATAAAATAACCATATTAATATAAATCTTTTATCTACACAATAAAGTATTCTTCTAAGCTTTCAACAAATGGAACTAATGATTTGAAAAATTGTCCATTTTGATTCCTCTATTTTAAACTCATACCTTTTTTCCTTTTTGCAGCACCAGTGATTTTTTGAGTTTCTTTTGCTTTATTAGCTTTTGTGTTTTTGGGAGTGTCTTTTTTCTTTCCACCCTTTTTATTTGTTTTTGCTGAAATTGTATAAAACATCCAAAATATGAAAAATATTGTACTTTTAAATTGGGAGATATGCAAAGCAGCACTACAGGCCCGTTCGAAGGATTTCCCAAAGGGAGGGGGGGCGATTTTTGCGTAGTGGCGTATACACCCACACAACGTGCCGACTGCGCTGAGTGCCACAAGCTAGCAAAATTCCTAATTTCATAATTTTTACCAAGGGTCAAAATGTGCATATTTTTATGATTTCACTCATTCCAATGTGGGTGTAAATGGATTCTCAGGTGGGTGCATGCTTAATATCAAAATCTCAAGTAGGTAGGAGATAACTGATCTTAGATATCCCTATTGTCCATTGAAATAGTTATATCAGGAATTCAAAAATCAGTGTATTCAATTTTTCATGAGTATACAATCCAAAATGAATTACATAAAAGTTTAAAGGAGACAACTAAAACCCTAAAAAGGTTTTTAAATGTTTTAATTTATTCATCTTCTAATATATTTGATTTCACTCTATTATGACATTTTAAAAGAATATTGTACATATTAAATTAAACAGTAATGTAAACATATTATGCATATCCCCTTACATGAAAAATGTTTAGTAAAAAACTTATAAATGTGAAAATTATTTGACAAGTTACCTTTAAATATATCTTCTTCACTGTCTGAGTTGTCTTCCTCTTCTCCACTACCAACAACCTCCTGAGCACCTAACTCATCAGCATCTAATGTAAAATTATAAATTACAATTTTTATAATCAGAGAGGGAGTCAAGAAATCACAATATTTTCTGCCTATACATGTATTTAGCTTGCTTTAGTTAGCTGTTCTTACCTGGACTTCCCATGCTAAGTCTCTCCTGGCCCCTTGAGTTGGCATCCTCAATACCTGAGTCTCCATGGCTGCAATGTGAGAAATATTACACTGTACAGAGATGTTAATTAATAAAAGGGTGTGCATATAGACTTTATTCAGATGTGAAGGACAAAAGGATCTTAGTCAAAGAAAATATCATTTTGAGTATCAATTTGATATTTTCTGAGAATTATATACACCCAAGTTAAATAGGCATTAAATACATGTATCTATAAATGAACTAAGCATGTAATATTGGTATCATTTGTAATTCTACACATACCACCAGTGAACCTGTTTGTAATTAAGCATGAAGATACCAATAAACATTCAAAATGTCATCACCTGCCATTTGTTACAGATGCTGAATGCCGAATGCAATTCTAGCAGTGGACACAATTACCATATAAAGTAAAGTATGTAATACTAAACATCAGCACTCATTTACTTCCTCTCACCTGAATCCACCTGATCATAACGCATTGGTTATACAAAAGATTTCACTCAAAATCATCATATAATCACATACTTATCACATTCTTATTGTCATCTATTATCTATAAACTGATTGGCACTAATTTTCTTATTTCTTACATACTTGTAAGTATATGTTACTATGTCAACCAAAACGTGAAACTGTGACATGTATATCTAACAAGGTGATATTGCACCAAGCTTAAGGCTCATAGTCAGTAAGTCTTATATTGGAGAACTTACTTTTAGCATGTATAAGGAAAAGAATATAACTGTCCATAAATGTTCTAATTCAAACCTGTAGGACTAGTAGGATTTGGATATGACATAACAGTATGATTTCAACCTTACATAAAAATATCATATATCACTCTATCTTATTATTATATAAATTTCAACCCTTTAAAAGAGATGGTCTTTGTCCACACTCTTTAAATTTGAGATTAATTATTGAAATAGCATATAATTTATCAAGTCAAAATATGAATACAGAAAATACATTTCATGAACTCCCCTAAAATGTCCATTAAAGGTTTATTGTGATCTGAACAGTATCAAACTATAAAATAAGGTATAATAGTTAGAGGGTGGTGTAGATAATTGATGGGGATTCAGGGTAATTTAATACCATTATATATTGCAGGAGACTGTGTAATATATTAATACAAGTATTACTGTCTATGCATCTTGCTATTTGGGAACAACATAAATATATCAATCAAATATTTTTGGATGGTACAAACACCGAATTGACTGGGAGGAATAAAGTGTTTATATCTAAAAATATTTTAATATGCAGATTGAGATTTCTTTTCCAATGGTATACAGGTTTATATAATTTTTAGTCACATAAAATGAATCATAAAATAGCTGATTTGTTTCTTGAATAACACTGCAACAATGACACATCAAAATGAATTTTTTTTATTTAGTAAGTTTATATAATATGGCCCCACACTAAAAATATTAAATAAGTGAAAATAACTTTATCAACAAAAATATAAGTTTGTATTTGTCCACAAAGGTCTACCATTTGGCTGTTGAACAAATTAGGTGCAAATTATGATTATAAGAACTGTAAGATTATGTGTCAGTTGTTGCCATAGTAACAGGTATAATCAAAAATCTCCTCGGCCTTCACTGTATACTCCTCAAGTCAGTGCATTGGAAAATATAACAATACATCACTGATGACATTAAATGATTATCTAAGATAATCTTCTAAAATATTAATCAAAGTTAACTTGAATTCATCAAAATCAAAATACTGACCATTATTACCCTTAAGTTTCAGCAACACATGTTATAAGCACTTATATTGCTACAGCAACATGGGGGTAAAGTGGGTGGGGCAGGTGCCAATGTTAAATAATACAGGGTACAAGTCCCAAACCCGCTTAACACAATGAGGATACAAATACATATGTATGTACAATGAGATTATTACTCACTAGGTGTTAGTGGTCTGTAGGGCTACATAGTTAGTGCTGGTGTCATTAGTGGTGCTATCAGGGGGTATATAATCTGTGTCTGTACAGTCTGTGACGTCTGTGCCAACTGTATCCAGTGTGTGATATACTATCTCAGGCTCCAGGCTCTGATTGTCTTCAGTTACTTCTTCAAACTGCAAATAAAAGTAATAATAAAACTCTATTTTGCACAACATTGTTTTTTATTTTCATACAAAAATTAATACCAATCTAAGTCCAATTACAGTTGTATAACATGGGTCTATAACAACGATATACAGTGGAGAGTGGTATATCGTCATCGTATACAACTCCTCCGTATACACTCCAGCGTATACCACTGTAGAAGTGCATTCTGGGAACTAATGAATAAAAAAACATGAAAATTTTCACGATTTCCTAGAATCAAGTGATGTCATAAATGGTTCCGGCATGATTTGCTAGAATCAAGCCACGTCATAAATGGTTCGAGATCAACATCAGCATTATTGAGTTGGCTATGGGATATTTTTATGGTTTTTAATTGTTATGATTGTGTTCAAATCAACTGTAATTGAACTTAGAGTGGCATAATAAGATTATATAATGGTTCATTCTGTATATCGTGCATTTTATACTCTCGTGAGAATATAATATATTCATTCGTTCGCTACGCTCACTTGTGAATATATCATATACTCACTCGAGTATAAACACGATATACAGAAAGAACCATTATATAACCTCATAATATATAAGCTAAAGTTTGACAGGGTAAAGCTAAAGTTTGACATAACTGTTTTATTATTGTAGAAATATTAGGGGATGTGGTTTGTCTTTTCTTATATTCGATTTTCAAGATATGATATATGATAAATGTGGTATAAGAAAGATATATCTTGTAATTTAAAAATAATATAAAGATTTAAAACATTTAGACATGCTAAACATTCTCTTTATTTACCCTAGCAGACTGGTAATAGTATATTATCTATTACTCTAAACATCTGATTTTGTTTATTGTCTTCCTTTGCTCGGAACATCCAAAATCTCAGCCAAAAAGGCTCTATTTAAAGATCCCAGACTAGAAAGACTAGTTTCACTAACTATATGTGAGTATTCACACTTGACTTAAATACTGAATCATAGATAATCAGGTACTAAAACATCCAACCATTCCCACCTTAAATGAAGCATTCTTTAATCCTGCATGACTTACCACAAACTTGAACTCTGAGTCATTCTGGGGAGCATATTGTCCTGGAGATATCTTGACACCCTGAATGTGGCCAAATGTGACAGAATCCCCTGAATTCAAGACACACTGCCCATTTACCTGAAATTACCCAATAATACATGTTCATAAATAATTACATCCAAAAACAATATGGAGCTGAAGAATATTCATGTGAGCATGCGAAATGTCTCATATCCCTATGTTGCTAGTTATATAAGTGCATCAATCTCATCAAAAAGCTTCATGACACCAATAAACTAAAAATTTCTTCACAAAAATGCCCAAACTTTATAGGTGGTAATATTAAAAATCACAGTTGGGTACAGTACTGAAACAGCTATGGTTTATCATAATAAATGTTAGTTACATGAAGGGTGCCAGACCATGAATCAGAAACAAGTTGAAGGAAATTTGGACTTAAAAGCAACTGAACATGCTTCTTTAAAAAACATTAGCGTTCTCTTTCATTCAGGGTGACCCAAAAATGTTACCCTCAAGTTTTGGAATAACTTTCTCAATTAAGAAGGAATCTTTGTTATTTTTTTCTGAAGATAGATTGTTCAATGCATAAAACATTTGTGAACTTGCGTAGAATCAACAACTTAAAGATTCAGAGATATTATGTTTTCTGTGGAGGCATACTCTGACTCCAAACCACTAACCACTCCAAAATGTAAGCTGGGAAATTTGCTTATTCTTAAAATTGACCTCATATGCAAGACATTTCATCATATTTGACAAAAATAGCTTAGAAAAAATGGGTAGGTATGATATATCATTGATAAAATATGTGAAAGCAATCCAGAGATGACTCAAATAATGGCTAAGACAGATATTCTAATCTCGGAAAATTGTAATTTTGAACATTTTTGGATCATATCATGTGAAAGCATACTTGGAAGGAAATGTGATTTCTTGAAATCTCAAAATCATAGATGCAATATAGAAGTACACAACTGCTTTCTAAATTAAACACTGTATCTACACAAAAAAATCAAAAAGATTCTGTCATATTTTTGAAAGTTATCCTAAAATTAGAGGATAATGTTTTTTTTGGTCACCCTGTGTAAAAACAAACATATATTCAAACATTGAGAGATCAAAAAAGCTTACCCTGACATCATTCACATATGTTCCATTGAGACTCATGTCTTTTAGAACAAATTGTAAAGCACCATTTTGAGTTTCGAGACATGTGATTTCTGCCTGCCGTCGTGATATGAGTCTCTCATACTGTGTGGAGTCTATGTAGTGACTCTGTGAGGTGTCCCGCCCAAATGTGGTTCGTGCATTGTTATGGTTCTTTAGCCTGAAAAACAAAGGGAGATTTTATTTTACGAAAGGAATGATTTTTGCTTTATGAGCCCTTGTCTTCATTGTGACTTGAGTTAGGCTTCCAGACATGGATATATTCAACAAAAATGCAAGTTACTTCAAAATAATGAGAATAAAGGGCAATCATAAAAATTTACAAAAATCAAAATGTTACAGGGTGAGCCAAAAAAAGGTAATCCAAACAAGTCTTAATAACTCAGCCATCCGGTATGGATTTGAAGTCATATTTGGTACAATTGAACCTTGTTCAATGTTCTTTCATTCTACTAAGTTTCATTGGTTAAGGTATGAGTACCGTAATCCAACACCAAATTCGAAAATTCATATCAATACTTTGCACATATGGCATTCGTGATCAACTTTAAAACGCTTACCCCCATAGTGTTATATATCAAAATGTACCTGTTCATATAGGGGTTCGATTGATCTACATCAAATTACAGGGAGTCAGGTTGCTTTTTGAGATATCAGCGTCCATTTATTGTAACTCACGTTTGCTACCATTTCCTCAATTCTGAGATGATGGGCAAACGCGTAGTAAACATGATCATGTCGGAACTATTTTTGACCTACATCGCTATTTTCGTAATTCAAATGAAAGTTGAATTCCTCCTTCTTATTTTGATACCAAATAGTGGCATACTAGGTACCCTAGAAGCCAACTATGGTGTTATTTAGAACAATACTACAGGTTTTTAAATGGACTATATAGGGGTCATACCTTTTGGCGGATGGATATGGAACCTCATACCTCAAGACTTTTTGGCTATTTTACAAATCATTTTCAATATTCGGAAGGAACTTTTCATTTTTCAATGTTCTAACAATTCATATTTATTGTTATTTATGTATATATGATATTTCAATTTCATAAATTGAAACAAGTAACATAGAAACAAGTGAGACAAAGACTGGATGTTATGAAGACGAGGCTCAATTTGACCAGAAATTGATGAAATTATAAAAAACAAATTAGGACGAGCAATTCTGTAAGGAAATAGGTTTGTTTTGAGCATTTGACAAATCTCTTGAGAGTAAATAGTTTTTCGAGGGCCAAATATCATGCAGGGTTCTCACTAGGCTTTTAGACTCCTGAGATTCTCTGGAGTCTAATGTCTTAAAACCCTCTTGCTCCAGAGTCTAATAGCTTTTCTGGAGTCTAAAGTGTTTTTCCGGAGTCTAATTTTACATTTTAGTCACATTATTTGCGGTAAAACTCTTGAGAAAATACATAAGACTGGATACAAACAAGAAATAGGAAGTCAAAAAGCTTTTAGAAATAAATATTGGGATTAAAATAGCAAGATAATCTGAAGAAGTATGTTGAAAAGTATACTAATGGGATATCTCTGATCTTATATATGGGGGAGAAGTAGTCTTGATACCGCGAAAAAAGTAATCACAATACTGCTAAAAATCCAGGGTTTAAAAATTTCCTGGTGAGAACCCTGTCATGATCTCAAATTTTGTGATTTGAAATTTGTGAGCGTTTAGTTAATCCTGGAAGGTAAGAGACAGTCGCATCCATAAGCTTAATCTTATTAGATTTTATAGAGTCTAGATGAAAAAGCATTGAAAGCAACATTGTCAATTTTGTAGTGACAGGTGACAACAACAGTTGTATCCAATAACTAAAACTGGAATTAAGAAAGAATATATATACAAATGACAAATTCTAAATAATATACAGTAAAATGAAACAAATTGTGTCATACATTTGCTTTGTTATTGTTGTAAATCTGACTCCTTTCCAGTGCATGGCCAATCAGAAATGATGGAATTCTTACCTCAAACAATTCCCTACTTCAGGATGACTTGGAGGTACACCGATACGCCTAAGATGGAACTCAGTCATTATAGAACGATGATTTTGTACTTTTATCCTATGCAAAGGATTTAAACATGTCTAAATCGACTGAAATCTTAACAATTTTTGTGCAAATTTCTGAAAGATTAAACCGGAAATGGATGGGTTGTAACTGAAATATTGATTTTCACATGTAACGGCTCTGTTAAAATTTTGGATATTATTCCCTATAAAAATATATAAGAATGATAAAATGACAATAGAATTATGAAAGACATATTTGGTTAATAAATAAAATAAATATATATTTGTACGATATGGCTAATTTACTTATTCTTGTTTCGTTCATTTCAAGTTTAGCTTTTAGTGTATACTGATGGACAACAAACTGGGAGAAGGAAGTAGGGAAATGCCTCAAGATATACCTCTATACAGGGCTCATCGGATTGACCATGAGAAATCCCGATACCCACATTGTATAGTATGGTGCCCCATCCCTCTCTTGACTTAAGCTTTTGCATTTTACTTCTGTTTGTATGTCAAAATAACCTTTTCAAAATCAAGATTTTTGAGAATTTTTGTTACCCAGCCAATGAATATAATCCTACACCTGTATTCCTAGATTGCAACTTGTAGATTTAGATTTTCTGGAATTATAAGATGGTTACGGTTTATAGGCATATTTTGCCTGTTTAACCGATCAATTTAGTAATTAACGATGTATAAAATAATAGTCCACTGTATGATCATATTTCATTGATTGTACCAGTGGGAGTCCAATCTGTTTTTGAACTGATTCACACTTTGGGCATTTACTACCCATTCTGGTATACAATTCCATTGTTTTACCACTCTCTGGCTAAATGTGTGCTGTCTTGTGGATGTTTTACAATGTGACTTGAATGGATACTGGGTGTTACATCTACATGTACGTGTTCGTTGTGGTCTTCTTGCTGGAGTCAACAGTGTCAGCTGGAGTAGACTGGGAAAAAGTAGTGTAATGATCCTGGCATCATTACTTTCTACTTTTATTTGTACATTCATTTTATTTTATATTGAGTTTGTGCATTATCTTTTAGATACTTGTTTTAAATGTTATTTTGTTTATTATGTGATTTTACAAGGACCATCAGTCTTAAAAGTGTTTTAAAGTAGAGAAAGAAGCTTAGCCAATGAGAGTCAAGTTAGAGGGATAAGTATTTAATGCATTGACCAATGGTGTTAGCTCTAGCTGATTGTTATATTTTGTGAAGTAGGCTTAAGTAATATTTTTTAGTGTTAGGGATAGAAGGTAGTTTTGATGCTGGAATAGTGAGCGTGTGAGAAACATGGGAGAAAGGTCCTGGATTGCTAGAATGTAGCTTTGAGGTAGTGAACATGAGAGAAACTTAGGAGAAACTAGTTATGTAGATTTGAGACTGAGAAAGTGAACATGGGAGAAACATAGGAGAAATTGAATTGCTAGAGTTGAATTTGAGACTGACAAGTGAATATGGGACAAACAAAGGAGAAACCTAATGAATTGCTCGAGTTGGGAAATGAACTTGGAAAACCAGAATTATGGATGGACATTTTAAGATTATAAACAAGACTAGGCTATAATGTAGATTTCAGTCTGGTAACCATGGCGTAAGAAATTCTTTACTTAAACAGGCAATGCGCCTATTTTTGAAGGAAACTGGACAAAATATTATTTGAGACATGTCACTCACACAGTCAATCAAATATGATAAAAACTTTAATTTGGGATAATACTGAAGTGAAAAAAAAATTATTCGCATAGAAAACGGCATTTGAAGTTCAGAGATTGAAAAAAGTGAATTACCACTTTTCAAAAAATGTATGTTTTAAATAACTCTTGGATTAAAAGATGGCGTATGCTTGAAAATCCTATCAAAAAGGAATGGATAAGCAATGCAAACAACAATGCCATCTTTCTATGGCATTGCTAAAAACTTGACACATATAAATTGATAGATCAAAAATATTTTTTCATGATCCAGTGTCAAGTCTGATGTGGTCTGTTTGAGCTATTTTTGGTGTCAAATGAAAGATCGGGTACTTATTTATCCATTGGAAATACTATGAAGATCAAAAGTGAGACTTCATTTCAGCACTTTGTCCCTTAAACTTTATCTTTGCATATCAAAATTCCTTGTTAATACTTTGCATTATTTAGCGAAGTTACTTTGGCATTTTCAGCATTTTTTATTATTTTATTAAGAGTTTTGCGCTTGTAAAACTCTATTATCTGCCTTGGGTTGAGTGGAATCGAGGTTCCACACGGGATTTACGTATAGCGAATTCCTGGGTGTTTGAGCTTAAGCACCCTTGAGATTCTTGATCACATTTCAATTGAATGCAGATATTTTAGAACATTTTAGTTCTTTCATTTACATTTAATTGGTTGTAAGTTTTATTCTAAAGGAATCTTGGGCTATATTGTTCAGGATTCTGGGGAGCCGCTTTCTAGTCGGTTACCACAAGGCTAAAACTTCTCAATTATATGAGTTACTTTTTGTTTCCAGTTTATAACAGAAATCTCTTTGTCTCAGTTCCTTAAGTTCTCAACCTCGTGGTTTTGAGATCTCGGAACCTTGATGCATTTCGAGGGATAAGGTTGTTTCAGTTTAAACTCATTTTTTATACTTCCAACTTTAGTCTTGAATATTCAAGTGGATTTCTGTCAGGCTCTGTAAGGAATATCCTCTGTTATTTGGCTCAGAGATCAGTGTGTATCAATGGATTTCCATGAATTTCTGCTTTTTGAGTGTTCCATTATTTTAAGGTGCTCATGGTCACCGTAGTGTTGATTAATTCAGGTCATGCATATACGTAGAGAACTTTTGTCATTGTAAGTGGAGTTAAATGTTGGGAATATGTAGAGAACTTTTGCAATTGTCATGTAAGTGGAGTTAAATGTTGGGAATATGAGATAGTTAGTGGGATAGGTGAGATTCTTAATCAAGAGTAAGTTCAATAATAAGATCGTTCCTGTTGTGAGTTGTCTTATTCGTTCGAACTTCGTGACTCTGATTATGTAAATATTCCTCTGTAAATATACCATTTTATACAGCATATTCTATATATTCAGATTTATATCATTATTAAAACTATATCATCTTAATTTCTTTGTCTGTTGTTTTGCGTAAAAGGTGGTCAATTTGATCTAAAGTTTATTTTCAACAGATTGTTTCAACTTCATTTAAGCCCATATATTTAAGGGGTCATATCAAGCTCAGTATTGCGATCTGTTGAGAATACTTGGGTGCAAGTTGCGTTGAAGATTCCATTCATATCATTATACATTGCAATCACCCCCTCCCACAGTTTGCACTATTTCAGTCCAGTTGTCATTTAAAGGTGTCAGCACCTTCCAGTATTATATTATTCCAAATTTTTAATGACCAAGCAAATAATTTGATTAACTCAATTCAAGACCAAGTCGAAATTTAGTTTCGTAATATTCCCGGCCCTAGCCACGCTACCAAGTATTTGTTCAGAGAGAGGGGCCGGGTTTTATTACTGTAGTTTTGTATTTACATCATTTTGATCATAAATGTTATTAATGTACTTGTATGTCTCTATCATATCTCCTCTGAGTCGTCTAAATGCAAGTGTTGTCATGTCTAGGACCTTAAGACGTTCAGGGTATGAGCGTTCCCTCAGTGATGGAATTATTTTTGTCACTCTTCTTTGTACATTCTCAATGATTTCAATATCCTTCTTTAGGTATGGATTCCAAACTGCATTCGCATAATCTAATTTAGGTCTCACTAGTCCATTGAACAATAACCTAAAAGAGTCAAAATCCCAATATTTGAAAGATCTTTTTTAGTTTTGCTTCAAATCTCTGAAACTCGCCCCACTCCATTTATCTTCCCAACACCTGTGGTAAGTGTCATTTATTTTTGGTGTGTGGGTCATATGTGGGGCTTTACTTGTGTAATGAGATCTGAAGGTGGAAAATGATGTCAGTTGTTGCTTGTTCTATTATATATTATGTATCTTAATCTTAATATCTGTTTGAATACACGGTAGTGAGATAATAATAGTGTTCTGTGAACACTTGAAATGAATTTCCCATTATTTACTTGTTGGATTCTTGTTTCAGATGGATATTTCCATTCATAGGACATATGGGTATAGGTACAACATCAGGTGTTATCAGAGATTTTGCTGGACCATATTATGTATCGGTATGTTGGAACTTTACTCCTCCAGATAGGCCTGGCAGATATCAGACTCCAGAGGCACCATTCACTTAGATTTATGGGAGTATTATAAAATATGGAGTAAATAGGGGGATAGGGATGATCATGCTTTTAACCTAGGCCTTTCACAATTATTATATGAATTAATAATGGATGGGATGAAGTACTAAACATGCAACTATTATTGTATAGTTTCTGCTTGCTCTTTTATATCAAATGCTTTTGATTGAATGAAACATTAATGGCTATAAGTCAGAACACTGAAATCATAGATTGTAATGAAATGTACTAGAATACTATTCAAAGTTATCTCTTATGTCTTTTTGTAGGAAGACTGCATGGCCTTTATGAATACCAACAAGGTTAGAACTACTATCCATTCATATTATTTACACTGTCACAGTGTGCCACACCTGGATGACTCTAACTCCAGTTAGCTTCATTCAAGATCGTTGCCAAAATTCTTTTGTTTTCGACAAACCTCCGATTTTAGCTAAATTAAGCTGAATCTTGATTCCAAAAGTTTCGCCATGCAAACTAATAAAACTATGATTGTAAAAACACAATTAAATGCCCACATACCCGTGATATTAGAGAATTTGAAAGAAAATGGCTTCACATAGAATGACTCTAATTGAAGTTGATGATGACAGCTTCAGTTAGAGTCATTCTAAGTTTTCTATAGAATACTCCAATATAGCGATTGTTATAGCATTTATCTGTGTTTGTTTACAATCGTAGCTTTATTAGTTTGCATGGCGAAACATTTGGAATCCAGATTCAACTAAGTTAAGCTGAAATCAGAGGTTTATCAAGATCGAAAGAAATTTGGCAACCATCTTGAATGAATACGATGGACCTCACTTACACAATGATTGCTTAAATGATTACCTTACCCTGACCTACCCGCTGATGATACGGGATGCGTACCAGACCCTAATGATACAGGATTCACTTGGCAGGAGCGACTATCACGTACCAGACCCTAATGATACAGGGTTGACTGGGCAGGAGCTGCGATTGCGTACCAGACCCTAATGATACAGGACTGACTGGGCAGGAGCGGCGATTGCGTACCAGACCCTAATGATACAGGTTGCACAATCATCATCACAATTGATCAACAGACAAATACTAGTATTTCACCTGAACTTTTGTAAAATATCGTATATGGTATAAGAGCTGTGAAAAAAAATTGTATATGGTATAAAAGGTGTGAAAAAATATTGCATATGGTATAAGAGAGCTGAAAAATATTGTATATGCATTTCCAAGACCCTCTATACACTCTCCCCTATGATAGAAGTTCCCATGGGCCTAAAATCGAAAGGCTTTCCCCGATTCTCAAATGGGCTTGTAAAAAGAGGATCGACGTGTATTCATTTTGTTGAAATACGGTATCGGGATGAAAACATTTACTCGGATATATTCTAAAATTAAATCGTTTACGAATCGTTTAACCATGGGCATTGGCTTTCAATAGATTGGTTTAACGTACATTAGGCCTTCATTCTGATTCATTTACTTTGGACAGTTTGTAATGAAGATGGCTTGGCCGCATTCAGTAGTCACTTTTTGATGTAAACTTGACAAGAATTTTGTTTGCCAACAAGGACCTAAGCATGTAATATAAATTGCTGTGTGAATTAATAATGCGCGCTTTGTTCAAGAGCAAGGTACATCAGTACATGAGTTAGTATTATTGACGTCTTTTAAAAAATTAAATATCATCGCATATATTTTAGATGAAGATGTTTACCAATTTATAGACAAATAATTTCGAAAGGTATATGCTCTATCTGATTTTAAAATATTTCTCGAATGCATTTTGAATGTAAAATCTAATAATAAAAAGCCGATATCTACCGGGCTTGGTGCTTTTAGTTAAGAAATATAGACCGAAAAATTGTTGGGTGTAAGGAATGAATACAGACCTCATGGGTGGGTAAATACGTTTTCTGTAAAAAACTGTGTGCTGACCAGAGGGTTTGTAGTCATTCATACTCCAACAGTTTTGAGGTCTACTGTATATTACGATTGAGACATGACGCAACAATTCAACAAAAAAAATTGTTAAAGATTCTCGCAATCTTTATCCAATCAGCGTTTGCGATGTGTACCGGCTCACGTATAAAAGGCGAATCCAACTCAAATCCATGCAGGGGTGTATGAGGTACTCGAATAGAAAAGAGCTCGTGAAGTCTGAATTTATATGCACATGGTCGATGTTTACACATGTTTGGAGTTATTGAAGAAAATGTGATATGGGTGTGGTTCCGAATTTGAAGTCATTGCTGGAAAATATGATTTTAATACCGACGTGAAATTATATCGATAAATACAGCACTAAAAATAACAGTACACATTCATGTATGATTGTGTCCAGAAATGTTTGAAACCCTTACGGAAATTCTGTCTGCATTTTTTCACCATTGCTCTTTCTTCCCGCATTCTAGTGCTGTTTGAATGAATATATTAATTTATGTATTTCTAACTAAAATATATCACATTTTTTTATAAACCAGAAACATTTAGATCATAAAAAAATCTTCAATACTTGAGTGAGCACGATATGCAAGGGTTACTAAGTTGACACAGTAAATGACCACTGATATTGTGTTAGTCAATGCACACAGCGTATTCTGCTAAGGCCATGAGAAGTAGATTCTTTGTTTTGCGTCCTGGCATAATCCAAATCATGCAAGGGAACAAGGAAAACAAACACAAACTCAAGAAAAAACACAAACTTGTTTGCTGGGAAATGTATACATTTTATGGGCATAAAAAGGGATCATATACAAATTTGCAGTGATTACAAACACATATCTATACCTTTTATACAATATATGTAAAGATAGATATTATTCATGGGGTAAAAATGAGAAAATACACAATGTATGCTAAAGTAATCAATATCACTGTCAATTTTGACGCACATCAAATCTTCCATTTCGTCTGATTCTGATTGAATGAAATGCGATGGTACTTTCAGACCCTTGTGATTGCTAGCTACTGTATTTGGATGTGTTTGTTTTTTCTGATTTACTCAAAATCTTACAAGCAAGGGGACGCAAAACAAAGAATCTACTTCTTATGTATTAAATACACATTTGCTAACACCCCCAACTTTCATAGTGAAGTGACTAATTGGTTTATGTTTACGTTTTAATGTGTTTTGGGTTCCTTGTTACAGCAAGGGGAGCCAGTAAAGTAGACTAACATGTTTGCATGGCAAATTTTGATCGAATATGTGAGACACTTTAAATACTCTATGTGTTCATCATAAAGCCATCGTAGCAAGTAAAGCTGCCAACAAAATGACGGTATTAAGCAGGCTAATGCATATGAGTTTTCTCAGTGTCATTACCCGTCCTGTATTTTTGCATGGTATGTGGTCCTGGGTCAAAAAATGTAGAAAAGGAACAGAAATCTGACGAATGTGTGCAGAACATTAAAAGAAATTTTTATTCTGGCTAAAACAGTCCTCAAAACAATAATATGTACTGGATAATGCATAAGAATGAGATTTTATAAGAAATAATACACCGAAGGCCTGATGTTATTATTTCTTATCAAATCGAATTCGAATGCTTTATCTTACTTAAATCACACAGACTCTTATAAGAGGTAAATGGTCTATTAAAGGTTAAAGGTCTTATGATATAATCTGGAAAATGTTATTTCTTTTGTATTGACTATTCAAACTGTGAAGTATATGCAAACTTCAACCAGGCTCACAGTGACCCTGGCTCTTATTGGTTGAAATTTGTTAGTATATAGCCGATTAATTGTAACAACAAAAGGAGTTGGTTGCATTGACCTCAGGAGTGTGAGTCGACAACGCACTGATGTAGAAATAATTTCTCAAAGACGCTTATATACCCTATATTGAGATTCCTGAATAAATAACAGAAAATGCGTAACATAATGTTAATATTCTGATCATTTAATTTTAGAATAGATCATATTTGTATAGCATTTGCTTCCCATGTACAGCACATAAAATACAGAACGAAAATATTAACCTCTTGTTCTTTTGATGCAGAATGAGCTCTTCAAATAGAAGAAGAATTCGTAGTTGCATACCTGTCAGTAGTTTAAAAATTAATCGGGAAAAATGTGTTGCAAATTGAATTCAATACAAAATTTACGATAAAAACAAGTAAAAAATAAATCGGGACAAAATCGGATCGGGACAGGCCAAAAAAAATCGGGACAATCCCGATTAAAATCGGGACTTGACAGGTATGCATACATTACGTACGTACACAATACCCTTACATACAGTTACACACTTTCCAATCATTGAACACCCCAAACCAGAACTATTCACCTTTCCACAAAGTAAAGAAAATCGATAATTTCCGGCGCGCTGATTGGTTGTATGCAAATGAGTCAAATCAATGACGTCAATGACTGAAAGTTTTGAAGAATTAGTACAGCCAGCATAGGAATATTTTGAATAAACTACAATAAAAGGGATTCTATTTGCCCAAGGCACTAATTGTTTTTAATCAAATATGAAATATGGACGGGGCACTTTCATTCTAAACCTTATGTCATTTAAATTAATCATTTTTTGACCGCACTATTGTTTATTAAAACTTCTGAGATCAGCTTCACATACCCGGGCTCACATATCTCGTGCGATTGTAAACAAAAAATGTAAATGGTGAAGTTACAAACAACTCGGTTAATTATCTGATAGTGGTCATACAATATCCTGTTAAATGGTTATATGTCGTGGTAAGAAGTTCCATCAGAAATTCACCATAAGTAACATTCGCGCAAACGAAACCAATCGGACGATTTTTTTGACATTTTGTTATTGAGGATCGATCCCATCTCCATAATACACATTAACAAAATATTTTCAAAAGCATGAATATGTTATGGTAACTAAAACCATGGGCTTTCAAGATCACGAAAGCCCATGACTAAACTAACTTTCTTTTATTTGGAACTTTTTCCAGTTGCCATTTCAGTAAAACGTACAACGGGTTTCTCGCTAAACGCAACTGGGCCTAATTAAATAACCTTCACTTCATCCCCCAAACTTGGATAACGCCCATTGGCTATTAAAAAGATAACTTCGAAATTTTCTATCCAAAAAGCTAGACTTAAACCATTACTTTATTAATTACCAAATGAAAGTTCATAGTACGTATACGATATCGTTACCTTTTGGTATTTATTCGCCATCAGCGATGTCAATAACGATCAGCAATGTCAACATATCATAAATAAATATTATATGATATACGCTACGATATTTCTTTGAAATCTTTCCCGTGATCATTATTCAAAACCGATCACCACATAACTAATTTATCCCATGACAAGTGAGGTTTCACAAGTGAAGTTTTCAGGACACCCTGCATATTCAGGTTTGTTTTCTAAGCGTTCTCATTATTTTCAAAATGTAAAGAACAAACTCTACTCAATGAAGTTAATTGAAACTTTTTATCTTCAACCCTATGCATCGCAATAAGCCATTTGTTTTTCATACTTCCTGGCACTTTAATATATGTGACAAATTTCTCATCAACCTTCGCTTTCCCATAGGACGTGCACATCGGTACAATGCAATTTATTCCCGATTTATTTTGTTTGGGATAGTTGTTCTCATCTTTATTCAAATGATATCGATGGTATCCTGCTGGATCCTAAATAAAAGAAAAGTTCATGTTATGCAATTGCATACATTTATCTTTGCTGTATGTACAGTATTTGTAATTCTGATTTTAAATACCATTTTTGTGAGTCTTGGATTATTAATGCGAACTATTTATCTCGTACCATATGATATACGATCTTCACACAAAGCATGGTATATAAGTTTTATATCGCACGATGCTCATATTTCCCGGTGAATACATCTGTGAGACTAGTATGCAATATGGTATTTGAAAAACACCGTCCAGTATAATGTTGTGAATGACATATTTACCTTGGAAATTCCTTCACAAATCTTTTTATATATGGGGATTTAATATTAATTTTATTTCCTCGGAAAAATAGCTTACCGTTGAGCCTTGGAATATATCCAATACAATAACTTCTCTCAGTAAAGAATTAGCTCTCAATCTGATTTGACAGAGATGACCAGGTGAATATGATATTTGTAATGGATATTAGCAATCGTTATTATGAACTTGTATTGTAATTAGGGTAACTATACAAATCAATAATCAAAGTACATGAGAGTGCCCCCTCCGGAACATATACAACACAGGTACACTAACCGAGACGGATAACTAATGTTAATGTCTGCTGTACATTTCCATTCAATGTTGTCAACAGATCAATGACCGGCAATGAATCTCTTGTCAATTAGACAATTACTGACCTTGATTCAATAATACTATTACTAAAAGGGCATAAACATATGTGAATGTGATGTATAATATCAAATCGATGATTATTTTATGATAACTTAACATTTTGAAGCAGATAAATTGACTGCAAGTACCCAGAGATTTACATGTAACTCAACCGGATTTGTGCTTTCGCGGGAAAAGTTTCCATCATTGACGTCATAGATTTTTAAGCGGCTCATTATAATATTCATGAGCTGACTTTGTGGAAAGGTGAATATGCGCGCCAAAATGGCGTCGTCCACTCTTTTCTCCATCCATTTTTTACTTCAACCATCTCCCCTCTTTTTAAATGAAATTTTTATTTAAAAATTTTTATTTATTTTTTTGTTAGGTAGGCCGCTGATGAGGTTTAGCAACCGAAACGCCTGTAAGATCTCCCCCGGATCCTTGCGTCCGGCCATGCCTGTCCATATACCAATGGCATTTGCATCGTCAAATGTTTCCCACTGTTATCTAGCAGTAGCCGGGATCTCTGAAAATGCACTACACATATTCAGATATTAGGCAACTCTCGGTTATGGGAAGGATGTCATAAGCACCGCGATGGTTAGATGTTTTAAACATCTCCCATCCATATTATTATAATCTGTGTCTGTACAGTCTGTGACGTCTGTGCCAACTGTATCCAGTGTGTGGTATACTGTACGCCCGGTATTATTCGCGAGACTTAATTTCGCGAATTTTGCGAAAACACGATTTCGCGGCTATTAAATTTCACAAGTTTGAAATTCATTACTATTCCAGGAATTCTCGAGCTACTCGTGTGTAAATTAAGTTAGATGTACAGTAATTGCACTTACCTGATGTCATATTTGGATGAGATTTACAATAACTGGGATCTTTATCATCGGCAAGCTGCATATCAACCTCTATTGCATCGTCATTTTTAATATTAAAGCAAAAGTGCGTGGCTCCCATAATAACTTTACCGTACTTCATACTGTATTTTATCGTATTCGGGGATTCCCCAGTATATGATGTCCAATCAAATTGCAGGCTACGATCACGTATATTTATATGTTCCACGCTTGTACTTCATGTTATTTTTAGCAATTTGAACTTCAGTTTCTATAATATCGTCGATGTCATTATTAAGCCTATGCCCATTGGTAGTAGTTGGCCTGACTAGGGTCAATACAACCCACGTGGGATTAGTTTTGGTCATGGTATAGGAAAAGTAGTACTTAAAACACTAGTTTGCTACTTTGTAGATGTATGGCACGTATATGTGTACAGTACATGTATTGACAATTAATGTTTGGTAATAGCTAGTAGGAGTGTCAGGGACCGCTGACAGATTATAATTTTGAACCAAAAAATTGAATTATATTTTTGGCGGTCTCAGTAAATCAATGGGGTAATCAGGTCCTACGTGCTTTTTACAGGCCGAGAAATCAATGCTCGCTTATAAATGTAGCAAAATCTTTTTTCGTTCCTGGGATATTTTTTTCACCATATAACCGAACGGGAAGTTTTTGAATAGGACTACATGATCTGAATGGATGCGAGGATTCGATGGGCTGGGATTTGAGAAATTATGATTTGAACTTTGCCAATTTTACATGTATTCCAATGGGTGAAAAAGTAAGTTGCTTTCTACCTAATATCAACCACATTTATTAGTGAATTTCGAGAAATATGTCGAATTTAGCCATATTTCGCATATCTTTATGTGAAACCATTTAAAGTTTTGCAAATTAACCCCTAAAATTCTGGAGACGACGATCTAAATTTTGCTGAGTCAGCAATTTTTGTTTTTTCATCGAAAACAGTACTTTTCAGCCTAAATTGCTACATTTCTGCTCTTTTATCAAGTAATTTGATGCAGTTCTTGCCAAATTAAAGGAAACATACCCCAAACGTTCCAAAGTGTGCGAAGTTCCAACATTTTGACCCTTTAAACCCACAAAAGAACCAATTTTAAAGGGACGTATTCAGTAAACCTGCACAAAAGACAATGCTACTTGAACTTGCCATCAGAACTTCGTGAAAAACGAAAAATCAATGATGTTCAGTTTAGTAAAGTAGCAAATAGTCATACTCATGAGAGAATATAAATCACTTGTGCATTTTGTACAACTTTACAGCTGTTTTAAGTAGATTAGTATCGTTATAGGCAAAAATCCCCCAAAATAGCCCAAAATTTGTCCAAAAAATCAAATTTTTCATGCTCAAGGCTGAATTATTTTGCCTATTTTGCTACATTTATCAGTGCAGTGACAAGAAGTCTTGTGGATAGCGCAACTTTTCCTGAACGTTTCTCTAATAAGATATTTTAATGACAAAATAACTACATTTAGTCTGGAATAAATTGTCACAAAATACAATTGAGCCCAGGGGTCAAGAGAACCCTATAAAATCATAAGTGCTGAGGGGATTTGAGCAAAAATGTACATATCACTTCATAAAACCCCGAACTTTAAAATTCATATTGAACAAAATGCATATTCAGTCAACCATGACACTAATAGGGTCAATACAACCCACGTGGGATTTGTTTTGGTCATGGTATAGGAAAAGTAGTACTTAAAACACTAGTTTGCTACTTTGTAGATGTATGGCACGTATATGTGTACATGTATTGACAGTTAACAGTAGAGACGATGGGCTCGATTGCCATATCATACTGCATTTGAACGGTGATACGGCAATTGCCGTATAGAACGTCATTATTTGTAATAACGGTTATCTTTTAAAAATCTTAACAATTCCGGATTTCAAATTCGAATTAAATCATATAACATCCATAGTTAGTACAATTTTAAAGTATTTTCCATAAATAGGGGGTTTGAATTTAATGACATGAAATATTTTGTCCGAGATATCGTTTTATTTCTACTCCAGTGCACAAGGGCCGTTTACAGCGTGAAATCCCTGAAATTGTGAAATTGCAACAGACCCTCCTTGTACTTAATTTCGGCAATATTAAATAAAGAGATGGCATGAATTTTTTTATTCATATTAGAAGAACATATATAAAATAAACTTTTCCTCGCGTGCATTTAAATTCTACCGTGTGCAATTACTCCCGTGGGTTCTCAAAGTTTCACTCATTTTAGGCAAAAGACAAAAACGTACTTTGGGGGTTTAGGTGCTCTTCAGACATTCCAGGGGCGAGAATAACATGAAACCAGACAGGTTTTCATTTTAATTTTATCGTTTTTATAAATAACATCGTCTTCCTGCATGCATTTTGGGTTTGATTCATCCTTTACACTGACGTTTTGGGTATAAAGGTCTTGGCTTTAAGTCATTACTAGAACGCGTTCAAAGTACTAAGTACCGTTCGCATTACCATTGTTCTCAGACGGACAATGCTGCCTGGATAAATTCGTCCAGCAACCAATTCACCCAGAAACAAAACCAAGAGACGTATGTAGCAAGTGCCATTTCTAGAAACTCAGTTTAGAGTCGGGAAAGTGACTTGAGAATGCAGGAAAACTGACCAATCAGAATGCCTGATTCCTCAGTATTTCTTAAGTGAATCTTCGATTATGGAGAAACTTTTTCACGCTCGAATTCTACCTATCCATTGCACGAGGATCGCTTCTAAAGTGATACAATCGGGAAGCTGGTTTTGTCCGTTTCACTATGACATTATGCTTTTAGAAATCGACCGAGAAATGGCGGAGAAAAAGGCCGAAAAGTGTTATTTCTAAAACGGCGAGTTTGGAGAGCTAAAGTGGATTGGGACTGCAACAAAGCCGGCCAATCAGAATGCAGGATTTCTTTTGTGAAACTTGGAATTCGAGAAATCGCATTTACCTTCTATTTCCTCAGTTTTCTCGCAATTTGGTCACTACAAAATGGAACCATCAGAAAGCTTTAGTTCCGAACGTAACCATGGTCTTATTTATTTCGAAATCTGTCCACTAATAGCAAAGTTATACCCTGCGTGCAGAGTCTAGTTAAACTACACTCTGCCTAGCAGAGACCATATTGCAGTTTAGTAGCCCCACCCCCACGACGGGTACCGGTGACAGTTTGGGAAATAAATTACTTCTGACCTACGCGCTGACCTTTCTTCCACCAATCAGCGAGCTTGAAGAAACATACGCCAAAATGCGTTCTAATTAAATATGCGCATGTCATTGGTCAATTCCGGGCTAAACGATGACGTCAGAAGGAATGACCATATATAGAACGTCGGTCAAATTTGGCCGACGAACATTGATTGGCGCGGTGAGTTCACAGGTTTATTTTAGTTTGAAAGAGTGAAGACGAAGCTCTCTTTTAAGAAGTGAAGTCAAACGAATGCAAAGGGTAGCAAAGTTATAGACTAATATGCAATTTTTTAAACAGCCAGTTTAGAGCCAGAAAGTGGATTCAGACTGCAACAACGTTATGCAAATTAGCTAGACGTATCTAGGTTAGTAGCACACGTATGTGGGTTAGTAGGTTTTCTCTGTCAAGGCCGCGCATGTATCAATATATAAGCAGATCTCGGCCGTTTCGGCATACTTCATACAGGTATGAATCGTTACGTGTACTTTCACGGAATCCACACAGATTGAAAAATGTTTATACATATTTGATAATTTCCATTTACTAGTATTAAGCTTCAATTCGTAATTATATTACACTACAGCGGAAATATTACATTTTGCGTCTGAAAACCTACTTACTTCAACCTGAGACTAACATAAACAGATAAAAGGAATTTTAAACTTTATCCGAGAGTTGTATCTCCCGTGTTGCGCCACCCGCAATTAGATATGTATAGTCTCAGCTTCAACACAGGAGGAGGAAAGACATGTACATCATACAAACTTCATTAAAATACATACAGTTATAAACTCATAATTATAAAGAAATTCTTGAAAGCTTTATTGCAATTGCAAATCTGCAAAGAAGACTTTATTTCGTGTATTTGGTTCCGTAATACTTGTCAAACTATATGCCTTCATGCACATTAGACTGCCAAGAACGTTTTTATAGCGATCTACCACGGGCAATAGATTTACTACTAAGTTTTGTTTTTTCGTGGATAATGACAAATATTCTACCATTTCCCAAGGAAAAAATCTTTTTAACTGTGATCTTTCACAGATTTCATATCGCAAATAAACAGTATCGCATTATATAATCGACAATGTTTTGATTAAATATACTGGCCATACTAACCGACTAATAATTGATATATCTTGTTGATACTAGGTTCAGTCTATTTTCGTAATTAAAAATCAGTGATTTAAATGCTATAGTTAATTTTGAATATTGCTTATCCAAAATAAATCGGTTGTCTCAGTGCATTTGAGATATCAAACATCAAACTTTCAATAGAAATAAAAATGTATTTTAAAGATCGGTGTTTCAGTGTTAAGCGCAGTATTGATTATATTTAAATATTGCACTACGCTGGAGCCTAGAAAGTATAAAATGACTTTTTAATTTTAAACCAGCGTAAAATTGAATTTCGAATTATAATATTTGCTTGAGTTGTGTTAATAGACCTTCCAGGGCTGTTGTGTTTGGGCGATAATAAAAAATAAATACTCTTAATAAAATTGACGCACGATACGGCAATTGCCGTATTATGCTTTAATAGTGCTGAGTTGCTAGACATGCGCGTTTGGAATTAAAATAAGACGATACGGCAATTGCAGTATCGTCGTTCAATTGCAATATGATACGGCAATTGAGCCCTTAATGTTTGGTAATAGCTAGTAGGAGTGTCTTATAATTTTGAACCAAAAAATTGAATTATATTTTTGGCGGTCTCAGTAAATCAATGGGGTAATCAGGTCCTAGGTGCTTTTTACAGGCCCAGAAATCAATGCTCGCTTATAAATGTAGCAAAATCTTTTTTCGTTCGTGGGATATTTTTTTCACCATATAACCAAACGGGAAGTTTTTGAATAGGACTACATGATCTGAATGGATGCGAGGATTCGATGGGCTGGGATTTGAGAAATTACGATTTGAACTTTGCCAATTTTACATGTATTCCAATGGGTGAAAAAGTAAGTTGCTTTCTACCTAATAGCCAACTTAAAATAGACATGTTGGTGGAAATCATCCAATTATCGCCCAATAACACTAGACAAAACATTTTACACAGAACGAAATGCATCAGAGCCCCGGGTAAAAACAAATTCCCGGGGATTTAATTGGCAACTTCGCGACGATAATTTTTCGCGATTTTAACACCCTCGTGAAAAGCGCGAAACTAAATTGCACGCGAATAATACTGGGCGTACAGTACTATCTCAGGCTCCAGGCTCTGATTGTCTTCAGTTACTTCTTCAAACTGCAAATACAAGTAATAACAAGAACACAAATGTGTACAAAATGTCCCCACCTATGGGTGATCCCATCAAATGATTATCCTAAAAATGAGTAGACGAGACTTTACCGACACAATTTGAGAACGGAATATCAAAAATGGCCACCTTAAAATTTACCCAGAATGCCAAAAATTAGTCAGTTCTAGATTTTCATACTAAGAACCACCCCTGAAAATTTGAAATTGATCCCTCACACAGTTAACCAGAAAACATGTAAACAAGGCTTTACAAACAAGATTTAAGGACACTTTACAGACAAGATTTTAGGACGGAAAATCCAAAATGGCTGCCTTGACATTTACCCAGAATGCCCAAAAACTAATCAGATCTAGATTTTCATACTAAGAATCATCCCTGAAAATTTGAAATTGATCTACGAAACGGTTCACCTGAAAATGCGAAGACAAGACTTTACAGACAAGATTTTAGGACGGAAAATCCAAAATGGCCGGCAATAAAAAAGTGATTATGAGTTTTTGCTGATTTCTTTTTACAAAATTATCACATATAACTACTGTTAACGATAACATAGGCTTTTACAACAAAGTACACCTGAAATTATTTATAAAGCTACAAAATAGTTAAAGTATGAAAACTGAAAAACACCATTCAATATGATACAAAGTATTATCGCACGCTAACTTTTCTTAAAACATTCAAAATGGCTGACATGACTGAGCTAACAGGTCCAAAACCTAATCAGATCTAGAATGAAGTGAGCTGAACAAGATGTTAAAGTTTCAAAAGCAACTGTGAAGCCATTTTTCTTAAAGTTTGCAGACAAGGATTTTAGCATTTGACTTCAAAATGGCCGACAGGAAGTAGCTATCGATTCAAATTTTTTTCATCCACATCTAGATGCACTCATAAGTTAACCCTGAAAATTTGAAGGTGATATCTGTAGCGGTTTTGGAGAAAACTGCCGGACGTACGGACGGACGGACAGACGGACAGACAGACGCGCATAGGCCGACAATATGGCCCCACACTATGTGATGGGGACATAACAATATGGCCCCACACTATGTGATGGGGACATAATAAAACTCTATTTTGCACAACATTGTTTTTCATAATAATTTATTTCATGTAATAGATACAAAAATATATATAAGCTTAAGTTCAGTGACAGGGTTAAGTAACATAACTGTTTTATAATTGTAGAAAGATGAAGGGATGTGATTTGTCTTTTC
The DNA here is from genome assembly GCA_903813345.2 of Owenia fusiformis. Taxonomy (NCBI): domain Eukaryota; kingdom Metazoa; phylum Annelida; class Polychaeta; order Sabellida; family Oweniidae; genus Owenia; species Owenia fusiformis. The sequence goes on from CAIIXF020000001.1 coordinate 36,563,384, forward strand.
TTATATTCAGTCTTCAAAATATGGCTGCAAAATTGGTATAAGAAAGATATATCTTGTGATTTAAAAATAATATGAAGTTTTAAAACATTTAGACATGCTAAACATTCTCTTTATTTACCCTAGCCGACTGGTAATAGTACTGTAGATTGGGTTAATTTGGCGCTACTTAATTTGGCGATTTTGCCATTTTTGCCATATTGGCGGCTATTTAATTTGGCGGATATGCAAAAAAAAAATTAAAATTAAATGCAATATTAAACTTACGCGCTGTTTGTGACTTACGATGTAAATGGGCATGTTTGGCTATGTTCATTTTTTATTTTGAGGGCCACTGGCAATATTCACCACGTTTGTACATTTTTGTGAGATCATCCTTTACATTTTGCACCTCGATCGATGCTGCTACTATACCATGCTTTTCCTTTCTAGCTTTTCCCTGAATATTAATGAGTGACTGACCAGTTCTGAGCCAATTTATGAGAGACATTTTTCGTATTTTTGGAAAAAACTAAACCGGAAGTGACCTAAATACACTGGAGGAAATACCCTAGATAATTCCCGGGGATTCATTCTAAATTTTGGCGAAGATTTATATTGGCGAATTTTTCAATTTCGCCAAATTCGCCAAATTAAAGCGGGCGCCAAATTAACCCAATCTACAGTATATTATCTATGACTCTAAACATCTGATTGTGTTTATTGTCTTCCTTTGCTCAGAATATCCAAAATCTCAGCCAAAAAGGCTCTATTTAAAGATCCCAGACTAGAAAGACTAGTTTCACTAACTATATTGTGAGTATTCACACTTGACTTAAATACTGAATCATACATAATCAGGTACTACAACATCCAACCATTCCCACCTTAAATGAAGCATTATTTATTCCTGCATGACTTACCACAAACTTGACCTCTGAGTTTTTCTGGGGAGCATATTGTCCTGGAGATATCTTGACACCCTGAATGTGGCCAAATGTGACACAATCCCCTGAATTCAAGACACACTGCCCATTTACCTGAAATTACCCATTAATACATGTTCATAAATAATTACATCCTAAAACAATATGGAGCTGAAGAATTTTCTGTGAGCATGCGAAATGCCTCATATCCCTATGTTGCTAGTTATATAAGCTTTGTTAGGTACAACAAACAACAACAATGTTACACTGACTTTAAACATTTGATTATGTTAAATAATTGATATCTTACTCAAAACACTGCAATTGTATATAAACCAGTGCATCAATCTCATCAATAAGCTTCATGACACCAATAAACTAAAAATTTCTTCACAAAAATGCCCAAACTTTATAGGTGGTAATATTGAAATTCACAGTTGGATACAGTACTGAAACAGCTATGGAAATTTATCATCATAAATATGCTTAAAAATGCTCTGTATATTTTAACTGCACAAAATGTTTGTTACATGAAGGGTGCAAGACCATGAACCAGAAACAAGTTGAAGGAAATTTGGACTTAAAAGTAACTGAACATGCTTCTTTAAAAAAACATTAGTGTTCATCATATTTGACAAAATTAGCTTAGAAAAAATGGGTATGATATATTATTGATAAAATATGTGAAAGAAATCCAGAGATGACTCAAATAATGGCTAAGACAGATATTCTAATCTCGGAAAATTGTAATTTTGAACATTTTTGGATCATATCATGTGAAAGCATACTTGGAAGGAAATGTGATTTCTTGAAATCTCAAAATCATAGATGCAATATAGAAGTACACAACTGCTTTCTAAATTAAACACTGTATCTACACAAAAAAATCAAAAAGATTCTATCATATTTGTGAAAGTTATCCTAAAATTAGAGGATAATGTTTTTTTTGGTCACCCTGTGTAAAAACAAACATATATTCAAACATTGAGAGATCAAAAAATCTTACCCTGACATCATTCACATATGTTCCATTGAGACTCATGTCTTTTAGAACAAATTGTAAAGCACCATTTTGAGTTTCGAGACATGTGATTTCTGCCTGCCGTCGTGATATGAGTCTCTCATACTGTGTGGAGTCTATGTAGTGACTCTGTGAGGTGTCCCGCCCAAATGTGGTTCGTGCATTGTTATGGTTCTTTAGCCTGAAAAACAAAGGGAGATTTTATTTTACGAAAGGAATGATTTTTGCTTTATGAGCCCTTGTCTTCATTGTGACTTGAGTTAATCTTCCAGGCGTGGATATGTTCCACAAAAATGAAAAATTACTTCAAATAATGAGAATAAAGGGCAATTATAAAAATTTACAAAAATCAAAATGTTACAGGGTGAGCCAAAAAAGGGCACCCAAACAAGTCTTAATAACTCAGTCACCCAGTATGGATTTGAAGTCATATTTGGTACAATTGAACCTTGTTCAATGTTCTTTCATTCTACTAAGTTTCATTAGTCTATTCATTGGTCATGACTTTATAGCTATTTTACAAATCATTTTCAATATTTGGAAGGAACTTTTCATTTTTCAATGTTTTTTCAATTCATATCTATTGTTATTTATGTATATATAATATTTCAATTTCATAAATTGAAACAAGTAACAAGAAACAAGTGAGACAAAGACGGGATGTTATGAAAACGAGGCTCAATTTATCGACCAGAAATTGATGAAATTACAAAAAAAAATTAGGACGAGCAATTCTGTAAGGAAATAGGTTTGTTTTGAGCATTTGACAAATCTCTTGAGAGTAAATAGTTTTTCAAAGGCCAAATATCATGCAGGGTTCTCACTAGGCTTTTAGACTCCGGAGATTCTCCGGAGTCTAATGTCTTAAAACCCTCTTGCTCCAGAGTCTAATAGCCTTTCCGGAGTCTAAATGTTTTTCCGGAGACTAATTTTACATTTTAGTCACATTATTTGCAGTTAAACCTTGAGAAAATACATAAGACTGGATACAAACAAGAAATACATGTAGGAAGTCAAAAACCTTTGAGAAATAAATATTGGGATTCAAATAGCAAGATAATCTGAAGAAGTATGTTGAAAAGTATACTAATGGGATATCTCTGATCTCATATGGGGGAAAAGTAATCGCAATACCGCGAAAAAGGTAGTCACAATACCGCTAAAAATCCAGGGTTTAAAAATTTCCTGGTTGGAACCCTGTCATGATCTCAAATTTCGTGATTTGAAATTTGTGAGCGTTAAGTAAATTCTGGAAGGTAAGAGACAGTCGCATCCATAAGCTAAATCTTATTAGATTTTATAAACTCTAGATGAAAAAGCATTGAAAGCAGCATTGTCAATTTTGTAGTGACAGGTGACAACAACAATTGTATCCAATAACTAAAACTGGAATTAAGGAAGAATATATATACATATGACAAATTCTAAATAATATACAGTAAAATGAAACAAATTGTGTCATACATTTGCTTTGTTATTGTTGTAAATCTGACTCCTTTCCAGTGCATGGCCAATCAGAAATGATGGAATTCTTACCTCAAACAATTCCCTACTTCAGGATGACTTGGAGGTATACCAATACGCCTAAGATGGAACTCAGTCATTATAGAACGATGATTTTGTACTTTTATCCTATGCAAAGGATTTAAACATGTCTAAATCGACTGAAATCTTAACAATTTTTGTGCAAATTTCTGAAAGATTAAACCGGAAATGGATGGGTTGTAACTGAAATATTGATTTTCACATGTAACGGCTCTGTTTTAATTTTGGATATTATCCCCTATAAAAATATATAAGAATAATTAAAATGACAATAGAATTACGAAAGACATATTTGGTCAATAAATAAAATAAATATGTATTTGCACGATATGGCTAATTTACGTATTCTTGTTTCGTTCATTTCAAGTTTAGTTTTTAGTGTATACTGATGGACAACAAACTGGAAGAAGGAAGTAGGGAAATGCCTCAAGATATACCTCTATACAGGGCTCATCGGATTGACCATGATAAATCCCGATACCCACATTGTATAGTATGGTGCCCCATCCCTCTCTTGACGTAAGCTTTTGTATTTTAATTCTATTTGAATGTCAAAATAACCTTTTCAAAATCAAGATTTTTGAGAAATTTTGTTACCAGCCAATGAATTGTAATCCTACAAAAAACACAGGAATTTCCCATCATTTACTTGTCAAATTCTTGTTTCAGATGGATATTTCCATTCATAGGACATATGGGTATAGGTACAACATCAGGTGTTATCAGAGATTTTGCTGGACCATATTATGTATCGGTATGTTGGAACTTTACTCCTCCAGATAGGCCTGGCAGATATCAGACTCCAGAGGCACCATTCACTTAGATTTATGGGAGTATTAAAAAATATGGAGTAAATAGGGGGATAGGGATGATCATGCTTTTAACCTAGGCCTTTCACAATTATTATATGAATTAATAATGGATGGGATGAAGTACTAAACATGCAACTATTATTGTATAGTTTCTGCTTGCTCTTTTATATCAAATCCTTTTGATTGAATGAAACATAATGACTATAAATCAGAACACTGAAATCATAGATTGTTATAAAATGTACTAGAATACTATTCAAAGTTATCTCTTTCGTCTTTTTGTAGGAAGACTGCATGGCCTTTGGAATACCAACAAGGTTAGAACTACATTACTATCCATTCATATTATTTACACTGTGCCACACCTGGATGACTCTAACTCCAGTTAGCTTCATTCAAGATTGTTGCCAAAATTCTTTTGTTTTCGACAAACCTCCGATTTTAGCTAAATTAAGCTGAAAATTTCGCCATGCAAACTTATAAAACTATGATTGTAAAAACACAAATAAATGCCCACATACCCACGATATTAGAGAATTTGAAAGAAAACGGCTTCACTTAGAATGACTCTATAAACTGAAGTTGATGATGACAGCTTCAGTTAGAGTCATTCTAAGTTTTCTATAGAATACTCCCATATAGCGATTGTTCGAGCATTTATCTGTGGTTGTTTACAATCGTAGCTTTATTAATTTGCATGGCGAAACATTTGAAATCCAGATTCAACTAAGTTAAGCTGAAATCAGAGGTTTATCAAGATCGAAAGAAATTTGGCAACCATCTTGAATGAAGATAACTGCAGTTAAAGTCATTTAAAGAGGACTAACTTGCATGAAATAGCAAATTACCCGTCTTACACTTTGACTGATAAAGATTAAATATAAAGTCCCCCAAGACATAAGTATTACCCAGCAATTTTATCAAATACAAAATACAATTGAATAGAAATAACTAAAATACAAAACCCTCAAGTAACATGCCCATTTACAATATACTGTAGTTATAATCTACCCCTGATAAATATGAATTGAAATGTTTATCATAACAGGTACTGGCAACTAAAACTGGAGAAAGTGCGAAATGGAAGTGGAAGGGAATTATGGGATAAGTCTGTGCACGAGGCCTCCGAAGAATATAAAGGCAGAATTGTAAGTTGACATTTTAATAAGAACTGATATGTTTTCAATAATCTCTTGATTGATTAAAGTGACTTATGTCATGATAATATCAGATATATTGGGTGCTACATTGAAAGAATATATTACCCATGAGCTCTATAAGCAAGCAAATAAGCAAGGAAAAAACAGAAGTGTCTAGCACTGGTGCCAAAACTTTCTATTTGTACCACAATCTATGCCTGTGATAATGTTTATTTGTAGCTCAATTTATACTGTGATAACTATCTATTTGTACCCACTGTTTGTGGCACAATCAATGATGTGATAACTTTCTGTTTGTAGCACAATCTATGCTGTGATAATTGTCATTCTCACGTTGCTATGGCATTAAATCTGATGGGATATGACCAGAAGTCAAACTGGAACATGGTGAAACTAGCAGCAATCATGTTCGTCAAAGGAAAATATGTTGGGTAAGATATAACTTCATACAATGATACTTTGGGTAACTGATCCTGGTTAATAACACCAAGTTATTGCTGACTAATCCTGATAAGAGGTCCAGGGGCCCATTAACAGAACCATCTTAAAGTTCAGATTTCGTAAAGTCCATTGTTCTCTAACTGTGACATCATCATAACTATGGTTACAACAATTGATTTACGATTTCGTAACTTTACAAAGTTTCTATTAATGACCCCCAGGGTAAGAGGTTGATAGTTAAAAGAATACCCAGACACTGTAAAATGAGATCGTAAATTGTGATTTACAGATGAGTGATGTAGTGGGGGGAGTAGTGTATTGCTCATTCATTAGCAAAGAGGATTGGCTATTTGTCCTATAGAGATCAAGTGTTTACATCGAGATACTAAAACTAATAGCTTGGGGCCTTTCAAAGTTACAGTCTCCACATTTTTTGTGGATGGTGTTTGATGCTGTTTGGCATTTGGTGTTCGTCATCTGCACCAAATGGCAGGTTGTAACATTTTGCATGTTAATGGCTTGTTATAATTGGAAAAATTAGTTATCCAGTAAACCATGGTATATGCTAGATCCAATAATAGTTGGTGCTTTGGAGATATTTCTCTGTAAAAAATACTGATACAATTGTACATGTAAACTATACATCAAGTTGAAAATTCATGGATCTTTATCAACCTGTAAATGAAATAAAGAAATGATGTGTATTGAAACTGTCTTATTAATGTTTCTAAAATGTAATTTGATTTCTGTTTCAGTGTGGCCGGTTTCCTAAAGACTTGGCTACCGTTTGTTTTACTCCTTGGTGTAATAGTAACAGTAGTGCTTGTAACAAAATTCCACATGATGTAAGGATATGGTGTGATCGTGACAGTCATACTTGTAACAAAATTCCATATTATGTAAGGACATGGTGTCATGGTGACAGTCATACTTGTAACAAAATCCAGTCATATTTGTAACAAAATTCCATATGATGTAAAGACACGGTGTCATCATGACAGTCATACTTGTAACGGAATCCCATGATGTAAGGACATGGTGTCATGGTAACAGTCATACTTGTAACAAAATTACATATGATGTAAGGACATGGTGTCATCGTGACAGTCATACTTGTAACGAAATTCCATATTATATAAGGACATGGTGTCATTGTGACAGTCATAGTTGTAACAAAATCCCGTATTATGTAAGGACATGGTGTCATGGTGACAGTCATACTTGTAACAAAATCACATGATGTAAGGACATGGTGTCATGGTAACAGTCATACTTGTAACAAAATTCCATATGATGTAAGCACATAGTGTCATGGTAACAGGAGTGCTTGTAAGTTTCATGTGAGACAAGGACACGAGACATCAGTATGAAAAATGTACAGCATAATACTTTGTTTCACTTATTTGATGTGACGTGGAGTGGGTGACCCAGAATCAACATTGAAAATGATTTTTTGTATCTTCATTGTGAGACCTACAGTAATTATCATATTATCCCATCTTTGGATATTCTAGATCACATGATGCCATTTTTGCCTGGCTATAGACTTGATGTACTTTGTAGATTATTTATTTTTGATGAGATCATCTGTATTGTAGATGTAAGAATTGTAACATACAATAACAATTTTAATTATAATGGTAGATAGATGTATCTATTTTAATCATGCCAAATATGTTTTTTTAACACCCAATTTGGAAAGGTTCACAGGATCACATTTCTGTGTGATCACATACTGTATTGATAGTTACTATTGAATGATGGTTGTGTTCCATTTTCAGTATCAGAATAAGGAATAGGTATACCTATGTAGACTTGTAAATATTGTATAAACATTGTAAATATTGTTTCTATGAAAGATAGATTTGAATGTGTACATGTTCTTGTTGAAGGAACCAGAAGGAAAAGAGACTTGGTGATGGCAAGATCAAAATGAACATTTCTGTATCTTAAAATCTTCAATAACTTCTATATTTGATCAGATCTCAATTTTTTCAGAAAATTAAATCATGACTTTAAACAGGCAATGCGCCTATTTTTGAAGGAAAAAGGACAAAATATTATTTGAGACATGTCACTCACACAGCTCAAATATGATAAAAACTTTTATTTGGGATAATACTGATGTGAAAAAAAATTACTTGCATAGAAAAACACCATTTGAAGTTCAGAGATTGAAAAAAGTGAATTACCACTTTTCACAAAGTGTATGTTTTAAATAACTCTTGGATTAAAAGATGGCGTATGCTTGAAAATCCTATCAAAAATGAATGGATAGTACCCCACACACAATTTTGTCGCCTACTTTGACGTGTTGTAGAAAAATATCCAATAAGATTTTTCTCATTAAATTTGGCATACATTAAATTGAAACAATTTGTGACACTCAAATTTTTTTGTTTGGGGTAATATGACTTCAGCACAATTTGACTTTGGTTTCTAAATTGCTACGCATTTACAGATTTGACCTAAATTTAGCTAAATTTTGAAACAATTTGAAACAAATTGATTACAATCCTATCATATTAAACACCATTATAATCCACTGCAGGTAAAAGAAAAACTGAACCAAGCAGAAGTGACTGTTATAATGTTAAAATGTTAAGATGTTACCCCTGAAAGTTCACATGTTTAATCCATGTGAATCATTTCCAACAAAAGGTAAGCCGTCGGTGGCCACCTGTGAGGTATTGGGTGAATTTGGCCTCCCGATCGTAGGCCAACGAAAAATTGAGTTGAAGCTCACTGTTAATAATGCCTTAATTGAATTAAACAAAATACAACCATTTTCTTGAGATTTTATGAGATGCGAGCTACTGGAAAGGATTTTTTAATCGAGTGAGACAGTAGGAAATGCTGTAGTGGTAGGATGGGATAGAAATCCAAGCAGGGATACGTTTCAGTGCCCTGATAAACTTTTTTAGACTTAAAGCCAACAAATCATATGATACATGCACCTGTCCATGTATTGAAAGTATTAAAAGGGGTCTTCACTCTTAAACAATAATAAAACCACACTTACAATATTCCTGTTTAGGAGTTAAACATCTCCAACACATAGTAACAATATCTCAAGAGAACAGACAAACCATATATAATGCAATATGTTTGTAATCAAAATGTAGTCAAAATGATTTAAACTCTCTTTAAAACTGCAAAACTGGAAATTTTCGTCGAATTTTGTTAAAACATGAATATTTTAAAATTGCTTGATTTTCGTCAATATTATTTAAATTTTCAAATAAAAAAATTTGAGTGTCACAAAATGTTTCAAGTTTAAGTATGCAAAATTTTATAAGCAAACTCTTTTTGGATATTTTTCTACAATACACCAAAGTAGGCGACAAAATTGTGTGTGGGGTACTAATTAATGCAAACAACAATGCCATCTTTCTATCGCATTGCTAAAAACTTGACATATAAAAATTGATAGATCAAAAATATTTTTTCATGATCTAGTGTCAATTCTGATGTGGTCTGTTTGAGCTGTTTTTGGTGTCAAATGAAAGATCAGGTACTTATTTATCCATTGGAAATACAATGAAGATTTAAAGTGAGACTTCATTTACGCACCTTATCCCTAACATCATGATATTTTTGAAAAAATTGCTCCCAGCTGTTTACACTTTCTATCCCTCCTAATTCCTTAAATGTGTATTTTTGTGTGTAAAATTCTTCTAGCAAAATATACGAGGGTTGATCCAAAAGTTCCGAACCGTTTGCTCTAAAAATCTTAATATTTGATGAATATTGTTCATATTTGGCCACAACCACCCCATATATAGTGGTTTCATTTTGTGTAAGAATAAACAATAAATTTGACTAGCAACATATGTGTCTGGTTACCATAGCAACATGACAACAGGGTAGGTGGAGCTGGAATAAATTAAACTTTATTCCGAATTACAGCTATTTCAGATCATTTCAATTCATGGAGTTTCTCCCCCATAAAATCTCACACAATAGGTAATTATAGTTCATAAGTTCATTCGCCTTCAAAATAGTCACCACCATGTGCTACACATTTCTTACAGCGTTTCAACTAGTCGTGACATACATATGATGAAGTTCACCTTTAGCTGTAGCATAAACGCTATTAGTAAATGCCTGGATAAGGTCAGCTTCGTCATCGAAATAGATACCACGCATTGGTTTCTTGGCCTCAGGAAACATATGAAAGTTACATGGTGCAATATCAGGAGAATATGGCGGATGGGGCTGTAGTTGGGCCTGCAAGCACTAGTGTATTGCCTCTATTGTAACATTGGCTCTGTGGGCTTGGGGATTATCAAGGTGAAAGTAGAAGTTCCAAAGGAGATCTGGTCATTTTTTCTCATAGCATCTTTAAGATCTTTCTTCAGCACTTCGAACACATTTTTTAACTGAGTAAGTGTCATACCTAATTGATTGACTCAAAACAGATCAACATACCTCATAAAAATAATCTAGTTAACAACTTATAAATGAGTGGTAAGGTTTTGTAACTGACATTTGAATAATAAGGTCCATTGGCGGTGGCGATGAACCAGGATAACTGTGTCGTACTCTTGCTCCACCTACCCTGTTGTCATGTTGCTATGGTAACCAGACACCTATGTTGCTGGACAAATTTATTGCTTATTTTTACTCAAAATGAAACTACTATATATGGGATGGTTGTGGCCAAATGTGAACAATATTCATAAAGTATTAAGATTTTTAGAGCAAACGGTTCGGAACTTTTGGATCAACCCTCGTACTTTTTGGAGACTGCAATTTGCTTTTGAAGAACTTGTAGTAGATTTCATTGATGGAAACACACTCTATTGCATTGTAAATAAAAGAACTGTATAAAATCAAAATTATAGTGTGTTTTATAAATCCACAGGGTTTCTTGGAGTTAGATTAGCCCATGGTTCTACAGGGCAGTGCCATTCCTGGAAAAATTAAATTGAAAAAATCAAAATCCATGCTTCCACCAAAAAGAAAATAATGCCCTGTGATATGCAGGCCCCTAATTTTGAAATTTGAAGCCCATTTCATTGGAATTTGGCCCAAACTTTAAAAAACAGTTATGTCAGTTAATTTTACTCATAACTGCCTTATCCCGTGCCAGGACTGCCACTGGTTATTATGGTTATTACAGTTACACCTGAGTTAAACCTGTCTAATCTGAACATCAGTTGGACTGGACAAAGCGTTCAGTTTAGTAGCCTTGCAGGTGTTCATATTTCAAATTTTTCTCAAATATTTAAGTCATGAGAGATAACAAATTTGGGACCAAGAAAATGTTCACAGTGACATTGAGAGGTGTTTGAATATTATACTGTAGGTATCACCATGAGCTCTATCATTAGAAGTTCATGGTTCTGTGGTTTCACTGCTGTTTTTTCCTGCCCTCTTTAAACCACTGAAATATGAATAGCTCGTTGTGTGGATCTCTTATATAACTATTCACCTCGTTGACAACTATGCCATGTTTCAACATACTCTTTGAAAATCATTATTTCAGGAATAACCAATACTGAATGATTTAAACAAGATCCTTTAAATCCCCGGGAATCTTTTTTGCGCAAATAATATTCATTTGTCTGCGCGAACTGTGTTACTTCCGGTTAAGCCATTTTTCGAAAAATATTGCACAACGAAGCACATCGAAAATTATGTATTTCTCAGGATATTGACGATATAAGAGCAACATTCATTAATATATACATTGGGTAACAATCGAAGAACCTAAAAATGGGAGTTCCAAAGTTTTATAGATGGATCAGCGAGAGGTATCCGTGCCTCAGTGAGGTCGTCAAAGAATATCAGGTGAGATTTTTCTCTTTTTACAGCCCATTTCACTGTTTTATTGCGTCAGTAGATCCCCAAAAATAAGAAATCAGGAGACCATTGTCACGTGCAATAATATATGGAAAAGCTTATTATACATAAATGACATTTGTATATTTCAGATTATTTAGTTTTATGTGCAAAAAGCTAGCTCTACCCTTACTTAGTTTGAACAAAGCTATCTCCTGAGAGATAGCTTTGCATATGTTGATATTCCCAGCCCATGTTAAAGGTCTTGAAAGAAATGTTAGAAATCGTGGGAACACTTACACTACTTTAATCGATGTATAACATCATAAAGTATCGTTGTAATAATTGTAGAGCGCTAACTGGAGTCGGGAGACAGTGTAATTGACGAAAAATGTAAGCCATCTTGAAAATTATCATCTCTTCAACATTTTTCGTCAATATACCCATACGCGTAAACATTTAATTTAGTTCAGTTTAGTTACCTCCCGTTTGAAGAGCTCTCATGTATGGTACAACTTCGTCTACATCCGGGTTCTTTCCTATTGGATTACACAGGGGTGCTATTTTCAATGCTGCACTGCGACTCTATTTAACATTTATGTAGAGTTTCATTTGCACAAACGATTGGTATGTATGTAATTAAGATATATAACAAGGCTTTTTTAACAATAATCCCCAAATCCGAAGAAATCTGTAGTTGAAAATGCCGTCTCATTCCAGTGACGTCACTGATTTCCCAGAACTTGCTCAGACGCCATCGAAGATCGAAAAGATATAAATAATGTTACTTTGAATCTCCGATTATCTTTCTGATTATTGAATAGATTGGATCATATAACTATGCTTGAGGGCTGATGGAAGATCAGAAGGTGAGAAACATTCAGAGTAATCGACTCGTTCGGCGGGCCAATGAAAATTTGTCCCTTCCAAAGCGATGCATCATGAGAGATATTTATGTAAATTACCACCTGAACTCTTATCGCGAATAGGAGTATTACACTGTCTCCCGACTCCAGTTAGTGTTCTACAATTAATACAACGATACTTTATGATGTTATACATCGATTGAAGTAGTGTAAGTGTTCCCATGATTTCTAACATTTCTGTAAAAGACCTTTAACATGGGCTGGGAATATCAAAATATGCATAGCCATCTATCTAAAGATGGCTATGTGCAGATATAGTGACTCTACCGCTTGCATTCGTTCGACTTCACTTCTTAAAAGAGAGCTTCATCTTCACTCTTTCAGTTTACAATAAATCTCTGATCTCACTGAGCCAATCAGAGTCCTTCGTCGAAATATGGACGACTTTCTAAATGGTTATTTCCTCTGACATACCCGCATAGTTATGAGCATGCAGGGGCGTCATAAGGATTTGCTGAGGGAGTGGTGACTTTTGGGTCATGCGTAAAGCGGGCTGCACGTGAAGCGCAATCTAGGGGGATCAGTAGGCATGCCCCCAGAAATTTTTTAAATTTAGACCGACTCTGGTTCATTCTGAACATATCTCAGCACAACATTCCCATAATAAAAACAAGAAAAAATGTAATGTGTTTTAGAAATCTTAAATTGACTTTGACTAAAAAGAACTTTTACTTTTACTAAAATATTCATCAAAGCATTTACATGCTGTATGGGTTCCTGAGAAACTATACATGGTATAGAATTAAATATAATATGAAACATGAGATCTTCTATGACTGATGTATACTATTATCTAACATAATGTCTTTTCTGTCATTATTACACTTTGACTTTAATTAGCTCTAGAGCTTTCAATTCTGAAATATACAAAAGTTAGGCCTTGTACATATGTTTCTATTTTTCCATATACTGTTGAAATATGGTCATTTGATTGCTTATTTTTTAAATTCAAAGTACTCAATAGAATTGTAACATGTCCTTACTGTACTGCCAAGTCTTAGATCTACTGCTCCATTTCTTAATTTTATTACCACATTTTCATTTATATAAATGCCACAGTGGACTAGCCTATACCTTATTTCCTGAACACCCTTTTACAGCACAAGCACACTTGCTACTTTGCTACTCTTGTTACTTTGGAATGTAATGAGAAATACTTGTCGTATTTGTGGTGTAATGTCCTAAGGGTGCCCCAGCAACTTGGTATCCAGGGTCTTTACACTAGTACAATAGTACAATATGAATGTATTTTCCATATAATAGTGCTTTTTGGTCTTTTGATTGCTTCTTTTGATTTTCAGAAAGAAAAAATAAGATGGACTTTATTCATCTGTATATGGTTATGTTTACATCAGGTGATGTTTATTTTCAGATACCTGAATTTGATAATTTGTACTTAGATATGAATGGTGTTGTACATACGTGCTCCCACCCTGAAGATGACAACCCTCACTTTAGAATCACAGAGGAGAAGATATTTGCAGACATCTTTCACTATTTGGAGGTTAGTTATGTTGCTTTGTTAATGTGATGCAAAAGTGGAATTGTCACTCTTATTAAAGGAAGTGGATGTCGGTGTTGACAATAGTAAGTTTGGTTTTAAACATAATTTCTGTAAATATATTTTTGAATAGTTATTGCAGTTTTGAATTCAAATGTATAATAATATTTTTTATTCATTCTACTAAATGTCTTACTTTGTGTTGATTTTTTGTTAAAAGGTACTTTTCCGCATGATCAAGCCACGCAAAGTTTTCTTCATGGCTATAGATGGTGTTGCACCAAGAGCTAAGATGAATCAACAGCGAGGGAGACGATTCAGGTAAATAATCTAATTTATAACACTTGATTGCTGATTGTACTATGTGAGTTAATGTTATTGCCCACCTGTTTTTTTGCTTAATCATTTACACTCTAGGCATCTTAAAGGTTCCTTCACTTCAAAATGGATATATTGTTGTTAAAAATCACTCATTCACAATTTTTGAGATACATAGTTCACTTTCTATGTTTTAGATCTGCCCGGGAAGCAGAGAACCTTGTCAGGAAGGCCCTTGAGGCTGGAGAGATTCTACCAGAACAACAGAGATTTGACTCTAACTGTATCACACCTGGTGGGTTGAATGTATTAACACCACAAACCAAAAAGTTGAGCACAAGATGCTGTGTTCACTTCAATATTGAAACAAGTTTGGACTGTACCCACTTGAGATTTCAAAAATACGATTGCACCTTGACTTTAGAGTACATTTGCACCCACTTGAAAATAACAAAATGGATGATAATTGGAAAGAGTTAGGCAAAACTTGAATATGAGTGTTGAGAAAAATTGGAGGGAAGTTTATAATTTGCAATTCCATCATACTAAGTATTATTGTTGTGTAATTACAGGCACAGAATTTATGCAGAGACTACAAGATCAGCTGAAGTACTTTGTCACCAATAAAGTGTCAACTGACAAAATGTGGCAGGGATGTAGGGTTTATCTCAGTGGACATGAGGTTAGTTACAGAACAATCAATTTATTTGTGTTCCTCTTGTAATTGGTCAGTCCTTTCAGAATTTCATAAAACTTTCCTTGGCATCATAGCTGCAAAATCTTCAGAAATGGTCAAAGTGGAGCTGATGACTATTCACGATATATAGGAGATAGTGAACAAGATCTTTCATTTCCAGGTGCCAGGTGAGGGAGAGCACAAAGTGATGGACTTCATTAGATATGAGAAGTCCCAGCCAGGATATGACCCCAACACAAGACATTGCCTCTATGGTCTTGATGCTGATCTGGTATGTTCTTGTAGTTTTTTATAGACTCTCATTATTTCATTTTGTGATAAGCATAGATCGTGATTGGCCTAGACTAAAGAAATATGCAGTAGCAAAAAATCTGATCATACGGACCATTAGGGTTGGTATTATCATTTTTTTAAATATGTGAAAAACGGTATATCAACAGTTCAGGTTACTTTCTGAACATCCTTCATATGCTGTAAATGTCCGTTTGTAAGGAGTATCATATTATGCTGTTAAAAGAGTTTTCATATTTAAACTATCATGTTGTTTATCTATGTTTTATTTAACTTTTACTCAATGTTTATAGATTATGCTTGGGCTGATATCTCACGAGCCACATTTTTCACTGCTCAGAGAAGAAGTTAGATTTGGAGGAAAAAATAACCAAAAAAGGTAGGCAATATTTGTAAAACATATAGTGTATTGATTTGATGAATTATTTGCTAAGTAAGCTAGTTATGAAAGAAGAACAGCTTAATCATTGAATAATAACAATAAATGTTATTCAATGATTTCTTGTAAAAATAGAAAATATTAATTATGAACTTTTTCTCTATTTTGCTGAAATCATCGATTAACTTATAATATCATGTACCAAATAATTCAGTTTTACTGAAACTTAAATCAAATTAAATCTTTGTAATGTTATGTGATGTAATGTTATGCTAGTGTTACATAATTCTATTTCAGAGCTACATCTGCCGAAGAAACTGTGTTCCACTTACTCCACTTGACTTTACTCAGAGAATATTTAGACTTTGAATTTGCTAGTCTCAAAGGCAACCTTCCATTTGACTACAACATAGAGAATATCATAGATGATTGGGTCCTTATGGGCTTTCTTGTGGGGAATGATTTCATCCCACATTTACCTGATATGCACATTAAGAATGATGCATTGCCATTATTGTGGAAGACATATATGGAGGCTTTGCCACAGATGGATGGTTATATCAATGAGAATGGACATCTCAATCTGCCACGATTCAAGAAATACCTGGAAGTTTTATCAAGAGTGAGTGCAGTATCTTTATCTTGTTTCTCTGTATGGTGATTTTATGTGTAGAAACTCAATGAAATTTTTCATCGAGTTTGTACACATAAAATCACCATGCAGAGAAATGCGAATTATCATGGTATGAAAAATGCGAATTCAATAATTCAAATGCGAATTATCATGGTATGAAAGTGTTCTCATATATCTTTGGGTATTTGTTTCAGTATGATATTGAGAACTTCAGTAACCAATACTTTGACCTGAAGTGGTTGGAAGGGAAAGGTGCCAGCTCTGGAGCCAAACTACCAAGATTAGAGAAACTTAAAGCAAACAAACCTGTGAGTACATTGGCAGAATACTATGAAGTTTAGGTTATGAGGTTGACAAAGAAAAGAATTTTTGGGATGCACTTGTACAATTTCATATTAGTTTATAATGAGTAATTTGCACTCCATTGATTAGTATAAAAGGGTGGTACTACTATAAGGATTGGAAGAATAATCAAATCTTAAAGTAAAACTCAAAAGTTATGGTTATTTGGAATTTTTTTAGAGCGTACAAACAGCAAACCAGTTTTCCGCATTAGATGGCAGCACTGAAACTCCTGAAATATCCCAAGAGAATGATGATATCATGGTTTTTGGTAAGTCACATCGTATGCTTCTGAATGGACTGATAAAAAGAAATAATGGTAGTTTTTCAAAAAATGTACAAAGCAGTGGCGTAGCGTCATATACGCATAAAACGCCATAGCGTACTCTCAAAGTTTAGAGAAACGTGAATTTTTGATATTGAAATGACCAATATTCTGAAGTAATGGCCTAACATTTTATTATTCCACATTATTTTTTCGTAGTCGGAATTTCGTATTTTAAAACGCCCCAGAACGCTTCAAATGCAATCTAATTTTTTCAAATTTTCTTGGGGGAAAGAGCCCCCCCCCTCAAAGCTCGTTCGCTTTGCTCACTCGTGGCGTACACTCATAAAATACCCACGCTACGCCACTGCAAAGTATGTTGCATCGATCTGTTTGAGCAGCAATAAAAAAATTAACATTTTTAAAATTCTTTATAAAATGCAATTTAAATGTTTGTAGTGTCGCTTTACTTTCATGATTTAAAAAAGAAAATCTTAAAAATTGAATACAGTATTAAGTATTAATTTGAGATACTCTGTAGTTTACATTTCAACACTTTTTGAAATTCTCTAGTTCATATTTCTCAATATATTTGAGATGCATTTTTGCATGCGATTAAATTTTGCTTTATTACCGAAATTGTAATTTCTCAAAATTAAAACTCACGAAATTAAGCGGGGGTACAACAATATTGAGTAAAACTGACACTGTGCAAAAGAGATGGTTATGTAAGGCTTTCCTGCTATGATTGCAGACTTCTCAGATGATGAGCAAGATGATGTAGAAGAATACACTAGTAGCGAAGACGATGACGAAGAAGATGATGATGATGGCTTCAAAAAAGCCTTTACAAAATTTAAGAGACACTACTATATGGATAAACTTAAAATCAAAAAAGTGACACCGTGAGTCAATATATTCAGCTGAACTAGATGTTTAGTGTGTTATAAGAGGTTGTAATGGAATCTCTGAAAAATATTGCAATATATTCTTTTTTATATCCATAACACTTGCATTTATAAATGAGAATAAATCCTCAATATCGATTTCCATGTTGAAATTAGTTGTACATTTAACCTTTGTTTTTTTATTATGTAAACATTATGAAATGTATAGTATTTCTAATAATTATTTTCATACTTTGCTAATGGGTTAATTGCTCATTTAAAATCTTGCAAATTTGAATTCCAGTGAAGCATTACAAGAACAGGCTGTTGGCTATGTAAGGGGAATACAATGGATCTTACATTACTATTACAATGGTGTTCCTTCTTGGAGCTGGTGAGTTGATTCATGTTCTTTCAAGAGATGGTTGATTCACATTGTATATATAACCTATAACACATTACACCTTGAATCTGGAACACCTTAAACCTGACTTAAATCTTAAATCTTATTTTTAAAGTTACAGAGATTTAAAGGAAAGCAAACAACCATTTTCTTTGTAAAATAAGTACTGGAATCATTTTCAATTAAATCTCAGAAAAATTAAGTATATTATTTATTGTTTTGTCAACTTAAGTACATTACTATCTTTTCATTTGAGGATCGGGGGTTGATGAACCATGCAAGGTTGACCAGTCAGAAAAGATTATAATGAACATCATTAAAAATAATTAAAAAAAAGTACTTGGGTATCACTAGGTCTGCTTAAGTTATTGCAAAACTATTATAATTGAAGTAAATTCATATTTTGTAGGTACTTTGAGCACCATTATGCCCCTTATATGAGTGATGTAGCAAGGTTTCCCTCAGATATGACAATAGAGTTTGAACTCTCCACACCATTTCTACCATTTGAGCAACTCATGGCTGTACTCCCTGCTGCTAGCAAGAATCTCCTGCCAAAACCACATCAGGTATTGTACACTACATAGCTTGGTGTTACACCCAAGTTATTTTATGTTATTCTGTTCCCTGCTGCTAGCAAGAATCTCCTGCCAAAACCACATCAGGTATTGTACACTACATAGCTTGGTGTTACACCCAAGTTATTTTATGTTATTCTGTTCCCTGCTGCAAGCAAGAATCTCCTGCCAAAACCACATCAGGTATTGTACACTACATAGCTTGGTGTTACACCCAAGTTATTTTATGTTATTCTGTTCCCTGCTGCTAGCAAGAATCTCCTGCCAAAACCACATCAGGTATTGTACACTACATAGCTTGGTGTTACACCCAAGTTATTTTATGTTATTCTGTTCCCTGCTGCAAGCAAGAATCTCCTGCCAAAACCACATCAGGTATTGTACACTACATAGCTTGGTGTTACACCCAAGTTATTTTATGTTATTCTGTTCCCTGCTGCTAGCAAGAATCTCCTGCCAAAACCACATCAGGTATTGTACACTACATAGCTTGGTGTTACACCCAAGTTATTTTATGTTATTCTGTTCCCTGCTGCTAGCAAGAATCTCCTGCCAAAACCACATCAGGTATTGTTCACTACATAGCTTGGTGTTACACCCAAGTTATTTTATGTTATTCTGTTCCCTGCTGCTAGCAAGAATCTCCTGCCAAAACCACATCAGGTATTGTACACTACATAGCTTGGTGTTACACCAAAGTTATTTTATGTTATTCTGTTCCATAGCTATGCTCTGTCGTCCCTGCCTTATGAATGTGCCATATATCCATATGACTGCCAGTTGTAGTTGCCATTCATCATCCAATGGGATCTACACAATTATTGTTGCATCAATACACCATGAATCCCATGATGTTCACTAACTACGAGGGCTCAAACAGATCAAAAATTGTACCTTTTTGATTGGTTTTTGATTTTGGTTTTAGGTTCTTATACTTTAGTATGATGCAGCAGATAATGTACATTTGACTCGCTTTATCTTGTACATGTACATGTATTTAAAATATTGAATGACCATGCTCTATATAACATTACATTGTGTTCTAGCATACAATGCAATAGAGAATCAAACAAGTCTGATAAAATCAAAGTGAAAATAGTGTGCCAGGGTTTCCCGTTCCTTCTAGTATGCATTTCGTTTTCTATTGTTTTCTTGTTATATTATAGAGATGTCAAGGAATATTTAAAGACATAACTCAGTATTTATTTCAGTCGTTGATGGTGATGGACAACTCTCCTATAATAGACTTCTACCCTGTTGAATTTGAATCTGATCTCAATGGTAAACAACAAGACTGGGAAGCAGTGGTACTCATCCCATTCATTGATGAGGTAAGTTCAACCAAGAAACCTACACCAACAAAAACATTTTAAAATTCACAATTCAAAATTACTTGTATACAGAATGTTAGAAAGGAGTTATTCATGATGGAATGTGGAATGATTATGTATAATTAATTGTTTTTGTACAGTATAAAAACTATGTGTAGGATCATTTGTTCAAACCTATAAAGCATTTGTTTACACATTTGTATTTTAGAAACGTCTGTTGGAGGCAATGGCTCCTATGAATCTTAAGATGACAGATGAAGAAAAGGCAAGGAACCAACATGGTCCCCACTATATGGTTCAGTATACCCCAGAGATGCAGGAACCGTTCATATCTTCTATGCCTGATGCCTTCCCGGATATTCTGGCAAATCATGCAAAGTAGGTTGATTTTGCATCATGCAAAGTATGTTAATTCCGCAACATGCAAAGTAGGTTGATTTTGCATCATGCAAAGTAGGTTAATTTTGCACCATGCAAAGTAGGTTATTTTGTATTTTACTAAGTAGGTTGTCTATGCATTATGAAAAAATAGATTGATTATGCATTATTAAAGTAGATTAGGCGAAATAATGAAAATAATGATGCACAAAGATATAATTGCATCTACATTTTGATTCTCTATTCCTCCAGGCTGACTCTGTTCGATCAGGATATATTCAGAATACCACGAGACAAAATTAATCATGGACTTTGTCCAGGAGTCAGACTAGATGTCTACTTCCCTGGCTTTCCAACTTTAAAACATATCAGACATACGGTAAGTTTATGTATATTTGAAGCATGTGAAACAATCTTACGGGAATTTTAAATTTCAAGCATGTATGATCAAAAAGTCAGTTTTCAAATGATACATCAATGAAGAGAATTTGTAGTGTATTTTTATTTACATTTTTATTGTAGTGTAAAAACAAGATTTTTAATACTCTTTTGTGTTGAAAAAATATTTAAATTACTTATATACTCTGCACTAACTAATTATCTAAGTACTCTGCCATTTCTTACTTATTAACATCACACTAATAATTTTTGATAAGTGAAACTGTTGTATATAAACCTGAACAATGAGTTTATAATCAGATAATACTATATAACATTCTTCAATCTTTACTTTTCTTTCACATTTAGGCATCCTTAAAGAAAGCAGGTGTGAAAGTGTTCCAGCAACAGAGTAGGGGAGAGAACATGATCCTTCAAATCCAAGATGACTCAGATCTAGTAAGTTTCTATTTTAATTTACCCCATGGGCATAACCTTAAAGAACTGCCACACCAAAATTAGATACAGTCAACTATTTTTAGATATTTTTATAGCATCCTTTGGAGGCTATATTGTTATCTGTTTGCCAGGTGGTTATTTGGGCAGGCAGGCAGACAGGGATTCATCTGAAATTTTCAGAGATGCTCCTACATATGAAAGTTTCAAACTGATTAGTTTTTGGGCATTCTGGGGAAATGTTTAGGTGGCTATTATGCTAGTGTTATGCTGAATAAGCTCCATTCCTCCTGAATAAATAGGAATGGAGCTGTTTATAGAATGTAGCAACAATATGATCCAAGATAGACCTTTGTCTTAATCAAATCATTCATAAACTGTTTTGGAAGAAGATTCATGTAATTTTCTTAGTTTGTTTCAAGAAATAAAGGCATCAAAAATAATCTTTTTCATGGACTTCTGGCTCAATTTTGCCTCTTTTCGACTCCAGTTTTCTCACTGAAGTGCACCACAACTCTTACATGTTATTGTACACCCTAAAAGAAAACAGTGTTTATTTTCTTGTGCACTTTTTATTATGTTACAGGACCTAGAACAGACAGCACATGATATCCTTGGCACTTCTGTATTTGTCAACTGGCCTCATCTGTATGAAGCCAAGGTTGTAGAGATTTCTGATGATCAATATAAGTAAGTAAGGGTTTAAAATATGCCATCAGTCTGTGCAATTAAAAAGCCAAATATATAAATAGGTTAGGAGGTTTTAAAGTTTTAGAAGGTTTTAAATGTTATCTATAAACATATACCTTAGGCCATAAGAAGTAGATTGTTTTGCATCCTGGCAAAATTCAAATCATGCAAGTTACAAGAAACACACTCAAGAAAAAAACACAAACTTGTTTGCTGAGAAATGTATACATTTTATGGGCATAAAAAGGGATGACATGCCAATTTGCAGTGATTACAAACACATATCTATACATTGTACACAATATATTTAAACATAAATAAAGTTATTATTCAAGGGTACAAAATAAAAAAATACACAAATATACAAATATGCCAAAGTAATCAATAAGACTGTCAATTTTGATGCACATCAAATTATCCACCATTTCATCTGATTCTGATTGAACGAAATTCAATGGTACTTTTAGACCCTTGTGATTGCTATTTGGATGTTGTTTTTTCTGATTTACTCAAAATTGTGCAAGCAAGGGGCGCAAAGCAAGGAATCTACTTCTTATGGCCTTACCAATATATGAAGCATTTTACAGGTCTCGGTAAAATAATTTGATTTCTCTGAATAAAGGAATAAAGTATTTAAAAGATATTGTGTAATCCAGAGCTGAACTTACATAGAACCATATTGTTGTATTACAGGTACTCTCTGGTAGAGTTCACCACACTGAAAGGTGGTAAGAAACAGTTTGAAATACGACGTGAAGAGATGAACCAGGGAGACGTGGCACTGTGGCATAGATGGGTGAACAGTATATCTGAGATGTACAGCAATAGGAGAGGGGTGGACATTTCACCTACTTTAGCTCTTATAAAGGCTCTACCTATGCAGGGCAGAAAGTAAGTAAATGAACAGTTGACTTTATCTGCACTCTTTGAATATAAGATTTTTATAAAGCCTATATGCAATTAGAAAAAGTAGTCAAAAATTGACAACACTATATTCTCTGCCAATAAGTACCCTGCATTCATAGTGAATTTCAAATTTCCATTAAAGGCTACGTTTGAATTTTTGTGATTTTAGATGATAACTCATTATAATATAAAAGCCAGGGGCATCTCTTAATTTCTTCATCTTGTTTTATGTAGATATATCTGTGGTCAACATGGCAGTAACATAACACTAGAGAAACAATGGGCAGCCAATCCAGGAGCTTATGTCCTGCAGTCTACTGTCAGAGTGAGTTCATTTAGATTCAATATTTTACTAAACCCTTTTTTGTGAATTGTACTGAATGGACAGCATATACTGAAATCTAACCCACTCTGAGATTTGACAAATCAAATCTTGAAAATTGAGTCACTTTTCTGAAATATCAATTCAAAATTCAGATTTTATTGAGCTTCAATTCTTCATGGCCGTAGCAACTTATGATCATAATTCCTTTCATGTCAACAGAAATTAAAGTGACCCATCATTTTCAACATCTTTAGGATTATAAATATGTATATAAATTGAGCCAAACTAGTAATTGTATTTTCAGGATATAGCTGTTCATGATGAAACATTTACCCAATATCGAACCCTGCCAGAACTATTCCCTGTGAACTCCACTGTGTTTATGTTGGGGTCTCCACACTATGGAGCTGAGGGTAAAGTGGTAGCGATTGACCCTGGCAATGATGGTAGAATTAGTGTGGAATTTTCCATCCTAGTTGAACCTGATCTAGATGAAGTTAGGCGAAAAAAGAATGTAAGTGAAACATAAAATAGATGTCACATACAGTACTAGTGAATGAGATGTTTCTCAAAAATACTTGCACATTTTGAAGTTCTTTTGGGTGCTCATATGAATAACTGTTTAAGTAAAGAATGACAGTTGGTCTGACCATCAAGATTGGCATTCTGTATCTGTAACAATTTTTAAACTTTTCCAGCTTGGTACGGTGTCAACATTTTGATATGTTAATGCCTCATTTTCTTTTGCAGCTAGTATATCCCCAGGAGTATATCTGCAATATTTGCCCATGTATTTAATACACTAATTTGTCAAAGGAATTAATTGTTTCCATGGTTTCCTTTCAGCAACTGTCTGTGCATTACATGCCAGGGTACGTAATAGCACAGAGGACCGGGATCAGCTCTCACTTGCTGAGCAGAATCACAGGGACGATTTATTTATTTCGGGGCAGCACAGATGCCCCTCTGGAGCACAAACTCAATGTGGGGCTCAACCTGAAGTTCAACAAGAAGGGAGAGGAGGTCCCTGGATACACTAAGAAAAATGATGGAACCTGGCTATATTCAACAAAAGCACTCAAGATTATTCAAGAATACATAGAAAAGTATGCAAAATTATAACATTATGAATAATGATACATTGCCATCTATATTTAAGATTGAGTTTATTTTCACTCAATGCAGGAAATATATTATTTATTATTAATATGTACAATATATTGACCTCTATACTGTGTGATCAGATACCTCAACTGATATCATTCTTGAGATCTTAATACACATTTGAATTTTTTCACTTGGTGCAGTAAATAACAATAAACTGAAACACTTGAGCTACAAGTATGCGCCAAAAGATTCATGCCTCCTGAAATCTTATTTTCATATGATATATTTCAGTTCTGTTGAGTTTTAATCAAACATTTAGCATATATGATTACTTCCAATATTGAAATGCAGGGAGTACCTTTCAAGTGGCCATATGTTACATGAATATTATTAAAATAATATTGTAGATTCCCAGAATTATTTGAACACTTCTCGCAGAACCAGACCCATAATGATAATTACTATGAGGAGGATGTGTTTGGATCCAACAGGTAATATTTTCAACATCATCTGCTAATAAATTGTCATTCTTGGCTCCATGTTTTGTAAAAGTTGTATATTTTACATGTACTGTAATGATTATTTGGGGTATTGAAAATTCTTGTCTAAAGGGCACATGTAGGGCAAAAGAGGGTAATTTCATCACATGGGGTAATTTCATTTCCAGAAATACATGTAGGTTAATTTCTCTTGTTAAAAGTCTTGTGAAGTTTCCATCAAAGCAAGATAAAAACAAGGATTCTCCTTGGATTAGAACTAAGAACCATGTGAATAGGAAAGTAAAGTTGAAGTTTAATGGTACCAGAATATGTCTTCATCAAAAAATCAGCCCTCAGGCCATGAGAAATCTTTGACATTTTGAGCTTGTAAATTTAATTTTTCTGTCATCTAAGACTGTTTCTTTAGCTTTAGAATCCTCCAAATTATGGTTGTTCTCTACATAACATTGCATGTGATTATTTCTAGTAAAGCCAGGATAAATGACTTGTCTAACTTCCTGAAACAGCTACCAAGCTTCAACTCAGCCAGAGCTGCACATGGAAGTGACTCACTAGATGATCTTGTCATAAAAGCCATAGAGGAACAGATGGAAAAAGTAGATGTAAGATGGATCTCTATTCAAAAGATTAATGAGTAATTTTCCTGTATCCAAAACTCCAATTTTATGTCACTACAACAAGTGATTACATATTGTTATTGACTCCACACTTTTTGTGGTCAGTGTTTTGCACTCGGTGGTTGGTGTTCAGATGTTTGTGTTTGACATCTGTAACAAATGGCAGGTTGTAACTTTTTTTAGTTAGTCCCCTGTTAAAATTTAGGTACACCAGAATTTAAACTGAAATATTATGTTGTGAACCAGAGACATTTTCTTAGTGGTGATTTATTGTTAAAGTCTGCAACTTCATAAGTAAAGGAAAAAAATTGTTGTTGATTAATATTTTGCATCATTTATAGGAAATGAAT
The DNA here is from genome assembly GCA_903813345.2 of Owenia fusiformis. Lineage (NCBI taxonomy): Eukaryota > Metazoa > Annelida > Polychaeta > Sabellida > Oweniidae > Owenia > Owenia fusiformis. The sequence goes on from CAIIXF020000001.1 coordinate 36,589,311, forward strand.
AAGAAGAAAAAGAGACGAGTAAAAATGCAAGTTAGACCACATCTCTTATTCAGGGTAAGTACAAGTTTTGTAATTAACCACATCTCTTATAGAGGGTAAGACAAGTTTTGTAATTAACCAATATCACCTCTTATTACTACCTCACATGATCCCCTCTGATTTGAATTAACAATAGAGGTGATCTGCAACAGTTTGTTGCCCTTCTGATTTGAATGGCATTTTCATTTTACAATAGTATTATATTGTAAATTATTGCTTTTTGCTGCAAACCATACTTTAACAAATGAATTATTATTGTAGCCATTAGGCATCCAGGGCACCCTAACTCCAGACTCCTCTGCCACATATGAGGTGTTTGACAGGGTGGTGAACATTAGAGATGGATTCAGTGTCCCCATGGGACTGAGAGGCACAGTGGTTGCAATACAATCAGGTAAGTTATCTATGGGTCCACTCCACAGACAAAAGGGGAAGATCTCTGTAAATGTCACAACACCTGACAAGCGAAGAGTTTTCAAAGTCCCATTTTTAGAAGCCACTGAATGCTAGCTAAACCTGTATAGATGACAAGATCCCCAGACATAAACAGGGAACAAGAATAAATCTCAACAAGACAGACAAAAATTCTTAATTGTTATGGTCTCCGATTTTTGTGACAGTGGTTGGTGACCGGCATCTGTAACAAATTCTTACAACTTCAAATAACTTAACAAATACTTCAGTCTTTTTCAAAATCATCTATATAAGTTTTCTGAAGTTCAAATATGACTTTAGATTTAAGATTTCACCTTCTTCTGGTCTTTTTTCAACTTGCTTCAAATTGACCACTTTTTTCAAAATCATCTACAAGTTCTCAAAAGTTAAAATCTGACTATGGATTTGAGATTTGACCTTCAATGACCTTCTCAAGGTCAAAGAAGGTCAAAAAGGTCTTATTTCAACTTGATTCAAATTGACCATTTTTTTCAAAATCTGACTAGATTTGAGATTTCACCTTCAATGACATTCTCAGGGCCAAAAAGGTATTTTTTAACTTGCTTCAAATTGACCAATCTCCAAGTTCTCAAAAGTTCAAATCTAACCATAGATTCGAGATTTGACCTTTCCAAGGTCAAAAGACAATTGACCTTCAATGACCTTTTCAAGCTTCAAATTGACCAATCTTGTTTTCAAAATCATCTACAAGGTCTCAAAAGTTCAAATCTGACTATAGATTTGAGATTTGACCTTTAGTGACCTTCTCAAGGTCAAAAAGGTTTCATAATATTGTGAGCAACTAGGTGGTGACATTTTGTCATGTTAATGCCTTGTATTAATATAGCTTTCAATGCACGATAATATAGCTTTATAACCACGATATAATAGGATTAATTAAATTCATATTTATTCATTTGGCAGATGAAGCATGACATTTCAAATAATAAGAAGATGTTCAAGTTTCTTGCATCAATATCTTGCCATTTAAGTCATAAATCTCTTTCCTCATGTTCTGATCAATTATCACAGTAATTCAGCTTCTTCTTTGTTCTTTTAATTGATGTGTTCTCAGGTTCTGCAATAATGGCTATATTTTAAAAAATAGAATATAGTTTTCTAATGCTGATTGAAAAATCAATTTTGTATAGCATTCAAATAATGGATCTTTGCGAAGTGAGCTGATATATACATGTAAATATATACCCTGTAAAATATTAGGTTTTGCTTATTACTAATCTAGGCATCTAGCAAATATGTACATTGGGAAAACACAGAAAGCAACCTTATAAATGGGTCTATTAAAGGAGTAAATCCTAACACATTGTTTTTAACTATGTACTTATAAATGATCTGATGATGTGTTGATTAAATTGATTTATCATAATCAAATACATAAAGGGAATATATAATGGAGTTTGAAGGTTTTTCTCAAAAATTAGGTTTGAGTAGAATTGAACAAAATTTGAAGGATACAATTTTCATATATCATCTCTTCAAATATTATATTTAACTTTAAATAAATGTGATATTCGACAGGTAGTTGAAAATCATTAGCCCATTACCATAATTTTGTGAAAAATGTCAACTATTTTTGATGTTGTAATATTCTTTCTTTGAAAATAGAGTTATTCCATAAGTGATTCCAATCTCATAATAAGCATGCTGATACAATAATTATTTTCAAAAATGGTATTTAAAGGTATTTAAATTTTCTAGCATTACCAAAGATAATTTTTATATTATGGATTATTCTGAAAATTTGAGATTCATCTCTGATTTTTTGTGTGAAACAAAAAGAAAAAGAAACACTCTCTTGAATCAGCCCTCATATTTTATAACATCTTTTACAACAGTTTTATCATTTGCTAATTAATTCAATATGATCTAAATGGGCCACTTATGTGGTGTTATTAATAACATATCAATAGTTTGTAGATGAAATTATAATATTAACAAAGAACTGACATTTAGAAGTCTTGTTCTGCTAAAAGCGCATTAAACATATAAATATCAAATTAATAGAGTATTTCATAATACTTGAATAGAGCAAGTAAACCAAGTGTTCACAGCATCACTAACATTGGTGAACATTTCACACATTGCAAAATATTTTCTCCATGCCATACAGGCCCTTAGCCAGGGGGGTTCGCACCCCCCCCCCCCTGGCCAAAAATTCTTTCAAAATCGTGCAGTTTTTCACCATTTTGAGCACTTCTCAAGTGATTTTAGCCTTATTTGGGCCAAAATTGTCAAATGTGAACCCCCCTGGAAATTTTTGAAAACTGAACCCCCTTGGCAAATCCTGGCTACGGGCCTGCCATATCACATAGAAGATAGAGTCAAGTTGTCATTTAAGCAGTTTAAGCAGAAATACTGTGTTTGGATTGGCTGGAAGCAGACACACCTTGCCTAGCTATGTGTGAATTTGTTATATAAGTCTGTGAGTTTTCTGTTCAAAGAGGCACTTATATGTGCTTTGCTGTAAATTCTGCATGTGATTGGTTTTGTTTAGTAGAATGTTGTTGTATTGTAGTAGGAAAATACGAGATGACATCTAATTTTGCCTTGACGTGTGAGCCACACTATCAGGTGAAAATGGCAGGACAGCATTGGAACTCTTATGTCGACAGAGAATCATTCTATATGCCCTGGAGAAGTCTTTGCTTTTCCACCCATAGACTATAGAATTGAGAAATGAGTTACTAATATAAGCCATTGAACAGAAGTTCCTTACTGGATATAGCCACAGAATGTTCCTTTTGAATCTCAGTATTGCTGAGACCATAAAGTAAGGAGTCCAACATAGTAGTAAGACACCAAACACGGTAGCCATCATTTTCAGAATCTTCATATCACTGCCACTCGGCTGTTTCATGTCACTGAAACAATGTGATTTGATCTCAGCTTTTACTGCTTTCTGTTGACGATATGCAATCCAAAATATGCTACAGTATATACTGGCTGTTATCACTACTGTTAAAATTCCTTGTGCGACAATTATGATATAGTATGCTATTATGTGGTAGGTCTGAGGCCCTAACTGACATACCACTCCCGGTGTCCATGTGTTAAAGATGTTAATTGCTACTCCGATAGATGCTGAATATATCCATGTAAATGCAATGATCATTTTAACATGTTTCTCTGTGTACAGGCGTGTGTACTGGAATGGTCGGGTTATTGCTATGAAACGCTCTAAAGCAATTGATGCATATGAAAAGCTGGATGCACTTATTCCCAACAGTAGCAAAAACATCACAACAAGACAAGAATATTTTTCATAAGCTCCTCCATCTAAATTCACAACCTCAGGGTAATAGAACCGGAAGGCTCCGAAAGGCATGATAACCCCAACCACCAAATCTGCACATGATAAACTTAGTATAAACTTGTTGCTGTTTGTTTGCAAGAATTCATATTTTGTGATTGCGAGTATAGTCATGGTGTTTGCTAGCATAGCAAGAACTGCGATTGTCATTCCCAAAACTGCATATGTAGTCTCTAGTCCTCTATTTGAGAGATGAGATTTTGAAAAAGTTTCGTTTGTTCCATTTATGAATGTGTTTTCCATGATGTTTTTATCTGTCATTCCCTACTGTGTATCTATAATCATGAAATATGTCCTTCATGCTGTGGCATTTCTTTTGAGATTGTTGATTCAACCTCCATTGAACCCACATAGATAATTCATTTAGACTTAAGATTTATCTAAATATTTATCCATTTAATATCTATTTCACAATATCATTGTCCGTGTTGTATCATCATTCCATCATGTCTGAAAAGTGGTAAATCTATAAATATCATTGTTGCTTGTTGCTCAAAAGTTGTATGGCATCTTCAATAAATTATAGTAGCTACCTTTCTCTTGCTGTCACCTCATCCTTTATGATGATATCAAGTTGTACTTGTCTTGTATGGAGCTACTTAATGAAATGATCTCTTCAAATTGACATTATTCATATTTGTCATATCGCAGAATGTTTCATCATTTTTACTACTTCATTGTTTTTCTCTCTAAGTATGAATTTGATACCTTTCAAAAATAAGTGTCAGTTTTTTTGTTAAATTGCAATGACATTATTTTTTATTTGTTTACCATCATTTATTTCTGTGCAGTATTTCTTGATTTCCCATCTTTTACCGTGACTGAAGCATGAATGCCAAGTAAGATGCCATAACCAATAAACTGTGATAATCATAGCTCGTTTTCTTTGATATATAACAACCTTCCAATATTTTATAACTTTTATAGCATTGGTGCTGATTTATCATAATGATCTTATATATTAGTTTCTCCATAAATCTCCATTGAATCTAAATTCTGCACTGTTTTTAATGGTAAGATACATAACTGAAATTCCTACTTATATTTCTTTGTTAGTATAATAGATATTATCCTAGGGAGTGTTATTATTGTTATATGGCAGTGGCATTCTACCTACATGGATCATTTATTTAATTTAATGTTACTGGTGTAGAGTTCTTTACATCAATTATTTAAAGAAATTCACTTCCAGTATCTATTTTGATATGTATTTATGTTTATTTCATTTTTGTGTGGTTTGGAGTCACCTGACACATATGACATACACTCTTGAGATTCACGAGCAGGAATGATTTGAGGGGGTTTCTGGGTAAATTCACCTTTGGCTACAAACTTACTCTGAAGAAATTCAGAAATTGACATCGGCTATTTTAAAATCAGAGGATAAATCAGAAACACATAAAAAGACAAGCTTTTTGTCTTGAGATTCTTAAAAAAATTACTTTGTGAAGTAGGTTGTAAATACCTATTTATTTTACAGTGTTGTTTATGAAAAACCTTGTTATCAATTAGGATACCCATTGGGAGAGACAAAGTAACTTTGTATCTCATTAGTACTATCAGTTATGCTATACTATATGCTTTTAAAATATTATTACAGTAATATAGCTTTGTGCTATTATAATTGATATGTTCTCCTAGGTTCTGCAATAACTTAACATGTATATGTATAATTAGAAATTTAGAAATATCACTTTTTTGTTGTAATCCAAAAGTATTGCATCGATTTGTTCAAAGTTATACAGACAGCAAATGCATATATTAAATAAGATATGTTTATTTTTTATATAGTGGTGGGTCAACCCAGGCCACATGGACTTGTCCATCAGTTAATGTTTAAACATATTAAAAAGAATATATACAGGGTGTCAAAAAAATACGGCACCCCCTTCTACAGCAAAGAGTACTTAATGTTACATTGTGTGTCATATCTCATTTTAAAGACAATTTAATTCTGGAGTTACCTGAGAAATTTCAGCTTTATATCATATAATTTTACAGATTTACAGCTGATTCTTAATAGTTGGTATGACCACCAGTTCCTGCTCAAACAGCAGCTTATCTGGAGAGATAATGATTTCAATAAGAATTCAGATAAAGGTGTATCATTGCATAACCTCTAAGCACTGTCCTCGCATTCTTCAGAAATACATCCTCACTGTATCTTTTTTCAAGAGGCTCTTTGTCCATCAGTTCCTATACCCTGTTTTTCAGAACTGAACCCATATGTTCAGTGCAGTTGAAATCTGGGCTGATCCTTTCATATTCCGCTTTCTGAAGATTTAACCTTTAACCAGTAATAGAGCAGCAAACAAAGTACTGAAGTATCAAACTTAAAAACAATGTAGCTTTTTTTAATATAAAGTTTTATTAAATGAAATTTAAGGAGTAACTCCAGAATAAAATCATCTTTCAAATGATGTATGACACAATTAGGCGATCAGCCTGGGGGGTTGGTCGGTACCAAATCAGGGGAATAATGGCCATGGTGATTTTTGGGAAGGTCTAGACCCCTAGAGTAAGAAAATATGTGATAGCATTGCAGAAGTGGTAGCTTAATAGGTGTTATCACCCATTTTTCAAAATGGCCGCCTGTGCACTTGCCACCAAATAAAAGAAGTTATATCTAAGCATACTGAGAGGCAAAATCAGTTATTTTAGGGTCTAATTCTGGTTTTTAGGGGTCAATGATTTGAGTTATGCCTAAATCCAAGTCATCAAAACATTAATTCATATGAAAATCCAAGATGGCCGCCAAATTTGGTTGAAAAACAAATATGTACTAATGATACAAGCTCAAAAACGTTTCAACACGATTTTGAAGAGTTTTAGAAGAGGTTTTAGAGTCTAAAGATTTTATTCATGTCTAAAGCTATGTCATCAAAGGATTACTTTATATTGAAATCCAAGATGGCCGCAAAATAGGTGCCAAAATGAATATGTCATTACAGTATTGATATACAAGTAAGCTCGAGGAACAGATAAAAAGTAATTTTGTGGACAATGAAAAGGTTTGGGGGTCAAGGATTTCATTTATGGCTCATTTAAGTCAGCAAAGAATTGCTTTATATGGAAATCCAAAATGGCCACCAAAATGAAAATGTAACTACAGGTATTGATATAAGCTCAAAGAACAGATAAAAATTAATTTTTTAGACCATGAAAGTGTTAGGGGATCAATGATTTTATTGTCTTAGTCATCAAAGAATAACTTGATGTGGAAATCGAAGATGGCTGCCAAAATGAATATGTTACTATTAATATATGTTCAAAGTGATTTTGGAGACCATGTCTAGGTTCCTATGGTCGAGAACTTTAATAATGTCTAAAACTTAGTCATCAAATAATTATTTTATTTGGATATTCAGGATGGCAACCAAAATGGCTGCCAAAACTATAAGTAATTTTGGAATACATTTATTTGAATATCCAAGATGGCCCTGATGGGATTTTCCATCTCAATTGTACCCTCTTCATAGCAGCAATGAACTGGATTGTGAAAGCAGAAGAGTCCAAGTAAAGAGGTTTCAAAGTGAATGATGACACAAAACATCCTTCTTGCCAAGCCTTTATGGACATCATCACTGTTATGACCTAGTCATTCCCTAGAGCACAACAGATTCTAAGGTGCCTCGAGATGATGGCCAATTGGACATGTATCTAGTGCAATCCAAGGAATCTTTTCAGCTGAGTGGTATACAAAGGCAGCTAATGTGCAATTTTTCATACTATCCATGATGAGAAAATTGAATATCTAGGGAAATATTTTGATGAGTTTTTTAAAGATATCAACAGCATCTGTGAGAACTAGAAAAATGAATGAAAGCTATTGACCTTAGCCATGTAGGGAGTTGGTTCAAAGTCTCATGCTTTCAGTTTGGTGTTATTCTCCTATGACTTTTCCAACTATGTAACTTCCATTACAACAACAGAGGCTGAGGAGAAAGAGCAACATTAACAGAGTAAGAAGGGTGACTTGCAAAGGTTACCTGGGAGTAGATAGGCAACTTTGGTTCCAATGATCTCAAACTAACACACCCAAAAAAAGGTTAATAAGTATTTTAGCACTCTGGGAATAAGCTCTTGACAATGGACCAAGTTAAGTTTTGGTGTATCCCGAAAGCTCTAATTGACTCTAATTCCAAGAAAAAAGAAAAAGAGAAAAACAAAGAAAATGAAAAAACAAAGATAACACAAATGAGAAAACACAAATAAAACCAGAAAATTGAAAGGAGCACAAAAACAAAAGAAAGAAAACAAAAAACAAAGACAAAAATGAAAACAACAAAGAACACTGAAAAATATAGAGGTCATAACAGATGAAGAGAGAAATAAGCTAGAAAATAGGAAAAACTTAACCAACAGCCAATTTGGCAGCAATTTTGGCAGCCATCTTTGATTTTCATCAAGACAACAGTTTATCAATTAAAGTAAAAAGAAAAATTTCAATGGTAACTGAAATCCTCAATCCCTACATCCTAGTTAACTAGTCAAATATACCACAATCACTTGCCAACATCCTCTGTTAATGCTTATAAATATACATGTATGTACATGTAAATATTCATATTGGCAGCCATTTTGGTGACCATTTTGGATTTTAATATGAGGAAAGGTTAAGATGACTTTGGTAAAGGCTAAATTGAAACCGTACCATTTTCCCCTGAAACCTAGTTTCAGATATCTATTACATACATTTCTTTTTCAACTTTTCTATGTGCGTATAAATTCATTTTAGCAGCCATATGTTTGGCCATTTTGGTAGCCATTTCAAATTTCTATATAAAGGTATTCTTTAATCACTTAGATTTATCCATGGATTGAATCTGTATTAACCCTATCATGGTCTGAAAAAGCACTTTTTAACTGTTCTTTGAGTTTATATAAATAGTTTACTTATTCATTTTGGCACTCATTTTGGTGGCCATCTTAGAATTCCATATAAAGGATTTCTATTATTACTTGAATATTTAGACACAAATAAAATCCCCAGCCTCTAAAACCTATTCATGGTCTCCAAAGTCACTTTTTAACCGTTCTTTGAGCTATTTTAGCTTCTATCAATAGTAACATATTTGTTTTGAGACCCATTTTGGTGGCCATCTTGGATTTCCATATAAAGCAATTTTTTGATGACTTAGATTTTGACATAAATGAAATCCTTGACCCCTAAAACCCAGAAATAGACTTCAGAATCACTGTTTTTGCCTCTCATTATACTAAGATATGATTTCTTTTATTTGGTAAAAAGCGCAATAGCAGCCATTTTGAAAAATGGGCGATAACACCCATAAGCTACCACTCCTGCAATGCTATCACATATTTTCTTACTTTGGAGTTATTTACCTTGCCAAAAATCACTATGAGCATTATTCCCCTAACTTGGTACCGATAACCTAAATTTTGGGGTGAAGCTGATGGCCTAAATATGGAACTTTCAGGACTTTTTGCTGAAGAGGGGGTTGTTATTTGACACCCTGTACATTTAACATCTAAAGATTAACAATAACATCTAGAAGTTTTTGCAAAATATCTCATAAACTCTCAATTAATCTGTAATTGATCTGGGAGCATCTTCTCCGATGCCTAGGCATTTCCGATGGACTTTAGTGCAAAATCTGGATTACATTTTGAATGCTTATTTGCAGTATTCCAATGGTCGCGATTTCCATTGGAAACATTTCGACTTCTTCCCTTCATTATCACTTTCACCATTCTCTTGGCTCAAAAGTTTACTTCTCTTTGAAATAAAGATTGAAAAATGCAGATAACTCTTTCAGTCCTCAGTCTAAACATGGCTTTTCAAGGTTCAACAGTGGTCCTGGAATGCCTTTTATCCATGTGAGTCCAGTACCCATGGTACTATATTGTTACTATAAGGGTATTCCACAATACTTGAGAAGAAAAACTAGACCAGTGCAAAAATCATGGTGAACCTTTTAATAGGCTCAATCACTTCTCTCCCTGTCTATCCAACCATTTGTCCATCTGTCCATTTGTCTTTGACCCATCAAAAATATTTAAACAAATGGAAATTGCCATTTTTCTGAACCAATGCTCATATCCCCTTTTAGATGGCTCAGCAATGCTTGTAAGGACCTTATACACCCGCCATTGGGATCTCCCCATGGGAAAAAAATAATTCATCTGATTTTTCAAAATGAGTATTCTGCTTCAATTATTACATTTATATGCACACTAGTATCTTGTTGACCTATATTCAGCACTGTATTGATGTATAGGCCACTTATTAGGGTCATAATTCAATCATGAAGTGTAGAGGCATAGATTCCAAACCAGGAAGTATTTTTGTGTCTGTCAAAATCCATTTACATCCTACGCATTCCTGCATCTTATCCAAATATGTTACTACATAATGAAATATAATAGTATAATCTTTGGTTTTACAAACTTGTATGATATTTGATAAGTGTAAAAGTTGTTTTTGGAGCATTTTTCTATAGCCATTTTGTAGGGAGAAAAATGATGAAAAAATGTACAATCTTTTAATTTTAAGTATGACCTGAATCGATTGCAAACTTCATATTTGCACATTTGATGAGATAAACCATTTGTGTCGTATTGTGAAATTATTAATTTTGCAATCGATTCAGGTCATAGTGTATTTTTGGTATTTCTGTGATAATCAATGGAAACCAATGGCCTCTATTGGGATTTGCTGATATCCTCATGTTAAGTCAATGGTGCACAGCCCCATGTAAGTCAATACAACCTTACTGAACGAAATGATCCCTATCTCAGCTTATGTGTGTCCGAGCACTTTAATATTTTCCAAAGTATTATATGACATTTTATTCTTCATGTTACACCTACGAATGATTCATTTTGACCATAGAGATATTTGCCAATAATTGCACCTTGTTCTTTGTTCCATTGGCCCTACTTTTGTCTTGCTTTAAGGAGAAATCTGCTGTTTTCACCCTTTGATCCCAACAAATGATGCCATTTTTATGCCAAATGTATTCACTCTTCCCTCTCCTTGTTTCAATAGAGGTATTGTAAATTCAGCTACTGTTCTGCCAATTTGCAGTAGACTAAGATGGAAATTAGTCTAAAAATTAACTATGGTTCTATGCCATTGTGGATGTGCAGCAGTTAAAATTTATTACATGTTGAATTAAGTACCAAACCTCTGAGAATACCATTAATACAGCCTTTAAGAACAAGCCACTCTTCTTTCAGGGGACAATGGCAACACAGCATTAGAACTTTTATGTCGACAGAGTATCATTTTATATGCCCTGGAGAAGTCTTTGCTTTTCCACCCATAAACTATAGAATTGAGAAATGAGTTACTAATATAAGCCATTGAACAGAAGTTCCTTACTGGATATAGCCACAGAATGTTCCTTTTGAATCTCAGTATTGCTGAGACCATAAAGTAAGGAGTCCAACATAGTAGTAAGACACCAAACACAGTAGCCATCATTTTCAGAATCTTCATATCGCTGCCACTCGGCTGTTTCATGTCACTGAAACAATGTGATTTGATTTCAGCTTTTACTGCTTTCTGTTGACGATATGCAATACAAAATATGCTGCAGTATAGACTGCCTGTCATCACTATTGTTATAATTCCTTGTGCCACTATGATAATATAGTATGCCATAATCTGGTAGGTCTCAGGCCCTAACAGACATACCACCCCTGGTGTCCATGTGTTTAAACAATTTAACACTAATCCAATAATCGCTGAATATATCCATGTAAAAGCAATTATAATTTTAATACGTTTCTCTGTGTATAGACATGTATACTGGAATGGTCGGGTTATTGCTATATAACGCTCTAAAGCAATTGATGTGTATGTAAAACTGGATGCACTCATTCCTAACAGTGTCAAATATATCATGACAAGGCAGGAGTATTTCTCATAATCACCTCCATCTAAATTCACAACCTCAGGATAATAAAACCGGAAGGTTCCAAACAGCATCATAATCCCAACTTCCAAATCTGCACATGATAAACTTAATATAAACTTGTTGCTGTTTGTTTGTAAGAATTCATATTTTGTGATTGCAAGTATAGTCATGGTGTTAGCTAACATAGCAAGAACTGCAATTGTCATTCCCAAAACTGCATATGCAGTCTCTAGTCCTTTATTTGAGAGTTGAGAATTTGAAAAAGTTTGGCTTGTTCCATTTGCGAATGTGTTTTCCATGATATGTTTTTAATTAGAGAGCAATGACATACTTTTTTATACCATCATTTATCTGTGCTTTTTGATCTCCAGTATTTTCTTGTGACTAACCAATAAACCATAGTAATCAGAGCTCACTTGCTTTGACGAAGGACATAACCGCCTTCCACCATTTTTTAACTTTTATAACAGTGGTACAGATCTCACCAATTTGTTCATTCTATCTCCATCGAATCCAAATTCTGCATTTATTAATAGTACACATTTAAAGTTCCTACCAACATTGCTTTTTGTGTAATAGTTATTATCATAGGGAATGTTATTGTTATATGACAGTGGTATCTGATCCTACCCATATAGACCCTTTGATGTAACTGGTGTAAAGTTTGCTTCATCAATTATTTAGAGAAAATTGCTTTTAATATGTCCTTTGAGATTCATCTTTGATTGTTGAGCTGTTTGAGCCATAATAACTCCAGTTTTAATAAATACATGTGCAAAAGTGCCAAAGGCAAAGAACCAAAAATTGTTACAGAACCCAACAAGAAAAATAAAATATCTAAGAATGCACCAGTCATAAGGAAAACAAACCCCAACTATTCCAAATCATGATGTAATTTTACAGAAACAATGGCTAATACCCCCTCCCACACCATTCAGGCACTGTTATGACAATACAAGACCACAACACCAAGGGACATTTCATTCATACTGAAATCATAACAATTTTTACAATACATGTTAAAGAATTCATAACCAAGTTCTTTACATCAAAAATAGTTGTTGGTACCAGTATTCATAAAGGGGGATTCAGGCTCAAATGATGTGGGACAGACAAATTCTTGTCTCAAAGTCAATAGTCAAAAGTCATTAGCTCCGCTAAGCTAATGGCATAATCCATTAAACAGAATAATTCACATTTCAATTCCTATTTCTCAACCATTAATGCCATAGCCGTAGAGTTCAGTTCATATTTTCAAAAGTTCCTACATCATTGAGCATGTCAAGTGGCAAAACTTGAAACTTCAGAAGCAGTGATTTATATTTCTCAGTGTAAAGACGAGAATGTGTTGCTTAGATTATTTTTATAATACATTGGTAAAATTTTGATACTTGGCCTATAATATTGAAGGAATAATCTGAATTTATGAAAAGAAACTGTACCTAATAAAACTGTTCCTTAAATTCGTGCAAAGATGCTCTAAAAATTTTGTTTCTTACTCAATCTGGCTGAAATTCTCACTCAGTATACCTTCACTATTAACACATTGAAATCCTAAATTATAAGGAATGGGTTCATAAAGAAAAAAGTTATGGTTGCTATAGTAATAAAAATTGATTCAGAAACAAAATTTCTAGAGTAATTTTGCAAACTTAATGAATGCCCTGTATATTACTAAAAACTCCCAATATTTTTTTATACTGTCTAAATATACTGATTTTGTAACAGAATATGTCATTTGGTATACAGGTATGATGATATATTATTTTTACTTAAACTCGCTAGTAGTTGATACTTATACTCGTGTGTGGAGATATACCTTCTGGTAATCTGGATTGTATCCGGTATACTATAGGTATGGGTTTATGGAGATTTGGATGTGGGAAATGATTACATTTATGGATCTAAATGTTTTCATTGCTTCCATGTTCAGCTTTCTTGACATGAATGATGCTTCATCTAAACTGGGTTTAAACTGGCTTTTATTATTTTAGTTCATTGATCACTCCCTGGACACTAGTAAAAATTTTACCTAAGATGGTGAAAGAGCCTTATTTAACTGAATCTTCTCTTTTTGGAAAGTAAATGAACTTGTTACACCTGAAATAATTGTATGCAGTGTACCTTTAATTTAACAAAATGAAAAACATACTGATATTTAACTGGGAAACCATTGTTGATTGTTAGTTACCATGTGATGATATCAGCATCTTCCCATTTCCAAGGAATATACTCTATTTCTATCCCAACTTGCAAATAATGGAGTATTCCCATGATGACACATCTCACAACACGCAACTTACCTTTGTTCACCTAAGACATTCTGATCAATTTTTTTTAATTTGTGATTTCTGAGTGCCTATCAGTTATGGCGTGATATCAACTTAATTATATTTTATGTAATTTCAAGACCAAAGGGAAAGAAGCCATTAAAAAGTATTGACTTTGATTCATTAGATAAAATACATTTATTGAGGGATGACAAAGCATGTCAAATAAACCGGCGTGAAAAACAATCATATTAAGAGCATCTTGTTTGTAATTAACAAATATTGGGAGTGAGCCTGACTGTGTCCTATATTGTACTCTTTTAATTCATTGTACACTGAGAATTGTTATTAGTGGTCTTTTGAAACAATCAATAGATATTTAATAAAACAGTTATTAATTGTAGAATATTGAATATCATATGTCAAGCTTATGTTGTGATGACTAACACAAAGCCTACCACGGTACCATGGTTCCACCACTCTTACAAAAAATCAAATTTGTAGAAGATGAAAGAATTTGCATGTAGCCTTCAAGTCAAGTAATGTTAATTTCGTTTGGTGGGACATAGAGAAGCTGTTTGTTGGTCTTTTCATGTCTGGGTGATAACTCAAATACCAGTCAACAGATTTGGTTCAAATTTTATAAACAAGTCCTATGCTCAAGAAGGAATGTTCAGTATGACCACTCATTTTAGAATGGCCACCATTTTTCATAAAAAAAATGTTGATAACTCAAATACCAGTTGATGGATTTTATATGAAATGCAATGTACCAGTTGACATATTTGGTGAAAATTTCTTAGGCTCATGTAATTTAGCCATAGGACCTCTGCTGAAGAAAGATTTCCGATATGACCACTCAATTTAGTGTTAAAAATGTAATCTTTGGTAACTCAAATATCAGTTGACAAATATGGTTAAAAATCGTATATGCAGATGCATCAAAATCATCTCAAGAAGAAATTTTCAAAATGATTGCTGAATTCAAAATTCCTTATTTCAATTCAAATACCATCTGTTTCACATTCTTATACAAAAAATCATAAGATGAGATAAACATGTTAGGTCATAGACTATTCCATATGAAAAGTAAACTTTGGGCTGGGTTCAGATAATCAGAGTTTGAAAGAGACCATGATTAATTCATATTCTCATGATAATTTTTTAGATTAAAAAATGTCTATTTTTTTCAGTATGGTGACACTACAACCCCCCCCCCCCCCATCCATCAGCTCACCATACATTATTAGAATTTCCCCAGTTGTAACTTTGAAAAGTTTATTTAATCGTAACTGTATATATTGATCAGAAATCCCAGCAGTTCTTTCCACCGTGTATTGTTCTAAAGCTAGACGGAATGTTGCGATTGCGATCCCATTGTCTTTCAAAAGCATTGATTTATTATCCAACCCCTTTGAAAGTTATTGTATTTGTATATAAAGGGGATTAAAGGCCAGTTCTGCATTATTGTCAAAGAGCATTTAATTGATGAAAACTACCATTAATATAAATGCCTTGAAATGTCATTATTATTTGTCAATTTTTTCTCATTTTTACATGACAATGTATTTGATGTAAAGCTTTTGAATTTGGAAGATGTAATACATAATGGGTGTATAATGAGATAATATTGAGTCATCACATGCTATTGAATAATCTTTACAACTTGTTCAAAGTTTCAAATACAAAGACAGATATACGAGTACAGTTGAATAAGGAATGTAAAAATAAAGAGTGCAACCTAGAGATGTTCATCTGTTCGTTTGTCCGGATGATAACTGAAATACCAGTTGACGGATTAAGTTCAAATTTTATAGGCTTATGCGTTATGGGTGTAGGACCAGTGTACTCTGTTCGTAGTTGTAATTTGCATGACATTTGGACTTACGAAGTTACGTGATTGGCTGAGATATTCAAATATAAACCATTGTCATAGCTACCTAAAACAAGTTGTGTCATTAAATATCTTGAGCATGTGAATATGTATTCGATCAAAGAGAATCATAGAGAATAGAACATGCAAATGTAGGTCTTTCATTAACATACCTACTTACCTGCACGTCCCAAATGAATAGAATATATTGTTTTTAATTATGTGACACGATATCTCTCCTGACACTTGGTTGATTCTGTAATCTTGCGATCAACATAAATAATTGACGAAAATAATCATATGAGCTACAAAATGTTAAGAAACTCCATTCGTGGTAAAATTAATGAAATGAAAAAATCAATGTTACCAGGTACAATGGGTAACATTTATTGTCTACCATAATGATTGCCATGACTACCTGTAGTACCTGATGAAAAGATTTTTGTCATAACATGAACAGGTACGTGCCAGTGTGATTTCTGCCAAGATAAGATGAATACTGAAGTTCAGAAATCATGTCTTGATTAAATTAATCGAACTGATCATTGTCATATTTATTTATACACCATGTTTATGAAATCGTCATTTTTGGCTGTATTCATTTTCAACAACCAATTGTCCAAGCCTTCACTTTTTCCGAAATGTTCAAAATGCCGCTCAGTTAAGAATGCTGCCATTTTTGTAATGTATGATCATCAAGTACCAGTTGACAGATTTGATTCGTATGTTATATGCCAATACTTTATTATCCCATCGAACGAAGTTCGGAGGGATATAGTAGGGAACGCCTCCGTCCGTCCGTACATCCGTCCGTCCGTCCGGGCAATAACTCAAATACCGTTGGCCCGATTTTGTTCATATTTTGTACACATATACCCTATGGGGGTAGAAGTTCTGCTCGAAAGCCGATTTTCAAAATGGCCGCTCATTTCAAAATGGCGGCCATTTTAGTGCCGATTTTACAGTAATTTAGGTGTAATATGTAAAACTGTAATAGCAATATGTTTTAAATGTAAAAAAATTATAAAGGACATTAATAATGCTACAAATGTAGATATTAAAGAAGCACATGGCAGCCATCTTGAAAAATGGCGGCCTTTACTCATCATTTTACGATTTTTGCTATAACTCAAAAAATAGTGGAGCGATTTTGTTCATATTTGGTATGTGAATACTATAAGCATGGCACACTGTCTATTTCTAATGACACTTTTGGTAGACGGTGGCCATTTTGAAAAATTGCCGCCATTTTAACGTATTTTACTATAACTCGAAAAGTAATGGAGCGATTTTGTTCATATTTGATATGTGAATACTTTAAGCATGGCACATTGTCTAATAAAACTTTGGGGAGTAGTCGGCCATTTTGAAAAATGGCCACCATTTTTATGTGTGTAATTTTACAAGTACGTGTGCGATTTTTCAAAAATTTTAGAGGTGGCTACTTAAAAGCATATTATTTCTTCTGATGACAACTTGGCTAGTGAGCAACCATTTTGAAAATGGTGGCCTTTCTGGTGTGTTGTTTTATGATATTTGCTATTCGTTTGTAAAAATGCCAGCCATTTCTGTTCGATGGGATTCGCTACGCTTTGGCGTTGCCGTTGTTCTGGTTGTCATAGGAATTTAAAATGGCTACCATTTCTCAGGAAAATTGTGATTTTTCTGATAACACAAATACCAGATTATGAGACTCAGATTACGAGATTTGGTCCAAATTTTACGCTATTGCCTTGTGATTATAAAACACTGCTCAAGACATAATTTAATATCTGGCATCATGTCACATCAGCGATGTCTGATTTTGCCAAAAGAAGACAATACTACTTCCTGATTATTTCTATCATGTTTTGTTGAATTAATAAACATTTTAACATTATGTTTTTACTTCATCAGTGATTATTACTTCATCAGTGATTAATTTTCAGGCCAATGAGTGTAAAGCTACCTTAAATATGTTAAATAACAACAAATCCTTCAAACATAGCTGGAATGATGACATTCTTTGCAAAGATTATGGATGCTGGAAACTATCATGTTAGGTGTTAATCTTACTTATTACTCTGTATGTTATTGATGCACCATTATAAAAACATAAAATATATGATTAATAGGACTATAATATGACATGATTATGTTCAGTATCCTTGGAAATCCTTTCATGGCCTTTCATTCTTTCATTTGTTCATGAAAACTCTCTACATAATGGTATTTATATGACAGTCTAGACAATAGAATACAATTGCTTGTTTACCTCATTGACATTGTGTTTATACTTTACATGTTCTATCGAAGTAAACATATTTGTTATTGGAGGTTTGTGATAACTTTAATTATATGATGCATGCTGTGTATTTACTGTATCATATTTTCATCAGCAGATCTGTTCACACACAGGCCTTAGTATGTAACATCTGTTAAAGGTGCAACAATTAGTGCAGAGGGGTCATTCAACGCTCATGGACCGGTGTCAAAATATATTTAAGTTTGGATATTTCATCAAGACCAACATATATTTTTATTATCTCCAAAGAAACCCCCTGGATGAACATCATTTCAGCTGATATCCCCCTTGAAACGTGTCGGATCTTAAAAATCTATAAGTGGGCCTCCCTTTATAGAAGCTTTGAACTGAATTTACACTGCTTAATGCTGAAATTTATAGTTTATCCATACATTTTAAGAAAATAGGTATGTCAAAGAAGATGTTAAGCCAAATGTTGCCCTGATAGCTCAAAAAAAGTAAAAATTTTCAAATTTTCTATCTACAGACCTTGTTGCCCTTTTAATTAATAAAATGTTGGACATAGCTTCATTCATCAATTTCAAATGACATGATCAATGTGAAATTGTTATGCTTAATATTTATATGTCATTTTCATAGAAATATGTGTTTTATTATACATAAATTATCCACATTATGGCACTCGTATAAGTCAAATTGAAAGCTTTATTCTTTAATGCTTCAGAATAGTAGAATAATGTGTGACATAAAACTTAATACCTCTAGCATGACATTCATTCCCATTATAATTAGTAGGCTTCTTACATGAAGAAAAGGCTTATAAGAAATGCAGTGGAAAATAAATGTTTCAGAAGCTGATTATGTTGGAAGACAAATACTTATGCATAGTGAATTAAATTGAGAATTTGGTACATGTACAGTAGATGTTCATTAATATTTATTTATTTATATTAAAAGGATTAAATGAAATGTGCCTGTTCTTTTGCACACAATCTAAGAATACTTTCTTAGTCTTAACCACTGAAGAAGCATTTTTATTCCATAATACTACTGTTTTCCCAGGGAAATATGAGGGAATAAAAATCGTATTGAATCGTATTACATGAAAAAATCGTATTGTCCCCGGGAAAAAATCGTATTAGAGCGTATTACATGAAAAAATCGTATTGTCCCCGGGAAAAATCGTATTGGAACAAATTAACCTATTTTCGGTTTCCTGGTTATTTTTTCCAGTTTTTTTGCATTATCCAAATGTAGCATTTTGGAGGGGTGTATCATGGAATAAATAGGTTATTTCTAGTCGGGATTGAATATGGGTTTTATTCCTCGGAAAATATGATATTGACCTTGGGTTATATGATATTGACACTCGGTCGCTGCGCTCCCTCGGTCAATATCATATTACCCTTCGGTCAATATCATATTGTCCCTCGGAATAAAACCCATATTCAATCCCTCCCAGTAAATAACCTATATGTATTAGCAGCTTTGCTGATACCAATCAGAATAAATATAGTATTACAACAAAACTTAAGTGGCGTACAGAGTTACACTCAATAAAGTTTATGTTCCATCATTAATCTAATGAGAAAATTTTCTAACAAGTACTATATATATCAAATAATAATGCAGTGAAACCCATGAGGGTTGAATTCTTTGGTACCAAAAAACAGTTGTCTACTTGGAAGGTGTTCATTTATATTAATGAATTTAATTTTTTAAGTTAATATATTGCCATTTTACTTAATGCAACAATATAAATAGTAAGACATACACTGAACACAGCTTGTCCCAAAATGTCTTGTGTGAGTACTTTTTCATGTAATTTTCCAAACTGAGATTTTTAGACTCCCATGGTTAACCTGACATTGTTGTGTTTCAGCTGAGAAAGAGCAGGATATCATCTATGAGGTTGTCTTTGATGCACCCTTCATGGGAGGTCTTACAATCAGGTAAGATGGACACTCCTCTCTCATCTGTTTATGATTAAATACAACACACAATCCATTTTTATGCACTAAATTCAACACATACATACCGTTTTCTCTCTCATGAGTGTACAGTTCCAATGAGCACACAATGTTTATTCTTTTCAGTTTTGTATAAGATGTTCATAAATGAGCATTATTCTTTTGACTTTTTGTATAAGATGTTCATAAACGAGCTTTATTCTTTTGACTTTATGTGTAAGATGTTCATAAACGAGCATTATTCTTTTGACTTTTTGTATAAGATGTTCATAAATGAGCATTATTCTTTTGACTTTTTGTATAAGATGTTCATAAACATGCTTTGTTCTTTTGACTTTATGTGTAAGATGTTCATAAACGAGCATTATTCTTTTGACTTTTTGTATAAGATGTTCATAAACGAGCATTATTCTTTTGACTTTTTGTATATGATGTTCATAAACGAGCATTATTCTTTTGACTTTTTGTATAAGATGTTCATAAACGAACATTATTCTTTTGACTTTTTGTATAATATGTTCATAAATGAGCATTATTCTTTTGAATTTTTGATGTCCATAAAAGGGCATTACAAATTTGAGGAGTTTCAATGAGATGACTCAAAGAATTAAATAGTTACTAACACTTCAAAGCTGCAGAATTTACTGCAACATCATTTTTATGTCCTGTTTGTTCTTTAGAGTCAGTGATAAACATAATGTAATCTTGTCATTTAGGTGTTCAGCCAGCAAAGCCTATAGAATGCCTGGTACCTCCCTGATTAATCTCAGCCATGGAGTTAGAAAGGAACAAGGTATAACGACTCCAATCAAGAAAACTCCGACTAAGCCTCAATTCCAGAATCAACAGAATCGGCAACAGAGAGGAGCACACAATAACAGTAATAACAATATCACTTATGCCAATAGTGTCGCAATAAATGGACCGATGAGGAGACCAGGTCTGGGATACGAAGCACATCATCGTCAACAAAATGAAGCACAATTAAATCAGGTAAGATTGGTCTCTATAACATCACTTATATAAACCTCCCAATGGAATGCAGTATAGTGACTCACTGGGGACATCAGACAGTGACATCTTTCATTCTGTTATGTCACTTTATTTTTAGGTGAATTTCTGATGCGGATTCAAGTAATTACTTTCATTTTTCAAACCTTCAACTAGAATTGTTCTACATTATATAAGTTGCATGCTTCTTTGTATCAGACATTTTCTTATTGTAGGGTGCGAAGGGTCAATATGCAGTTGATAACAACATTAGGCAACAGCAACAAAATATTAGGTCTCAACAACAACAGTCAACTAGATCGCAACAAGACACACATAAACAACAGTATGAGACACATAAACAGCAGAATGACACACCTAAAAAACAGAATGACATGCATAAACAACAGCAAAAAGACAATCATAGACAGCAACCAGTAGATTTGAAGGAACAGCGTGAACAATACCTCCAACAGAAGGAGCAGAAAAGAAAGATGTACGAGAGTAGAGCACCAAAGGTATCTGATGTTTTTAGCTCACATGGTGAGCTTTTGCAATCACTCACTTGTCCATCTGTCTGTCTGTCCGTCCGTCTGTCCGTCTGTCCGTCTGTCCACTTTCCGTCAATAACAGTGGCACGTTTTAAAACCTCTGTCGATAGGATTCCTGTTTTAAGTTATTTCTGTTCAACATCAATACAGAAAATTCCCCTATGACTCCTGGTTCAAAAGCTCGCCTATTTTCAAAATGGTCGCCATTTTTGTCTCGCGAAATTCAATTTTGGCCCATTTCCTTAATTTTAAGTGTCCTAGGTTGTAAAAATCCATGTTAATGTAAAGAGTAGATGTATGAAATAATTTTGTTACGAAAAATCAGCGAAAAATTATATCCATTTTTTTTTCAGCCATTTTAGTTAACATTGATTTGTCCATTTGTCTCGCAAAATTCACTTTTGGACCATTTGCCTTAAACCCTCTGTTGATAGGATTCCCGTTTTAACTTAATTATCCCATCGAACGAAGTTCGGAGGGATATAGGGAACACCTCCGTCCGTCCGTCCGTCCGTACGTCCGTCCGTACGTATGTCCGTCCGTCCGTCTGTCCGGGCAATAACTCAAATACCGTTGGCACGATTTTGTTCATATTTTGTACACATATACCCTATGGGGGTAGAAGTTCTGCTCGAAAGCCGATTTTCAAAATGGCCGCTCATTTAAAAATGGTGGCCATTTTAGTGCCGAATTTACAGTAATTTAGGTGCAATATGTAAAACTGTAATAGCAATATGTTTTAGATGTAAAAAAATTATATAGGACATTAATAAAGCTAGAAATGTAGATATTAAAGAAGCACATGGCAGCCATCTTGAAAAATGGCGGCCTTTACTCGTTATTTTACAATTTTTGCTGTAACTCGAAAAGTAGTAGAGCGATTTTGTTCATATTTGGTATGTGAATTCTATAAGCCGGACACACTGTCCTATGACACTTTTGGTAGAAGGCGGCCATTTTGAAAAAAATTTTGAAAAATGGCCGCCATTTTAACATATTTTACTATAACTCGAAAAGTAGTGAAGCGATTTTGTTCATATTTGGTATGTGAATACTATAAGCATGGCACACTGTCTAATGACACTTTTGGTAGAAGGTGGCCATTTTTCAAAATGGCCGCCATTTTAACGTATTTTACTATAACTCGAAAAGTAGTAGAGCGATTTTGTTCATATTTGGTATGTGAATACTATAAGCATGACACACTGTCCTATGACACTTTTGGTAGAAGGCAGCCATTTTGAAAAAAAATTTGAAAAATGGCCGCCATTCTAACGTATTTTATTATAACTCGAAAAGTAGTGAAGCGATTTTGTTCATATTTGGTATGTGAATACTGTAAGCATGGCACACTGTCTAATGACACTTTTGGTAGAAGGCGGTCATTTTTCAAAATGGCCACCATTTTAACGTATTTTACTATAACTTGAAAAGTAGTGGAGTGATTTTGTTTATATTTGGTATGTAAATACTATAAGCATGGCACACTGTCTAATGGCACTTTTGGTAGAAGGTGGCCATTTTGAAAAATGGCCGCCATTTTAACGTATTTTACTATAACTTGAAAAGTAGTGGAGGGATTTTGGTTATTTTTGGTATGTGAATACTATAAGCATGGCACATGGTCTAATGACACTTTTGGTAGAAGGCGACCATTTTGTAAAATGGCTGCCATTTTTGCTATATACTTTGTTTGTATTAATGCCATCCATGGCTGTTCGATGGGATTCGCTACGCTTTGGCGTTGCCGTTGTTCTGGTTTTGTTTAACATCAATACAAAAAACTCTCCTATGACTTTTGGTTCAAAAGCTCGCATATTTTCAAAATGGTCACCATTCTTGTTTCGCGAAATTCACTTTTTGCCCATTTCCTAGCTTTACAAATAATTTCAGCTGTCCTGCATTGTTAAAAGCCATGTCACTGTAAAGAGTAGTTGTATGAAATAATTTTGTTACAAAAAATTGGCAAAATATTATATCCGTTTTTTTATTTTCAGCCATTTTAGTTAACATTGATTTGTCCATCTGTCTCGCGAAATCCTCTTTTGGACCATTTGCTTAAAACCTCTGTCGATAGGATTCCAGTTTCAAGATATTTTTGTTCAACATCAATACAAAAAACTATGACTAAGACTCCTGGTTCAAAAGCTTGCCTGATTTCAAAATGGTCGCCATTTTTGTCTCGCAAATTCAATTTTGGCCCATTTCCTAGCTTTACAAATAATTTCAGGTGTCTTGCATTGCAAAAAGCCATGTCAATGGTAGTTGGATGAAATAATTTTGTTACAAATAATTGGCAAAAAATTATATCCATTTTTTTTCAGCCATTTTACTTAACATCGATTTGTCAATCTGTCTCTCAGTCAGTCCAAAATAGTGGCAAGTGGCTTGAAATAATTTTGTTACAAAAAATCAGCAAAAAATTATATCAGTTTTTTTTTATTTTCTGTCACCATGTGAGCCCAGTACCCACGGTACTAATTTTTCAACTAAAACTTTGGTTTTAAAGATTAAAATGTCAAAACCTCAATTCGAAGGGAAATTTTTTTAGATAAAAAAGATTCAGACATCAAAACCTTTGTACAAATTTTGATCATTTCAAAAGAATCAACTTTATAATATGGTATATGACACATTTTTTGGAAATGTTTTATCCAAAGTCAAAATCATAAGAATATTGAGTACAGACATTAACTGCTCTTGCCTTATTCAGGATCGGACATTGCATTGGTACAAATAATTCAACATCCAATACACTTTAACAATGAACATTATGTATGTAGAAGCAATTTGAAGCAATTTGTACCTCATTTATTGAACAATTATACTTCTGCATCTAACCAAACAATAGTGTAAGGAGTATTATTGCATTTATAAAATATTAAGAAATGCACCATTGCCATAGTAACTATTGTTTATCTGTTATTGCAGCCGAAACAAGACAATGAGTTTGCAAATATCTGGCAACAGTTACAATCCTCAGCTGTAACTGAAGACTCTATATTAGCACAGGCAGCCAAGGTTTTACCCACTCCTGATAAAGTAAAACCCAAAGAGGACACAACCGTCAAAGCACCGATGGACAAACAGATGACAAGAGTTGATGTCGATACACTGTTTAAGGCAAAGGAACAGCCAAGTGCTACGAAAGACAATGAAGAGTTCAACGATTTGTTTAATTCACTTAAAGTGTCTGAGGAGAAAAAGCAACCTGAGTCAAGTCAGGATAAGGTATGCTATTAAATGAGAATCAGAGATAGACAGCAACTTTTTTCAAAAATTGTTTCAGTTTCAGAATTTTTGAGCTTATGTTCCTTATTGTGTTTATTATGTCACCACAAGTGTTGTAGTCTCCAACTATTTTGAAGACAGTGTTTGGCTGTTTGCATCTGTAACAAATGGCAGATGGTGACATTTTGCACATTGCTTTGTTTTAGCCTTATTTTAAATATTGTAAATATTGCTTGTGATTTTGTTTAAAGTAATGTGAGACTTTTGTGGCTCCTGTGAGTAAAACCGATGAGGTCCTAAATAATAGATAGGCTATAGAGTTTTGACCAGTTTCAGGTTGGATGCTATTGAGTTTTTGGTATATTTTAATTTTAGGACCCAAGTGCAGCATTGTGTGAAATGTTAAAGATAGGTGGCAGCACTCCAACTAAGTCAACTCCAAAAGAGGCAACAGATGTCACGACTAACAAAACTTATGGAAAACAAGTATCGGTGCAAGAATTGTTTCGGGGTAAATTTTTTTTTTCAAGAAATGTAATGTCCATTGTACCTTAACATTATAACTAATCAGAAAGGTGAAAAATGTTTAAAATGTTTAAAACTTTAAAATTGAATCCAGGATGGTTATGATTATTTATGTCTTCTAGGTGCACAGAAGCAGAGTACACCTACCAAATCAGATGGGCATCAGCCAAAGACTGTGAAACAAGCCAACCAACAGTCGTAAGTAAAATGTTCATGTTAGCTGTACAAATGATCATTCAGGCAATGATAATTAATTTCATTAATTTTTATCGTACCTTTATTGTCATCAGCTTGACGGGCGGGCGGGCGGCGTTTCACTTTTCAGCTTGTCTACAGGTTTCCAGCCAAACCATTTGACAGATTCATCTGAAATTTTCAGGAATGTTTCTACGTATCAAAGTTAAGAACTGATTAGTTTTTGGGCATTCTGGGTAAATTTTAAGGTGGCCATTTTGGATTTTCCGTCCTAAAATCTTCACTTTCAAGACTTGTCTACAGGTTTCCAGCCAAACCATTTGACGGATTCATCTGAAATTTTCAGGAATATTTTTACGTATCAAAGTTAAGAAATGATTAGTTTTTGGGCATTCTGGGTAAATTTTAAGGTTGCCATTTTGGATTTTCCGTCCTAAAATCTTCACTTTCAAGACTTGTCTACAGGTTTCCAGCCAAACAATTTGACAGATTCATCTGAAATTTTCAGGGATGTTTCTACGTATCAAAGTTAAGAACTGATTAGTTTTTTGGCATTCTGGGTAAAATTTAAGGTGGCCATTTTGGATTTTCCGTCCTAAAATCTTCACTTTCAAGACTTGTCTACAGGTTTCCAGCCAAACCATTTGACGGATTCATTTGAAATTTACAGGGATGTTTCTACATATCAAAGTTAACAACTGATTAGTTTTTGAGCATTCTGGGTTAATTTTAAGGTGGCCATTTTGGATTTTCCGTCCTAAAATCTTCACTTTCAAGACTTGTCTACAGGTTTCCAGCCAAACCATTTGAGGGATTCATCTGAAATTTTCAGGGATGTTTCTACGTATCAAAGTTAAGAACTGATTAGTTTTTGGGCATTCTGGGTAAATTTTAAGGTGGCCATTTTGGATTTTCTGTCCTAAATTCTTCACTGTCACACTGCTGTGTTTTAGATACGATATTGTTCACGTCTGTGCCTTGTTATCTTTGAGGTTCTTGTGATTCCTGGGAAACTTAAGTTGATTATGATGTGGACTTACTTTTAGAAGAGATTGTGTTAGCTACATATCTATAAAAGATACTTTGCAAAACTAGGGTTGATCTTTTCGGTTTTTGATTCTGTAAGGGTTTTCACCAATTAGGCTTTTATTTTGAATATTATAACTAGACACTTTCAAACAAATGAAATATATTCATCCAATTTTTCCAGGCAACTCAATTTTAATTTCAAGAAGCACATATGTAAAAGGCTATATCAAAGTAATGACCTCATACTACAGTACCTTCAGTTTGCATAATAAAGATAGCCAGAATAACATAATATAACTTCTTGGTTTCATTGATTTCAGCTCTGCAGTACTACAACTGCTTAGTTGGTGTCAGCAAATGAAGATGGCCCCTCCCAAATATGACTATATTCCACATCAGAATAAGGTAAGAACACTGTGCAACTCAAGTGGCCGTGTCTGTATTTTGTGTACTCTTAAACAGGCAATGCCTATTTTTGAAGGAAAAAGGACAAAATATTACTTGAGACATGTCACTCACACAGTCAATCAAATATGATAAAAACTTTTATTTGGGATAATACTGATGTGAAAAAAAAATTACTTGCATAGAAAAACAGCATTTGAAGTTCAGAGATTGAAAAAAGTGAATTACCACTTTTCACAAAGTGTATGTTTTAAATAACTCTTGGATTAAAAGATGGCGTATGCTTGAAAATCCTATCAAAAATGAATGGATAATTAATGCAAACAACAATGCCATCTTTCTATCGCATTGCTAAAAACTTGACATATAAAAATTGATAGATCAAAAATATTTTTTCATGATCTAGTGTCAATTCTGATGTGGTCTGTTTGAGCTGTTTTTGGTGTCAAATGAAAGATCAGGTACTTATTTATCCATTGGCAATACTATGAAGATTTAAAGTGAGACTTCATTTACGCACCTTATCCCTTTAAGTAATATGACTTCTGAGAGTTTATATAACAAATGGGGTTGATAAGACTTCTCATTATTTTCCATAGTTGCTATAAATGTATTATATTACATCTCTCATGAAATGATTTATTAATTATACCAATTTACACAGCTTGTTTATCTTGTTTTAGCCATATCAGGAGCCTATGTGGGTTAGTAATAAAAAATAAATGAAAATAATTTTTCGATTAATTTTCAATATCATAAGCTTCATTTTATCATTCCTATTCAAGGAAAGCCACTCATCCGGTTTTCTTTATATTTCATTAATTTATATCTTCATGTTTACCTTGTAATATGAATTGAAGTTCATTCTCATTAGCATTTTAATTTCATAAATTCCCCAAAACATTGAGATCTTGGAATGTTTTCTATCATCTCTTTTCAAAGGCATTTAGTACATGCATCTGTCTCTTATATTGTATATTACTATTTGTCTGTGTAGAGAAATGCTTTGTTGTGGTGACACTTTTAATATATAGATGTGAGTCTCAATATTGCAAGCTTGTTGTTATGCAATAAAACCTGACATAATTTGAACACATTTGTTAGAACAATAACGAGTCCAATATACTGTTAAATGCTACATATGAACTCCCAGCAAAAAGCTGTTTATCCTTTAAGCTTTAGGTCAGGAATACATCGTCTGATATGAAGTCACCAGTAATTCAAAAACTTTTTACAAAAATTGGCCATTTACCTTATTGGTTGATGTAATCCTTGGACTTTGCACTAGACCGTTTATAACCAACCACCATCTCATATTTTGTTCACCAAGATTTTACAGGATGATTTTATGGAGCCTCTCTATTGCAAAAGATTTTACACTTGTAAACTGTTAACAAAGGTGGATGATTTAGCAATGTAATTATGTGTGAGATATAGTGCAAAACTTTGAGAGAACTTCTATTTGAACTAGCAAGATGTGAGGGCGTTCAAATATGCAGGTTTTACTGTACATGTTTTGCAGCCTTTGGTGTCTGCTTGTATAGCCTTAGCAGATGGGAGAAAGTTTCAGGGCTCTGCAACCAAAAGCAAGGAACAGGCAGCTGCCAGTGCAGCCAGCATGGCCATGTTGCAGCTGGTAAGTCTCGCAGAAACAATTGTCCATCGGTATGAAGCCATGCATCCAGTGTATCCAGGGAAATGCAACATCTTCAATCAAGAATTGCAGCAAATTTTCATAATGTTTGAATTTCAATGATGCCTGGAAGTAGATTGAAGAACTTATCTTTTTTCGCTATTTTCATTGATGCTTTATTGTATTTTCTTCAAATGTTCTGTTTTGTTTTTATCTGTGACATTGTTTGTCAAAAGTTAAATGTAGTAGTTGTTAGCAACTTAGCATGCATCTGTCAACCAACATCTAGTTTCTAGTGTTCTACCCAGGACCTTGTAAAAAGTTGAATGTTATGTTCTGAAGTGATTTTCCATGATTTCTGAATTTTCAACAGATGCCTATTGCTTTTCAAGTAGGTCCAATATCCGACCTAGCTGTTTTAATGCTTGGAAGACCACACTCTTTATATGCATGTTATTATTACTTGTATCACTATATCAGCCATCACATCATTTGGGAGATTCCTTTATTTCCCATAATTTGCACCATTTACATGTAGTAAAAGTGCTGCCTTTTTAGTGAAATACATGAAATATGTTTTCAGCGAACCAAGTCCCCTGTTCCTCCTTTTAATGGACCAGGGCCTCAACAGCAGCAAATGCAACCTCAGATTATGGGACGCGGGGGAATAATGACATCCCCAACCTCTGCCTTCACTCCTGTACAGCCAAGAGGTAAATTATGTCCCCATTAGAGATTTGTTTGTTAAATTGAATTTAATTTAATTTCAGATATTTGATATGCATTGATTGAATTCATGAATACATGTTATTTTAAAAATTCTTTGTTATTTAATTAAACCATGTGTATAACCTGCATTCAATAACATCACGCTTTAAATCACCAATAACTCATTCCTGAGCTTTGAAATCTGTTGTCCATTTGAGAATATAAATGTTAATTTACAAAATTGAAAAAATAAATTTGGTAAATTAAAGAAAATGGTCCACACCTTTACAGTCACGTGTACAGTAGCTTGCTTTTTAATTCCTTCAGGAAACTTCAGCCAGTACCCAATAAACAACCAAGGAGCCATACAACAACAGGGGGGTCTACATGGGGGCCCACAGAGGTTCCCTGGCTACCCCACTACACAGCCAGGCTTCATGCCGGGTCATCACCAAGGCAACTTCCAACAGCAGCAGCCATTCAGAGGGGGCTATCCCCACCCACAGGGAGGTCAGCAGAGACCGCAGGGTCAGCCTTACCCCCAAGGAGGCCAGGGTGGTCCCCAGAGACCTCGGGGTCAGCCTCACCCTCAGGGGGGCCAGCAAAGACCCCAGGGTGGTCCACAGAGACCTCAGGCTCAGCCTTACCCCCAGGGAGGCCATCAACAATTTCAACAGAGAAATGGCCATCCAGCCCAGCCACCGTTTCAGGTAAACACATATATAAATAGATGGAGTCTAAAATGTTATTTGTCATATTTACCATTTATGCTTTCCATTATTGTTATGGCATGTATGGTCTTTTTTGTCTGCATTTGACTGTCAGCATTTGGAGTTCTGCATCTGTGTAACAAAAAGCAGGTTGTGACATCTTGCATGTAAATGCTGTGTTAGCTCATATCATCTGTTTGTTCAATTCATTGTGCATCCACCAATGTCCATTCCCATTCTTGTCTCAAAATGGCTGCCCATATGGGCATTACACTTTAGAAGTTTTGATTTTTCACTGCAACTCATACTTTTTAAAATAGCAGATATATTTACAAGGGATGACTGTACACTGTACTTATAATAGTTTATTATATTCGATTTGTGTTGAACTTTCAGCAACATGGAGGACCTAGGCAACAGCAAGGGTCAAATAAACACACCCCTACAAAAGGACAGATCCAGCAACAGAGGGAAAACACTCCACAGAAAGAATCAACTCCTACTAAACCTAATGCTTTTGTCCCCATGCAGGTAGGTGTTATTTGATTTGCATCTGTAAAAATTTCATGTTGAACAGGTAAGTGCTCTTTCCTGGAATTTTGATGAGTTTTTTATGGAACCCTTCCACACAAAGTGACACAACTCAGATAATAGTTAAGTTACCGTGTTCTAGCTTTGACGGACAATTTGTGATAATATTGATATGCTCTCGGAAGAGTACATTGTCCTCATTGAAAGTAAATTATATAATCATTAAACACATCATTTTAAATGCCACTTACCTAATAAACATTTATAAAGTTAAAACATTATCTTTCTGTGGCAGCAAGTATTACACTAAAAAGTTTGATATCTGGATTGCAGGTGACAAAAAAACAAGTCACGCCTCAGAGGAGCTTAAAGAAAGAAACGGATCCTGAAGAAAATGAAAACAAACAGATTTCACAGACTGAAGAAAGTGAACAGCAATCAAAGTCTTTGGATTCTAGTAAACCTTATGCACCCTCAGAACAGTGTAAACAAAATACTAGTAAAACTGTACCCCAGGCTAAATCAAAAAAATCACCCCCTAGAAATTCAGATGGTGCTAAACCCAAGCCTAGAAAGGGACGAAGCAGACTCGCCATCAACTTTGGAGCACCAAGCCAGTAGGACCAAGTGGTGTTCTATCCCAGCCCATATAGAGAGAGCTCTATCGGATTTTAACATTATTTTTAGAGCCCTCACAGCTAAGCTGACCCATATATCTACAATTGAGTCAGGAAGTCGATTAAGTTAATACAGGAGCTTTGAGGCCTCTTATGAAATCGTGATGAACTTACCCAAATCGAAGGAATGTTTGTTTGTTTTTTTTCCTTAGGAGCACCAAACCAGAAAGTAAAATATCCTTTTCAAATTGATTATGAGGTAACTAGTAAATTCAATATTTAAAATATTTCAAGTGGTTTTGCTTAATTCAATTAGAAAAATGAATATTTTGTAGCTTAAGAAATATCAGAAGAATTCAGTACAATTGTAGAAATTGCAATCTGAAAATTTGAATAATCAAATAAATCGTTAGTCTTATATCTCAATGCTAGATGAAATAAATCAATTGTTAAAGTATATCATCCTGCCGCTTCTATATTATCATTCAAATATGTAATAAATAAAATCGATATTATCATATGATTCAATTATAACATACCTATGATGATGTATAGTGCAAAGTGTACACAAGACAGCGGGCCAATATAAGTTTTGAAAAGCCCGCGCCTGCTAACTTTCTGATTGGTCAAGGCGCTGACGTCATAACCAATCAATCGAAGATAAAACTGCGCGAGCAATTTTTCTAAACTTATTTCAATCATTTTCAAACCATTTGTTTGTCAATTCTATAAGAAAACGGTACTCTCTGACCAGTCTACATCATCATAGGTATGTTATAAATCGTTTATGTCACTATCGTGGTACATATGCCCTCGGTTCTCAGAGATCAATGTCCTTCCCAAGGTCGGGCCATATATCACTGAGACCTCGGGCATATATGCCACGATAGTGACATAACCTCTAATTACTGGATCTTAAAATATCTTAACAACAAATCATTTGTTGTCTCATAAGTGGAATCAAAGGTACAATAGAAGCTCATTTATTTTAAGAGATGGTGCAATACTTGCAATTTCTGTTAATTTAAATTATTATGAGGTTGAATTTCAATACAAAGCTGAATTATTGCGGATATAGATTAAGATTTTGATTCAAAGTTTATGTAGGATTTATGTAAGCTTATTGTAAGTTAGGAGTAGAATTTTGTCATTGATTGAGAGTAAATTTTGAAAAATGAGCCACATTAATAATATTTTTGCTCTTGTTAAACCTATTTTCTGGAAGCCCAACTGGTTGGACTTTATTTCAAGATAATCCTTTGATTTTTATGGTTAACTGGAAATAATAATGAATTCTAACGAATTTCTTAAATCTTCATTAAACTCTATATTCCTTCAGATTTCTCAATTCTTTTTCCAGAAATTGAACTGGAACAATGGCATGATTTTTGAAGATTGATTCCAACATTTTACACTCTATCCCATCTAATTTCTTCAAATTAGAGCCAGGTTTATGCTACTGCTAGGTTACTTCTACTAGACCAATTTTTATTTTGAATTATTATTATTTGGTTTCAAGTGTTCTGAGAAACCGGTATAAGTTTTTGTCATACTCCGATACCAGTATTAATTTTTATTAATATAATGAATTTAGGCATAGATAGGGCCTTGTGGAAATGATTTTATATTTAATATGGTGTTTGTGCATGTATTTTCACAAACACATCGAGAAAACCAAAGGAAGTTTAATTCGGTATTATATTTAGTAAGATATCATATCACCAGAAATGAAAAATTGATTTTTGCATTGTCAAACTACTAAAACTACTATTCTCGTATAATGTTTCTATTTTATCATGATTATTTGTACATGAATGTCTCAAATGTTATTGTTAAATATTTTAGTATACAGAACCATATCATGTTATGATATTGCTGCCCTGATCATGTTTTAACCTTGACTTCTTGCTGTCAAATGCTCCAAACATTGTTAAGTTCCAAATCTGCAAATCAGATGTTCTTTCTCAGATTTATTGAATAATTTTTGATTTTATTGAATTACTGACACTTGATTTACCGACCGAAACGTCACAAATTTTGGAGAAATTGGCCCCGGTTAGTCAACAAATGTGCACTTTAATGGTAACCCCATGAAATACTAATACTTTGTATTTTGAATTGATAACTTATTTTGAAAATAAATAGTAAACAATTAAGATTTGAATGTTGTGT
This sequence comes from Owenia fusiformis, assembly GCA_903813345.2. Lineage (NCBI taxonomy): Eukaryota > Metazoa > Annelida > Polychaeta > Sabellida > Oweniidae > Owenia > Owenia fusiformis. Next base: position 36,622,657 of record CAIIXF020000001.1, read on the forward strand.
TTCACTTTTCATGCTTTCTTATAATAAAAGAGTAACACTGAACAATCCCAGGATGCATTTTTATAAGCACTGGAGAGTCTTGCTTATGAAACTCCATATTAAATTAAATTGATTAAATCAGGCGAGATGTTTGCTTATGAAACCCAATATTGAATTAGATTGAATAAATCAGGTGAGATGTACCTTGTTCAATGTTCTTTCATTCTACAAAGATTCATAGGTCCCAATGGTCAAGATTTTATGGCCATTTACAAAACATGCCCCAAATTTTGAAACAGGGCACACTCACTGGACATGAAACATCTCAAAAATCAAAAATCTCATTTGGCCATCAAAATGTGGGAATTTTGTATTAATTCTGAAATCTATCCAAGTCTAAGTCTTCAAAAAGTCTCAAATTCATTTGTATGTGAAAATTAAAATGGCACAAAACGAGACAGATGTTGGAACTTGGACCTATGGTGTAAAAAATTAACAGTATATATGGACCCTATAAAATGGGTATGAGATTATATCATATGAAAGACAGTTTTCATCTGAAAACTTAATGCTGCCTAAATGTAACCTATTGGACTTCAAATTAAAATGAAAAGTACTTCATTGACCTTCTCCAGGTCAAAAAGGTCGTTTTTCAACTTGCTTTAAATTGACCAATATTTTTTTTAAATCATCTACATGTTTTCAAAAGTTCAAATCCGAGATTTCACCTTCATTGACCTTCTTAGGGTCATAAATTTTTTTTCAACTTGCTTCAAATTGAACAATTTCTTTTTTTCAAAATCATCTACAACTTCTCAGAAATTAAAATCTGACTAAGATTGAACTCATAATATTGTGAGCACTAGGTAGTAACATTTTGTCATGTTAATGCCTTGTTTACTTCTTGGAGGTGTCACCATTTTCTAGTATTTGGACTAAATGACTAACTACATAGATGGCATAATAAATCCCACTTATGATATCTATTTTAAAATTGTAGCAAAACAATGAAGTGGTTCGTGCTATTCAAGTCAACATAAAATCAATTATTTCTTACAACAGTTCACCTGTAGTCATTTATTATTTTTTATAACTTCACAAGGTCACTGCATATTTTCACTCTACCCTACAACATGGCCACGTTTAAAAGGGATACAGGCTACAGTGAAGTTGCAAATGGAGCAGGTATTCTCTATCTATGTCTATGGGGCTTTTCTGGTATTAACAATACACAATATACAGTAATATGTAAGATCTAATCTACCTTAAAAATATGGAAATAAACAAACATTCTACATTTGCAACTTCACCCCTTTTAAACGTGGCCACGTAGTAATTAAAAATTAAGTTAAATTTCAAAAAATAACAGATCACCATTGGTAAGCTTGCAATAAGTACATATTAGTTTATTTCAAACAAATAATATATTAATACACATAAAGTGTATTTATAAAGAGAGAATAGTGAATTCTCCATATACCGATTTAAGTGCTTTATGTATATACCATAAGTGTATACATTACATGTATATCAACTATATTGCATAACAAGATGGCTATTTGAAAATTTATGAAAAAATCATACAATTTGATTCTGTAAGTGTATATTTTTTGTTCATACTAAACATATTATTACATGAACCTTAAATAAATATGAGATCAAACAATTTCAACCAGTTAAATATTATGACACTTCAAACACACTTATCACACATGAATGCATATTATTACCACCTTGCCGGGCCAGTTCTAGGGGTTTTAGTGCTAGTTTAGAAGGCTTTCATTTTACTATATCGACCTGAGAAATGTGTGACGTCATAGTGGTGGTCCATATGGACCAGTCTAGAATATATTCTGGACTGGCAATTTTTCCCCGGGAAATTAGATATCGTTCAGTGCGTAAGATTTTCTTGCTATTTCAGCCCTGAATACTAATAACGTCATAATGCGAACAATATATGAAATATTGGACCTTGGGCCTTCGGCCCTCGGTCCAATATTTCACTATATTGCCCTTAGAAATGACGTTATTGTACTATTGTCATTCTATTCAATTCTACATTATGAAAATATACCTTCATATCACAATGAACCTTCATATCATAATGTACCTTCATATCATATAGGGTTGAACTAAACTATCAACTGCAATATCCTGGAAAATTCCCAACACATCTTTAATTCACTAGTATAGTGAATTCCAGATTCCAGTAAATAATATATATGATAAGCTGTTTTCAAAAATTGGGAAAATTATAAAAAGCAACCCAAAACTTCCTAGGTTTACAGTACATTAAAACTATTCTATTTATGGCCTACATGGCCAACCAGTCCTGTCATAGCATCTCCTATTCTCCCTGCTGCATCAGTAATACCGCGATCAAGACCCCCTGGGGTTGAGAGGACTGAAAACAGAATAAACTCAATGTAGATTTTTCATTTTCAATTACTGATGAAACAATTATTATTTTAGTCTGAATTCAAAATGAATTACTCTACAGAATTTTATCTTGCCATGTAAGTACAAATCAAAATTTAAACTTACTGGATCTTGACATATTAGCTGGGTAGGCAGAGTCAAGTCTGGCAATCATTGCTTCAAGCTCCGCCTCCTCATCTGCATAATTCTGAGTCTGGTCAAATGAAGGAAGACTGAAGTGGGTTTGACTGAGTGGATTCATTGTAGAGTCAAACATGCTATCCCCAAAGTCTTGAAATGTATCAGATTTTGAGGAATTATGTCTTGGATGTTCTACATCACTATGCATATAGCTATTTGGAGAGATTTCATTTGTGGGACTCATATTTTGTGAATTAGGTGTTTGCTGCAAAGAACGTCCAACAGAATCCCACCACATGCTGGGTTGCGAGTGAATTACGCTACTAGGGTGTAGGGTAAGATTTCTATGGGGAGTTGGAGTTGTAGACAGATATGGCTGTGTTCCTGTAATATTTCGATTCAGAACAATGTCTCTGAGATTGTGAGGGGTAGCATGGTTGGAGGGAAGAGGCTGGTATGTGGAAGGCTGAGACACAGGCTTAACAGGCGGAGATTGTAGCCTAGATTCAACACCTTGTAGATTAGAGATATCCTTCATAGGACCTTGAGACACATGTGGCCTACGTGGGGACGTATCAGGCATTTCAAAGCTGGGATTGGGACTAGCATAAGCAGGTGGCCGGACAGATGATCTCTGTGGTCTAGATATGACACCAGGACTTGTATAGGCTGATGGTTGTACATTGTAGGATCCTGTTTGAGAAGTTGAATTGTCCGGACTCCCCTCGGGACTTGGTACGTTAAGCTGAAAGTAAGACTGTGTGTTTGACTCAACTGGAAACAGGTGTTTGGAAAATACTATGACTGCAAATCTATTCCACAAAATATGTTTTGTCTCTATTTCATAATTTTACATTCAAATCTGATAATAGAATTTAATTAATAATCTTACTTTTTTTACAAGTGTTATGAGTTGTTTAACTTGGTTCTCCAACTTCTCATTATGCTCTTCTAGTATGTCCTGTTTAACAGCCAATGTCTCATTCTCCTGTTCCAGTAGCTCAGTCCTATCCGATTCAGAGTTTTCAGGCTCTTGTCTTATATGATAAAGATTCTCGATCTCTTGAAGGAGTTCCCTGAGAAATAGAGGCAATTAAGATTTTTTTGGTGACAGGGGATATTTTACATATTTTTCTTTGTCTAACATGAAAACACATCCTGTTCAAAATTAATTTGAAAAATATGTCCACATGTAACCTACTGTATATGTAGGTTACATTCAATGTTTACACTCTAGTTATCAAGTTTACTAACTTGTTTTCCTCCTCCAAGTGATAAACCATTCCCTCTAGTTCTCTTTGCTCTCTGTCCATAGAAGCATGCTGTTCCCTAGATGTATGGTGGCTATTAGATTGTGCTGGGGATGTCTACAACATTTATTTTCAATGGTCAACCAACCATAGGGTACATGGTAACAATGTAAACCATGCAATTAGTCAACCTTTTATATAAAAATTAATATCTACAGTCAAACCTTGTCTATTATGGGACAACCTTGTTTCCACTAAAATGGCACCATTCAGTGCATAATGGTGAAAAAACAACTTCTTCAAAACAAAAAAAAGAAATTGGACCAATGGTGAAAATCCCTATTAAATGGATAGGAGCATTGGTTCAGAAGAATGGACAGATACAAGACGGACAAACAAGTGGGTGATTTCATAGGTTCACTATTTGAGCCAAAAAGTGTTCTACTTGGGCTTGTTCCACAACGAGAGATTCAGTGCACATTAAGTCAATGAATTACAATTATTCAAATTTTAACTTTTCGATTTAACTTTCAGGACATCAGACACAATCAAGGTATATCATACAGTATTTACAATTCAAAAGTAAAGTAGTTTTGAAGTACTATATATTACCTTAATGACAGGAGGCGGTTCAGTATAATACAGGTCTGCATCCACTGTGTCTACAGGGGGATCTAGCTCTGCCTCTGCCAGCTTAGAAGCTGCTTTAGTCAGGGCCTTGTGGACATCTTCATCAGAAACTTGCGGTACACTAAAACACAGAGGTGTCAAAGATCAGAAAAATTCAGAACAGTTCAATTTGGAAAATTTAACAAGTAAGTACTGTTATGGTAAATCAAAAACAAATTCCTCTAAGAGTATATTTTATTCATTATTAGATATTATTACATTGTGAGATTTCATTAAATGATTTTTAGGAAATGACAATATATTCAAGATCTGAAATTTACCATGATTTTATTTTCAAATAAATTGGCAGCCCAACTTACTACTTATTATTTTTGCCATTTGTTGTTGGTTTGATTGGCAGATATCTCTGCTTATTTGGGTTCAAATGCTTTTTGCTCAAGTTGTTCCTCACAGTCTTTAGAAATGCTTTAGTGTCTTCCTTAGATGATGTCTGCAAGTCAACAAAATGTTAATTGTAAAATGGTGGTATACTGGATACTGTATAATAGTTAATACCTGTTTGATTTTTGCATTCCAAGTTTTTTCAGTACAAAAAAACTATGACGGTTTTAGAAGCTTACTAACTAGGGGCTTGAGCTTATGCAGCACCATGATCATGAAGTACAAAGTACATATATGATATACTAGTATATTCCCTCATATATGATGAACATAAAAACCTGTTGGACATATACAGGGTGTTCGGAAAGTAAAGATAAAAATACTCTAATTTTAAGAGATTTAGGTTTTTTGAAATGAAATTGCTACAGATTGTAGAGGAATATTAATACAATGTGTTACCAACTTTAATCACATACAGTATAGTCTAAATTGGTTAAAGTTATGGTTGTCATGGTTACCGAGGTGGGGTGTATATCAGAGTGTGGCATTATCTCTACTAATATGTTACTTACAGCAAGGCAGTATTCCTGAGTTGGGTGGCTGGTCTTATGTTTCTTGGAACATCTCCCAGTGAAGAAACAGTTCTGACAAAGGTCATAGTTGAAACATTTTAGACATCTATATCTGCAAAAGAAACACCCGTTTAATAGGAGATAAATTTCTTTACCTCCATGGCATAAGTTTACAAATGGTATATGCTTTCGCTTTGTAGGGAGAGGAATTATCTATTTGAAAATAAAATTGTCTCTTGAAATAAATAAGATAAAATCTTTTGTATCTGATTCTTGTGCAATGATGTCTCATTGACCGAAATCATATTCCAATAAATTGCAAAAAAGATCTATAAATGGTGTCGAACTGGTGTATGAGAAAGGTATGTGTGAAAAATAGAAATTTGCTGACTTCATGTTTCCAGACCATAATCAAATGATAAATAAAGTATCAGTAAGGGTTACCTGATTGATTTCATTTAAGTGAGATGAGAACTGAAAAAACAGAACCAAAACAGAACCGGGGGGTAAAAAACTTGAACAAAAAAGGAAAATTTTTGAAACTGCTTTCATAATGTGAGAATATTGTAGAAACATTTACCTAAATCCTATGATTGGGAAAGCTTTACAAATATTGCACTTTGATTCATGTTTGGAAGACTCTGCAGCTGCTAATCTATGCATAGTGGGTAACCATAGCAATGTCTGGGGCTCCATTAGCAGCCAATCAATGAATGACTCCTGAGACACGCCCACACTACTCCAAGCCTGAAATATGGATCAGTTCTTTTATAAAACCTCTCAATTTAAAAACTTAAGCTTTGAGGTGGTTAGGTGGTCAGTATAATGCGGAAGTATGATTGGTCAGGCAAAGTAATCTTGAAGTGGCATTCTGCTATCTTATAGACAGGTGAACAATATTACAGACTGATTATATCACATAAGTTTCCCAACCATGATAATATTATTGAATGGAAATAATTTTGCAAGTCAATGAACAGGCTCATTTTGAAAATTTTGATAAATTTGGCATGAGATTCTATATATTTTAAAAAGCTTTTTTGTATAAGTTATTTTTGAAGATTTTAGATTGAGGCAGTTTATTTTAGCTATAGAGGGCCTTAACTAGCAAACACTATAGGATACAGTACAGTATTTTGAATTTTAGCACAAAACAGTATAGAATAGCATAGTGCATTACAGCATAAAAGTGAACAGCACGGCATAGTACAGTACAGGATAGTAAAGTTCGCTACAGCAAAATGCAGTACACCATAGCAAAGTTCATTACAGAACACTACAAATTTTACTCACCCTGTCAAAACAGTTGTCAACTGCAGCAGCCACATTAAGACCTCCAAAGGCACGACTCTCATCTATCAAATCTGGGATCTGGAGAGAATAAGCTAAATCTATTACTTGAATTTTTTAATACTTAACGGCAGAATCAGATCTAGCAAGATACTACTGACAACTCTTGACAAAAATTGTTTCAACTTAAGAATATTTTGAGCTCATATTCTCCCTTTAAATAAGAATTAATCCTAGGTTATGGAATAATTAAAGTTAATCAATTAAAGTGAGAATGTAACCACAACCCTTCAATCACTGGTTGAATCCTCCACCTGTATGCAAATGTGCTCGTACGGCTATCTTTATAAAGGATGATAATAATCTGAGAAAGGATTTTTTAGAAGAATTGTATTTTGGTTCTTTATTTTAAATAATTGGTTGAATAAAAAACAGTCAAATGTTTTTCTTTTTTCAGTAACTTACCCTCATAAGGTCTACTAGAAATGCAGTCATTTTCTTCTTGTTAACATGGTTGTTGTGATCGGACAGTTGATGGAAGAACACTGAAACAATACAAACATCGTCTAAATTCATTGAATATGGTTTTCATTCTGAGAAACTTGGAATTATTGTTGTTATTATTGTCACCACCACAATGGTGATATATTGTGGACACTTTTTGTGGAGGGGGTTCAGCAGTTGACATCTGTAAACAAGGCATTAACATGCAAAATGTCACCACTTGCTATTTGTTACAGATGACATAATTTGTGACAGACACCATTTGTTACAGACATCAAACACCATCCACGAAAAATTTGGAAACTATAACAATATGACATAAAAATGGCAGGTGGTGATGTTTATGTTTTGTTGTTTATTATTGTGCTTTCTAAATTATTGTTGATTTTTGTGTATATTAAGACGACTGGCAAATTTAATCTGAAATCACAGAATTCATGTAACACGAAGAGGTCGGGATTACACAAAATATACCAACCTTTGTATTTTTCTGCCAGCCTCGCACTACATAAGGCAATAAGGCTAAGTTTGACAGACTGAGCTCGGATACATCCAGTTCTTTTCCTAAAACAGAGATTTATCATACAATGCACGACTAGGTAATAGGAGTATAGTGCACTGTGTACTTGTGTACAATAGAATTATCTTAGATTTTGAGTAATCACTCCATAAGCATTTATTTATAAAAGTTTTTGTATAATGCTCTATAATCCATTATATGCATCGTACTGACTTTGCCGACCTTCTAAAAACAACAATTCACATATGACATTATACTCTAAGAGCGAGGAGGAAAATTCTTAATAAATGGAGTATAGTTGGTTTGACAGCATTTTCAGTTAGGGGGAAGTCTTGGATGAAAATTCTACCTAGGTGATAGCTTCACAGAGTGGTACATAATTCTTTTTTTTCAGGGATTAGCCCCACACCCCCCAAAAACACCCCACCCCGGTAAAATAATTTTTTAATTCTCAATAACTTTAGATATCTTGATGTTTTTAAGTTACATACATAGACATTGTATATATGAATCATTTGAAAAATAAATAATGCCAATCACTCCTACAGAATTTGAATAATAGTACAAAGTGTGTACCCCAGGGGGCAAATTCGTGACCCATTTTCTTACTATTTAGAGCCTCACTTTTCAATCAGACACTGGAAGACATTGGAAAAATTCACCTGAAGTGCCTAGTAGCAGACGTATATGCTCTGAAAGGTTCAAATTAATTGAATCAGTATGAGCCGAGAAAAAAATTGTTGATTTTTTGAAAAATTTGACATTTTTGAGAGGCGTGATTTTGTGTATGACTATAGCTGAGGCCTATGGTTTCTAGATCTATCCCTCTTTGATAATAAATATGGTTTTGAAGTATTGAACTAAGATGTAAAAAATAATTAAAATGGGTTTTAAGGAAGTTAAAAGTTTTAAACAAGTTCAAAATTCGAAGAATTGTACAATATCAGGTCTGAATTTACGAATTTTAGGTAAGACCTTGGATGAGCCTTAGATTTTTTACATCTGTCCCCTTTTGATGATATTTATGGTTTTGTAGTATGGAACTAAGATGTACAAAATAATTTAGATGTTTTTTTAGGTGGTTTAAAGATTTTAACAAATCCCAAATTTGAAGAATTGTACAATATAAGGTCTGAATTTATGAATTTCAGGTAAGACCTTGGATGAGCCTTATATTTTTTACATCTGTCCCTCTTTGATGATATGTAGGGTTTTGTAGTGTGTAACTAATGAGTAAAAATAATTTAGATGGATTTGAAGGTTTAAGGATTTTAAATGAGTCCAAAATTTGAAGAATTGTACAATATCAGGTCTGAATTTATGAATTTCCGGTATGACCTTAGACGAGCCTTACGTATTTTAAATCCTTCCCTCTTTGATGTTATTCATGATTTTATAGTGTGGAACTAAGATGTAAAATATAATGTAGATGAATTTTAAGAAGGTTTAAGGATCTTAATGAGTTCAAAATTTGAAGAATTGTACAATATCAGGTCTGAATTTTCAAATTTCAGGTAAGACCTTGGATTGACCTTATATTTTTACATCTGTCAGTCTTTCAGCTCTTTGATGATATGTATTGTTTTGTAGTGTGGATCTAAGATGCAAAAATGATTAAGATGGTTTTGAAGAGTGTTTAAGGATTTTAATGAGTCCAAAATTTGAAGAATTGTATAATATCAGATCGTTATTTTTTAATTTCACGTATGACTGTGGACGACCCTTTTGTTTTTTACATCTATATTTTACATCTATATCCCCCTTTGATGATATTCCTGGTTTTATGGTATGGAACTAAGATGTAAAATATAATTTAGATGAATTTTGAGAAGGTTTTAGTATACCAACATGTTTTGAAGAATTGTGCAATATCAGGTTTGAATTTGCAAATTTTAGGTAAGATCTTGGATGAGCCTTATATTCTCTACATCTGTCCCTCTTTGATGATATGTATGGTTTTGTAGTGTGGAACTATGATGTAAAAAATAATTTAGATGCATTTTAAGAAGGTTTAAGGATTTAAACAATTTGAAGATTTGTACAATATCAAGTCTGCAATTAACAAATTTCAAGTATAACCTTGGTTGGCCCATATGTTTTTTAAACCTATCCCCTTTTCATGATATATTTGGTTTAGTAGTGTGGAAATATGTAAAACATAATTTAGATAGGTTTTAAAGAAGCTTAACGTTTTAAACAAGTTCATAATCTTGGCGTATTGTACAATATCAGAAATTAACGAATTTAAAGTATAATCTTGCTTGGCCCTTATATATCCATTCCATATCTATATTTTTAACATCTATCCCTTTTTGATGATATATGTATATATTGTTTAGTAGTGTGGAGCTATTATGTAAAACATAATTAAGATGGGTTTTAAAGAAGTTTAAGGATTTCAACAAGTTCAAATTTTTACGAATTGTACAATATCAGAGCTGATATTAATGAATTTTTGGTATTACCTTGGACGAGCCTTATGTTTCTTTACACCTATCCCTTTTTGATGGCATATATGGTTTAGTAGTGTTGAACTAAGATATTAAACATAAGTTAGACAGGTTTTAAACAAGTTTAAGGTTTTAAACAAGTTAAAAATATGAAGAATTGTACAATAACAGGTCTGGAATTTATTAATTTTAGGTATAACTGTGGATGGCCCTTATTCGTTTTTTACATCTAGCTCTCAATGATTATATAATATATGGTTGGTAATATATAGTAGTGTGGAACTAAGAGGTAAAACATAATTTAGATGGGTTTTAAGAAGGTTTGAGGTTTTAAAGCTGTTCAAAACTTGACAAATTGTATAATATCATATCTGACATTAACGAATTTCAGGTATATATATCTCTCTATGATATATGTATCTCTCTATGATAATATATATGGTTTAGTAGTATGGAACTAAGATGTAAAACATAATTTAGAATGATCGGTTTTAAGGAAGTTAAAAGGCAGAATCAGATCTATAGGGGTGATAAAATTACAAGCAACATGTACAATTCACCTACCAATCTATTCCTTACAATCTTAAATACAATATCTTTAAAAAGATTCATGATGTGTTAAAAACTGATGAAGTTATAATGGATTCAAAGTGCAAAAATGGGGGAAAAGTGTTTAAATACTCCCAAAATAATAAGAATGGTAATGCCCAAAGTGCACTTTGGGGATTTTTAGCAAATAGACATGAAAAGGAATGACATAAGCCAGAAATATTCAAAATGGATCTGATTCTCTCTTTAAGGTTTTCAAGAAGTTCAAAACAAAACAAATTGTACAATATTAGGTCTGAAATTCTTAATCTCTTTGATGATTTACATGGTTTTGTAGTGTGGAACTAAAATGTAAAACAAAATTTAGGAATTTGGGGTTTTAAGGAGGTTTATATTTATTACTTATTGCTAAATGATTATCGAGAAATTATCATCATTTTGCATTTTTTATAGTATTAAAAACAGAGTAACCATCAATGTTTCATAAATTCATTTTTATTGGGATCAACTTCGGACTATCATAACTTTGCACCTGTACCCCCAATCACCTTGATCTTTAAACCAAAAGGTGTCATTTATCTGTGGCTCAAGCTAAAAATAATAATGATGGCACAAGAAAAACTTGCAAAAAGTACCATTTAAAAAACAGAGGGGTAGGTCAATTTGACCCCCCCCCCCTCCCCTGCAGACATTAGGGTTAAACTTCCTTAAAACCCCAAATTCCTAAATTATGTTTTACATTTTAGTCCCACACTACAGAACCATGTAAATCATCAAAGAGGTTTAGAATGTAAAGAGCATGAGGATCATTCAAATCTATACCTGAAATTTGTTAATTTTAGACCTGATATTGTACAATTTGTCAAGTTTTGAACCTCTTTAGAACCTAAAACTTACACAAATCCCATCTAAATTATGATTTACACTTTAGTTCCATACTACAAAACCATATATGTTATCATAGAGAGATATATGTAAAAACATAAGGCTCATCTAAGGCTATACCTGAAATTTGTTTATTTCAGGTCTCATATCGTACAATTTGTCAAGTTTTGAACTTGTTTATAACCTTAAACCTCCTTAAAACCCATTTTAATTATGTTTTACCTTTTAGATCCACACTGCTAAACCATATATATCATCAAAAAGGGATGTTAAAAACATAAGGGCCAACAAAGGTTATACTTGAAATCTGTTAATTTCAGATCTGATATTGTACAATTCGCCAAGATTTTGAACTTTTTTAAAACATTTAGTTTTTTTAAAACCCATGCAAATTATGTTATACATATTATTTCAACACTACTAAACCAAATATATCATGAAAAGGGATAGGTGTAAAAATCATGAGAACCAACCAAGGTTATACTTGAAATGTGTTAATTGCAGACCTAATATTGTACAATTTTTCAAATTTTGAACTTGTGAAAATCCTACAACCTCCTTAAAATCCATCTTAATTGTTTTTTACATCCTAGTTCCACACTACAAAACAATACATATCATCAAAGAGGGACTGATGTAAAAAATATAAGGCTCACCTAAGGTCTTACCTGTAATTCATAAATTCAGACCTGATAGTACAATTCTTCAAATTTTGACTTGTTAAAATCCTTAAACATTCTTAAAATCCATCTAAATTATATTTTACAGCTTAGTTTGTTACTAAAAAACCATAAATATCATCAAAGAGGGACAGATATAAAAAACATAAGGGTCATCCAAGGTCATACCTGAAATTCGTAAATTCAGACCTGATATTGTACAATTCTTCAAATTTTGGACTTATTTAAAACTTTAAACTTCCTTAAAACCCATTTTAATTATTTTTTACATCTTAGTTCTACACTTTAAAACCATATTTATTATTTAACATCAAAGAGGGATGGATCTAGAAACTATAAGCGTCAGCTATAGTCATACACAAAATCACCCATCTCGAAAATGTCAAAATTTTCAAAAATTTAACAATTTTTTTCTTGGCTCCTACTGATTCAATTACTTTGAACCTTTCAGGGCTCATAGGCCTGCTACTAGGCACTTCACATGAATTTTTCCAATGTCTTCCAGTGTCTAATTGAAAAGTGAGGCTCTAAAAAGTAAGAAAATGGGTCACGAATTTGCCCCCTAGGGTACACACTTTGTACTATTTTTCAAATCTGTAGGGAGTGATTGGCATTATTTGTTTTTCAAATGATTCACATATATAATGTCTATGTATGTAACTTACAAACATCAAGATATCTAAAGTTATTGAGAATGAAAAAATTATTTTACCGGAATGGGGTGTTTTTGGGGGGTGGGGGGCTAATCCCTGAAAAAAAAAAATTATGTACCACTCTGTGAAGCTATCACCTAGGTAGAATTTTCATCCAAGACTTCCCCCTAACTGAAAATGCTGCCAAACCAACTATACTCCATTTATTAAGAATTTTCCTCCTCGCTCTTAGAGTATTATAATTTTCAAAGCTTTATACTTACATATCATATAAATTAAGAATCCAGTTGAGCAATAAATCAGAGGCCTGATCAGGCCTAAGATTCTTATAGCCAAGTTTAGCATCATACAGCATTTGGTTGAGTATATCAGTCAATTCTGAAATGTCCAATACAGGGTCTTCATCATCCTTGATTCCCCTGGCTTCAAACACTTCATGGATGGTATGTATGTCCAACAGATCCACTGAAACATATTAGGACACATGTTTATCTCAGTTTACTTGACAATGTAAATTTTCATCAAATTCAAATTTTTCAAGAATATCCCCTAAAAATACAGTATCATGAATCAATGGAACATTTCTTTATTCATAGTTCACACCAGACTTGAAGGAAACAAAACAAAATACTCACAACATAATCTTTTTTGTATAAACCTCAACTTCAATGCAGTCCTGTAGGCAGCATACCTAACATTGTTGAAGTCATCTGAAACAATATACAGTTTACAGTCATGGGTGAAGTCAGGCATGGGTGAAGTCAGACATGGGTGAAGTCAGTCATGGGTGAAGTCAGGCATGGGTGAAGTCAGGCATGGGTGAAGTCAGGCATGGGAGGCAACTGCTTCACCAAAACCTTACAATAAAATTAGTACTCAGAACACTTTTTGCTGAAACTATAAATATGATGTCCATTAGTAATTCTACTGTGTTTGCATTGATAGCTGTACTATGTATATTTGTAAACTGGGGAAAAATATATATACAAAATATAATACTGTATCTGGCTTTGAAAAATACTCACATTTAGGGTTATCACATTCACAGAGTTTACTGTCGTATTATCAAGTTTGATTGAATACATCCATTGGGAAATACATACCTAATTCTTCTAAAGTCTTAACAAAAAATGGATGGTCCCATTGAGTCCTTTCAGTTTTGTGGCTGGAAATAAATCATGAATATCTGATGTGGTTTTCATTTACAGTATTCATTAGAGAGCAGAAGGTCTCTCAACATATTAACTCTTTTCTACTATATAATGTCTTTCAGATGTATTTTCCTATAATGATTCTCTACTTTCAATTGTATATGCAAAAAATGAAAACTTCAATCAATGACCTATAGTATCATTTTGATATACAGACCCCGTGTGGACTATAATGAACTGTCTAAACTATCAAAACTGTGCAAAAATAACTTACTTAAGATAGTATGGAATACCATTACTAGTCTCGGACTGCTCCCAATTGTCTAATAATCGATCTGTAAGAAAATAATCAGCATACATATAAGGCATATTAAAGTTCACTTTCAATGAGTCTTACAATTATATGCACACTTCATGCATCCATCTAAGCAATTTGATTGGTCCCTTACCAGAAGATTTCTTTGTGAGGACCGAAGAAGATTGTTTTGGTTTTATCCACATCTAGGGAAAGCACTTTTGACTTATGTATAATTTTGGTATTATTTAGAAAGGTGATTTCGTTAAACACTGCCAAGTTTCCCATCTACTGCATCCACAATAGAGCAACACGCAAAAACCCAAAATAAATTACATAAATTATGTGGAGTTTTCGAGAGTCAAATATGAGACTGAATTGTTGCCATTATGTTGCCGTTATGAAGCCCATGGAAGCACTGATTAATCGCTCATTAAATTGAAAAAAAAGTATTGTCTTTTGACATGTTTATTTTGAATTAGTTAAATGTTTTCATTTGTTGGAAAATATTGAGTTTCGATCCTGGGAGCCAATTTTCCTTTGCCTAACTCGAGTTTCTAGCCAATTCTTGGATAGAGGTAATTTCATCTGGAATACTATGAACTCCATTTGAAAAAAGCTGGCCGGCGTGTAATAAATTTATTGAATATTTCAAAAATAACCATATAAATTAATCATTAATTAAAACGGGACCGGCTCGGCTCTTTGATGAGATATTGCGTGATTTCATTAGGATTTCATCTAAAATCAAAACAAAATGGCTCCAAGAATAATGGCGATTTTCGAAAACTGAATGAAATGTTGTTAATGTCTGACAGTAGTAACTGGCTGATAATTTTAAGTTAGCGATCCAGAAGATGTGAACTAATACATTGATCACTTCATGACTTGTGTGTTTTGGAAGTTTTGGTAAGGTAATAAGACCAAAACTCGCAATTAAAATTGTGATGTGGAAAAATGCCGGACATTTGATTTCAAATTTTATGATTACTACATGACCCGTTATACATGTGGGAATTTATCTTTGAACGAAGGCCACGATACAGTGGCCTTAGAAGAAGGTAACCTTGGCCTTACTCGAGTCGCTAGCCAATACTTGGCTAGAGGGGATTTCATCTGGAATACTGTGATCTCCATTTGAAAAAAGCTGGCCGCCGTGTCATAAATTTATTGAATATTTTAAAAATCGCCAGATAAATAAATCATTAATCAAAACGGACCTCGCTCGGCTCTTTGATGAGATATGACATGATTTCATCTAAAATTAAAACAAAATGGCTCCAAGAAAAATGGCGATGTTCGAAAACTGGACGAAATGTCGTTAACGTCTGACATTAGTAGAGTCCATTTCACTGCTTCATTGCGTCAGTAGAACGGCAAAAATAAGAAATTGGGAGACCATTGTGCAATAATATATGGAAAAGTCTATTCATAATGTATATGAATGACATTTGTATATTTCAGATTTTTTAGTTTTTTGTGCAATAAGCCTGTGCCGTCTTGTAATTTGAAGAATTTCAGCCATGTTAATCTTATTGAAAATAACATGGCAGAGAAGCATCCAAATATAAGAGGCCACACACTTTATAAGCCAAACTAGAAGCAATCCAAGATATACAAATGTCATTCATGTACAATAGGAATATATTTTTCCATATATCATTGCAAAATGATATTTTGATTTCTAATTTTGTAGCTTTTACTGACGCAGTTAAACAGTGAATGGACTCTGACTGGCTGTAAATTCTTAGTTAGCGATCCAGAAGATGTGAACTAATACACTGATCACTACAGTTGGGGACAAAAATAAATGACAGGTCGATTTTCGATCACCATTTCCTAATTATGGTGGTCTGAAAGCCCATAATTTCCAATATTGTCTAGATATATATCCCTTAAAATTTGTATATTTTACATTTTGTATAATCACATCCACTGATGTATGGCCTCTTGTAAATTCTCTTATTTTTAACATGGGAAATCCTCACTTCAGCAAATCCACCTGTCATTTATTTATGTCCCCAACTGTATATGTGTGTTTTGGAATTTTTGGTGAGGTAATAAGACCAAAACTCGCAATTCAAATTGTGATGTGGAAAAATGGCGGACATATGATTTCAAATTTTATGATTACGACATGACCAGTTGTTCATGCAGGAATATATCTTTACTGGAAGGCCGCGATACAGTGGCCTTAGAAGAAGGTAACCTTGGCCGAGCCTAGATCTAAAAAAATTATTGAATTTTTATTCATGCTCAAGAATAAAAGAAGAAAAAGAAGCAAGAAGGCTTACCATACAATTCTTTGGATGCCCACATAATTCCTGGGAAGACTTTGGATATAGCACTACAGCTCCAAAGTGTTTGAATCACGCACAACTATATAAAGCGTGAAATATCTAATTTCAAAATTAATATTTTTAAATTGTAAATTCAAAACGAGGCTGTTGTCCTAATTGATTTGTCAGAGATGACTAAGCAGATTTTCTTCTTTTCGCGACTAAAAGCTTCATTCAGTTCAAGTGAAAGACATGAAATAGAAAGCTTTTTATATTTCTCAATGGGAGTTTGTCAAATTTTAACTGGTAGAAGAAATATACGTTTATTTAGGTCATAATAGATGCATTCTAATGTTTGAGACATTTATGTTTATGAGCATGCGCAGATCGAATAGAATTAGATCCAGAAAGTGCGAGAAAGTTATTGCAAGGTGAATATTTGGAAAAGAAAGCAAAAGTTAAGACATATGCGTTTCAGTAAACAAAACAACACATTTGTAAGTATATTTACAATATAAACAGTATAGTCCAACCAATAGATTATCTCGTTCTGATCCATTATGAGAATATAAAAGGAAAGTGTAAACCTGTCAAAAAATTAAAAATTGCACTGGAGATTATTTTTCAAAGCTGTTATTTGACATCATAGATGCTGGCAAAATTCTTTTGTATTGTAGGATCAGAAGCTCAATAAATATTCCTCAAGATGAGACACCTAATCTCTTCCCGGGAGCCTGTTTGTCCAAATATCATTGTTATCCAAACGCCAGGGGGGGGGTCACTGTGTACAAAATTCGGCGGGGGTCCTAGACCCCGGGGGGTTCACTATATATAAACCTTGATGGGGATCCTCGGCGCATGTGGGGTACCCTTTTCAGCGTTTGGTATGGCAATGGACCCATATTTTAGGATTTGGTGGGAATGCCGGGATGCCCGGAAATTTCTGACTTCAGAGGTATGGCAATGGTCGGACTTTTGCTCTTCTGGTATGAGAATGGTCGTTGTAGATACGTTACCTAACATTCGTGGTATGGCATTGGTCCAGTAGTTGCAAATTTGAAGTTGTTTTGGATTGTTTCCTGAAGTATCTTCTTTTCCAGGGCCTTCTTCAACTTTTGAATTTTAGCCCTTTTCCCGGGAAATGAGGACCAATCATAGGCTTTGATGAAGTCTCGCGAGATTTTTCGTGATTTCAATACAAAACTTGCCGCCAAGAAAAATGGACGCTCGATTCGAAAAGTGGTTGATTTCCAACAATTTGAAGCTTATGGTATAGATAAGAGTAAGATGTTAAAAATAAAATATATTTAACTGAATCCGAACATTTTATGTGATGTATCGCTATGAGTAAAAGTGTGAGTCGTGTTATTTTGGTCATTTATGACCCCAACTACAGTATGGCATTTGTCCTTGATTTGAGGTATGGCGATTGGTCCTGTATTTGCACATTTGTATGACATTGATCCTATATTTCATTTACTTTGAATTAAGGTATGGCATTGGTCCCATATTTGGACATTTGGTATGGCATTTGTCTTACATTTTGACATTTGGTATGGCATTGGTCCCATAATTGGGCATTTGGTATGGCATTGGTCCTATATTTAGACATTTGGTATGGCATTGGTCCTATATTTGGACATTTGGTATGGCCTTTGGGCGTTATTTTGGTTGGTATGTGAACATATTGAAATTTGACAGATTGGTATGTGAACATATTGATATTTGAGGCTTCAGCCTAGGACCCCCGTCGAGTTTTATATACAGTGAACCCCCCGGGTCCTAGACTGAAGCCTGAGATATCAATATGTTCCCATACCAATTTGTCAAATTTCGATGTGTTCCCATACCAACCTATATAACACTCAAAAGCCATAACAAATTCAAATGTCCAAATATAAGACCATGGGCTCTACCACCAATGTTTAATAAATATAAGGACCAATGCTATAATTGGTCAAAAGTAGAATACTTCCCAGGAAAAAAGCTTATATTTACACTGAAGAAGAATCCGAGAAGTAGGCGATCTTTGAGGAAAACATTCCAAAACAACCTCAAATTAAGGATATGTGTAACTACTACAGGCCCGTAGCCAGGGGGGGCTCTGAGGGCTCGTCCGAGCCCCCCCCCTGATATCTCCTTAAAAAAATGTGGACCTACCTTTTTGCTTCCTTGAAGAAAAACTTGCTCTTCCCCACATTCACTAGGCAATTAAGATTAAAAAACTGGCATTACTGTGCATTGTTTTTCAAATTTTGGCATTATTTTCCAAAATTTGGCCCAATTTTTTTTCGCGGAGATATTTGTGCCCCTTTCCCTCTGTTTTTTAGGATCATCCTTTGTGATTTGTTAAACATAGCCTTCTTCTTCTTGCGGTTCCAGGGGGGGGGGGGCATGGGGCCGCCCCCTATGATGGGCCCGGAAAAAAATGTTGGCCCGAAAATATTGTAGGGCCTCTTTAATGGGCCTTTTTTGGCATTAATTAATCTTATAGGGCCTTATTTTTTCAATTTCAGGCCAAATTTTCAAAAAAACGGGCTACAAATTTTCAAAATTTTGGTTTTAGGGCCTTAAAAATTTTTACACACGGATGGGTCCAGAAAAAATATATTTGGTCAAAAATATTGTAGGGCCTCTTTAGTTGGCCTTTACTTGACCTTTTTACTTGACCTTTTTGGGCCTTATTTTTTCAAATTTAGGCCAAATTTAAAAAAAACGGGCCATAAATTCTCATAATTTTGGTTTTCCGCGCGGCCATAGGATGGGCCCAGAAAAAAATGTTGGCCCAGATATTTTTTCTGGGCCTCTTAAGTGGGCCTCTTTGGGCATTAATTGACCTTTTTGGGCTTTATTTTTTTCAATTTAAGGCCAAATTTTCAAAATAGGGGCCATAAATTTTCTAAATTTTTGCCCGAATTTTGGTTTTAGGGCCCTAAAAATTTTACGCTGGCCCCTAGGATGGGCCTAGAAAAAAATTGTTTGGCCAAAACTATTGTAGGGCCTCTTTAGTTGGCCTTTTTACTTGACCTTTTTGGGCCTTATTTTTTCAATTTTAAGGCCAAATTTTCAAAAAACGGGTCATAAATTCTCATAATTTTGGTTCTAGGGTCCTAAAAGGTTTTCTACGCGGCCATAGGATTGGACCAGAAAAAAAATGTTGGCCCAAAGATATTGTAGGGCCTCTTTAGTGGGGTTTTTTGGGCATTACTTGACCTTTTTGGGCCTTATTTTTTGAATTTTAGGCCAAATTTTCAAATAATGGGCTAATTTTTAGAATTTTGCCCCAAATTTTGGTTTAAGGGCCCTAAAAGATTAAATTTTCTGCGCTGCCCTATGATGGGCCCAGAAAAAATGTAGCCTTTTTGGGTATTACTTGACCTTTTTGGGCCATATTTTTTCAATTTTAGGCCAAATTTTCAAAAAACGTGCCAGAAATTTTCTAAATTTTGGCATAAATTTGGGTTTTAGGGCCCTAAAAAGTTTTTCCGTACAAGCGCAGATATTTTTTCCTGACTTGAAATGTTGGTCCCCCTTGTTAGCTTCCGGATCCGCCACTGTCCTTTACAATACAAAGGACTTTGTTTAGCATGGGGAATTCTTTTTTTTGGGGGGGGGGTTGCGTCGGGGGGTGGGAGGGGAGGGGTTTCGAGCCCCCCCTTACAAAAAGCTTGCTACGGGCATGCTACTAGACCAATGCCATACCACAGGTGTGAGGTTACTTAGTTTGCACAAAGCTATCTCCTGAGAGATAGCTTTGGATATGTTTATATACCCAGTCCATGTTAAAGGTCTTTTACAAAAATGTAAGAAATCGTGGGAACACGTACACTATTTCAATCGATGCATAACATTCAAAAGTATTGTTTTCCTAACCATATCATGCGATCCGGAGTCGGGAGACAGTATAATTGACGAAAAATGTATTTGGAACGTATTATTTTCCATATTTTCTAACCAGGAAGTCTGGCCAATGCGCATGCATATAACCGGAAGCGGAAATCTCATGGCATGGAGGCGCATGCGCATTACTCAACTTCCTGAAAAGCCATCTTGAAAATGATCAACTCCGATCAGATTTTCATCAAAATATTTCCTCTTCCACTCCGGATAGCCCGATATGGTTAGAAAAACAATACTTTAGAATGTTATACATCGAGTGAAGTAGCGTGTTTCCAAAATTTCTTACATTTTTCAAAAGACCTTTAAAACAGACTGGGAATATCAAGTTTTGCATAGCCATCAATCTAATGATGGCTATGTGCAAATATAGTAAGGTGTGAGGTAACATATTTTCAGGGACCATTCTCGTACCAGGAAGTGGAAAATCTGTCCATTGCCATATCTCAGAAGTCATAATGTGGGGAGATTTTATACCAGGTCCTAAAATTTGGGTCAATTGCCTTACCAAATGTCAAAAAAGGTACCTCATGATCGCTGAGGATCCCCATCACGGTATATATACAGTGAACCCCCAAGGTGCTGACGTCACATTTTTGGAATGGAACCTTCAGATTTGGATCTACATCAGACAAATGCCTGCTAATAAAATAAGCTCAAAAATGCAAATGGAATTATGGTCCAATGTATTCCCAGTAATATTAGATGGAGAATAACATGCGACTTTCGAGTCTAGTCAAATTACTTGGCTTGACCTAGGCTAATGGCATGTGGAACAAAAAAACATCAATACACTTTAAAACATTTTATTGACTGTAGCAAGGACGACTATAGATTGCACCATATAATCCCCCAAAATATTTCTTTTTTTCAAGGATTATCTATGGATTTACAGTCAGGTATTTTCATTTTTCAAACTTCAGAGGACTGGGAATCATTGACCCTGTTCGCTTTTGAATATAGATAATATAATAGTTTCTCAAATTGTGTAAATGGTACCCATTCCTTAATCCCTAGACTTTTCTCTGAGGAATTTCCCATAGAAATCCAAGAGTACAGTTCCAAGCAGATTCTGGGATAACAGGAAAGTAAATCTTTAATACACACCTCATTGGGTTGTTTTGGTTTATATCACAACCCAAAAAGGTGTCTATTAAAGTTAGAAAACTCTACAATGGTTCAGTGCAAAAATAACAAAATCCTTCTCATAAAATCCTTGTAACATAATACTTTACGAGTATATGTTGTTTTACATGTATATGACCGCCATTTCACCTTAGATTATTGCTGATAAGATCTTACGTCAAATCGATAGCATATTTAGACTCTGTGTTAAAGTATATGTAATTATTATATTTGTGCACTTTCTCTAATCTTCACAATTTTTTAGCATGGTTTTAGATTTAATTATACAAATTCCCTTATATATTATAAACCAGATATACAGTATGAATATTAAAAGTGAAAGTCATCATCTGGCCATCTCACCCCAAAAGGTCTCCTAGTTCTAATTGAATACTAGAATACTAGAAAGTCTACTAGAATACTAGTAGACTTTCACTACTATGATATACATTTATCAGATGATGCTATCTCCTGAAATAATTTATTGTATTACTTTTCTAAAAACTAGTTTTTCATTTATCGTATTTGCCGATCATGAGATATAAATTGCTAAAATACTCATATTGTACAAGACTTATCTTTTTTATTTGAAATATAGTATACTTATAAAATGCCCTTTCTTATTGTTGTGAACTTATTTTTGCTATGGTTTAAACCCTTATAAGGGAGCATATCAAAAGTTCAAGTTTAATCTGTGATCCCCCTCCCCCCTCATAACTGATTGAGAAATGTTGATATGCGTTATTTCGAAAGTTACACTATATCTAACATAATATGTAATAGAGTCATTTTTCATAACTTCAAATCTGTATTTTTGAACATTATCATTAGAATATACATATATCTTGTATTGTATCTCATTGTGGAAGTTATATCCAACAAAAGATATAAGGCTCTTTCTTGTGTCCTATTGCACCCTTGGTATACGCAGCTAACGAAAATTAGCTGGACCGGTACGGGTTAACGGTTTTATTTGAATTTAAAACAGCCATAACTTGCTCAATATTGACTTCCTCGTGTCTAATTTGAAATATATGATGCCTCTCGATGCTTTTAAGTACCCCAATTTTTTACAGATTTTTAAACGGATCAAAATTCTCTAAATGCGCATTTATGCTCTTTTCTCTCGAGAACGACTGTCTCATTTTCACGATAACTTTTATTTAGTACTTCTAACATATAAGATCTATTTTTCCCCATCAAGGTATGATGTAAATGACATGCTATTTACATCTTGTGAGTTTCAATGACGCGCGTTTGATTTTATAAAAAATGCCAAACTTTGTGACAAAGAATTTCATCCTGCTTGCAGCGAGAAGACGGACCGGTTCAGGGCAATAGAACTATATTTTTGATTTCGTTTTTTTTAAAATAAAGAGCATCACTAATTGAATTCCTGGGAACGATGTTGGAACTTTTTAGGCCAATGACCCCCTCCCCTAACTGTGTACATTTATTTTTCCGATACCGATCTTTTGATATGCTCCCTAACAAGATATAAAAATCTTGATTTCTTTTTCCCTTAAAAATTCAATTTTTTCAATTGTGAAATCTCATATTCCCCTTAATAAGAGTTATTCTTCATCTTCCCCAACAGGACACCACCCATTAACATTTTTTGTTGTACCATATTTTATTTTTAATTCTTTTTTTATGCTTCCAGGTGAAAGAAACTTATAGCTTGCAGTGTCATAAAAAATAATACATGTATTAACTTAAGATGACTTGCATTAAAACTAAACTGTACAGCTGACATTTAAAAGTGAGATATGATGTTAGTATGATGCAGTAAAATGGCGTGCAAGATGGAAACCAATTCAGGAGGGAGTTCAGGAAACTCCCCCACATGTTTTAGTCCTAAACCGATTAACCAACGCAACCCAATGGAAGGAAGCATGCATTTCTCAATCATCAAACATCCTAAGGAATCCTTGGAGATAATGAACAGTTTACGTAATTCTCAGAAACTTTGTGATGTCACACTGAGGGCAGGTGACGAACGATTCAAGGCACATAAGTTAGTATTATCGGCAGCTTCCCCATATTTTCGGGCTATGTTTGCGGGTGGTATGCGCGAGTGTGATATGTCGGATATACCCCTTCAAGGAATATTTCCATGCATTTTATCACAACTTATAAACTTTGCATATACTTCAGAAATAAATGTGTCGGAAATGAACGTTTGTAAATTATTACCAGCAGCAACTATGCTGCAAATGTCTCATGTCGTGGATGCGTGTTGTACATTTCTTGAACATCAACTGGATCCGAGTAATGCTATAGGTATTGCAGATTTTGCTCACGACCACGGATGCACTGAGTTGTTCCAAAAAGCCAGTGAATTTATACATGTGAATTTTGTTGATGTAGCAGTACATGATGAGTTTTTACAGTTATCTCCGTGCCAATTAATTGGATTAGTCAAAAGAGACGAATTGAATGTAAAATGTGAATCAGAAGTATATACTGCAGTCATGAGGTGGGTGGCGCATGATGAAGAAGATCGCAGACCAAAACTTGATTGTTTGATAGCAGCAGTGAGGTGTCATTTTCTTACACCTTGCTTCATACAGCGACAGTTGAAATACTGTGACTTCCTAAAGAAAACTCCAGCTTGTAAGGACTACCTCGCAAGGATCTTTCAAGATTTGACACTCCATAAAAGAATTTCTGTAAAAAGGAGAAAACCTTGTTCTCCACCTGTTATTTTCACTGCTGGAGGCTACCTAAGACACTCACTTAGTAACTTTGAGTGTTATAATCCAAATACGAAAGAATGGTTCAAGCTCAGTGATCTACCATTACCACGTAGTGGCCTAAGTGCAGTTACCTTACATGGCATGTTTTATGCTGTAGGTGGGAGGAACAATTCACCCGAAGGCAACATGGATTCAGCCTCAGTAGACTGTTATGATCCATACATAAATACTTGGAAAAAATGCCACGATATGTCTACACCCAGGAACAGGGTAGGGTGTGGTGTAATAGATGGATTACTATATGCTGTTGGGGGCTCATATGGGCAAACTCACCATAATTCTGTTGAAAGGTAAGCTACACTCTAAATCAGCTCATTTACATGTGATCCCTTTTAGAATATTCAAACGTGAATTGTTAATATAACCATGATCAGAATATTACCATGAACAATGAGACCCAGATCAATTTTGTGAATGGGGAATTAAATTCCATTCTATTTCAATTAGCCTGTTTTCTCAAATGAATTGATTTAATTACAACACTGAATAGATCCAGACCTTATTCTGTTTAATATCTCAGACAGAATAATAAAGCCTCACTTCTCCTCTGTGTAAGGCCAGGGAAGAAATTACAAGTTTTTACCAACCTACCTACCAAGTCTTTTTTCGAAAAACCTTTTTCACAATCAAAAAATATAACTAATCTCTAACACAGTAAAAACTGCTCATTTCAAGATTCCTTATACAATTAAATAATGAATCATTTGTAGCAGAGGTCAGGCCGATACTTTTTGTAAAATGATTTTGAAACTGCTGCCTGCCTATTAACCAGAAATGTACAAAGGTAGGTTATCGCAAACAATTTCAGTAGGTTATATCTTGGATTATGACTATTTTCTGACAATGAAGACAGGTTTATCTTTTAGATCAATTCATTATCTCAAAGAAAATTATATACAGTAATAATAAAGTCAAACAAACTCGGAGATATTTAACTAGCAATCAATCCATCAACACATGTTTTCAAAGATGTTTACCCCATTTTCACCAAAAATGCAATCATTTTTTACAATGTTTAATGCATTACTATTCTTTATTTTGATGTATCAAATAGTTCTTGAAAGAAAAACTTAATTGCTTTAAGATAAGTGTTCCCCATGTTATTTCTCCATTGAAAAATCTCATGCTATCCATTGGTTTCAGTTCATTTTGGTCATCCAAATTCAGTATCTTTAAAGTCCCTGGAGCAATCAACTTTTCCTTTTAGGAAATCCAACATGTCTCAAAGCACATTCTAATTATGCATTCAACAATAAAATAAAAGGTTGCATTTTTGGTGAAAATTAGGTCAACATTTTTGAAAAAGTATGTTGATTGGTCCATTGCCCCTTCAATATCACTTAGGTCTGATTAACTAAATTATCATTATATATACTTTTCTTGAAGATAATGAATGGATCTAAAAGTTACACCCATGTTCATGATCAGAAAATATTCATAATTCAAGTTAGAATCGTTTGAAATTGTTTGCGATAACCTACGTGCTCCACCAAGTTGTACTGTGCTAACAGTATATTTTTATGTCACCACCAAAAAGTGGTGACATATTGTTATGGTCTCCTTTTTTTGTGACGGAAGCGATCAGTGGTTGACGTCTGTACAAATGATGGTGACATTTTGCATGACATTCATGCCTTTTTTATTTAACAATTTCCTCAAATATAAATCAATTTGAGCTAATTTTTCTAATTGAACAATTTCCTCCTGAAGATATAAACCAATCCTCACTAATTTTTCTAAAATGTAATCATTGAGCACCTTAGTAGAGGTTGATAGACAGATATTTGAGATATTATTTATTTACATGTAATTGAAATTGATCAGTACCTCTCCTGCAGTCAATTCACTCTGTATTATACAACTGGTTAACTTGG
This sequence comes from Owenia fusiformis, assembly GCA_903813345.2. Classification (NCBI taxonomy): domain Eukaryota; kingdom Metazoa; phylum Annelida; class Polychaeta; order Sabellida; family Oweniidae; genus Owenia; species Owenia fusiformis. The sequence goes on from CAIIXF020000001.1 coordinate 36,648,939, forward strand.
TCTAATTATGTCAACCTTTGCGCCCTAATTCTGATAAATCTGATGTTTATTTAATATTCATTTTCGTGAAATTGATCCAGACAGAAATATTGATTCCTGTGATCATAAATTGTCAGTTTGGCCTCAAGTTAATAAAAATAATCAAACACAACACATGTAAACATGATAAACATGTCATATAGGATGTTTCTGGACAAAGTCGAAAATGAAAATGTGTGTCATGGACATCTTTCACCGATATAGACTATCCTCCTGCATAATGGTATAGGATGACTGAAGCATAAATAGGACAACACATAAAACATATATTCTTTTAAGACCCAGTGCTTAGAGTCAGTCTGGTGTTGTGTTCCATGCCATTTAGAATACCACCCTCCCCCCTCATATATAGTACACCCCTTACCGCCACAAGATGGAGGTGGTCCAGGAGCTTGATACATGACTAGGCTCAGCCTGGTTGGTAAATTTGGGTGGCTGACAAATATATCAAAGTATAAGCAAGAATATAAAAATATAAGTGGCATTGTTCAAGGCCACCAAGGGTAGCCCAACAAGATTTGCAAATTATCACAATGGCAGTTGGTCTTTCAGTGACTTGCATTAAATAACCAGGCACATTGTACTCTAATAATCTTATTTGAATTATTTAATATTAAGAGTACATAATGACTTGCCCATTGTCCACTTTGTATCAGGTTAAACAATTTATGGACTTATATGAACTATTTGAACCATGAGGAAAGTATATTTTCATGAAAGTTATGACAAAATTGCTCAATTTTAGAAAATTTTAAGCCGAGTATTGATTTTACCATTCACGCCTATTTTCTATGTATTCGCTCTATTTTCAAATCATGTTCAAGGAGATGATATCGCCTAAGTATTATTTCAGAGATGGTTACTGTATTTTTAGTTGATTTCCACAATATTACATATTTCTACATTTAATTAATTGCTAATACCAATACATGTATCTGTATAAGTTGATAAAACATCATTAATAACATCGTGGAACATAGGCAATGCAGACAACTTTCTCTTGAGTATGAATCGTATAACTTGCATTGTGATTGATAATAGAGTGTCATATTTCTGTGTCAAGATCAATGTTAAACAAAAGTGGTATTATATCCAAGTAGAAAATCATCAGTCCTCAATTCACCTTTTTTAGGCCAGGATTGATCCGTGTACAGTCATGATGTAGCAATTTTATAAAATAGATTCAATGACTTCACATAAAATTCTGATCGATCAATGAATTAGACAAAAAGGTACTGACCTGGACCTGTTCAAATATTAGTAATGCATATTCACCATGCTAAATCCCAGTTAATTACATTATCATGTTTTGTATATATGTATTTATAAATTGATAGTAACAATGAATATTGGCAGCCTAGAAGCAATTTTCACAGTATTCAATTATAAAGAGTATCAAAGTACATGTACTACGAAAACTGCTTCACATGATAAAGTTTGATATTTGCTACTAGTGCATCAAGGTGTTACCAGAAGTAGCTCAAAAGTATCACTGGGCTGCCTTCGGTGCCGGTATTGAAATCAGATGCTTGATGTCATGTGAAGACAATAGCATGTTAAGAAGATGCTAATACAGTGTTCTCCCCAAAAAAAATTTTTCAATTGGGTGCAAGTTTTCAAGTCAGAAAAAATCAGCGCTCGGTACGCTCACAATATCTCCAGATGGGTGCTTACTTCACTCATTTTTCAAATCAGAAGTTGAAGTGCAGGTTGCCAACTGGGTGCCAGCTGGGGGGTCTTTTGTCTCAATTAGGGGGGCCCCCGGTAAAAGTGACATGGGGAGATCACTGTAATATCTTACCTCTCCCTCAATAAACTATAGCTGCACTCTGATTCTGATTTCATTGGCATGTCTGACAACAAGTATATATGAATAATTAAAACTATAGGCAATATCTTCAGAAATTATGATTTAACATGGAAATACATGTACATGTAGCTGCAAATTTGGTAAAACAACCAGAGAAAATCACCTGTTGCTAATGAAAGTGATCTGAGGTATTGCCGGAAGTACCTTTAAGGTGGCATTCTGGCCTATATTGAAACCCCTGGACTATACATGAGTCGAGTAATCTTAAGGGTTATTAATGATTCCAGGTATGATCCCGATTCAGATACATGGACCCTGGTGGCCCCCATGAAGACCCGACGTATAGGGGTAGGAGTGGCAGTGGTGAACAGACTTCTTTATGCTGTCGGGGGCTTTGATGGTGCTAATAGGCTCAACAGTATTGAGTGTTATTGCCCAGAGAAGGACGAGTGGGTTGAAAAAGCTCCCATGAATAAAACTAGGAGTGGCGCAGGTATTAATTAAATAAAAATATGATTTTGCATTTATATTTATTTTCTAGATTTTAATAATTAAAAGTCACAGTAGGTATTTTATGATTGTTTATTTTTTTATTAATTATCTATATTTGCTGAATATATACAAGTATTGACTGTACCTAAGATATTAATATCTATAATGTTTCTGTTTATAAGCTCTGTCTGCAATGATCAATATTTTCCCCTCTCTATGTAATTTTAACCTGACAAGGTCAATGACTGTGGCTCTTTTACTTAATGTATGCCCAGGGAGGATGTTGAATGTGACCTTTTATTTATTTTAAAAGTACTTTTAAAACCTTACTTATTTACACCAGACTAACTTGATGGATGATAATTGTTAACCTTAGCACGTAGTCTTGCTAAAATGGCTGAGTCATTCTCAAGGTGAACTTTGACTTTGACCATTTTAATCATTGTTTTATAAATATATAATATAGGCCTACATGTATATGCTGGTCATGTTCATGAATATTTTATTTTCATATGAGACAGGTCACGTTTGTAGACACATTTCTTGGTTAGATATTAATTTAAAAGCATTTTGCCTACCTTGTAGAGATATTAACCTGTGAACTCAGACATCGATTAGGTCTTTTTATAAAAATACATTTAGGTTTTATCAAAAATGTTCATATCACAAGGGGGTTGTATAACCAGAGGCCTATAAATAACTTTATGATAAAGTGTATATATTTTGTAGTAGAATGATGAAGACATGATTAAACTTAATAATCAAACAACAAAAGAATGGTGTCACTGATTTCATTTTTTATTTACTTAAAGCTAGAAACATTTTGATCTTTATGTAAGGAATATTAGAGTAGGGGATTAAAATTATGTATCCATATAAAGGAAAAAGACTCATTCCAATAAGTGTGATATCACAAAATTTATATGTCCTAAAGCTGAACATTTATCAAATCATTGCTCCTATCCTATAGCATGGAGCCACCCTTTGTCAGGAAACAACATGTTTCCCAACTATCAACTCTTGTTTAATAAGGGAGCATGTTAAAAGTTCAATGTAGGATTATTAACTGTATTTGCACAGTTAATCTGTGACCTCCCTACCCCCCCCCCTCATAACTGTGTTTGAGAAATGTTGATATGCATTGTTTTGAAAGTATATTACATAACATGTAATATAGTCATTTTTATAACTATTCAAATCTGTATTTCTGTACATTATCAGCAGTAGGTTTAATACTGGACAAGTTTATCGTGACTTGTGAATTCAGTATCACTGTTAAAAACAAATGAATAGCCGCTCATTTTTATCGCACTTTGAAAAAGTGCTATATTGTCGTCGTCTTGTGCTGTTGGGCGGGCGTGCGGTTGTGCAGTGCAGACGTGCGGGCGGCACATAAACCAAATCTTGTCATCAAATTTCCAGGATAACTGCTTACCTGTTCAACTTGAAATTTTTACAGATGCAAGAGCAGACTAGTACCAAGATCTGATTAGGTTAAGGGCATGCTGGGTAAACTACGTGGCGGCCATTTTGAATTTTTCAACAAATCTTGTCATCAAAATTCCAGGAAAACCACTTATCCGTTCCACTTGAAATTTTTACAGATGCAAGAACAGACTATTGTCAAGATCTGATTAGGTTTTGGGTATGCTGGCTGAATTACATGGTGGCCATTTTGAATTTTTCTATTTGGCGGCCATTTTGAATTTTTCAACTTGCTCCAAATTGACCAAATTTTTTTTTAAAAACATCTACAAGTTCTCAGAAGTTCAAATCTGACCTTAGATTTCAGATTTGACCTTTCATCCACCTTCAGTGACCTTGAAAAGGTCAAAAAAGTTGATTTTCTAAATTGATATTTTGGATTTAAATTTAGGTCAGCTTAATTACAAAACACCTACTGAGGTCTGAAAAAGTGAAATTTTCAAGGTCGAAGGTCAAGGTCATTAAACTAGGTCACAAATGATGTTATCCAAGTTTCTCAAAGTTTGAGACTACAAATCAATTCTTGTCATCAAAATTCCAAGAAAACCGCTAACCTGTTCAACTTGAAATTTTTACACATGCAATAGCAGACTAGTGCCAAGATCTGATTAGGTTTAGGGCATGCTGGGTAAACTACGTGGTGGCCATTTTGAATTTTTCAACAAATCTTGTAATCAAAATTCCAGGAAAACCACTTATCCGTTCAACTTGAAATTTTTACAGATGCAAGAGCAGACTATTGCCAAGATCTGATTAGGTTTTGGGTATGCTGGCTGAATAACATGGTGGCCATTTTGAATTTTTCAATTTGGCGGCCATTTTGAATTTTTCAACTTGCTCCAAATTGACCAAATTTTTTTTTTAAAAACATCTACAAGTTCTCAGAAGTTCAAATCTGACCTTAGATTTCAGATTGGACCTTTCGTTGACCTTCAGTGACCTTTAAAAGGTCAAAAATTTGATTTTCTAAATTGATATTTTGGATTTAAATTTAGGTCAGCTTAATTACAAAACACCTACTGAGGTCTGAAAAAGTGAAATTTTCAAGGTCGAAGGTCATCAAATAAGGTCACAAACAATGTTATCTAAATTTTCCCAAAGTTCAAGACTACAAATAAATTCTTGTCATCAAAATTGCAGGAAAACCGCTAACCTTGTCAACTTGAAATGTTTACAGATGCAAGAGCAGACTAGTGCCAAGGTCTGATTAGGTTTTGGCCATGCTGGGTAAATTGCATGGTGGCCAGTTTGCTCTTCAAAGTGCGATATTTATCACTGTGTGTCTTGTTTGTATAATATTACTTTTGTTGTGTACGTGTTTTTTTTATTTTTCATACCAGAAGTGCACTGGACAATAAGAGCATGCACTAAGAAAATTCCCGGGAACAATGTCGGAATGCTAACTTTTAAGACCAATGACCCCCCTAACTGTGCAAATACAGTTAATTTTCCGATATCAATCTTTTGAAATGCTCCCTACTGTTTGTACATATTGGTGGGAATATGTAGACAGCCATTTGGCAGGATGTATGTGAGTTCTCTATTAAGTCAGACTATTGATGGGTGAATTTTTCAAAATTCATATCTTTCAACTGTTTGACAGTGTTCTGTGATGGACCAGAATATAGAATCAATGCCAATATAAACCAATAAAAAATAAAATCCAATAAAAGTAACACTTGGAATGAGCCCTATTGTACTGATGACCTCTATAATACAATATTAAGAATAAGTTTGTAGGTGTAATGGCTGTCAAGCGCAAACAGGAAGTAAATTATTTTTCGAAGAAGTATGACATCATCTTAATACAAAGTGTGATCATGTGTCTTTAACATTTTCTGAGCACATTGCAATGTTTCTTTGTTCAGACCATGAACCGACCATCAAAGCATATATGCCAATAAGCTATCAAAGAGAATTGATTTTGGGGTTGCAGATTGCCATTATAAGGATACAAAGTACATTTTAATGTTTTGAAAGTGTGGCCCAGGTATAGACCATCAAGATATAGATGGCATCATAGGGAACCAGATTGGTATCATGTTGACACAAAGTAATGTGTTTGTAATATTGTATAAGCACATTTCAGTGTTTCAGTGTGCGGGCCATGTACAGACCATCAAAACATATATCTCAAACAAAGGGGAATGATTCTAAGGTAGTATGTTGGGATTATAGGCAGGAATATTAGCATCATAAGGAGACAGATTGGCATCATGTTGATACAAAGTAATGTGTTTGTAGTATTGTATGAGCACATTTCAGTGTTTCAGTGTGCGGGTCATGTACAGACCATCAAAACGTGTCAAACAAGTTATCAAAGGGGAATGATCTTAAGAGAGTTGATTCGCATCATAAGAAGGGAGATTGGCATTATATGGAACCAGATTGGCATCATGTTGATACAAAGTAATGTGTTTGTAATATTGTATAAGCACATTTCAGTGTTTCAGTGTGCGGGCCATGTACAGACCATCAAAACATGTTGAACAAGTTATCAAACGGGAATGATTCTTAGAGAGTTGATTCGCATTATAAGAAGGCAGATTGGCATGATATGGAACCAGATTGGCATCATGTTGATACAAAGTAATGTGTTTGTAATATTGTATGAGCACATTTCAGTGTATCAGTGTGCGGGTCATGTACAGACCATCAAAACGTGTCAAACAAGTTATCAAAGGGGAATGATCTTAAGAGAGTTGATTGGCATCATAAGAAGGGAGATTGGCATTATATGGAACCAGATTGGCATCATGTTGATACAAAGTAATGTGTTTGTAATATTGTATAAGCACATTTCAGTGTTTCAGTGTGCGGGCCATGTACAGACCATCAAAACATGTTGAACAAGTTATCAAAGGGGAATGATCTTAAGAGAGTTGATTGGCATCATAAGAAGGGAGATTGGCATTATATGGAACCAGATTGGCATCATGTTGATACAAAGTAATGTGTTTGTAATATTGTATAAGCACATTTCAGTGTTTCAGTGTGCGGGCCATGTACAGACCATCAAAACATGTTGAACAAGTTATCAAAGGGGAATGATCTTAAGAGAGTTGATTGGCATCATAAGAAGGGAGATTGGCATTATATGGAACCAGATTGGCATCATGTTGATACAAAGTAATGTGTTTGTAATATTGTATGAGCACATTTCGGTGTTTCAGTGTGCGGGCCATGTACAGACCATCAAACCATCAATTGGCAAAAAAAAAGAATTAACACAGACAGGGTCTTCATAAAAAACTAATGTATTGATAATGACCTGTTAACAAAAAAGTGTCAAGTAATAAACTGGAAAAAAAACAAAAAACAAGTGAGGCAAAATTGCAAGCTTATGGATACTTATTTGTTTAGTACGTATAATGTATTTAGAAGATGTTTTAGTGGCATTTCATCACAATTGTTAGTTTCATATGGTAATCTGCCTCATCCTGTAGTCACATAATGTCCATCACCCATCATGATCTTTTAGTTACACAGCATCCTTTGTAATATCCTTTTTAATATAATATTACAATGTAGTTTGATTTTGCTAATGTAAAAGATGCATTCAGTTTCTTTTTGTTTTTGGGGGGGGGAGGTTGAGAGAGGCACAAAGGATTAAATTTTTATGAAGAATGATCAAATGTTGTTTAGCTAACCATACACATTCACATTACATATTTCTCTGCGCTTGTCAAGAAAATGAATATATATTGCAGATAGAGGAATAAGTACACAAAATAAATAAATAAAAGTACATAAAACTCATCTCTGTTTTGCATGTATGTACATGTACGCATAGCATAAAGAAACATACTGTTGTCATGGCAGCATCTTACAACATAAACTTTGTTTTATACTTTCAGTGACTGGTATAATGAAATATACAAAAAAATTAATTATGTTGAAACTTAAAACATTTATATGCAATCACATTGAAAGATATTTAATTACCCTGAATTCATTGTCTGTTATTGTCTGGTATACTACCATCCGAATAGGAGGTCAAAGCTCCACTTTTATGCTCACAAATAAAATGCAGAGCTATCATGACATGTTGGGTGATGGTAGGCTGTGATTGACTTGGTGTGAAAAGAATGATAACATAAAGAGTGAAATAACCATGTCTTCTTGCAAAGGATATGCCCCAATCAATGATTGTGATAATATTCAAGATAGTCAATTGTTTTGATTTCTCGATTGTTTTCTTTTAGGAGTTACTGGGATGGACCAGTATGTTTACACAGTGGGGGGATATGATAGTAGTAACCAATTGAGTTCTGTAGAGAGATTCAATACAGAGACAAACCAATGGGAGACTGTGGCGCAGATGAACAGTCCACGTAGTGCACTTAGTATAGCAGTTCTCGCTGGCAGGTTATATGCACTGGGTACGTTTTTTATTCATATTATTCAATTATCCCCACCGAATGTAGTTCGTGAGGGATATAAAGAAGGTGTCTGTCAGTTTGTCCGTCCATTGTCAGTTCGTTCGTTCGTCTGTCGGGGCAATAACAATACTATTTGATGGATTTGGTTCAAATTTTATAGGCTTATGCCTTAAAGAAAGTAGGACCTCTGCTTGTGATGGAATTTTCAGTATGGTCACTTAATTTAAAATTCCCATCAATTTTAGTTCAAATTTTATAGATGGCCACTGAATTTCAAAATGGCCAACATTCTCTCTTTCCATCAAACATTAATTTGTAGGCATGCTAGATTTACCTTACTAGTTCCCTTGATCCCTTCCAAAAGTAGATCGCTGACAATATCAAGATATGATTAATATTTTCAGGTGGTTATGATGGCAATGACTTCCTTGCTTCTGTAGAGGCGTATGATCCTGAACGTAATGAGTGGAGGATCATAACCCAGATGAGCTGTGGTAGGAGTGGACATGGGGTAGCAGTGGGCATGGAGCCCTGTTTGAAGTAAATGCACCTATAGAATAGCAGGCATGACTTAACGATATTATGTGCACAGTGTACCTTGCATGGTGCAAGTCTAGTGAATACTTGCATGACTATTTAAGGGCTTTTATGTGCACGGTGCATGTCTATGGAATACCTGCATAACTAGTTAAGGGCTTTTATTTGCATTGTGCATATCTATGGAATACCTGCATGACTAGTTAAGGGCTCTTATTTGCATGGTGCAAGTCTATTGAATACTGGCGCAACTAGTTAAGGGCTCTTATTGGCATGGTGCAAGTCTATGGAATATCTGAATGACTAGTTAAGGGCTTTTATGTGCATGGTGCATATCTATGGAATACCTGCATGACTAGTTAAGGGCTCTTATTTGCATGGTGCAAGTCTATTGGATACTGGCGCAACTAGTTAAGGGCTCTTATTGGCATGGTGCAAGTCTATGGAATATCTGCATGACTAGTTAAGGGCTTTTATGTGCATGGTGCATGTCTATGGAATACCTGCATAACTAGTTAAGGGCTCTTATTTGCATGGTGCAAGTCTATGGAATATCTGCATGACTAGTTAAGGGCTTTTATGTGCATTGTGCATGTCTATGGAATACCTGCATGACTAGTTGAGGGCTTTTATGTGCATGTCTAGCGATGAGATATCAATGTATGTTAAGGGCTTTTCATGCATGATGCACACTTTCAGAATATCTGTATGGCCTGTAAAAAATATGTTGTGCACTACAAAATGTTCTAGTTAAGAGCCTTTATGGTTTTGGTATATATGCACATATGCATGAATTGCTAGTATATGTGCATGACTTAAAAGTTTTGTAAGCTTGTGAGGTGGATATATCACAACTGTTGTGCATGGTTCCTTACCTAATGTCATTAGAATGTACTAATATATACCTCACTTGAAACTGAAGAATTTAGACTTACTAAGTAACATTGATTTAAATTTAAATTATGTAAGATGTTAAAAGAATTCTTAATTGCATTCATTTATTTCTTGTTCTTTGTGTTTATTTTCTGTTTATGTATCTCTTCACTTAACATATTTGTTTACTTATGTTTATGCATTTCTTTCTTTGTGCATTTATGTTTTCTTTTTCCCCTATTTTCTGTTTTCTTCTATTATTTGTTCATCTCTGTATAATTCTCTCTCTATTCTGTATTTCTTGTTATAGTATTCCTGAACATGCATTAAGAGGAGGTCAGGTCCATCGGCCAAAAAATCAAATAGATTTTCCTGAAAATTGTGTATATTCAACATAGCATTTCCTAAGCACTGGACTGTCGGACCATACCAACCAATTTTCAAATTGGCTGGTAAACACTGAAAATGTCTGACAAGCATTTTTTACAAAAAGAAATAAAAGAAATATTCTGGTATTCAATAAGTTAGTGGAATACAATGTTGTAGAACTTGAAAATACTTGAGTCAATTTTAGCATAAAATGTACTGAAAATGAACCAGCAGTCTCCTCCTTGATGGCTGATGGACCAGGTCTTGTCCTCGTAGATATCAGCCTATAAATCCTGTGTAAGGTCAACTCTGTGTAACAAAGATATGTGTGTTAATCTTGCATATTATTCAATATATACTCTTGAAATGCAATAGAACACTCTAAATCTAGGGGTTGTCTGAAAAGTATAATATTTAATACTACATGTAATACAATTTTTAGCTACTACACTGACCATCATCTCTTTTAACAACTTTCTTATAAATGCAGATCTTTTAGAATACTCGAAAAATGATTTTCACACTTTAAGGCTATCAAAATCATTTTGATATTATTAACCATCCACATAATTGCATTGATCATGTGTAGAATTTAGTGTAAAAATATGAGACAACCCCTTCTAGAGACGCTTACTGTTTATCTTACATGCACAATGTAAAGTCCATGTACATTATCTTGTACTTCTTATTAATGGTTGTTCAGTGTAAATGGTTTTGAAATTCCTATGTTAATACTTTAATAGAGTACCACTTATAATATTTGCATCATTAATTAATTTAAATTGTGTATAATACTGACTGTTCAGCTTGAGTACTGCTTTGTCCACTACCTACAACTTTATATTTACAAAATACAGGGTGGTCAAAAAAAACGGAAACCCTGCATTTTCCTCATATCTTTGTCATTTTAAGAAAATACTCCCTGATATTTCACATGATTTTGTAAATCATTCAATTTCGTACCACCCTATTATATTTCATAACCATCAGACTGATAGTCACAATTTTACAGCACTTTGAACAACATGCTTCAGGTTTGGCCATCATCGCGCTGGAGGCAAACCTGCTCAGCTGTCAATGATCCAAATGCATTCCTCAGCAGATGTGGCCTGAATGATACAGATGATCTCACTTTTGAGGTCTGCAATCGTCCTGGGGTCATTATTATACACTCTATCTCTGCCATATCCCCATAGGTAGGGACATTTTGGACGACATGTGCAGGTTGGTCTTCAGCGCAAAAGTGGCCACTGGGAATGTTCCTTAAAGTGCTGTAACACGGTGACTATCAATCAGATGGTCATGAAATATGGTAGGCTGGAAGGAAATTGAGTGATGTACAAATGTGCAATTGTATTTCTTAAAATGATAAAGATATAAGGAAAATGGTGAAAGGGTTTCCAGTTTTTTTGACCACCCTGTATATTAATGCCTTCAACTATTTGGTGCATCTCAGCTTTGGAAAGGTTTGTCAAAGTACATGTATAGTTAAAACATAAAGACATTGATACCAAGTTCAAGTAATAAAATTTGTTTACAAAATCAAAAAAAATCTACCATTATAACTTTCAGGGCGCCTTGGTCAGGTGACCACTGTAATTAAGGCAGATGTGCCTCGTTGCTAAGGTATTGACCCTGTAGTTAAGGGCTGGTGTCCCTAACCCCTAAGAACATGAGTACAATATAGAGTGATACAGTAACATCCAATCTAAATGCCGTGATACAAATGAACCCCACCAGCTACCAGTGTATGAGTGAGAAAAAGAACCCAAAAAGAACAATAATATAGACTGTTTTAAGCTGATACACCATAAGACAATGCATCTCCAAAAATATTGACAGTTATTGGCTGGTACAGATGACATGAATTATGAGAATTATAGCTGTTACTAGGTGGTACCCTACATGGGATTTTACTTCTCTGAAAATATTGACTTTATACACTGTATTGGATTATAGGAATTTTGACAACTTTACTCTTACACACCCATTGTAGGGGCTATGTATAAATGTACAGTGTCATGTATGTTTGTCAAAATGTTTATTGTAAAATAATGCATTTCGTAGAATCTGTATGCAACACACACAACATAAGTATGTGTGAATGTGATGAATTATTTGAAGATATTTATGTAAAAATGTTAAAATGCATGGCACATGATGATGTCCAGTTCCAAAAGAAATTATGGATTTTGTAGAAATAGAACCAAAAGGATACTGAAGAACTCCTGTCATAAATGGGGACGCTCTCCCTGGATATCTTCTGGATATCATTTGTAATCTTGTTTCATCTTAAAGGACTTTAACTTGGATCCTTAAATACACCAAAATTAAAGAAGATTAAAGATAATTTGTACAATCTAAAGACTGATACAATCCTTCTTCTCTCCTCTTTTTGGGGTATATGGGGTCAAAGTTAGAGACTGAGCTTTTGTAATTAGCTAGCAACATTTATGTTAATGGAAAGGTGTCATTATGCCAGAGGGTATTACTTTTAATTTAAAGAATATGTATATGGAATATGTAAATAAAAGCAATATTTCATCAATCAAAAGATTGTAAATAGTAAGATTATTATTGAGCCTTATAATGATACCGTAAGAATGATATGCAGTTACCTTGTTAACTATAGGAGTAATTATGCTCAAAGGCAATATAAGGTACATGTATTTGTATTATATTGTAACCATTTTACTGCAACTTAACTTTATGCATTATGAGCCATATCTTGCATATACCATTGTTCTTTCTTTTTCCTGTCTGAAAGTTTCATTATCTTATTGGTATTTTCTCCATAGCTCTTTAGTGGACTTTCTAGAATCTTGGGCAGGATCTCTAGATCAAATATCTAGACCCCATCCTCTATCTACTTTGCCTGAGGGTTTCAGAGGGGACCGCAAGGATTTGAAGCAAGACAATGAAAAATGGGCATTGTAGAATCCCTTTGCCTTTCAGAGCCTTTGTCAGGATTGGATGGGGCACCTGTCTTGGCAGTAAACAAATCATATAAAGATTCATCAAAATTTGATAGAATACTCTTTATTTTTAAGACTTAATATTTAATGTGCTAAAATGCACTTCGTGAGTTTAATCAACATGCTTTCTATACAAAATATATGGTGATCAGTGGTAAAAACATTTGATTTGTCTTTCAAATGAGCAATGAATTGAATGAGCAATTATACTTGAAAGAAGGCATTGAACCATCTGGTGCATTTTACTGCATTATGTAATCCTGCCTATGTTCCTCTGTTTCTTCATTAGGTGCTGTTGGGGCAGGGGCATAGCCAGCTTTCAGTCTGGGGGGGTGCGATCGCCAAAAAAATTAGGTTTTCAGTCGGGGGGGGTGCGATTGTGGCATAAACAACCTAAAAAATTAAGATTTATCTTGATACAAAATTGAAGCAACTCTTCAAAGATTCAAATAAAAAGCATTTTAAACCTCTTTTCTTCCTATATCTCATGGGTATATTTTTATGGGGGATGCGATCGCACCTGGCTACCCCTATGTGGTGTGTATATTGTCATTAGGTGCTGTTGGTGTTTATGTTGTTTTTATTTCTGCTTTTCAGGTCATGCAGTGGAAATTATGAAGACATAGACTGTGACTAATGAGTCAGCAGATTTGCCCTATCTGCTACTAGTTCTAATCTTATATCGGGGACATTCTTTAGCTTCATGTCTTTGCTTAACATGCATTTTGAACATTGGCCAAACAAATAATGGCACCATACAAACAAAATCAGAAAATCAATGAATAAATCTTTTTGAACTTAGCTTTATTATAGAATAGAAGTACAAAAAAAGTAATTAAAAATCAACAGGAGTATGTGTATAAGGTATACACTGCATATAGTAAGTTTCACTACAACTTCATATAATTCAAAATGGACTATTTCTCCTGTGGTTATCTCTTTGTATCAGTGTCTGTAAAAATGATGGATTGGTTATGAAGAATTAATATTCTATATACACTCATGAGGTAGTGACATCTATAGTAATAATCTCATATAAAGTGTACTCATGACAAGGCAGATGAAATCATAGATATTGAGAATGGTAAAATTGCAAGCAACAATTAAGATTTTCTAACCAATGTGACCTTTTTCTAACCAATGTGACCTTCACTAATCAAATTATAATATTTCAAAAAATATCAATGATATCTTGTCATAAAGTCTTTGAGGATTTTATACAGGTTTACTTAAAACCTGAATGTGTGATGAGAACATTTTGCATCAATTCTCAGTATAATACCAGTGAAGCCAAAGTATTAAATTTGCATATACATGTACATATTTATTACTTTGGAGCAAAAATGAAAAGCTATGAAGTTTTGAGATTTTTAGGAAAGAGGCATGACAAGGAATGATCCTGGACAAACAAAGATACTAAATCAATAAGTCTTTAGAATATTGCTCTTTGGATCTGTTTTACATTTTATAATCATCTAAACATGGGTTGCATATTCAAAAAGTTATATATAATTCGCTGGGCACATTTGCTTAATTTGTTTTTATTTTTGTTTGTTTTGATTAGTATTCATTAGTATTTTTCTGTTTTGTTTCCCCATCTTTCCATTAAATCACATTCAACACAAGAAAGAGTGAATCCAGAATCATGGTTGAACTTTCTTTTTTCAGAATGTCATTCTTCATATTCTTTAATTTTTTAAATAAAAGTTTATTTGTTGACTTCTCTTTCCACCCTCATAAACAGTGGTTGCTCAGTGGTGACCTTGCATGTTTCATGTAGGCTATTCTACAATATCAAACCTTCCTTTATAGGCCTATTTAAAAGGGGAATATATTAAGTTATAAATGGTACAGGGTGACTCAAATAATCCCACCCACTAATTTAGGAATAACTTTCCTGATTATGAAGGGATCTTAATTTCCAAGTTGTTGATGCTATGCAAGTAGCCAATCTTTAATCCACCGAACACTATCTTCAAATAAAAATCATGAAGATTCCTTCATTATTGATAGTTATTCTAAAATAAGTGTTTGGCATTTTTTGTGTCACCCTCTATATGTTATATGCTAAAGTATGATGTATTGTGATGTTGGTACTACAATATAACAAAGATGTGTACCATTGGACATTAATATGTATGTTTATATTTTTGTATTTTGTGTCTACAGTAGTCTTGCATCAAGTCAAGTGGAACAGAAAGAAGGGGGTAATACTTGGGCTTTATACAAGACTATAGGAAGTGGTCTTTATCATCGCACCAGTCATCCTAATTATCACACAAAGAGTTTCCAGTTGTTCCGATCCGAGATATGCTTCATACATTTCACTCATCATGTGAATATTTTTCAGAACAATAATTGCTTTTATATTCAAAATGATTCTTTCCGAGAAAACCTGTATATTTAAACCGTTTAGGATGATAGTTTGAGAAGTTGGACCATTTCTTCTATGTATGTTCAATGTTCATACATATATTTATGTATTCTATAAGATAAGGAAAAGCCAGGTGTTTAATGTGCAGTATGACATATTGTATTTGTCATTATTTTATTCTTTTAGTTTGTACATCTAGTTATTATTTATTTTCCGATGGTCTTCCAAGCAAGGTCACTTACACACAGTCATTGTGTATTAAATGTATTATAACTGATATGTGCATTTACATCATAGTATAATGTACACAAATTGTAATTGAATTGTAACATGATCATAATACAAATGTGTTTGTAATTTATTAAAATAAAAGTTATTGTATTATACTCAAAATGTATCATTTTCATGTGTTTTTTAAGTATTTTGGGTTAAACAGATTATAAGTTTGAAATTGAATTGTCTTTTTGGTGACCTACTGTAATGGGGATGGTATTGCACCAAACCTTTTACATGTTTTCACTTTGTTGTCCAAAAATTAGGTTATTCTGACCTTTATATTTCAAAATATAGGTCATTCTATTAACATGTATAAAATGACTTTTTGGAGGAAAAATCACTCTTCACATCATTTCAACCAGCTTTCTTTATCAAAAAGCAATGCCCTTAAACTATTGATTGTTTTAATGCCACTATAAAATAGTAATGCATCAAATATATCCCATGTCTCTTTAGGGTGAATCCTGTCACAGGTTGAAATCCATTGTTCGGGAAGAAAACTATATTTGTATACAACCTTTTTAACAAATCAGAATGGTTCATCAATGTTCCTTGATCCATGAGAGGGTTTAGGTCTTTCATATTAGATCATGTATCTGTCATGTTGTATACATATTGTACGTTTAGTTACTAAAATAAGATAGCCAAACAAAAACCTGGGGGATATGAAAATTCTCACGAAAGCTTTTCTTTCAAAATGTTGAACCGACTTAGAATAGTTTTGTGACCTCATGATACAGTTATGCACTTAAATTTTGAATAAAGTTTTGAATGGATGTCTATGTTCGTAAAGACACTAAGACAGATGGCCATAGACCTGGAAGTATGAATTGTCTTCAATATATTCAATTACATTCTTTCATTCATATAGGAATTCTGCATTTTGTGAATTATTTACATCTCAGTGTGAGGAACTCAGGCACTCGGCTTATTTTACTTGCTCAATGTTTATGTATTTTTATGTGAATTTGAATTCATCTTTTAACATAACATTAAGCATTTTATACATGGGCAATGTAAGGATAAATACATCATTATAATAATATCCGATCATCAAGTACATAAAAAATCTGGGATGTTGTCATTAAAGATAATCAACAACATTTTAAGATAAATATGTTGTATTTCCTATCAACATAATACATACATGTAAATAAAAATAAGTTTTCATTTTCATATGTGTAAGATCAGGAAAAATTGAATTGTAATTTAAAAGTAGTTTAATCCACTGGTCTTATATTCTGATATTAATTGCATTTATATCAGTTATATCCAATGTGCACTTTTACTTTGTTAGTCTTGTATTGTTTCAAGTCTCCCTTTGCCCTCTCAATTACTTCACCAGTGGATGTGAGATATATTCACGTGGGAATTACAAGGGCTTGAAATAAGACAACCATATTCATATACAATTTTGACTTTATATACATGAGTTGTGTTTTAGCTATGTTTATCATACTGTAGTCAATTCTACTACTGCACTGTATTGACACACTGGCACTCTACAAATCATATTCTTGAGTCGTATCTTCCCCCTCATACCACCCCTGTCCTCTCATAAACATATAAGATGGGGGAGGGGCATTTAGGATCTGGTGGGACTTCTTATTGAAATCTACATGTATGTCTTTGTAATGTGCTTCACTTGTTTTTGTCCCATGGTTGTGGTAATGCATATCAGATGTTATCATTAGCCAAAATAAGCTGTTCAGATATGATTTTCATTGATTTGTGAATACTACCATCTTCCTTCACTCAGTTTTTGTGTGAACGCAGTGAAGACTGAGCGTTCGGAGGTGGAATATTACATGTGTCTGTTGATTCAGTCACTTGAGACAGGGGAAATTATTTTTAGATGGGAAAAGACATATCAATGAAAAATCTGAGGTTATCCTTAATAAAATACAGAAAAAATAGTGCTTGAGAAGTCTGCCCCAGAAAATAGTTGTGGGGTACAGTTTGTATATTCATTTCATGTTTGGTCATGGCAGTCGCAATCTCATTCATCATTTTCGAAGCCACTGTGAATTTCACAAGAAAAGTCTAAGTAGAAGCTGATATGTTTTTTGAGATTGCTAGTGCTTTTTAAAAATGAGAACCTGTTTTGTCGTGAATGTCATGGTAGATAGGATTAGCTGCAGCATTAGCATAAATATTCACCTCCTGGCTGGTTCTAGCCCTGATAGATCCTGTCAGTTTCTTTAGAGGACTCTCTTTCTTAGGAATTAGAGGAGCATCATATTGAATCTCCTTCCTCAACGACTCAAAGTTATCATTATAGCTTGTAGATGGCACTATCATTTCTCTGTTACTCTTTTTGTTGTTTCCAGCAATCTCTGCTAATAGTTCACCAGCATTGTTTTTTCGTTGTGATTTATACAAAACTTCAACGTTATTGTCACTTGTCTGAGCAGAAAGCATGTCATAACTCCACCAAAGTTTTGTATTTTCACGATCATCCTCAGGACGACCTTTGTTTTTCATTAGAGACATCTTTTTACCATAGACATCTTCGGTGCCTATTTTAGTGTCTGCATAGCTGTAATTATGCAGTGAACTTCCATATCGTTTAGGCTTATGAGCCCCAGAGAGTGATTTATCCAGCTTCTTTTTCAATGCGATGCCCCCTCTGCTTGACTGCCTAGGAGGCAGTGGTACGGGTTTAGCGGGTCTTTGCTGCTTCATATGAGGTTGCGTGATGGTACGTCTCCTTGTTGTGCCATCATCACCTATCCCAGAGTCCTCCTCAACATCACTATCAATATACTGTCCAAAATCATCTCCATCATATTGTTGATAGATATTTGTGCCACCTGCTTTATTCTCATCATCGCTCTCACTTGAAAATTCCATCACTTCTTCTTCAATTTCATATCCTTCCTTGTCTGGTGCTTTATTTCGCACCATTTTGTTTTTTCTCGGAGGAGGTACTGGTGTTGTATCGTCACTTGTTACAGGTCCTCCTGTTAAATTCTCTTTGTCCCTTTCAGATAATTCATAGGCATCCTCTTTATATAGATCCTCATTTGACGTCACATTTTCACCATCATTGTCAATTTCTGGTTCAGTAAATATGGACATAAAAGCAGGGACATTCCGGTTCACTCTATTGTGCTCTGATTCACGTGTTTGTTTATCCTCAAAAATTGGGTTATATTTTGAACTGCTTGACATACTGCTGAGAAATCCATTCATATCTGGAAAACCATTTCCACTCACATTTGGGAACCCTTCATCATAGTCTGAATCACCATCCCTATCATTGTGGTTAAAGTCTGTAGGAGGCATCCTTTGTATTCCAGGGAGAATGCCTTCTACCCCTGTGCCATCTATACCAGTATCATCATGTTGTTTTTCATAGTTCCCATATTGCGATGGAGCCTGGGGGGCTGGACCTTTACCATGAGCTCCTAGCAGTTTACGGTCTGCTAACTGGGCAAAGGACTTCTTCTTATATTCTGGGTTTTTCTGGGTAACATCAAAATCTGGGTGTGATAGAATTTGAAGTTTAGCATCTACAACTTCTGTTGTTTCAACATCTTCTTTTTGTTTAGCTTTGCCATCATAGTCACTGTACTTGAACTTTCCAGCCTTTCCACCACCAAAAATGTCCTTAACATGTGGTATTTTTCTTTCAGTCATCTTTACTTTTGATTAGTATGTCATGTATTAGAAGTCAGTCTATCCTGAAAAGATATAAAAGTTCAGTTACACATCTTTTATTAATACCAGTATATTTAAATATCAAAGTTTATTTTGTCAAAAGCAAAATAATTCAATTTACTATGTACATGTAGCTTATTATATTTGCAATATATCACCTGATGTTCAAATGAAATGTCTAAGTGCTAAGGATTAGATTTTTCCAAGGATGAAGAAAAGATCAAGTACTTAACAAGGACTCAATCCTCAATGTAAAAAATGAAAGTGCTTGTGTGTATGATTCCCTAGTTTGGAAATGTATGGCTAAGATTTACTTGTATGACCTGAGTTGCTATTTAATCGGCTTTTTGAGAGAGTAAGAGCATTAGCTGACAAGTTTTTCTTTTGCGATATACAAACACTGTGACTGCATATAAAACTTTAATATTGCAATTTATATGCCTGTTTTTTTATGGTTCAATTCAACTAGTGTTAGTGTATTGAAGTATTTGAAGGCCTTATATTAAATACTCGTAAGTTATAGTACTTTCATCTTTTAAACTTAAAAGTTGATTTGCCTGTTTTAAATCAGTGAAGAGGAACCCCTGTTAAAATGTACTTGTAGTCCTCAACATATTAAAAACATTAATAAGATATTAAAATACATTTAAATTCAAAATTCAAAGCAAAAATGCATTACCAAATAATCAACCTCGATTAGTATTTCATGTTAACTAAAGTTAAGTTGTCAACAATTATATTTATTACGTACTTGCTGTCATCCTATATTACAACTGTTAAATGTAATACTACATGTATTAAAATAACCCTGACTTGGAACAGTGTGAGGACATTTAAACTCTAGTATTTCAATAAAGGGAGTTCACTTAAACAAAACCATTAGTCATATATACCAGATATAGTTTATGATTTCATAAAAATATGGGATGTATCATAAACCACTTTTTAATTTGGATACTTATTTTTAAAAGTTTCATATTTTGATATTTTAATGGAGCGTGTAGCATAGAAATGAATGGGACTATGAAAATATTGGTAAAAATGAATATATTTTTCAGTATATTTTCAAAATATCAATGTACTGGTTTACTGTATGATATGATTGAAAGGAAATCAGATTCATGATTGACACTTTTATTTAGTTATGGATTAATTTAACAACATATTTGTATAATAATCCATTAAAACACATACTTAATTCATTGATTTTGTTTAATCCTATCTATAATTGCTAAAAACTATTGATTTACCTTTGAAAACCTCCAGATGTCCGCATCATGTCTCCACCCATCTTTAAGCAGTCATATTTAACGCCCTATAGCCTCAGTAACCCTATGTAGAAAAAAAATGTTTGTATTATATTATGAATGTAAAGAAACTCAAAGTGTGTATATTTACCGTCATTCATCAGGTTATTTGCGTTGCTCTCAATAGTGTATGGAATTAAGGTGGTAAGTGAATGCCGTGGAGCTGAGTTCTATGGAATTTCATGTCGAACCTGCATTAGCAAACACAAAGTCCGTGTCAGCCCAATATCTAAATCTTTGAGACTATTCAACCAAGGCCTTGATTAAAGAATTATAAGACTTCTATAGTTTTGAATGATTTCATTTTTTCAATAAATCTTTTCAACTCTGGAATTTATTTCTATAAAAGACACTTATTGTGAATAAAATACTAAATTCAACTATTGATTTATTTTTACAAAATATTCTTTTAAAACTTCACTTATTAAATAGGCCTAGTCAAAAATGAAGTAAAGTCCATGATGATCTTGCTAGTATAGATCTATTGTAAACAGGAAACCATGAACATAATAATTATTTTAACCTGCATTCTCTAAGTCAATTTCTTCATCATGAATTCTTAGCACATATTAGACATATTAAGATATACGATGAAATAGTATCATGTCTATCAAGGTGATCAACAAGCAGATAATACAAGCAGATGGGTCTTTCATGATAATTAATACATCACATCATGGTCAAAAATCATTTTTACCTCATAGCATCTTTCTGTTTCATCAGCAACATGTCAAGGCTGAGAAGAAAAATTAGATGTCATGGTTTATCATGATAGTCAGAAAATTGTAACAGCATTTGATGTGTATGGCTTTTCCAAGAGCTCCACTTTGTGTAATGGCTCTTGAAATGAGAGATAATGCTTTAATATAACCTCTATCTCTAATCATGTAGTTAGAAAATCATTCCACCATATTTTCTGCCAATAAAAAGCTAACATTCATTACATATTCAAGCTCCTATATATTCCATGAAAGCTGCCTTTGAGATTATTAAGACCTTAACAGCATTGAAACAATTAATCAACTGTTGTTAACTTATAGTCAGAGGGTAGTGTACCTAGCCAGTGGAAGTTCAGGGTAACAAAAAATATTAATTGAAAATATAAAATCTGCTTTCACAGTCATTAAATTGAATTAATTAAATTAAATTGAATTTGATATTAGGTATGTACAAAAACTGTACAAAAAGACCCAATAATCCATTATTTTAGAGTATGTGTATTTTGTAATTAAAACTGTTTTTCTTTTTCATATTGCATGGTATATTTTAGGCATCTTTGTCCATTTTAATCTTTTTGTTTAAACAACATTACCTCCATGTATAAAATTATATAAAAGAATTCAGATTATGTAATTCTACTCCTTTACCTTGAATTGAAATATTTAGAATTGTATTCCAAAATCCATATGTTCAATAATGTTGTCTTAATCAGTGACGTTGTCAAATTATACCTCACTTACCTGCTTCACCATTAATCTATTCAATGTATTAGTAGATATATGTCGTATGTGACAGTGTTGACAGGTACTAGCCATAGGCACACGAGGGACCAGATCATGTCAATTTTAGAGAAAATGATTAACCTAAGGATAAGACCATCTAATTATCCTGGAAACTTGTAGACATTAAAGGGAAATTAGTTAAAATTGAATTTATGAATTGAATTTCTAACTGAATTTTTTCTTTATTATTAAAAGTGAATTTTCTATACATCTCCTGTATGGTATTACTTGTAAAAACATTAATGTTTGACATGCCCCCTAACTTTATTATCATTGCATCAGGGATGAACGATATCAGTTGCAGCATCATGAGTATGTATCTACCAAACATATATATATTGATTTATTGTCTTGGAAATAGGCAAGAGTAATTTTAATATTTGTTAAAGTTTTTGTAAAAGAATGGATCCAGACTTTTATGTTTCCTATATTCTCAAAATAGCTAATTACATACACTAATAGATTTTCTGGTCAATACAGAATCTTAGTTTATTTTCCATAAACATTGCATGGAGCTTAAAAACTTTGCATTAGAAATGTGAATGTACATGCATGACATGCTAAACATTTATTTATTTACGGCAACAAGAAAAAAGTATTATAATATTAATAAATCAAAGTGAAATAAAATAATTATAACTTACTTTCTATTTGTTGAGAACACTTGTACAGTAACATTCATTTTATTGATGACATCATTCTTATTTTATGTAGCAAGTATATGGTATGTTTTATTCACTCTCATCACGCTCTCAGTATATTGCACTCTTGATTGCTTGGCCACAGTGTGGTTCATGGTGCAACTTAATATCTGTAGTGACTGAAGTGGAGACCACATCACTAAAATATTTATTGACTTCAGATCCCTCTGATATAACTATTGGTTAAATAATTTATGTTCAATCAATATGAATCCGTTAAAACTCTTCAATTTTGCCCTTTTCTTTCCTGGGTATTTGCAGTATAAAAGAAAAGATGGTGCGTTCTTCTATGGGACTTGATCAAAGTATTATGGATACTCTTTGATAATCATAATATAATATTTAGTTTACCAAAGACTTAATATTTATGTGTTTGGTTTAATTAGATCTTTTCTAACTATACATGTATGTATGTCAGGTTACCAACCTATAACTGATGCACATGTTTCAAAGCCTTATTGATCTGATAGAATTAATAATCTACAGGGTGACTGGGAAAAAGGAGACCATTGAAGTAGGCAATATCATAGAACTGTTCCGATGTGTGCCAAATTTCATTGATGCCACTTGTCTAGTTTAGGAGATAGTGTCTACTTCAATGGTCTCCTTTTTCCGGTCACCCTGTATGAGACCAGTCTTTGAACAATTGAAAGAGGTGACTCATGAGAGGCTGAGAGTTAAATCAGTAGCAAAGAGCACTGGTGGATCAAGAGGGGAGCCCCTTTCGAGTCTCTAGCCAATTCTTCTGTAGTAGCTACTTAGAAGAACTGGTAAGGAGCCCCTCTCCCCAGAAATTTTTTTCTGACTTGAAATTAGTTCAACGTCGTTAAACTCAATAACGGCGTTCTTTATTATTAGGAATTTTCTTGGGGCCATTATTGAGATAAGAAACGAGGCCCGGGCTAGGTCTAATGTTGTTGGACTAACTTGAAATGTTCTCACCCCCCCCCCCCCCAACTGATCCACCACTGAAGAGAGAGTAAATCTTTGGAAATATGCTGGAATATTAAAAAATCATGTTGTATATCACGTAGTGGTTATGACTATTTTCATTGAATTTAAATCCGGGGATCAATATAATTACTATTAAAAATGCGCATGATTATCATCCCGGTGTCTTATCATCATATATTTATTTCTCGCGTAAAATTAATCCCGTGAAATCTCGTTTCCTTAATTCGAGAAGCGTCGCCATCTTTAATATTCGTTAATCGATAGCGTGGCCTTGTTTAACTGTAATTTCCTATATAACTAGGGAATCATATTTGCATTTATATAAATAAAGTGATTCGGAGTACGAGAACTACATTTTGGGCTGGATTTCTGAGGATGAGCGAAGCTCTTATTGATGAAAATAAAGGTAAACAAGTCGAGATTTTTGTGTTTTGTTCGTAAAAATTTTCGGGAAAAAGAGACAAAAAAACTCGATTTTGAAAGTAGAATTAGATACATTTTCTTATGTTTCCTCTGTCAGCAAAGCAAATGTTGATGCTTCCTGAAAATTGTACAAAAATCATGTCAGATATATCTCGTAAAAATATACGGAATCCTTTTCAATAATCGACATGCTGCTTCAAATAAGACTTACCCTTCACTACCTACGTCTACAGAGCAAGTTTACCCAAAATGGTAGCAATCCAACCACTAGATCTTATCCCGTTCCCGGACTATGGTCCTGTGAACATCTCAATCTTTTGCCTGTGCGATTACAACATGGGAGAATTTTTTAGTGATCTCACACTTCAGATACCTACTTTAATAGATTCCTTGGTAATTTAGCATTATTTTCGTGTAGTTGAATCCACAATTGTCTGGGTTTATCGGCAGAACGAAGACATTTTCGTTTTTGATCGCAATATTTGCGTGTAACATTTAACTTATTTCAACCGTCAAATTCCTCCATATTGGTACTTCCGAGCTACATCCGGGACAGCCAAACGGGGGATTCCCCTTTTAAATCCAACCGCCATTTTGAAAAGTGATGGAATCTCTCTCGATGAAAAAGAGAAAATGTTCCCGTTCTGCCGATATACCCAGACAATCGGCGGTTCCAATATATTAGAAGTTACATCTTGAGTTCTATAATGCATTGAGGTAGGTATCTTAAGTGTAAGGGGCGTAGATAATTCTCCCAAGTTGTAATCGTACAGGCAAATGAATGCGATCAGTGCAGGACTATAGTCCGGGAACGGGATAAACTAGATCTACTTGCTGAGAAAGAGAAATCTGAAGAATATGGAAAGAATTGTAGACAAATGTAGACAATTTTTACCTGCGTTTATATTTGGATGCTTCTCTGCCATGTTATTTTCAATAAGATTAACATGGCTGAAATTCTTCAAATTACAAGACGGCACAGGCTTAGTCTATTGCACAAAAAACAAAAAAATCTGAAATATACAAATAATGAATATACTTTTCCATATATTATTGCACAATGGTCTCCCAATTTCTTATTTTTGCCGTTCTACTGACGCAATGAAGCAGTGAAATGGACTCTAGTCAAAACAGTTTGTTTGTGACTACTTTGAATTAAAAAATAATCAATCAAATGACCATATTGAAACAGTTTATGTAAAAATAGAAACATTTATATTTATCCTAACTTTTGTATTATATTTTGATACTTCTCTGCCATGTTATTTTCGGAAAAATGAACATGGCTGGAACTCCCTAAATTACAATAGGCCACAGCTTTGCTGCACATTATACATTACTATCTGAAATATACAATGTCCAAGATAGCAATGTCAAATATTGTAGGAAGGGCCCCCGAAGCTACTGACTATTTAAAATCAACTTTATTCAAGATATTACGCTAGGATTTATGAATCATAAAGACCTGTAATGATGCATTGAAATTAGTAAATTAAAACCCTACATATAAAGTGATGACGAACTTAAGTTGAAAGGTGGCAACGTTCTGTTCCATTCAGGAAGTGGTCCAAGGTGCTACAAATGGGAAATTATTTCGATCTATATTTTATAACCTCAGAATACTGCCTTCAGTGTCATGTTTAGCTGAGTTTAACAATTTCAAGCCGTCCAACTGTCCCGCAATTTGCATATTTGTCATGAATTTGCTGGAAAATCTGAAGTCACACCAGTTTTTGACACAAAATGTCACACAAATACGCATTTTACCTGATCATTGTCAAGCAAAAATATTTCTGTAGAAAAACTTCAAAAATGATTGCAGATACAGCAAAAACACGAACACCAAAAAAAGAAATACTGTATGCCTTCTACAAGATTTTAATGGCTAACATTTGTGGGGGGGTTTCGCTTTCACTAAATGTCAAAAGTAAGAAAAAGGCAAAACACTCCCACATTCATGGGGGTAGGAGTCAATGTTCCCTTTAGAAGTTTGATTTACAAAAATAAGAAAATGAGATGACATTACCACGCATCTACTTACCAGTATGTTCTATGTCCTCCGGCAACCCTAGGTTACATGAAGTCAGCCAAACATGAGAGTGAAGTCAGTATGCTCAGGAAGAAAAATTGAATCGAAAAAATATTTCTATAACTTTCTTATGCCAAATTTGAAAATGGCTTTCAGTTTCAAAATGACCACCATTTTAGTGTTGATTTTACAGTATATTAGGTACAGAACATGTTTTAAATGCAAAAAAATTAATGGATATTGATTTAGATGAAAATCTAATTTAAAAAAAAGCGTGGCAGCCATCTTGTTATTAGAATTTGTTTGTTTGTTTCTAGATGAAATTGATGCTGACTTAAATTTCTTAGACAATATCCTAGACCATCAAGTTGACGAAGAATTTGAAGCAGATTCCCAAAAAGGTATATTATTAAAACAAAATGTAATATTTCTTAAATATTAACCTGTTGTTAATATTTATGCTATAGTGTAAACATATTTATACTCATACTTTTTATGCTACAAAAGCAGTGATAAAAATGGATGAATTCCATCAGGTACAAAATGAATTCATAATGCTGTCTGTCTTCCAGCAAAGAAACATTCAAAAACTAAATTAAACGGAGCAAAGAAAAGAAAAAGTGAAGGCACTATGGACGTAGATGGAGAGGAAAAGGACAAGAAGTTAAAGGATATGGAACGAAGGAGGAAACAGTTAGAAAAGGAAAATAAAGAGCGAGAAGAGACATTGCGGAAATTAAAGATGGAAGAGGAGCTTTTGAAAAGTCCCGATGGTATGTATATTCAAATGATTCACTGTTATATATTTGCTATTCAAAACCTCAGAACTTTGAGCTTTATACAATATATTTGATTGCTGCATTACATTTTATGTCTTGAGTAATACGTCACATCTGACAAGATGTCATGGTCCTAATATTTTAGGGTTGAAGGCAAGTTCGAAGAAATCGGACAAGTCAAAATCCCCTCGAAAATCGGGTAAGTATTATTTGAACAAATATGTACATTATAGTCTTACCTTGTTTTGCGGTTATATTCAATTTTGTTCAGTTCAATTGTCATAGATCTACATGTAGTTTAGTTTAATGGAAGACTACCAAGTACATATGTGTATATGATATATGTGTTATTATTACAACTTTGTATTCTTTTTATATATCATTGTTCTCCTCAGAATGTTTTCTTAGGTGGATGCAAAACTTTAATTTGAATTATTCTTTTATAAAGAATGTTCAGAACTGATTCATTTTTTGTGATTTTACAAATTCTCAACCAATGAGGTATTTCAATTGCTACTTTTAATTTTCAACTGGGCGAGACCACTGATATTTATTGTACAATATATGTTTAATTATTAATGCATGTTACCAGCAATAGATTTAAGTTTCAGTTCACCAAGTATATTTCTTCGTTTTGCGTGATTTCAACATTTCTTTTTATTTGATGTTGTTCGATTATCAGCTTGTTAATCATATTTTCAATTTATTTTGCATGCCTTTCAGCAGCCAAATTTGAAGTATCAATCAATTCATATAAAGGTCACCCTTTATGTTTTACCAAAGTCTTTTAAGTGTAGCACTGGAATCATGTTATTAGGAACCTTTATCTTTCAACATATCAATTATGTTGATGTTGCAGTAATAGCCATACTTTGCTTATAAGGACTGTCTCCATGTTATGATCAGTGTAGTCATTAACAGCCTTCCCAGCGGTCACAGACCACTTAGTACGGGACCAGCAGAAGTTGCATAATTACTGGTCTTTTTGACCAGTGTGTTTTTGTGTCTATTAACCTCAAGGAATGATGTCCATGATATTATTGTTACAAATGGATAATACTTTTGATTTACTCTTAAGTTTACATCATATTTGCTTCTTGTGACAGTCTTTTCTTAAACAAAAGTAAATAATATCATTGGTTTCTCTCGTGAAAACAACATGATTAGGAATGATATGGACCCAAATATTCTAAAATTGAAACAGTTTTTGGTATCTTTTTATTAAGATCTGATTCTAGATTTTATGATATAATGACCTTTGAACAAAATGTATTTTCTCATGTGCCTGCATTGTATTAGTAGTTTACTGCTATATTTGTAGACCATGATGATGAGGTCAATATGGACCTTGGAGATGACCTAGGGGGTGAGACTATTAAGGGTTATGACACCAGGAGTGAAGCTGGGAGTGGATTCTCCGAGAGCAGCCTATCAGGTACAACTCAGAACAGAACATTTTTTTCATAGTTGATCGATCTAATACAAAAGTTATCCTCAGATTCAAAGCTACCAGACCTCAACATACTGTTACTGTGATCTTTTGAGGCTCTGTGTTGAGCTGATCATAGCACCACTAAGGTCACTAATACATTTAGTCCCTTGTGTTAGCTATGATACAACCATGCCCACTTGGGTATCATGATTTCTGGTTTATAGCCCCTGTGAGATTGACAAGAAATTGACTTTGTGGATAATGTGTTCAGCATCTGTAAGAAATAGCAAGTGGTGACATTTTGCATGTTCATGCCTTGTGTTGAGATTGTAAGCAATATCCATTCCTTTTTAACATTTTACAAGTTATGGCAATAAATAATCACCAAACAAGACTCTCATTGGTGTATAACATTTGTACATTTTGGTTCTCTATGACTTCTTTTTAGAATCTGAAAATGATGAGAAGCCAGAGGGAAACAGGAGCCGTGCGGATAGCAACCGTAGTATCTCCCCCATAGCTTTTCCTGAGAGAGATGAATCAGAAGATGGTATGTCTAGCCAGTTCAGTTTTTATTGTCATTCATCAAGTCTCTCCTTAGTCCTTCTTATTTCCTCACCACATTGTGAAGACTGAGAAATAAGGATGAAGTGACATTCAGTAGAAATAACGTAAATACAGCTTAATAAGTAACTCTCTTATGTGAATACTATATGCTGTTGATTATTTCAATGTGTTCATCATTTAATGTATGATGAAATGTAGTATCATATCATGTAATATGTGTGTATCATACTATAATGTATCATGAAATGTAGTATCATATCATGTAATATGTGTGTATCATACTATAATGTAAGATGTTGTATTTTTGTAGTTGCTGCAGCTGAGGCAGAAAGTAAACCTGTAGAGGAGTCCACTTCTAATGTAACTGCTGGTGTAGGTGAGTAGTACTTTATATTATAACTGCTGGTGTAGGTGAGTAGTACTTTATATTATAACTGCAGGTGTAGGTGAGTAGTACTTTATATTATAACTGCTGGTGTAGGTGAGTAGTACTTTATATTATAACTGCTGGTGTAGGTGAGTAGTACTTTATATTATAACTGCTGGTGTAGGTGAGTAGTACTTTATATTATAACTGCTGGTGTAGGTGAGTAGTACTTTATATTATAACTGCTGGTGTAGGTGAGTAGTACTTTATATTATAACTGCTGGTGTAGGTGAGTAGTACTTTATATTATCAGGTAAACTTTTTATGTGCAATTCCTCATGGGGGTCTATCAGGATCAGAAGACCACAATAGATTCCCTTCATTTAATGTCTCTGAGAAGAATTTAGTCGATCAATGCTCACACAATTAAGTCCAAAATGATGGTGGTGCATTTGTATTTGGAAAATGTTTGACAATATTCACTGAATATTAGTGTATATTATTGACCTACGACTACTATCAAAAATATTATATTCTGACAATGTAATCTGAGATCACAGTTCACTATTACTATTGACTGCTCTATGACCAATCAAAATCTACAAGAACATGTTGTTTTATCTTCCAGCTCAAGGTCGCTATTTGAAGTACATGTTCCGTGATGCCAGGTTTTACCTCATCAAAAGCAACAACAGTGAGAATGTTGCACTGGCCAAGGCTAAAGGAGTCTGGTCAACCCCACCACAAAATGAACAGAAACTCAACAATGCCTACAGAGTGAGACACTTTAACCATGTTCTTTAGTAGTTAGAAAAGTTCATTTTTATCATAATAGTAACTAAAGCAGTATAACCCCTAATTACCAATCATTGGTTGACTGGAGAATAAGTCTTTGAAGTTGTGTAAAACAATTAGTTTAGGGCACCGTGTAGAAAGTAATATTTCATTCAGTTAGTTGGTAAATCAGATATAAGAGGCATTGAAATAGCTAGAATCAATTATACTCTAGATTGAACTTATGTCACTTGTACTTGCCTTGTTAATTTATATTTGTCTGGCATAACAATTTTTGTATATCCCCAAACCATGATTAACCCTGATATTTTCCTTGTTTTAGGAACACAAGAATGTTATCTTGATCTTTTCTGTAAAAGAAAGTGGAAAATTCCAAGGTAAGATATCTCGTGGTCTTGTTTGTGTTCAAACTCATTTTGATTATTTGTAACTGTAAAATATAACTGAAAAGCATTGAACACAGTGGACACTGGACAGTTATTTGACTTATAAGATTCAATAATGTTCATCGATAGTGGGTGAAGGGAATCTGAGCATTTGTTAAATATGTTTCTCAAGAAAAAAATTTTGATATTGTGACCCTGCAACTAGTCATTAAAGTAGCGCTAAATATCAATCTCTGCATTTCAGGCTATGCACGTGTAGCAGCTCTCTCAGACAAAGACCACCCCCCTATACGCTGGGTCCTCCCCCCAGGCATGACAGCTAGAGCTCTCTCGGGAGTCTTCAAGCTGGATTGGATCAACAGGTATAACATAAGATTTAGATTTACTGGATGTTCTCATTATCAGGCCTTTTCTAATTGGCCAGTAGTTAAAATTATTTTCAAAATAAAAACTAACTATAAAGCATAAAAAGCGAATATGATTCATATTCAAAATTGGAACTCTCAAATTGAAAGTATTTAGTTAAGGAATAATAGAAGGAAAAGTTCATCCAAATAGTAATACTTATATGTGAGAATATGGTAAAATGCAGATATAATCAATGATATATGGTTGACTATTTCTTCTTGTATTCCAGGAGAGAATTGCCATTCACTAAAGTTGGACATTTGCGCAATCCTTGGAACAATGGAAAACCACTGAAAATTGGAAGAGATGGACAGGTGAGATTAAACAAGCCTCTTGTTCTCTCTGTTATTCATGTATTTGAACTCTTCACTAGACATCAACTTTTACTGCTCATTAGATTTGTGTTAAATGTAGTGAAATATCCTGATACTACCTTTCTACTGGACAGTTAGTGAAAATATTTTCTAGTGAAAATAATTTCTACTATTTTATTTTTTGTATTCAAAAAGTTTGGTTCTTGTAAAGTGATTATATAAAATTGATATAATTACAGTATGTGTACTTTTATCATAATCTACATGTATATATATTCTCTGTTCTATGATTTCTATATATATTTTTACATATTCTATGTTCTTTGATTTCAGGATATTGAGCCTTCAGTTGGAGAAGAATTGTGCCGTTTATTTCCTGTGGATGAGAACATTGAGATAACAACCATAGCACGTAAAGCTAAACATGCTAAAGCATTAGGGAGAGACTATGGTAGAGAGCGAATGAATAGAGGCCATGTAGAATATAGGTTAGAAGACTCCCTTTATGGACATTTAGTTTATTGTTTTACGGGACTTTCACCCGGCTGATATTTCCACAGGGACTCTGCAGTACAGTGCAGTGATGATTCGTTGCAGTACAATGTGATAACGATGATGTTTTCCATGTGTGCGATAGATGGAGTAGCAGTCTGCTGTTTTTCTTATCATAGTGCCCAAGTAACAGTGTTGCCAGCCAGATATATCAATACCATCATTTACCAACAAAGGGTTCTGTAGAGTTTTAGAATATCATTACACCCATCTGTTCCCCAAAGGATTTTCAGTCCTTGGTGTGAAATATTTATTATTTTATTGAATCAGTTATATAATTCTAAGTGAGAACTAATCAAACTAATTTTTGGAAGCACATCAAATCTCTGAAGTTTTTATCTCATTTAAAATTGTCAGTCTCATTCCACATGATACTCATTTATTGTCAAATTCCTGGCAACACTGAACAAGGACATTCATTTCTCTACCTTTTCACCTAGACATTTTACCATTGTTCATGTGGTATTGTTGTCCTTTGTATTGTGTCCTAACTAAGCCATATGAGCTTCATTGACACCTACATATAAAAACCCTCTGCTTAATTTTTCAGTCCTCTAAGTCTAAATACGCAGGGAACGTGCGCTGGCTGACTGACTGAAAGTCACCCTGGGTTCAATTCGAAGTCACACCTGCTGTGTGCTAAGACTATGAGTGGCACTAAGTGCTGTGTCTATTTAATGCATTGCTCTGTGTAGAACAACATCTCCAGAGACAATCTCATTGACAATGCAAACATACAAGTGATAGCTCACACATTTAGACAATGCACCTACATAGGGGCTACCACAATAATGCAGTGACCCTAATGTCCTGTAGAGGGACCCTTGTAGAGTCAGTGGCTCGCACAGCATGGACTAATATCTTTATTTCAGGAATCGCAACAGCCTAGAAGTGATTATTATCATCATATAAGAAAGTCTCCGATCAGAACTTTTCTTTCAGGAGTTTGGATCAGTGTTATTTAGTGAATTGTGGTAGTGATTGATATGGAGTGATTTTCATATATCCTTCACTTTCACACATATTATGGACATTTCCATCTTACATGGAATTTGCCCAAAGGACTTAATATCCATGTTTCCGCCAGTAAATTGATCATCTGATCATTTTATTTTGTGAAGCTGCACTGAGTTCTAATCTAGTTAATTCATGGAACTAATATGGACTGAGTTAATCTATGCCATATTGAAAGTGTTAATGAAAGAATCCAATGTGATGCTGTGAATGGGGTTTCATTATATAGACTTGGTTGGGGGATTGAATTCATTGCATCTGATAATATCCATGACAAGTGGGGAAATTGGGCGATAATGGACTTGTTTGCCTTGGTGCCTTTAACTATACATTAATCGCTCATTTCCTATACACTATAATGCCTCAATGCATTCCGACAAGCAAGTATCAAAGACAAGTTTCTAGAACTTGGACTTAATGGGTGGGGAATAAGGACTTACTATAATACAGTGCAATCATAGACTTTTAATTCAAAGTGAGAGAGAGAAATTCAAGAACTTTGCACATGATGCCTGAACACAACTGATGCTTGCATCGTGATGTTGCCGTCAGTGCACATCAGCTCTGGTATGTTAGAAATCGTTCAGGGTTATTATTGATGTGGTTGGGATATCTGTTGGGCTAATTGTTTTCAGACAATTGAGGTATGATGTGGTTTATTTTTTTGAGATTTCATTTACTCAGTTACTCTTTATTTATATGAGATAAATTCATAACATCATTTTACGCTTTGTTATACTCACGCCTAACCATAGACAACGTACAGTGACAAAATATACGGGTGTACACTTAAGCTGTTTGAAGCACTAATCATGACGTAGGTTTTAAAAGTTTTTATCTAAGGAATATGATTAATTCGAACATGACTGTATTCACGCCTTCTATAAACTGTCAACATTTCATCCGGGGTATATTGGCGAACATTGCCCCTGGTAATACGTGTAATGTGTGACGTCATAACGGCAGACCGTAGTAATGGCGGACCATAATGAATATTCGAAACATTTTGGTGATTTTTCATGTTCGAATTGTAATATAGACCTCAGAGCAGGTGTAATATCCCTTAGGGCTAGGCACAAATGCTTTCGAAGCCCTCACTCCCTTCGGTCGTTCAGGATACAGAAAACGTTTGTGCCTAGCCCTGCGGGGTGTATTCGACAATATTACCTCTGCTCTTCGGTCTATATTTCTTAATTCGAACATGACTGTATTCATGCCTTCTGTAAACAAAGTCAATATTTCACCCAAAACATTTTGGTGAGTTTTCATGTGCGAATCGTAATATAGACCTCAGAGCAGGGGTAATATTGTCAAATACACCCCTCAGGGCTAGGCACAAAAGCTTTAGAACCCCTCCCTCCTTTCGGTTCCTACAGAAAAAGTTTGTGCCAAGCCCTGCCGGGTGTATTCGCCAATATTACCACTGCTCTTCGGTCTATATTTCTTAAGTATTCCATGTTTTCATGTCCATGCTCTTGGAAAGACTTTTAACTTTTTAATTACGTTAACAGATTCTCAAACAGAGCACAAGTTTTTTCAAGGTAATTCCACCCATGTCCATGTGAACATTTTCCAGCTGGTCAATTGTGTGGGTGGAATTGCCTAGAATAAATTCGAGCACTGCTCGTGAATCTATTAACGTAATTAGAAAGTTAGAAAGCACATGAAATCAAACATGAAATACTACTTTATATTCCTTAGATAAATCTTACCTACATCACAATTTTTGCTTCAAACATGACAACGTACAGCTAAAATGTACAACAGTATATTTTGTCACTGTACATTGTCGATGGTTAGGCGTGATACTGTGTATTCATACACAGCAAGTATAACTTGTGTATGGTATGACAAGTAATTTTTTTAGAATACTACTTTTTGGTTATGTATGAGATACTTTAAATTCACAAATTATAGTTCCATATACATCTGTATTAAATCATTTTCATGTATTTCTTCAAAATTGCTGATCGATTTTCTTTTTGAATGAAATGAAATTTCTGGCATTAAATGACATATTTATCATGTTCAGTCAAGGTAGTTTGATGTACCATACACTAAGTGTAAATAAATCATGACAATTGTTGAGCGTATTAAAGCTAAATAGATGTATGTTGTATGTATATAACATGGTTGCCATGGTATGTTGTATTCTTAGACGCAGGGGCCATGACAGACGAGGTGGTGGTGGGAGGAGTGGTTATGCTCCAAGCAGAAGAGACGACCGATATGGTATATTTATTATTTAAAAGATAAATAATTTATTTATATAGCAGTCTTATCCACTAAGTCTAGTACTTCATCTCTTACTTTGACAACATATCGATAAGCTACAAAAAAATTGAGAAACTAATTAAAAATCTTGGCCAAATTTTTTATCAATGGGGAGGAGCAGGTTTTTTACGAGAAATTTCAAGATTTTCACACAATTTATTTTTTGACTCATAAGCTGCCTATCCACACATGCAATTACAATGTCAACCATGTTTCTAGACGAAACTCGTAAGAAATATGAATCAAATAATCTATTCTTGTAAGTTAACATTTTAGATCCATACCACGGCAGCAAAGACAGACGGCGAGATAGGTAAGCATCGCATACAATGAAATGACCTTATACAGACAATAGACATATTTCACAAGTTTTCACATGAAATGACAAAATGTGGATTAAAAATAACATGATTGCACCTTTGAGATAACTTACATTTATTAGCTAAATGGAGTGCCATTGAAACAAATTATTTCATCATTTATGCAATTTCTTGTTTAATGAGAGTAAATGGGCCTCTTAAACCATTCCCTTTGATGAAATTGACAAACGTAAAGTTTAGTTACATTCACACATAGCTGGGCAAGGTGTGTCCGATTCCAGCCAATCTGAACAGAGTATTCACATAATGTACAGTGTGTGAAATATCAATAACACATGCAAGGTCGCTAGTTAATCAAAAAGATTTGCAATGTGTGAGAAGAATTTAAGTCCAAGACTCAATGCATTGTAGCTGCTTCATACCACTCAAGTGTTGTTTCCTAAACTTTGCATTCCCGCTGCGCGGTCATGATTCAGCAAACAATGCATTGAGTCTTGGGCTTAAATCCTTTAATCACACAGCATCCTTTAAATTAGTTTTGCCAAAAGCTGCTACAAACTTCATGTATGTTTCAGGTCACCACGATCAAGCTACTCAAGCAGGCCATCCCATGATGCAATATTAAACGGGGTAAGTATAAAGTGCGTGATTGTTACCAGTTTCTGTTGTGTTGAGTAATTTTGAAAGACAGCTCATTGGAGAAATATTAGCATAAGAATTCAAAAAACGTTTTGGCTAAGGTCATAATGTTTAGTAAAAATTGGTAGTTCCTGAGTAAGACTTGAGTTATGATTGTTTTTCAGTCCTACAATGATTACCTGAGGGACTTTGCCAGGACTGGTATGATGCCCCCCTCTGGACCACCAGGATATGGACCAGTAAGTACACTATCAATATCATCTACAACTATAGCATACTACAGTAGGCAGTAGCACTATGCAGTGACAACCACCATATCTTCTCTCTTTCCAATTCTGTACATCTATCCCAAGTTGCTTGTATGCATATATCCTTCTGACACCTCTGTTGTAATTCCAGCCTCCCCCCAGTTATGCCATGGACCCTATATATGGCTATGACAGGCCCCCTCCACCCAGAGACTCCTATTGGACATCTCCAGACATAGCCAGCCATAGGCGAACATCAGAAAAAAGGGTATGTTTGTTTATCTTACTTACTTAGACCGACAGTGTCATTTTGAAAGTTTGGATGTTATATCACCAAATTTTAAGACTTGTAGAAGTCAGACCTTTTGGCTAAAGTTTGCATGCTTCTTTATCAACTTTTGGCAAATTTGGAATAATGATGCCTTGTACTGACAATTGAATATAACATGGCCAATCTGAGTCAGATGTCACAGAAGTATTTTTCACCAAAATTAGACACTTTTATTGCCTGGTTATTTTCTGGTGTGATTTGATAAAATGTTTTGCTCAGATGTTTAAAATTGATACACTCCATGGAGTTGCTATGTTTTTATTAGTTATTTATTGTATGTACAAATATTCCTTCTTTTTTGCTTATGATATAAAGGTTCCCTAAATGTTTATTCCATATTGTATGTTGCAGTACGAGGCAGATGTTGATGATTTCCTGCGTCGTACAACATCATCTCATAGTGGACATAGCAGTAGAGATCGCAGTACAAGAGACAGGGACTCTAGAAGATAGCATTCAACAATACACGCAACATAACAATGTCATCTAATCATATTGCCTCATAGGAGTTTCAGACTGGTTATTGAATGTTTGACTCTTGACATGTAATTCTATATCTCTAGCTCGTTACAAGATCAACAGCCCCCAGGGCCTATGGGCTAGTGTTTTTGTCACATCTAGTAGTGTACATAGGATTTAAGGCAGGACAATAGTATGACGTTAATATTTTAACAATGAAGATACACTGAAAAGATATTACATTCAAATTGTTTCATTTTAGTTCCTCCAGATTCATTGAGATACATTTATACAAGCTTTTGAATTTATCCACAAAATGGTTCTTCATTATACATGATGTTTTGCAGGACTTCTAAATACCTGAGTTGAATATATAGTGATTAAGTTTAAGTTGAATGTTTCACTTTTAGGATTCACATGTTAGTTAAAATATGATCGAGGTACATGCAAATAAAAAACAGATCCTTTAAGGGCACGACACACTACTGAATTACATATAAGATTTGATGTTATATTGTCAAAATGTTTCGTGTTCTATGCTTTTAAACACAGTCATTGATGGAATTGTAAAGCCGAAACATTTTAGAATAGGATATATTCAATGGAGATATTGTTTTGAACAATTCTACAATTTTCTCAAACTATAATGTAGTATTGTATGATACTTGTAATATTTTTGTACATGTTTTTATTACTGGCCTGTGTTCAAAAGAAATGTAATTATATGGGTTAAGTCAAAATATTCATTTTCATGACTGTTGCTATATTGACTCTCATTTGATGAAAGTGGGTATTCTGACCTGTCCCCTTGGGTTTTTGTAAATAAACGATAGAAATGTGTGTGGGATGGTTTTGATAAGCACACAATCATATAATTGTTTAATTATTATGTAGATTTCTTCTGTATCTCATATGGAATGCTTATAAATTGTACACCAGTGAATAGGTCGGGTTGATTTTTACTAGTTCAGACCCAGATTCCTCGGGTGAAAGATCTGGTTCAATCATTCGGAAAGGCTTAGTAATGATATAGTAGTGGGTTATACCTATTTCATTGTGTGAACTAAGTGGTGCAGACCTCAATGTTTCATATGTGTTTTCTGTATGAGATGTTGAAATGTGCCGCATCTTGAAAACTAGCATGCTCACAACATTTCTTTATTCCAGTATCATTTTGTTTAATATGTTGCCATTCACTTGATAGTGAAGATATGTATCCAAATTTCCAGCCATTTTTGCAGCCAACTAGGAGATGGCTCTTTAAGATATCAGAAAAGCCAATACTGGAATATTAGAGAATTTAGGGCATTTTACTTCAGTCCTTTGGTGATTTTGCTTGTACCATTTGGGCAGCCCTCAGAAATATGTAACTGCCTAATTTAATTGAGGTAGTGTTACCCATTTCAGTTTTACTTTAACAAGGAAGTTATAGGCAGGCAGGTTTCACTACCTTAAATCGAGACTTCATGGGCCTGATTACTGGGCTGTGTATAGACACAAGCTAAGGTATCTTCTATACGGCAGTATTTTATTTTATATATTTTTAACAGGTTTAGTTGTACAGCAGAGTCGGATAATAACCAAATAAAAATACAAAAACTGAAACTATTGTTTTGTGGTTATGTTTATATAAACATGATTAAGTCTCATCTAAATATATGAAACATCTCATCCAATGAAATGTATGTCTCATTCA
Organism: Owenia fusiformis; assembly: GCA_903813345.2. Taxonomy (NCBI): domain Eukaryota; kingdom Metazoa; phylum Annelida; class Polychaeta; order Sabellida; family Oweniidae; genus Owenia; species Owenia fusiformis. The sequence goes on from CAIIXF020000001.1 coordinate 36,687,711, forward strand.
ATTAAATGTAATAAATACATCATATGGAAGTATAAGAATTAATACAGACTGTGGCATTATCACTAGGATATTTGAAAGGGGTTAAGTTACTGATATAGTATACCCTATGCAGACATAGCCTGTGAGAAATATTGGATGTCTTTTTTTAATTTAGATTTTGTGATATTTCTGAAATTAAGCCATTTTGAGTCTTTGAATATATCCATATGTGTGAAGTTGACGCCTCATCAAATAAAATAGTGATGTAATTCATTTTATAGTGACGTAGTATCATAGCATTAAATCTTTCCCAGACCTCTATATTTTGAAATTGTAATTTTTTACTGTGTCTCCAGCATTCATAAAAAATGGTGTTCAAGATACATTATCAATACAAATTATTTTTTTGCATCTTGGAAGCGAGAGAGTTTCTCTTTGATTATATAAAAATTTGGAGATGTTAGTCAGGTATGAGCCCCCTCGAAATATTTGGTGTGGAAAAACCAACACACATAAAAACTTTATCCTTTGATGATAGTTTGTGTTGTGAGAGTACTTGAACCACTTCAACTGCTTCACCAAACCGCCACGCTGTACAAAAACGACGATTTCAAAACAAGTCTGGAAAAGGTTTAATCCATCTACATCACTATAGGATGAATTACACTTCTATTTTCACAATTTTATTGATATTAGGTGTCAACTACACACATAGGGATATATTCGAAGACCCAAAATGGCTTAGTTTGAGAAATATCACACATTTGAATTAAAAAATGACTTAATTCCGCACCCTCCAATATTTCTCACAGGCTCTGTCTGCATAGGGTGTAGTAGTATAGTTGCAGTTTAAATATAAGCTCAACTTAATTCTTACATGAGATTAAGAGAAGGGATCGGAAACCTCAGGAAATTGACATTTTGCCTAATAAGAGGGTCAAAAATACAATATAAGACTCAATAGATAACATAAAAAATATCACTTCTGTGCAGTACCTTTACTCCAACCAACCCTGCACAGTTATAATAGTTAAGGAGCCCAGGGCCACATAGAACATGCTGGACCCCTCAAAAAGTTTAAAGTCCCCGTCTTAAGTTTGAAAATATTTTTTTAGCAAGCATTTACTATTTGACATGACTTAAAAAGTTATTTTAGAGATTTAAAAAAAAGTTGTGAGCATTTCATTTCTCAAATATTTAAATTTCCCGCCAAATTGACATTTTTCAATCATCAAATATTTCTTAATGCATTTCAAAAAAGATTATCTTTTTAACACCAATGCAAAGATTGAACAAAGAACACACTATTTCAATAATAAAATACCATATTTAATGGGCCACTTCAAGGTTTTAGCATATCAAAAATATTTTGCAACATGAGTGATGTCATTATGACTCATTCAGGTGGCAAAAACTTTTCTAACCAGGTTAAAAGGAAGAATATATTATGTTTTAGATATCATTGTACCATTGGTTTCTATGAGAACTAAAACTTTGAAATGCATTTTTCTCGGAACCATTTTTACGCACTGATGAGTTCATTTCTCGCTTATTTACGAACCGATTTTTTTTCGGCAAAAAACATGCGAGGGTGAATGCTATGTATTGGTATGAATTGTGGCTTATTAAAACATATGCATGACCGCTAAAAATTAGTTTAAAATAAATTCACGAATTGGGTAACATGTAAGTGTTCTGCGATTTTAACAAATGTTTATACATGTACTGTAGTTTCCAACCTATAGTAATTAAGGAACTTATAAAATTGAAATTACCTATTAAACAGGTCTTTACATGTTACCCTGGGAATTCACACCAAACCAATCATAGCACATTAGTACATAGTAAGTTATTCATTAACACAGTATTTGTCACCCCCCCCTCTTTATAATTATGTGATTTATCAATGGTTTGATGAAGCATTTATCAGTTTTGTATCATATCTTATTGATCATTGGACCTGTGACTGTACCCAAATTTACATGAGGTTGTCAAGAAGCAACAACTGTATACTTTATAGAATGAGTTCCCTCTCACCTAACTTGCCATCAAAGTTGTAGGAGGTGATGAGTATGTCACAAGTCACAGGGTTGTCTTCCTTCAAGATTTTGGACCCTCACCTGTATCTACTTCACCAACCCAACACAGTTGTATTGTAGTTGAGGGGGGGGGGTCACAAGGGCTTGTGCTAGACTAGTGACAGAGGGTACACATAGTAGTAGTCAATGTTTATCCAATGTAAACACAGATCGCTCAAGTTGTTATATTTTTCTTAATTAAAACAGTATATGTATGATCATGAAATGTATTAACAGAGTTTTGCCTCAAACCTAAAAAATTAATGAAAAGCATGTGAGTTTGATTATCTTAATTTCAAACATGTCAAGTAAATGTTTATGACTTGCAGCAAGTAATCTTAACTCAGTACAGTAAAACTTGTGAATTTGAACAAAATGAGGAAAACTGAAATATGTTGATTTCATTGTTTTGACAAGGACAATCTCATGTCAGTGTAACAATAGCTTTTATAAAATGAAGTGTTAACTATTACTGGTTTATAGTGAGTTTTGTTTATTTCTAGTTTTTACACATTTTACAGTGCTACATACAAACATGGAAGAGTGCCCAGATGTTAACTTCTTTATGTTACTTCAGTTAAAGATTTATTGAATCAATGGGGTTTCTTTTTTATATAGTTAGTACTATGTAGGACTGTACAAATGGGGTTTTCTATCTTATTGGTGCCAAATAAGGCCAAATAACTGAATAGGTTTGAAAAGCAATAAAATAACAAGTAAAGGAATATAGCGTACAGTGTGCACTTTGCATTATGCTGATAGTCTAGTATGAGTATATAGGTTTATAGGTTTAGAGTACACAGTTCAACACCAGACTGGAGCTTTACATTATAGTAGAGTTGTGATTAATACCAGATCAGAAGAAATGTTTTTCTACATAGTTGTAGGGTTTGTGGTGTATCTTGTTATAGACTGGTTGATCAGACTGCCAAAGGTTGGAGGGATCACCAAGAAATATGTACTCATCACAGGCTGTGACACAGGATTTGGAAATCTTTTGGCAAAGAAGTAAGTCAAAGTTGTTTTCAATGCAATTCAATGTTCAACATTATTGAACACATTTGGGCAAGGGGGTACCTCAGAGGGGGGGGGGGGTACATGAATTGTAGTTTTGGTAGAAGCTAAGTACACACAGTGATGTGTTTACAATGTCCTCGTAGCATATTGCAACATCATAAATAAATGAGGGTAGCCTGACATGAAACTGAATTTAAGAATTCATAATTCTATTGTGTCACTTTGTTCTGAATGCATGCATGCATATACGTTTAGTTAGCAAATCATAGAATGGGTCTTATATTGTAGCTCGTTTCTGCAGCCATTACTATATGACGGTAGCATTTGTCCTTAATAGTGACTTGTATATCCTAGATATTGACATGGCTATCCGAAATATTGACATGGCTATCCTAGATATTGCTAGGGATAAAAGGGTTGATACAGTTATATACTGCCATCAATTCAAATGGGCTTGATAAACATGTTCTTATTATTTGACCTTTACTTGTCAGATGTAACAAGCTGACCTTGTCTATAAATGTGAATATTGATAGGCCTTCTGATCTCTTAATATTATTTACAGCTTTGTGAGATTAGTTTAATCGTTATACACTTACTACAACCTGTTCACCATATGTTCACTAAGCCTTTTGAAACTAGGAAAGATCTGTAAATCACCCCCATATTGGGATACCTGAATAGCTATACATGTAATAGCCATGTAAAATCACAAATATCTGGTAAAAATCTCAAATGAATACTAGTTCATCTATTTTCAATTCTTAGGCTTAATGCTTCATGGAATATATAACTAGACAACAGCAACGCCAAAGCGTAGCAAATCCCATCGAACAGCCATGGCTGGCATTTTTACAAATAAAGTATATAGCAAAACTGGCAGCAATTTTTCAAAATGGCCACCTTCTACCAAAAGAGTCATTGGACAGAGTGCCATGCTTATAGTATTCACATACCAAATATGAACAAAATCGTTCCACTACTTTTCAAGTTATAATAAAATATGTTAAAATGGCGGCCATTTTTCAAAATGGCCACCTTCTACCAAAAGTGTCATTAGACAGTGCGCCATGCTTATCGTATTCGCATACCAAATATGAACAAAATCGCTCCACTACTTTCCGAGTTACAGCAAAAATCGTAAAATAGCAAGTAAAGGCCGCCATTTTTCAAGATGGCTGCCATGTGCTTCTTTTATATGTACATTTCTAGCTTTATTAATGGCCTATATAATTTTTTTACATTTAAAACAAATTGCCATAACAGTTTTACATATTGTACCTAAATTACTGTAAAATCAGCACTAAAATGGCCGCCATTTTTAAATGAGCAGCCATTTTGAAAATCGGCTTTCGAGCAGAACTTCTACTCCCATAGGGTTTATGTGTACAAAATATGAACAAAATTAGGCCAACAGTATTTGAGTTATTGCCTGAACGGACGGACGGATGGACAGACAGATGGACGGACAACCAAACAAGAAGTAATTAGAAGCAAATAATACATGTCAATTAATTCCTTTATTTCAAGGCTTGATAAAATGGGGTGCAATGTATTTGCTGCATGTCTGACTGAGAAGGGCCAGAAGGACCTCGATGATGAGACCTCCACACGTGTTGATGTGTTCCACATGAATGTAGCAGACCATCAGAGTGTTGTGGATGGTGCTAATTATGTCAAGGGAAAACTTCCACAAGGAGTTGGTATGTCAGTTTATCAAGTTTTTAGCCATGGACATGTCTCATTATGACAATATGTACCATTGGGAAGACACACTGGTGGATTTGGAGGGAAGTGGGCCCAGATTTTAAAGGCTAAAAAGTTTGTAGGGCCTCAGTAAGTTGGCCTGTTTGGGCATTACTTGGGCCTTATTCTTTAACTTTAAAGCTTCCAGATCCACCACTGGTTTCAGTTTCCCTATCTGTGTTTGTTTATTTATAGTGTAATTCACAGACCTCATCAAACACTGTACTGTATTGGAAAAGTGCAGTTATGTAGAACACTGCACAGTACATCTATACATTTATACTGATATACAACCAATAAAGCTCAGAATATTCAAGATGAAGTATAATTTGGTAGAAATAAGTAGAATCCAAGACTTCAGAAGGGTCTATCCTCATTCCTATGATGATACAGTAGCTAAATAGATAATAAATCTATGAAAATATTGTAAATTAAATACTTTTTTGCTATTTTTAACAGGTCTATGGGGTTTAGTGAACAATGCCGGACTGACTGGAGCTCTTGGGCCCTCAGAATGGCTCACATTAGAGGACTATAACAAAGTTTTCAGTGTCAACCTTCTGGGGTTGATAGATGTCACCACTGAATTTCAGTCATTGATCAAGAAGGCCCAGGGACGTATCGTGAACACAGCTAGTATTGTTGGCAGAGTCACAATTGCTGCGACTGTTCCATATTGTATATCTAAATATGGCGTGGAATCATTCTCTGATGCGCTGAGGTAATCTATTTGTCTAAGTTACTCTGGCTTTCAGCAGTATTGATGCAGCTCATTTTTTTATATTCTAACATGTTTGCCACCGTTCATAATAGAGGCTTTACTAGCTTTGAACACACATGGTGTCTATTTATTTATCTACCATCTGGTATATGGCAACTTGTCAATTGGAAATCAAAACACAAATACATGAAATATCATCACTCTTAATAACCAATCACTAAAAACAGTGACTATAACGATATGTCTTGGCGATGACAGTTATAACACGTCTAGGAGTAACAGCAAGTGATTTGATTGTTAGTGATATCCCAGGTCTTCCATTTCCGGTTTCAGATTTAATTTGTGGGCCTTCAAATGCAGCGTCCACATTATAGAGCCAGGGTTCCACAAAACATCTATCACCAATGTTGACCTAAATGTTGCCAGCTTCAGGAGGTCCTACAACCAAGCACCCCAAGAGGTGAAGGATGAATATGGGGATGAGTTCATAGATGCAGGTACTGTGCTAATATGGTGCCTTTCCCAGGGTGCCAACCTATTACTCTGCCACTATGGGGCCCATCAATTATTTTGCCACTATGGGGCCCAACCATTATTTTGCCATTATTTTGCCACTATGGGGCCCAACCATTATTTTGCCACTCTGGGGGCCATCCATTATTTTGCCACTATGGGGCCCAACCATTATTTTGCCACTATGGCTGTATGGGGCCCATCCATTATTGTATCAATATGGGTCAAACTATTCAAGAATATCAAAAATAAAAATTGTTATTTCTATGACTTTTGATTTCTATGACTTTTGATTTCTATTGAAAATATGTATCTGATATAAATAGATGTCAATGCCATTAGTATGCATCATATAAATATATATCAAAGTAATTTAATTGTATTTGTAGTATTATGTGAAATCATGCCATATGCACTTTATCCATACTAAAAAGTCAGTCTGATAGTCAGCCAATTATGAGATGGTGTATAACTCAAAGTGCAACTTCCACTCTCTGTAACTTCACCAACAGATCACTATGGTTTATGATTGTATCAAGACTCTTCTAATCTTCCTTTCAGCCTGTGGTATGATGAAGGAGAAAACAGAACAATTCCTCTCCCCCAAGTTGATGGATGTTGTGAATGCATACAGCCACGCCCTGTTCTCTGTCTACCCAAGGAACAGATACCAAGTGGGCTCAGATTCCAAGTTATTCTTTATTCCTCTCTCCTTTATGCACTCGGCATTCCAGGACTTTTTCTTCAGACTCTTGGCTAACAGAGATGTAAAGCCTAAGGGAGCACTGCGATAAACAATCCTTAGGGGTCGTCACAAATGTTTTGCAATTATTCAACAAGGAATCCAAAGTATAACAGAACAATCTACAAATCTTGTGCGATGATTTTTGAAGTGAGATTTTAAAAATAAATTTACTCATAAATGATATTGAAAAATATGATTTTATCACCCAACCACTAAATGAAAATGTGTTGCCTAACATATGAGAGGGGAGAGGTCAATAATGACTGTATGAAAATTGGATTATGTTAATGGTAAAAGTAAAAATATAGAAAAAGTTTGCATTGACATGATGGTAATCTGTGTAAGCAATCAATGTAAATTGCTCAAAGATTTAATTTCATTAGAGCTTTATATACGCGTTTATACTTTCATGAAATAAAAATGGCTTTATACATGCAGGACATTAGAATAAAGCTATATGTAGAGAAAGTACATGAATGTGGACACAATGCCCCTGAAAGTATCTTGACAAAATTGTACATCATCAATAACATTCAAATTCTAGTGATTTTCATTATCACAATTCTAATACTGTTACATGTACCAAAATATACTTTTGCCTTTTATAAATAAAGTATGTGAATCAACACAATATCTTATTTGTTATTGTTACAAGTTGCGCTTCTCTCCTGAAATAATATACTTACATATCAAGGATTTCTTTTCCCAACCATCGGGTGTCCCAAGAGTGTACCCAAATGATATGGGAATTCCTTTGCCTAAAAAGCTAAGCTTTTCCCAAGACAAAGAGAAATAATTTTTCATTTTATCTAGTTTGGAAATATATTAATTGAATATTTAGGTTACTATACTTATAAAGGGGAGTATCATTATAATAATATAACACAAAAAGATATTGTTTACAATATACATCTATTTTACAATTTGACAAATAAAAGTATCTTAAATAATTTTATACAATTTATAATCAAACCATACATTATATACAAATATAATAATCAACAATAAATTGCTTTGAGAAAATGTTCAACTCCACTCCTCTCAGTTTGAATAAGAATAGTAAATGTAATATGTGACCCTTGTTGTATTGTTACAATATTAGGAAATAGGAGTATTACGTCATGAGATCGAAAGATGATTGGATAAAACATTATTTTACAAAATATACACATAGGACGTTTGACATCATTTTCTCATGAAAAAATTATAAAAATCGTAACAAGCTAATTGTGCCAACGACGGGACGGAGTCAAATGGGATGTTGCATTTTCACAAGTGTGAAGCCCCAGTGGTTAAATTCTTTATCAACATAGTTTATTACAGTTTTCTCTCACAACATAATCCCTAATAAATATCAGTTTTTATAATAAATATGTTTCAATTTATATTTTTTTGCATTCCAACTGATGTGAGTCAGAAAGGCAGTGCACTGAGCGAAATGCATGTTTATGAACTCAGTCCATATGATGGAATACATGTTGATGAACTCAGTCCATATGATGGAATGCATTCAGTCTTTTCACTTTTCACAAAATACTTCAAACTATGGGGTGATGGAGGTTTTCCATCTGTCTGATATGTGGTCTTCATACTATACAATGGCATAAGGGACATGTGTGTCTTTCTGCTATTTAGTCATCATACCATAGAGTGGCATAGGGGACATGTTTGTCTGTCTGCTATTTAGTCATCATACCATAGAGTGGCATAGGGGACATGTTTGTCTGTTAGCAATTTGGTCCTCGTATGCTCTGTGTTTACATGTGCTACACATCCAGAACTGATAATCCATCAATGGTCGGCCAGTAACTATACATGTTGGGAACTTTGTGTCACAACTGGAGCACATTGAAGACCTAGAAGCAAACAATAAATCGATAAACAATAAATCAAAATTGTATGTTTATTGACTACAGTATTAACAAGAATCTAAGGAACATGATACTTTTATGAAATCAAACATAACATATCAACTTTCATTATTTACACAACTTGTGATGTAGTTTACATGTTGTATTTAGAATGACAAGATCTTTATTAAATGAAGTACGACAGTGCATACAGGGTGGGGCACAAGTGCAAACCAAGAGGCCAGGAGTCAACGAGTTTCAATCTGGTCAAGGAGATGGAGAAGTGCATAGAAGGGGGGGGGGGGTTACACAGTCTTGATGCATGTAAAATTATCATAATTGATAATTGGTAATTCAATAATCAGATAATGTTATAAATCATTTAGCATTCTAAATATAAATTCCCAGAAAGATCCCCATATATGGTCACAAAAATGTTACAACTTTTAACTAAATTATCAAAACGATACCACTAGCTTGCCCCCAGTCCACAAAGATTACATCACCTAACATGCAAACAAGTGCCCTCCTTTTTGGATTTTTTGGAAAGTAAGTATTTATATCTGATTATATAAACAATTTCAAAACTTCAAACTGATGAAATGGTGTAAATAACATTGACATTCATAGGGTTATTTATTCTGTAAGGTTTCACTGACTCCATGTCTTTGAAAAGTTAAAGATGACATCAATTACATTTGTTGGTTTAAGTTGAAAAGTTGATCTTCGTGCATGGGGATTTACCAAAATCCACTAAGGAGCTTTTCATTAAAGCAAACAAGACATAAATACTTGCATATAGAAACCATTATAAATATCTGTGTATAAAATCCATACAACTGCAAAGAAAGTACCTACACACACACTAATAGGATATAAATAGCCAGGTATTGATCCAATAAATCCTTTGCTATTGGAACTAGAGAACAAACACAAAGAGGGGACCCTCATAGAGAGAGTAGGCGATAAATCAATAATAACCAGCCATAGCTAAGGTACAACTAAGGTACAACCAACGCATATCAAGTAAATGACATAAAACAGATACACAAGTTGGCTGAGAAACTAGAAATACTGAATTTATGAAAGAAGATCAAAGTTTAGTTGATGACACATAAATGTATGTACAAAGTAGACAGCGAAGTAAACAGGATGAACTTAGCAAAAAGAATCAACTAAATTCACTAAATGCAATAAATGCAGTTTTTGTAATTGATACATAAATGTAACACTGGAAATGAACACTTGATGGTTTACTACAGATATGTCTGACCAAGAAGAGGATAGATGTATTGAAAGTACAGAGAATGGAGATAACTTCAATATAAGGAGTGTAGAACATGGAGAAGAAACTGATAGTCCTGTAATACTAAACACTGATGGAATATTTGTGAGCAGAAGTGACAATTTGACAATAGAGAACTATGCCACTTCATCAATTGTCTATAACCACTCTGAACATGAGAGAAATGACAGGGTTATGCCATTTAGTAATATTGAGAGATCTCTACATACAGGTGTTCCATCAATTTACAACATGGATAGTGTAGGAGAAATCACAATGAATCATTGTGGTACACAAACTTCAGATGCTTTGAATAGACAAGATGATATGGAGGAAATACCATCAAACGACTGTGATACACAATCATCCACTTCTAATAACCCATCTTTGACTAGACAAGATAGTACAGAAGATTTGACATTTAATCACTTTGACAGTGAAACACAATTTACAGCTGCTGATATCATATCCTTAAATAGGATGGACCAAATGGCATTATCACCCGATGCCGAACGTTCTTTACCAAGACAACATACTGATGATGTGCCCACTACCTCAAGTATTTTCTATGCAAATTCTAGCCATGACACGGACTCACAATCATCCAATAGTATCAAAACATTATCAAACATACAAGAACATGAAAGTGATTGGGAGACTGCATCCAGCAATTTATCCTCATTGCAAGACCCTCCTACAAGTTCAAATAATGCCATTAATCCTACAGCAAGCAATCTAATTATTCATGAGGAGGACACAAGACCAAGTGCTCAACATGCAGAAGACAGGTGTATCCCTCAATGCTTTCTGATTGATACACATAATAGTGAAAGTGATAGTGATAGTACAATAGACAGGACTTCTGACTGGGAATTCTTACTTACACCAGCTGTTACAACACACACAGATGACACAGTGTCCCAGTCTATAAATTATACCCAAACAAATAATGATGCCAGAACCTTACCACCGATTCATCAGGAAGTCAACCTGACTGAAGATGGAGCTCAAGCACAGATGAATAATACCTCAAATGTTCAACATGCATTTCTGTTACCATGGCCAGAAGGAAATAATAGTACTGATAGAGTAGTAAGATGGGTAGAAAACACCATGGCTGAATCTGGTACCAACTTTCCTCAACAAACTCAGCCAGCAGGTAACAGTGATTTGGAAAACAGAAACAGGGAAATTTGGAACATTCGTAATCCTCCTTCTGTCTCAGCCCTTCCCGGTAATGGCCCTTTAATATCCAGCTCTGAGAACAGTTCTACAACAAGTGTTGAGAGTTGGTTGGCTGATTTCATTAACCAAACAGCTCAAGATACGCCAGCAGGCCAAGTGAGGGAAAACATTGCCAGACCTTTGATTACAACCCAGAATGAGGAAAGAAGGCATATATACAGTATTGACAATAGAGGCTTTGATGATCACGACCTACCTACATATACAGATATTGTTAATAATCCAACATTGTATAGTGTCCCTAAACCACCCTCATACAATGATGCAATGTCTGGATCATTTAATCTTACACCGATAACACTGTCAGTTGAGGAAATGGTGGCAAGATGGATGACACGAGATGTCACAGATAGGGGAACACAATCCAATCCTCAACCTCAAGAAGCTGAGTCTGCAAACCAAACTGATCCCCCCGAAGTTGTGGTTGAACCAAATTGCCATGAATCTCTCATACAAAACCTCAACAGGAACTTACAAGCACACAGAGAAAGGATATATGAGTGGTTGACACAATCTGATAACTTTAATGATAATTTTCAGCGAAGCCATGGGAAAGATTTTTTAACTACATGCAAGTTTGCGACATTCATTGGTTGGAGTTTCTTCTTTCTCCAAATCGCAGTAATTGCTGAGCATGTGGCCATGTGGAACTGTTTTCATGGATTCATAGTGACTATAACTATTTTCCCGATGTGGGTTTTTCTAGGTAAAGTGGAAAATTTATCAACAGGGAAAAAGAGGATTCTCAGTTTTAAATTCGCATCCCTGTTATTACATATTTTTCTATTGGAAAGTCTGGCAATAATTGCCATATCAGCTTATGGCATGTATGTGGACAGATATAGAGGAACACATATTTATGGAAAGTCATGCACCAATGGCTTTTTGGACAGTGACAGAGATCTCATGTGTGAGAATATAACCCTTGAAACAAATGAAACAACGACACATGCTTATCGATTAGGTTTAAACCAAAAGCAGCAATTCAACCTTGCATTTGTAGTCATTGCTTATATTGAGTGTTTCCTGATTTCATGTGCATTACTTAATAGATATCATCATATTAAAAAACACCCAGCATTTGAATATCCAGAGCCTTTGAAAGGATTCGTAGGACTTGGCATGTGGTTAGCCATTACACCTGTTAACTTAGTGGTACTGAGCATTGTGGCTCTAGTATTTCAACCATCTCTGTATATGTGGTGCCCAGGACTGTGGGGGTCTATTGCTATAATTATACCAGGGATTCTATCGCACAACATTGCTGTGAAGAAAGAGAATGGACGGACAGTTGATATGTTTAAGCAACTTCTATTTTTTAGTTGGATAAGTTTAATAGCTTGTGTGGCAATTATTGGAATAGCAGCAGGGGGCATTCATTCTGACAAAGAACTTCATGTCTATGGCGTTCCCTGTGATACCTTTTATATCAAATATTACCATTATACATGTGAGGAAGTTAATCTAAATATAACTGACAATATAGGGGATGATATCACACATAATGATGTCACACAGAGTGTTGATGACATAGCTCTGTGTAGTACATGTACAACTACACATAATTTAGAACATTCAAGTGATCATCACAACCAAACTGAACCTCATGCTTATCTAAAGGGCTGGAACTATAAACAAACAATTAATTTGATGACACTGTTACTGGGCATTCTGCATCTTTTCATGTCTGGCATTGTAATAGATAGTGGAAGCAAATATCTAAAAACCTTACTTATTGACTAGGTCAATATTTAGACTACTTTATTCCATTTCATATATCACAGGATGAGATATGCAAGGCTCTGCTTAATCAACAATCTGAGAGTAGCTCAGTTTAAATATCATTAGGACAGTTATAATGTTAATATTCTTTTTTAATATGCGATGAAAAAATCAGCTGGAAATAACCAATAGAATCATTAGACCAGTGTTAACTCAATCCCTTAACATGTAAATATAAATATCAAATTAAAGTTCTTAACATGCACCTATGATGTCTTGTTAATACAAGAGAATACATATACATGTAGACTCATTTTATATGCACACTAGATGCAAAACTCAGTGCAGCTCAGAAGAATACAATACAATACATTTATGATTTTTTTATCATTTTGTATATTTTCTTACTTCAAATACAGATTTTGTATAAGCCTGAATAAATATAGATCATATTCTAAACGTTATGGCAAATGTCTTGTTAACTAACTCAGTAATTGCAATATCATAATCTTTAAACATTGCATGACAATCTTTTTCAAAGAGATAGATTTATTCATGAGTGTTCAATTCATTAAAGTGGATATCTGTATCTATGATTTTGATGAATTGATACATTTCATCTTTATAACTATACCCATTTAATGAGACTTCATAGATCTCCATTGAAAAAATACTGAAACAATTCTGAAATGAATTATTGTAACCATGTATTAAGTATGATGTCACAGTAGACTCAGGAACTTAAGTTTATGAAAGCTACTAACAGTAAATGGCAGCACTGACTGATTAATAAATATTGCTTGCAATTTTATCACCCCATTTCACAGATTCTACCTTTAACAGTTTCAAAAGAGTTTACAACACTTACCAGTCAGGCATGAGACTATCACAGTTGGGGCATTCTGTCTTGTTGCTTCTGGTGTCCTTAGGTGCATGTCTGGAATAGATAATAACAACATAGTTTAGTGTATTATGTTTAAAAAAGCTGTCTAACCCATCCCCAAAGTAAAAATCTTTTGCAATGCCACTGACTGACCGACTGACTGACAAAATACTTTAATATCAAACTTTGTTCATCAGGATAATTATGAAAAATAAAAAAACTTACCTTGTAAATATTTCAAGAGCAAGTTCTTCAAACTGTTCTTTGCGCTCTTCCTGTATATTCTCGAGAGACTCCAGCTTTATGAATGCCTTAGAACATCCTCCAAATGCCCTGTTAGCACTGGCTGTCAATGCTGAATAGTCAATGTTAATACTCAGGATACATATACATGAATAATACACAATACAATGAAGAAATATGAGCATACATTTAATATTTATGTTTCAATATGGAAGAGACAGAGTGTATTTAAATAGTAACAAGTATCTTAACAAAAGTAACTAGTACCTTAACAAAAGTAACTAGTATCAATGGGGATACATTGTGTTATTAAATGAATATACTGATGTCCATTGTTTTATGGTAAAGTCACTTACCAAGGAGAGAGTATATATCAGCTGGGTCCATCATATCATCAAACTCTGTTAGTTGTAGGGCTGTCTTCATGGCTAAATCAACATACCCTGAAATATGGACATATGTGGGTTAGCCTTTAGTATGGAGGACGTATTCAACTTCAGATGAATACAATACATAAGGGATGAATGAAATGACCCTCAATAGGGTGAGCCACTGGCCGGAAGATTTCCCTGGCCTACAGTCAGGAAAGGTGTAATAAAACAATGAGTTTAATTATCATAAACAAATCTTGGTAGTTAAATTTCCTCATTGGCTAACTGTATCCACCTAATTGACCCAAATATTTCTTTCTTAGATTCGATCAATGAATATACAGGGTGGGCCAAAAAAAACGCCACTTTTTTTTCAAAATGCTATAACTTTTTTAATTCTTGGTTCAAAATCATAATTTGCATACCAAATGAAACTTGAGGTTGTTATCTACACATGAATCATGAATTATACACTTTCATTGAATAAAATATGTCACCAGCGTCTCACTTAAACATGTGGTGTGCCATAAGAAATAAGCATAATTTGCAAAATGTTCCTGAACTGATATGGCCTGATGACCACCAAGCTAATAGCCCTGATGCAAACCCAAGTGAGTATAGGGTATGGGAATGTCTCCAGGAGATTGTATTAAGGCACCCAATCAAAAAAATTGCTCAACTAAAGCTGGCTATTAAGACATGTTGAAAACAATTTAGCTAACATTCCATTGATACTGCTACATCAGCAAGGCAACTAAAACTAAAATCTATCATCAAATAGGGTGACAGACCAATTGAACTCCTCTTTTAGATCAAATATTATCCAAGTTGAAGGACTTGTTACATCATATTATTACTAAGAACCCCTGACACTATATAACTGCAAAGTTTGGGGTATGTAGGTTGGAAAATAAAAAAGTTATAGTGTCTTGAAAAAAAGTGGCGTTTTTTTTGGCCCACCCTGTAAATGTAAAATTGGAAAACATCACTGATAATATTAGGAATATTGGTAACAGTGAGCTTATGAGTAGATTTATCCCAATTTCCTTCCAAAATCATTTTAACCTTACATTATGTGACATTGGGGAGTTAAAGTTCATTAAGGTCCATTCAAAATGTGATAACATCATAACCAACATCATAATGCTTGACCTGCTGACTATCACAATTATTTCTTACCATCATAAAGCTGTTTCTGAGCAAGCAAAAAGAAATGATAGGCCTCTGCTCCTCTCCAGGCATTATCTATAATCTTTGTATCACTTAGTGATGTCACATCTTCCTCTAGAAGTCCAGCTAGAGCAGATGTAGTCTACAATACAACACAGAACACTTTCATTATTGGCTAACATATAAAACAGAGCTATAATGAACTATACAGCAAGAGATGAGATTAAAAACCCAAGTAAAAAATGAGTCCAACACCTTTCCCTACAGTTGTACAGTAGAGGGTGATGTAGTGAATGAGTTCTCTTTGCTCAAATCTCAATGAAAGAATAGCAAAACGTATATGTATTTGCACTGTGCAGCATATATTGTACAGTACTAGTATTTACCTCAGATCTCTTGTCTTTGCCCTTTCTAGAGCTGTGTTTCATATGTTCATGGTATCGCTCCACTAGCAAAGCAGCGAGGACGTACAGTTTCTTCACCCTCATTGGCTTACTCTTTTTGTCAGCCTCTACCTTGGCAATCTGAAAAATTAAAAGATGTCACCACGTGTCACAATAAGTAGTTCCCAAATGATTACAATAGTGTAACAATTTGTTACAGATGCTGAACACCAATGCCCTACACTGACATTGGCAGTGACACTGATGGTGGCTACAAAAATTTGTCATTATTTCTTGGTTTTGACATCAAAGAATATTCAAATCTAAATGTTATTGGTATTTCTAGCACTAATAAGGGTTTCAGTAATGACAAACTACCACATTCTGCAGAGTCAAATTCAAAGTCTGATCTCATGCAAGTTCACATTTTGAATTTTTATCCTGTTTCTGTAACACAACTCTACTGGGCTGATTCAATGGCAAGTGATTTAATCAGATTTTGTATAATCTAAAATGTATAATATGGTATCAAAAATTGTTTTTTAATAGAAACTCACATCAAAAAGTAATCTGGCTGCCTCCAAATAGCGGCTGGCTTTTCTGTACAACTCTATAGCATTGAGTTTCTTGTCTTTCTCCAGTAGGTGCTGAGCATATTTTGCCAGTAAGCCATCAATTTCTTTGACATTGTGTTTCTTGGCTAAGTCTATAGCCTGGTTCCACTGGTTCAGGTGCACACAAGCATCTATAGCCTGCTTAACTCTAGTACACTGTAAGTCAATCAGAAATAGATGAATTAAAGAAAGCCTCTGAAAACTGTAATCAACTATATTCAAATGCATCGTGTGGGTCTATCATGGAACCTCAGTTTCTTTGTGGCAATCATCCACCATTTGAAGTCATTTGTTTCATATTTGCTAAAAATCCTGAATACAAAGTTATTTTTGGAGACATTTTATGAACTTGCCACAAATGCCACAATAACAATTGATGTGAGTTTTGATAAGTGCAAACTAAATGTTTTTAAAAAATCGTGTATACCTTAGTATATGCTTCCACTGCAGGTTCACACATGCCCACCGTGACAAACATGTGACCAATCTCCTGGAAAAACATTACACAATATTTACTGGTACTGTTATAAGACTCTTCAAAATGTGAGGTACAACTGTTAATTCTACACAAATTTGGAACATCAGAGAGACCTCCAACTTCATGTGCATATAATTATTACTTATATGTAAAGATGTGATGGATTTCTGGTAAGTTACTAGCATCATCTCTGGTCTAGACTAATCAAGGTACAAAAATAACCCTTAATGTCCATGAAATGACTTACTGGCAAAAGGCGGTGATTTTCTGGCAAATTAGCCACCATTTTCTCCAATCCTGAGTAGTCCTCCAGCATGTAGTAACACTCAGACAACCTTTCCTGGTTCCTGCCCTGGAGATAGTAGGTGACAGCCTGCTGCCTGCAAATACATGAGCATTATGCAATGGCTGGTTTTGGATATCGGGTTTATCCTAAGGAAAATATATGTCTCTCTCAAAGGACCACAGGCTGAATCCTATATCTAATGTCAAACATAATCGGTTAATGAAAACAGGGTTTATCTTTGCTATGATGGCTTTATGGATAAGGCCTTGGGATCTTATTGCCTACCATTTTTGTCTATCAGCATAGTAGTTTCCAATAGCATTCCAAGCCTCCTCTAGCTGAACATCATCACCCCCTCCTGCCCCTGTCTTCAACAGTTGGACAACACGGAACCAGTCACCTAACTTCTTACGTAAACTCACAGCCAAGTCCCTGAATAACATTTATATGCATACATGTACAATCTATTCTGAATACATGTTTACTCTCTTGCAATAGAGTATTCAGAATACATGTATTTTCTTTATTAAATGACCTTTATGAACATGACTTTGCTAATGGAAAATGGTCACGAGGCATATTTTGAATCATATAGAAATCTTCGTCAAAACAATTTTCTTAATTTCTAAATTATGATTGAGAAATATGACATAAGAAACAGACTGCAGATATTCTATTATTCTGTACCTTCTATCCATGTCCAAATATGTTCTCTCAGCCTCTTCAAACCTTTTGAAATATGCTGCAACTTCAGCTTGCTTCATTGAATCATTCTGAAGATGTAAGACACAGATTTAAGTCAATCAAGTTAATTCTTCAATGTAACTGTTCAAATCTATTTAAATACAACTGTGCAACATTGCTTTAGATATCTTTTAAAATTAAAATAATGTTTCATGACCAATCCAGATGTGTAAAAATTTGAAGAAATTCCATTAAGTGGTTTTCCTGGAATCGTTATGACAAAGAAGTGAGATGCCACCCGCCTGTAAAGCTGACAACAAAACTGTGCCTCTTTTTAGGTACGATAAAAAGATTTTCTTTAACTCTGACTGGGACCCAAATATGTTGACTGTCGATGTTTCTAAGTAAAGAAGTACTAATAAAAGTATAATAATTTACCTGTAGATTGCCAAGTCTCTTTACAAACTCTATCCCCTGATAGTCTTTACATCTGACAAATGCCTGCTCAGCCACCTTAAGATTCAACTGCTCCAGTGCAGTTTCTGCCAAAAGTCGCCTTAAGAAACAAACATGACTACTTTTTAATGAAAATTATTTTGGAAATTCAAGAGGTGATTTTTAAACATTCAACCTTTGAAATTAATATATTCTGTAACGTACAATTAAATATATAATTTGCATTATCTACAAATGTTTTCTACAAGACCAATGCCTTTCTTTTCAGAGCCTACAATGTAAATTAGATTGCTTTCTATGAACTTACCATAGTCTAGGATGTGGGTTGTCTTCTATGAACTTACCATAGTCTAGGATGTGGGTTGTCTTCTATGAACTTACCATAGTCTAGGATGTGGGTTGTCTTCTATGTTCTTTCCATAGTCTAGGATGCGAGTTGTCTTCTATGAACTTACCATAGTCTAAGATGTGGGTTGTTTTCTATGTTCTTACCATAGTCTAGGATGTGGGTTGTCTTCTATGAACTTACCATAGTCTAGGATGTGGGTTGTCTTCTATGAACTTACCATAGTCTAGAATGTGGGTTGTCTTCTATGAACTTACCTTTTTTTTTTTTTTTTTTTTTTCAATTCAATTCAATTTATTGGTAATAACAAATATGATTTACATAATTAAACATAGTAGGTGACGTCATTTTCAGACGTTTATACCCACACATACGAGAACAAAATAAGTGGTACAAAAATCTAATCTAAGAATTAAGTCGAACAGTGATAAAAAATGTTCGTATCAAATGACACTACTTTAATTTTTAAAGGTGAATGGAAGAATCAACTGATATCTCAAATGGGAATCGATCATGTTAATTATAAGACATAAATTCATATTCTAAGTCTGATACTCAATGTTAAAGAACTAATCAATCGTAAAAAAGCAAGGTCAGTAAATATATACAGAATATAAAATATATGAATGAATGAACCCAACTGAAATCAAGTAATGTATTAGGATACATGTGTATAATATCCAAGAGTGGTTATAAAAGCGGTAATATTTCAGAAACGTCACTAGGCTATTTCATTGCCTTAGTTTGTTTATGTTACATTTTCATCATGGATAGTAACAATTCAATAGTAGAGTCATATCTACATAGATCTGCTATTCACAAGTTGTTGATATATTGCGTGAGGATTTGAATTTATGTCCAATTCTGTACGATGACAACGACTATCAAACCCTTCAAACGAACAGAAGATTTTCCCATTGAACATCCAACAGTCTTTCACAAAATCCATATTTCTAACAGTTTTCATCAACTTGACATTCTTTACAGTGGCGTCCTCATGAATAGCAATACCAGATTTGGCAAGTTTCTTCCTGTTTTTGATCATAGATTGTCTGGAGTCATTGGTGTTGAATTTTACAATCAGTGCCCTCTTTTGACCAGGTACTTTTAGTCCAATTCTATGTGCAACATCAATATCATTATTGGAAATATTTGCTTCTATCCGCTGGGCAACTTCGAGAACTAATGCCTTGCAATCTTCATGTTCTGTTTCCTCTACTCCAGTTATCTTAATGTTACTTTTGCGTGAATATTGTTCATTCTTGTTTGCTTCTGCTTCAAGTTCTGCCAGACGTTTATTTAAACCAATAATTTCATCGTTGGCTTGTATCAGATCAGATTCAAAGGAATCATTGATGTCTTTTAGTTGTCGTATAGATTCTTCAGTCTCAGACAGTCTTTGATTGTACACTGCCATGGAGCTATTGATTGATTCTGGAATTAATTTATTTAGTGAGGTGCTGATTTGAGACTCTATACCTCTTATAATGTCACTTATATTTGTACTGGAGATTTCAGATGTACATTCATTGTCTGTATTAATCTGTTGTTCTCTATTTACATGGTATTGTTGCTGTGGTAGTAACAGATCTGCTTTATATGCTGTTGAGATCGGAAATGTACTCATGGGTTGAGATACAGTATTGTCCAAACAAGGTTAATGTGGAGAATCGGAGACAATTGAATGGAAACTTGCAGACATATTTTCCATGGATGGTACTGTGAATGTCATATTGGCTGATGAGGCTGTTGATGATATCACACTAGTTGTAATGACTGATAAAAAGGTGGAAGACATTACAGGTAGACAGGGTTGAGACAGTCCTTGATCTGCTTGTGTTGTTATTGTTGTTGCATACTGGGTAATTGGTGTTTGTATTAGCTGTGACATGATGTTAGGTTCAGTTGATCGCACTCAAAATAATAATCCTATTTCAGTGAGGTCAGTCAGGTAAGTCTGGCATATAAATAGTAAACTGGTAAATCCGATAAGTAGCTGATTAGTGTTACTAGAGTTGTAGGATGTGGGTTGTCTTCTATGAACTTACCATAGTCTAGGATGTGGGTTGTCTTCTATGAACTTACCATAGTCTAGGATGTGGGTTGTCTTCTATGAACTTACCATAGTCTAGGATGTGGGTTGTCTTCTATGTTCTTACCATAGTCTAGGATGTGGGTTGTCTTCTATGAACTTACCATAGTCTAAGATGTGGGTTGTCTTCTATGTTCTTACCATAGTCTAGGATGTGGGTTGTCTTCTATGAACTTACCATAGTCTAAGATGTGGGTTGTCTTCTATGTTCTTTCCATAGTCTAGGATGCGAGTTGTCTTCTATGAACTTACCATAGTCTAAGATGTGGGTTGTCTTCTATGAACTTACCATAGTCTAAGATGTGGGTTGTTTTCTATGTTTTTACCATAGTCTAGGATGTGGGTTGTCTTCTATGAACTTACCATAGTCTAAGATGTGGGTTGTCTTCTATGAACTTACCATAGTCTAGGATGTGGGTTGTCTTCTATGAACTTACCATAGTCTAGGATGTGGGTTGTCGTCTATGTTCTTACCATAGTCTAGGATGTGGGTTGTCTTCTATGAACTTACCATAGTCTAGGATGTGGGTCATCTTCTATGAACTTACCATAGTCTAGGATGTGGGTTGTCTTCTATGAACTTACCATAGTCTAGAGTGTGGGTTGTCTTGTATGTTCTTACCATAGTCTAGGATGTGGGTTGTCTTCTATGTTCTTACCATAGTCTATGAACTTACCATAGTCTAGGATGTGGGTTGTCTTCTATGAACTTACCATAGTCTATGAACTTACCATAGTCTAGGATGTGGGTTGTCTTCTATGTTCTTACCATAGTCTATGAACTTACCATAGTCTAGGATGTGGGTTGTCTTCTATGTTCTTACCATAGTCTATGAACTTACCATAGTCTAGGATGTGGGTTGTCTTCTATGAACTTACCATAGTCTATGAACTTACCATAGTCTAGGATGTGGGTTGTCTTCTATGAACTTACCATAGTCTAGGATGTGGGTTGTCTTCTATGAACTGTTGTGCATCTTCAATTCCAACTTTCTCAAGTAGATCTCTGCTGTCCCTTAAAGACTGGAAAACACAGATGTGGAGACATAAATACAGGTATATAGCAAGCCCACCATACAAATGGCAACATGTTATATTCAGACATATACTAGTTCTGTATATGTAGACCAAGATATAAAGAAGCAAGAGGATTTACCCCTGGTCAAGCATATGACATGTACAGTGAAACCTGTAAAGTGGACCACCTCTATTTGTGAAACACTTTTCAGCATCCCAAGACTAACTGACTTAATGTATGAACCTGTTTAAGTGGAACACCTCCAGAGTGGAAAACTTTTAGGAGGTACCACAGGTGTTCCACTTAGACAGGTTTTACTGTATAACAATGTCAGATCTAAAAATTACCATAATGTGAGTTAATAGGAAGGGTTTTACAAATAGAGTATAGACATATACAATTATGTACAAAGATCACTAGTAATTTACAAGAATTGTAAAATAAAAATAGTACATCATAAATCTTCAATAGATTTAACAGCATACTTCAGATAACTGATACATACAATCAGACAAACTGACAAAAGGTACTTGGCTACACTCCAAGAAGAATGTAATAACATACAAAATATAAAAGATTACTACAAATGCTCAAAATTAAAAGTTTATTTATTATCAAAAGTAGAAAATTATGTTCTAGGCATTTCATTAGTTTAAGATTTGTATAGATGTCAGTTTAGAATCTTCAAACACTACCATGAACTTTACATTTGTTAATAGATGGCAATGCAATAGACTTCTGAGAACTCATTATCATAAATTGATAAACTTCTGAGAACTCATTAATAACTTCAGAATAAGCCTTTGCCTGCTTAGAGGTGACTACGTTTTTAAAAGCTGAAAAAGTTCACCTACAGTAAGTCAAAACTGCTCACTAAATTAATACTAGTATTCAAACAGTTTTTTTCTGAAAAACAATATCTGTTTATCCAATCTTTCAATCAACCAAACATAACCCATTTTATTGACTCATGAAAGACGATATGTCAATTTTTGTGAAAGTCAGTAATTAAGGACAGGGTGCATGTTGGGAAATTTTCTGCATTCCTCAATTGAGTCACATGTTATTTTTCAAACATGAATAACTCCTTCCCCACATTGTCTACATCTTCCAAGTTTGCTCAAAGAATGCACTTCTGTGCCTAGAAAAGCCTTGTGAGAAGGTTTGTTTTGTAAAATGTATAAAAAATGAGAAAATTCAGTGAAAAAAATTTCTGAAAATTTTCTGATTTTTTTCACTGAATTTTCTTGTTTTTTATACACTTTATCAAAACATTCTTCTCACAAGTCTTTTCTAGGCACATAAGTGCACTCTTTGTGCAAAACTGGAAGATATAGACAATGAAGGGAAGGAGTGATTCTTGTTTGAAAAATAACATGTGACTCAATTGAGGAATGCAGAAAATTTCCCATCATGCACCCTGACCTTAATGCTAGCCTAGATCTAGGCAAATAAAAAAAAATTCACAGTTTATGTATATGTAGACAAAAGTAGACAATGTAATGATACTTTCCTGAAAAAAGCAAGGAAGAACACACATGGGTTTGTAGAAAAAACCGGGTACCGGGTACTGGGTAGTAAATCCTCCATGCTGGGTTCAAACTAGTTCAACGTCGTTAAACTCAATAACGGCGTTCTTTATTATTAGGAATTTTCTTGGGGCCATTATTGAGTTTAACCTCCATGCTATTCTTTCCTTTGATGCAAGTTGTGGATCTATCGAAACCACTTTTCCTCGTTAATATGACACTGATACTTAACAATAATATAAAACCACATTTCATCAGGCGATTTCACATAATATTATTGTGCTAAATGTTCATTTTTAATCGTAAAATGAGTCTTATTCTTACCAATTTATGAGACGAATATTTCAACCGGCAATGTCTGTCTGTGCGTCGCCAAAGTAAACTTGGTCAGCGAAACGAAATTGTTCTTCAATATTGATATTTATTATAACCATCCAGTATGACACGAATCTTTGCTTTATTCAAACAGTGCGTGTATTCACCCAAGTTTACTCTATTGTTATTTATAAAAACTTTAAAAAGCAACATTATTGATGCATTTGATTACTGGTAATTTCAGCTCAAAGAAATATAGATGTCATTCGATTGTGCTAGATTGTGATTGTGTTGAATAATTGTGCCTAAATATTAAATTATGGTAATTGTTCATGGTTTTCTGCTTGCAAAAACGTACCTAGGAATACACTCAATTGTTTATAACTGGGATCATGTATTTTACTCAGCATACATGCTTTGTAACAATTGTTACATTTTAATAACTTCAATGTGGTGATGTATTGTGATAAGATTACATGTTACTTGTATCAGCATGGTTGTTTTATTCCTAGTTCTTAAATGTATGATGTTCTTAATAAAATTAAACAGAAGTTTTGTTTATGCTATTTTATAAAACATATTTTTCTACAATGATATTTCATTTACTCAATGAGAGAAAAGTTAAACACATGTGTTTTACCACGATATTGGAGCAAGTAAATGTACTTTCCAACCTGTACTTCACACCTGATTTATCTCGATACCTCCAAATCTGATTTTTTTCAAATCAACACTTTTCAGCTTTTTTCGATCTCATTACTCTAATGTTAAAAAACCTTACTTGATCGTCATTAAACATTCAGTCAAAATGATGTCATACTATCTAGTATTTGAAATGTACATGTAAAAGTACATCAAGAAATATTGCTTCAAATATTGTTGATCAATTTTGGAAAATTTTTGTTTTGGAAAATGTAAATGCTACTACGGGGAGATTCAACATATAAAGTCACAAAAAGTGAAATATGTTTTCTTGTATTGGACAGATAATATTTTCTTTTACATTATTTTAATTTGCATAACTATGTCATGCTATGTGACCTGAATGAGCCACCTGGTGGTGAAACTGGTAACTACCTACTCGCATCTGAGTTATTACAATGGGAAATCACTGACTTTCTGGGAGAGAAAACTTTGGCACAATATATATTTAAACATGTTAAAGATGTCATTTTAAAAGCAAAAAAGGCTCCAAAACGTAATAAAATATGTAGTTTGGATGTTCATTTATGTCTGTGGATTATATTTTATACCACAAACACTTATAAATACCTGAAATTTGCAATAAAAGTGCCCAAAAATTGTTGTTTCGAAATTCCCCATTTTTCCTGTACCGCGCTAGTCACGTGACCCTTACGCGTAGCAGGCAATGCCTAGTATTACAGATATTACAGTACATATTTCAACATGTTCAATATGGCAAACATCAGCGATTCTGACTCCCGGGTTCTGGGAAATGGCTATATATAAATCGGCGAGAGGGTGTTATTTAAGGAGGACAATTTAAGGAGGGGAAATATGTCCAAGTATGCCAGTAAAAGAGCAGGTATGGACTTTAGACAAGTACTATGACGGAGAATCAACTAAAAAAATGTGCGTTCTGGAATGAAGACCCGTTGCCATTGACTGAGAATCCCAGCGATCCTATAATCCTACTCAGTTTGAATTTAGACGCGGAAAACAGGTTATGAAAACGGGCTCTCTGCAAAGTTATCAAATTTAGAAAATATGGATCTTGTTTTTGAGTGGCTTAACAAGCATTCGGATACAAGACTTGGCGCTATCTCTTGTCAAATACACGCAGACTTGCAGTAAATTGGCCATTGCAAATTGCAAAATCAGATCGTCAAATTAATCGCTTCGTTTTTAAACGTATGCTTCATATCTTCATCCAAAACTTTAGGATTCGATAGAGATAAGTTAAAACTTGTACAGGAAGAAATGGGAGATCCTACCTTAATTTAGAATCGCTGATTTCTCTGGACAAATTCCGAGAAGAAATTGTTCAACATCGCGACCAGCTCAGACTAAACTTACATGTCGTGCATGTCACTCTGAACTCACGTGATAAAATACGGCATTTTGATTGG
The DNA here is from genome assembly GCA_903813345.2 of Owenia fusiformis. Lineage (NCBI taxonomy): Eukaryota > Metazoa > Annelida > Polychaeta > Sabellida > Oweniidae > Owenia > Owenia fusiformis. The sequence goes on from CAIIXF020000001.1 coordinate 36,713,570, forward strand.
TTACTACTCGTGTTGTCATGACGCGAAAAACATTAGTAAACACTGAATATGTTAATGAACTGTCATATATGGAGCAATTGTCTTTCTGATTGGTTAACTTTACACGCCTCCTAAATGAATATAGTAGTCGTAGTAAATGATTCATTGATAACTCTGAAAGTGGGCGTGACCAGCTTTATTTTGACACCAAATTCAAGATGTTTCAAATAAAAATGGCCTCGCAAGACGAGGTTGAAATATCGGCAGTTTGATACTGATATGGTCTACGATAGATCAAAATTGACTGCCCCGCGTCATATGTCACGTGAGCCTATATTTGTTGAAAAATGAAAGAGATAGTGACACTTTTTAATCTTAAGTTAATACCAATATTACAAACACATATCTATTTTTTTCATTAAATATTTATTTCTTCATTATACATACATTTGTTTTACACTGCATTGATTTATTTTTGCAAAACCTTTGCTATTAGATCTTTAAGAAAAATATCTAATTATTCAGTATCACATGCTTGCGTCTGTCCAAAGATGTTGAAAGCTTTAGCATTTTAGCCAGAAATTTACCATAATTCTGAAAATAAAACAGGAAAAAAAGTAGGAAACTTAATCATGTTTATCGCAAGCCTCCTACAGTATTACAATATTTTGTACTTATATATAGGATAACCGGGGTTCGTTTCGTTTTATGAACTTGTTTCGTTCAGTGTTGCTAACGGCGGTTTATTCCTGAAAGGATTTGCCATTTCGATGTTACCGGAACCAGAACAGAGTTTTCTAAACTAAGAAAAAGCCTTCTCCCAACATTTTCATAATTATACATCGATGAGGTTACAGGGGGGTATGTGATGATTTGTATTTATTCATAAGGTATGTATGCATGCGTTGATCACATTATTTCTGTAACGATACCATCTTATTACGGTTTAATTAGTTCCGCATGTCGAAACCTGCTGAACGATTAAATGATCGCATAAAGGGCAAAATCATCATGGAAGTTAGACCTAGCCGGGGCCATAAGACATGTCAGATAAGAAACGAGGCCCAGGCTAGGTCTAATGTTGTTGGACTAGGTTCAAACCGGGTACCTGGTACCCAGTAAAAAAAACCGGATACCCAAAAAACGAAAAATACGAATATACAACATGATTAGATCATTAGAAAACGTGTCAGATTTGTTTGAATATACAAAAATGTATGTAACTTCCCTCAAAATTGAGCTAGAAGCTTCAAATAAAAAGCATTTTAAGGCTCTTTTCTTCCTCTATCATCATGGTCATATTTTCATCGGTTATTAAGCCTGTAAACTGTCCTGCAATTTGCGTATTTGTCACGCATTTGCTGAAGAATTTGAAGTCACGCCAGTTTTTTTTGCGTGACAGAAAATGTCACACAAATACGCATTTTACCTGGTAATTGTCAAGCAAAAATATTTCTGTACAAAAAATCCTAAAACAGTTCGCCGATACAGCAAAAATACGAACACCAAAAAAAACGTACGCATTCCGTTCGGACTTTTCACGCAAATCATGTATATGTCACGCATTCCGTTCGAAATTTTTCGTACCTACCTCTATTTTCAATAGTTCGTATATTGGTGCGTGAATAGTTTTGATTATGATTAAATCTGTAAATAGCTATCGTTACTTTAGCAGAGAGGTGACGTGTGTTAATTTACATGATGCAACATGTTAGATTTTGATTATCAATCATAATTTAAGTTATCCCAATTTTCGACGAAACGTCCACTGAAGTGTAAATTGTTACGTCTTACAATGTGATAGAGGATCTCACCCCCCCCCCCATAACCAATGAAAATATGACCATGATGATAGAGGAAGAAAAGAACCTTAAAATGCTTTTTATTTGAAGCTTCTAGCTCAATTTCGAAGGAAGTTACATACATTTTTGTATATTCAAAACAAATCTTACACGTTTTCTAATGATCTAATCATGTTGTATATTCGTATTTTCGTTTTTTGGGTACCCGGTTTTTTTGACCGGGTACCAAGTTTGAACCCAGCATGGAGGATTTACTACCCGGTACCCGGTTTTTTCTACAAACCAGAACACACATGCCTTCATACTTAATTTTGTACCAGAAAATAACATGTGCAGGTATAGCAATTTTTACCAAAATGTTACTTTCCAGCTGATAGTAATATTGTTCATATTTTTCAGTAAACAAAGCAAAGCAAAGGTCAACAAAATGGCGACTAGTCTTTCCGAAGAAGTAAAGCAAGACCTCATAGAGTGTAAGATATGTCTAGAAGTAATGAAAACACCTAAAGTGCTGAATTGTCTACATACTTTCTGTGAAGGATGCATTGAGGATTTGGGCCGAAAAATGGATCAGAAAGATGACATTAGTTGTCCTGTATGTCGTAATGTGACCACACTGCCCCCTGGTGGTGTGAAAGCTCTCCGTGCCAACTTTCTGATTAACACACTACAAGATGCACTCGGGAAGTCGACCCAGCTCGTCAAGTGTGAGTTCTGTGATGACACCTGTAGTTTCATGTGCCTTGATTGTAATGATAAGATGTGCTCCTCACACGGTTCATCCCACTGCAGCACCAAGTTCACCAGGGGACATAAAGTTGTTCCCATGGATGATGTCAATGCAGGCAAATATGCAAAAGAAATCCTGGCTTCACAGTTTATTGAATGCAACACACACCAAGGAAAATGTGTTGAGTTCTACTGCACACAATGCGAAATGATGCTCTGTGTCTCATGTAAGATCCTGAATCACGAGGGACATAAATGCACATCACTGGAAGAAGCAGGAAAGTCTGAAATGGCAACCATAGAGGAGACACTCTCAGAAATGGCTGACATGAACAAGGTTCTCAAACAATTCAAGTCCGAGCTGGAAAAAGCCCAAACCAACCTCATCCAGGACAGAGCTAGTATTGTGACTACCATCGACAAAATCGCAGACAAGATGTACAATGAAATAAGACGACAGCAAGCGGAACTAAAATTCGAGCTAAATTCTATTTTTAACAGCCAGACCAAATCATATGAACTTGAGAAAGAAGAAATAGAGATGAATATTGCCAGTGTGAATAGCGGAATTGAGTTTGAAGAAACTCTATTGAAGCATGGGCGTCCTGTTGATGTACTATCGTTTGCTGAGCATGTGAAAGATAATGTCAAGGGTATAATGTCAAGCTTTAATGATAAATGTCAGCAACTAACAAAACTGGAAGAAAAACAGAACCACAATAAATGGGATGTGCTTGAATGTGAGCAAGTTGGGATTCCACAGCAATATTGGCAGCAGAAACAGCAACAGTGCAGGCGGCGGCATCGCACGGCACATACAATCTTGAAACGAACGCAAACGGAAATGGACCCACAACAACCAAATCAACAGTCCCAAAGAGGGAAGTGGAGCAGATCAATGAAAACTGGAATAACCTTATCATTCCAAGAAAATATCCAAATGACAAATCCTATCCTAGGCAACACACAACTTGTTCAACAGGTAAGAGGCATGCAGAGACCAAACATGCGACAAAACATGCAGCCAAATCTGCAAAATTTTGGAAATATATGTTCACAAAACATTACAGTTCAGATCAATGGCTGTTAAAAGTCGTAAAACATCAAAAACAATGACAGTCTACCCATACAGTGTGCGATTCATGGAAATTGTTGAAACACACTGGATGATCTTAAAACAGCTTTCAATGAGAGATATAAGTTTAAAGAAAATCCAATATTCCATGTTTTGAGCCATATCTTAATAGAACTGGTCCATGATTGATGAAGATATTGACATTTTAAGACCATATAGGGGTATGTTGCGATTTCACTGGAAAATATTTTTCTCCACGGAACATTTCTTTGGATCACAATAACTTTGCAACTTACAGAGGTAGGGTGCTACTTTTTACACCATAATATAGTACTAATATATTCTCATTATTTAGGGTTTCTCTAATGACTAGGTATAAAAAATATAGAAAAAGCAATTACGCTTTCCCAAATTACTTATTGGTTTATTTTCATAGTACAACAAGTACTACAGTGAAACCTGTCTTAGTGCTGTTAAGTGAACACCTCTCTGGTAAACACCTGTCTCTAGTGGACACTTCTTCCGCACATAATATACTGACTTTTGTATAAATTACCTTCTCTGTAGTGAACACCTACCAACACGTTTTTTTCTCAATAAAAATATGTTCAATATACATGTGCACAGGTATAACTGCATCGGCATTTGATTGACCTTTGCTATTGCCTCCAAAAATATATTACAAATATATGTATCATGACAAAATGTCACTTGATCACACTTAGAAAAATGTAATCTTTTGTCGTATCTTTTGTTAAAGATGCTTATACTGAATACTGATGTCAAATGGCAGTCAAGAAGGGCCTGATTTGGGATTCGTTAGATGAATTGAGGTTCATTTTTATGAGACATGTACTGTACTGTACTTTACTGAACTGTACTGTACTGCATGTACTGTTTTACTAAATCAGGAGATTTTAAAGGGGATGGTGTCTTTATATTCATTGATTTCAAAATCTAGTTGCACACCCCATGGTGATATTTTAACAGCAAATAAGATAAACTCCATTAATAAACACTGGGATATGTTTTACTATGCTAGGGTTCTAGCTGTTAATGAGATATGGAGTGAAATGTTATATAATGATAGGCAATACATCAACCAACTGTTCTCTTCACATGAATACCGAATGTTTAACTTTAAACAAGACCTATGGCTTTACCAGTGTGGGTAATGCCAACGTATTCTATTCTAATACAAAATTACTCTATGATCCTACCTTTATCTCCATTTCAATGACATTATCTTTGTTGGGGTTTTCAGGGTCCTTCATGATCTCATCTAGCAGGATGGACTTGATCTGTAGGTCATTGAACTGACAGATATAACCACTGCTCAGTATGGGCTCCTGAAATGCAGGAAAGTTCTAATAATTGTTCTGTCAAATGCAGGCCCAGAGCTAGAATTTTCCAAGGGGATTCACTTTTCATAAAAATTCTAGGGGGGTTCACTTTGGTAAATTTGGCCAAAAATCACTCAAAATGGTGAAAAACTGCATGATTTTGAAAGAAATTTTCGCCCGCGAACCACCCGAACCACCCTGGCTTTGGGCCTGAAATGCCTAGTTCAAACTGTAAATAATTTGAATCAAAATAATCCATTGATATTTTTGAATTTTCTCATTTATTTTAGTAATTGATAGCTGAATCTACCGGTATTCTCTCAAAATACTTGACTTAGCAAATCAAACGATGCAGAGTTGGTTTTCTATAAGCAATGTACTATGAATATCACTATACATGTAATTACTTGATAAATAAAATAGATAATAAGCTTTAAAGTTTAGTATGATGGCTTTTAGGCCCATATCGTGTCAGTTTAAACTTTATGTAAAAGATTCAAATTCTACACAGATCACCTTAATTGATATATGAATATAACCTTACCTCTGGATCCAGGTTTCTGAAGATGTACATCCTAGTTTTCTCCATCATTGCAAACAGCTCTGAATTATCCTGGAAAGATATCATCTTTTGTATGTCTTATCCATTTATCAGAATGGAGGAAATTCTCTTAGTAAATTGAAACACAACACTTTGAGTTGTTGAGAAAGCATAGGACAAATGTTTTACATTAATACATGAAAATAGATGTTTTCAATTTATGAAATGAAAATGAAAGAGATTTTTATTGAAAATCGAAAAAACATGCATTAACTTGTTGATGAAGTTCATACTATTTCATCCAATTCTATCCAAACCAGGATTTGAAAAATCATAAAAACTAGGAAAAACCTTTAGAGAACACAACAGACAACACATTATTTCTCATCAAGAAAATCTCAAATGTGACAAGAACCCTCAGTCAATTTCTTACCTCAGCCCATTTCATGTCCCACACATCCTTACGCTCAAACTTCAAGTGTTCCCCAGTGACCTCTTGACCATTGGCGTCAGTATATCGGGTGTCAAGGTCAAAGAAGGTCAGAACTCCTGATATATCAATAATTGCCAAGCGACTGCAATGCAATATAATTTGAATTAAAACATTTAATAATACTGCATTAAAGTCTGTGTAAACAATTTGCAAATTTCATAACAGATCTTTTTACAATTTGAATGTGTCCAATTTTTATCTGTTTTGATTATTTCATCTATATATTCTTCTTCATTTTTGTGATCTTATTTCATAATACATTGTATAATTGGAAAAACCATTAAAAGAGACACTTTTAACTTCATAAAGTTTTATCTTATTTTGTGTAAAAAAAATAATATCGATTGTTTGATACATGCACTTACGCAGAAGAACAATTGAGTGAGAGCTGATGTGGCCGACAGTTCAGTAAATGTTTGTGAGAAAGAGACACTAGTGGCATCTGGTAGCGGTTTAATGTACCAGATTCTCGACCCTATAATAAGGAACACATATACATGGATTAATTTTAATCAGTTGTGACATTCCAAAATTTAGCGAGACTTCTGGTATTCATTTGGTCATAGTCTTCCCCCAATCTTTCAATCCTTGGTTATGTATGTCTTCAATGTACCCATCTCCCTAAGATTCTTTTCTCACAATGGTGCTAGGTACAAATACAGATTTTAACTAGTTTGACAAATCAGCAAACATATTTCAAAAGGATTGCAATAAAAATCTAAAAAAAAAATTGAACAAAGAAAATTGTAAACCAGAACAACGGCAACGCCAAAGCATAGCGAATCCCATCGAACAGCCATGGCTGGCATTTTTACAAACAAATTATATAGCAAAAATGGCAGCCATTTTTCAAAATGGCCACCTTCTACCAAAAGTATCATTAGACAGTGTGCCATGCTTATAGTATTCACATACCAAATATGAACAAAATCGCTACACTACTTTTCGAGTTCCAGCAAAAATCGTAAAATAACGAGTAAAGGCCACCATTTTTCAAGATGGCTGCCATGTGCTTTTTTAATATCTACATTTCTAGCTTCATTAATGTCCTACATAATCTTTTTACATTTAAAACATATTGCTATTACAGTTTTACATATTGCACCTAAATTACTGTAAAATAGGCACTAAAATGGCCGCCATTTTTAAATGAGCGGCCATTTTGAAAATCAGCTTTCCAGCAGAACTTCTACCCCTATAGGGTATATGTGTACAAAATATGAACAAAATCGGGCCAACGGTATTTGAGTTATTGCCCGGACGGACATACGTACGTACGTACGTACGGACGGAGGCGTTCCCTATATCCCTCCGAACTTCGTTCGATGGGATAATAATCTACAGCAAACATAACTACAACTTATTTACATATCCACAATAAATAATATAGAATAATACAGGAGTGTTTTGCTGAATAAGGAGAAATGGAGCTGTTATAGAATATAGCAACAATATACATAGAACTTTGTGTTAACAAAGCATTAATAAACTGTTTAGGAATAGACTAGAAGTGAATTCACATTTATTTTATTATTTTTCAAGAAATGAAGTGGTAACATTTTTTCATAAATTACATATCTCGACCACATGTACCACTATTCATAATTGAGCACATGTACCTCTACCTCAGGGGGGGTGTAAGAATCAAATTTGTTTGTTTAGAGCGAAACCACTCAGAATGCACCACCTTCCTCCAAATCCCCCTAAGGAGAATGAAACGATCATCAATGGCAGAGGGCAAATCACCTAGGGTGATACCCAAAGCCCGCTTCACGCTCAGAAGGTGACACTTTGACTCCTCATCATGGTTTTCCATCCGAAATCAGTTTTACCTGATGTCCTTGCGAAGCATACTATAGAAATGATCCCTAAAAGTATGATCTTAAATGGACATACTATTGGAATCAGACTATGACCTCATGTTAAAACTAGAATTTGTATGCATAAGTTATTAATTTAACAATTTTATCATTTAGGGTTACCATAACTTTCCTGGAATAACATAACCTGAAATTTTGAGACATACATCTATGTATTTTATTAATGATTTTGATTGAATTTATATTTAAACTGATTCTGAGGGGGATTTGTTTTGGTTAAAATGATTATTTGATTTGTAAAGCTGTGTATTTTCATTCATTGTCAGCCATTTTGGATTTGTGGTCAGCATGATTGAAATCATGATCAAGTGGGTAATTACATAGCCCATGGTAATAACAATAACTCACAATATGCATACTCACCCTGTTATAGCATGATGGTTACGTCAAGGCGATTTGCAAAATTTTGCAGTAACGATAACAAAAAATGGCGGATGGGAAAGACAGCATGTCCTCTTTCTCGCCTGTAGGCAAGATTCACAGATAGGATTTCCTTTTCAACTAGTTCAATTCGGTGACGTATATATGGATGGTTATAAAGACTGGGTCAAATCTGCCAGGTGGTTTACAAGAAGCAGAATATAAGCTGTAAACCTACCGACTGAGATATCCAAGTTTATAATTTTTGGTCCATTCCCGTGTTTTCTCAGTATGTGTGCCTCAGAGCCACTCAAAATATTAATTGTAAGTAAACTGTGTATAAGCAAGCCATAAAATGACAAATCCAGAACAGGAACATGGTGTATATTGTAAATAATAAGGTTTCAAACGCAGTCGTTGGACGACTACGTATGAATTCTATGGACGGTAACGTATTGTATTAGTTGTACATTAGATATTTAGCGGATGGTCACGTGCATGTACACCTGTCAAGTTAAGGTTGCTAGATGTGATAGCCTCTTTCCATGTTATTGTTATAATGGGTAAGAAAATGAATATTTTATTGATTATATTTGTTTTCAGGACTCGCAAGAGACGCTGTTGTTTAAGCCTCTATAGGGCAAGGAAAAAACAGTGGCTTGCTTTATTTATGAAACAAATGAAAGTGAAAATGATAGCAATGAAGAGGCAAAAGAAGATTTAGCATCAAGTACTGATGAATATGACAGAATTGATAACAATGAATCGGGGATACATATTTGAATGAGGTTCGCGTAACCGTCCATCAATTTTTTGCGTTACCACAAATTCAAAATATATTATTATGGCTTGAGTAGAACATATTAGGTGGTTTCCAACGCTCATTTGGCTTTGTATGATTGTATGTAGGTTACATCTATATACCCCAAGGTTGTTAGGCAATGTAGACCATGCCCTAATGACAAAAATAAACAAATTACCAAATTTTCTGTAGGTTTGAATTTCAAACTCAACAGTTTTTCGCTTATTTCATATTATCCCCGGGCATCAATTTTCAAAGTCTACGTTCAAAATATACATTACTGATTGCATCACAGAATGCGATGCTTACATAAATCGTTCATCCTTTCATTGATACACAGTAGTAGAAAATAATGCACCAACCTTAGTTTTCTGTTCTATCGCGGCCATTTTATCATTTTCAGAGGTGTCGTAACCGTTATGCTATAACAGGGTGATACTGATCATGACAAAAGTTATGAATTAGAATATGCTGCCATCTTTTAAACTTCACCAAACCTGTTCTACATGAAGTGTTCAAATGAATATAAAATACTTGGATTGAAAATGATAAGGAAAACTTACAACAATTAGTGTTTTATCCGAGGCACATATACAACATATGGGATCCTGAGTTTCCTGGAAGTAAACCATTCAACAGTTTCATTTATTTTAATATAGCATAATCATATCATAATATAATATTATTTATTTTCTGTTATCTGTTTTCTGTTGTGAATCAAATAAGCTTAATGAATACCCGGTTGATTTTCTTTATACATACAGGCTAATAGAATATATAGATCATCCTCTCAATGGTTCTAGATATTGGGATTATCCCTTGGCCAATATAATATATCCACAAGGGGGCCAAAACAAGGGGGCCAAAAGTCCCGAGGGCAGATGTACTATATTGACCAATTTTACAATATTTATTGCACTTTAATTTCTTCACATAACAAAAAAGTGAGATTGTAATTAGACGGGAAATATTGGTGACAATAGTTAGCACACATTCTCCCTAGTTTAAGATGAAAAATTAATTTTGAAACTCATCAATTCAGCTTTTCTTATTTTCGAGACCAACATCTCTATAGCACATGCACATGTGTTGACACATTTTTTGGCTGTTAGATTACTTCAAAGAACTTACCACGAAAGCTTTACTGAAATCTACCAGCTCCCCTCCTGCCCCTGAGGGAACATCATCTATGTGGTATAACCTACAATCAAAGAAGAGTTTGTGATTAAGGCTCAGCTGGAAAGTAACATTTTGGTAAAAAATTGTTATACCTGCACATGTTATTTTCTGGTACAAAATTAAGTATGAAGGCATGTGTGTATTTCCTTGCTTTTTTCAGGAAAGTATCATTACACTGTATACTTCTAGTAAACCTGGAAACAGGTCAATGGTAGCTCCTGTGTTGTCTGGAAACTTTGAAAGAAAATTTGGAAAAATAGAAAGTGTGAAATATCAGAATTTCCTGGAGTTCCCATTGAACTCCTACCAGATATTCTTAAAGAAGACAATGTAATGATACTTTCCTGAAAAAAGCAAAAAAAATGTTATTTTCCAGCTGTACCTTAATACTATTATGTAATTTCATATACTGCTGAAGAGGAACACTTCTCAACTTTCCATCCCTGTGCAATTAATAGAAATTTCTATCATCTTACCTTTCTGCGCCAGCTTTTCTCTTGCCTGACATCTCCATGGTAGCAAGGTTCTTTGGATTCTTGAACTGCCATGTATAGAAGGCTTCCTTTGAGGCTGCTATGATGTGGCTCTTTGTCATAGCAATGTAGGCTGGGTCAATCTCAATGTATTTAGAGTCCAGTGGTGTTCCAATCGAGTTACACAACACAAGAACATACTGAAATAAGGCAGAAGATCTGTGTATAACCATGGCCGAAATGCAAAATATGGCATTCAAAGTGCACTTCATAAATGTCAAGATGATAACTTTTACCAATGGCATCAGATTGTGTTAGTTTTTCAGAAAATTTGGCAATTATCGAAATGATCGCAATATTGGAATAAGTCCAAATTCTATACTGGGAGTGGTAGATTGTTATCCAGTTGTGAACAAAATTCACCTTCTCAAGGTCAAAAAGGTCAAATTTCTTGTAACAAATTATTCAGCAAGAAAATATTAGGAAGAATAAATAAGCCATGTTTTATCTTAATATATATTGTATTAAAACACTATATATGTCTACACCATTGGTTTCAATGAGAACTAAAAATATTAAATATCTTTTTATCTGAACCACTTTCTCATTTTTTCTCTTATTATTCAACCAATCTTTTCAACCAATTTTTCATCAGTTGAGACCTCTAAGAACAATGTGTTAGAGGGTATCATGCTGAATATGGAGAAAGATAAAATATGGACTAAAATAGAGAGAAGGATGTTGCAAAACTTTGATTTCAACCATACTGGAGTCATATTTGCTTTTAAAGTACATTGTACTTTAAAGTCTTTGGGCCTTCATGTTATCTTCATATAGCATTCCTGTGGGCACTTTGCCCCTACCAAGGAGTACTTCATTTGGTGGAATAATAACCCCATAACTAAATAAGATTGCAGTAGCCTGTAACTTAAACTAGAGATGGACAATGATACAAGTCTTTTCTGAATATAGCAAAGCTTGAAAAAAGTTCTTCACCAAGTTTGCAGAATGGGAAGGTCCTACTAAATATATGGAGGAGTGCATCTCATCATTTTCAAAAGGCAATATATTTGCTAGATAAGTGAACAATTATTCCAAGTTTTGATACTTATAGAAATAACAAGGTGATCATGCAAACTGCATAATATTATTACTTTTAAACAATTGCCACCATCTGGTTTAATATGCTCTTCTTATATCAAAGCATTTTGGGATCAGAGTTAGAGGTTGAAGTACTTTGAAGATAATAAATAACATACCTGGCCCTGTTGATCTTCAGACCTTGTGGCCAGACAGCAGTAGTCTCCATAGGCAGTCACTGAGATTAGATTTCTCACATATTTGATGTACCTCTGAAATTCATCACATAAATTTTGTAAGGTCTTATATTAATGCTTCTACACGGTTCATTTTTGTAGTCTTATATAAAGGCCTTTTTCTTATACAATATATATTTCATGTACCTCTTTGTATATATATAATATTTATTATATTAATGTCTTATATCAAGGCGATCAACTCTATTACCTCATTATTCTTGGTGTCCCAAAATACTACACAGTGCTCAAGACGGTCAGGCTTCATGAAGGAGTAGACAACTGTGTTGGAACAATAGCCCCACTAGAATAAACATTTCATTTATCATATTATTAAGTATATAGCATCTATTATATACAATAACATGAAAAGTACTGTACAACATTCTCAATATCTATTATCTAGACTAATCATATCTTTTATTCCTATTCTGTATGCTGGAATTATTCTTACAATAAATTTTCAATTCAAACATCTGTATACCATTATATTGCACTGAAGCATAGTGATATATAAATAAAAAATCGGTTACTGATAATAGAATAAAGTTGTGATTTATGTCTTAGTCACATTTGCTCCGATTCATCGGCTGGCACCCAGCCGATTGTGCATTTTGTTCAAAACTGTATACAATTTTGAACAAAATACTAAATCAGCCAGTCACTGGCCAATGAATCAAAGCAAATGTAACTCAGCCATTATTGAACATTCAAGAAAATAATTCAGATATTCAATCAAAGTTTCTGAAAAATCTGGTGACATATCGCACCAAGTTCACACTAGTGAATGGTCCTTTTTCCATATAGCTTGGAAATCTCGTTAAAGTCTTCTTTTTAATGAGATTTTAGGAGATCTGCATTTTTAACCATTAAAGACTAACATTTTCTTCTATTTGATGGCATACTTGAATTCTGTGTGTAATTTCCTATCTAAACAACTTTGATTTGCACATTTATTTACCTTTAATCAAATTCTAAAGATTTTCTAGTTGTCTAAAAAAGGTCCGGCTAAAAAATAAAATCAAAATAACCATGGAAATATTTTTTAACTGCATATACTGGTAGTACCCAAAGGACACATGGTATGGCTAGAGCAAGGGTCTATAAATATTGGATATCTCTATAAAGTGTACATTAAAATAGATTATATTACCTTGTAGTCCGGTCGGATATTGGCAAAGTATATAAATGAATCAACAGCAAGGGCAATTCGCAGACTGCCCCCCTCCCAGGAGCAAGAGTACATGTGTTTTCCAGGGACCTTCAATGTACGCAGATGCTACAAAAGAAATATACAAAATATATGAAGCCAATCAAGAGTAACTTTTTATTCAAAATTCAAATACATCATTTTAATAAACACATAATAGAAAGAACTTAATGAGTTACACAATAGTATTTTGAAAAAGGACCACATACCATACTGTACAACTGTAGGTGAACTGCTACACTCACTGTGATTCCCTTATTATAGACTAAGCCAGGACAATGATCATAGAATGCTTCTTATTGAGTAAAAACATATCTTCAAATAATCATAACATAATAATCAAAACAAAGAGAGTGTTTCACCTACCTCACCAAAAGGCGTATAAAACTGGACAACATTAACATCTTTGTCGCTGTTTGATGTCTTCTGTGATCCTGCCACTGCTAGGACTGCTCCCACATGATTCCAGGCTATCTCTACCACACTCATACCAGTATCTATCAGCACTGGGTCTAAACAAGAAACATTTTAATATGATTTTGAGGGTTCTCTATTGTTGTTGTAGTCTTATTTTGCCCATTGTGTATTTTTATTGAATACTTTGATATGGTTATAAAGAATGCAACAAATAAAATAAATTAAACACTTGTAGAAAGGATTTTGCATGGAAAATGTAAACCCATGATTAATAAATGGGACAATGTATGAGTTGCATTATTTGCAAATAAATATAAGTTAAGCAGAAACAATGTTTTGAAGAAATATGTTTCTATCTGTAGCTTTCACTTGTTCTGCTTTTCTATTAGAAAATCTGAGAAAAGCATTGATACATGTGAGAAGGCATTTGAAGTGTTCATAATTATTGGAATAAATAACTTATAATTAGTACTAATGATTATTCCAAAATAACATAATTACATGTTTGCCTTGGAAACAAACAGGGAATAGGATCGATATTAAAAAAATCATGCATCAGCCAAAATTCCGTATCAGATCCCGTATTGAATCCCGTATCAGCCAAAATCCAAAATCAGATCCCTATCAGAACTGCAACAGGAAACCTCCCATTAAATAACCTCTATATACTTCAAATAAGAACTTACTGTCATCATTTTCATTTCGCATTATCTGACATCTTCCATTATCAAAACATATAGCAAGACATGGACAGCCTGGCTCTACGTAACCATTAACTCCATTGTACCTGAAACATATTATATTATTAGTCATAGTGGTAAGACACTCTCTTATCTGTTACCCTCCCTTCAATAAAGATTTCAGCAACAGATAAGAAAAGGAAATTTCACATCAAAACCAAGTCAAGCTTTTTCTTCCTATTAAATGGTGGTGTTAACTCATATTAAGTTTTGTAATTGTTCCGAGTGTTGGAATTTAAAAAAAAAAAAAAAAAAAATTTAAGGCCCAAACAATAAAATTTGGAGATTTCAGATATTCCAAACGGGTTGCAAAGTCAAATAAAATCATTTTACAAAATCTCATTTTCTTATTATTGAGACTCATGATCTTTATGATATTCCTACCATTGTATACCAGCTAGTTGAATGGCTCCAGTCACATTAGCCAAGCAGTATACTTGTAACTTGCCCTAAAATGAAAAAGACATTTTGTATTCCAAAAGAGCGTTCACTTTAAAGCGATACAGTAGTTTAGTAAAATGCAGTTTTTTTAAACAAAACAAATGTCTAGCATCATGCAAGGAACGTCTGAAGTTATTAATTTGCAAATGCCTTACTGAAATAATCCCATCATTTAAAAGATGTGATAGTGAATATAAATAGAATACAATAAGATGTCAAAAATTAAAAGTATATTTTGATTGAATCAGCAAAAAATTCTAACATCACATCCAAATAATATAAATCAGTTTGCATACTCACAATGAAATTCCCACCATTGTCAAATATTTGTATTTCTGCATTGGTCATCCCAAACAGCAACATCTTCCCAGTAGGTGACCACTGGAATTTAAAACTCACTTACTACATAACTGAACTCTTACTGCTTAAGGTAAGTCTTATGCAATCTAAACTCTGCAATTCTTGCTGTATAAATTCCATATTTAGATCACTTTTATAGAGGAAACCCCGAACACTGAAAGTAATTTCAAATTGCTTGAAATGAAATATCATCCCTTGTGCTTCTATTTTCCATAATAGTTTACTTCAATGAACACATGCCACATGTCGTATTATAAATAAACATTGCAAACATACCTCAACATGTGCTAGTTGAAGTTGTTTTAATTCTTTCCCCCAGATCCTATTGCCATCCACAGATCCAACAATGACAGCACCTGCAAAACATGCATACATAGAATGTATTTTCAACAAAATAACAATACAAAATGAGAAGTACATCATTCATGGTCTTGCCTCAATCTATGGGACCCCATTAACTTTACCCCAAAAGGGGCTTGAAGCAAGAATTATCCCGATGGAGTGATTGATTAGTTAATATCATCATTGAGGAAAATGAGTGTTCTAGAACCAAAGGTTACACAGACCTTTCAACATTCAAAATTCTGTAATCTAAATCTTCATCAAAATAAGTTAAACCGACTTAGTTGACCACAATGGCACCCATCCATCAATCAGTCAATGTTCCAGTGCCATCTGAAGGGTGGCCATAGCAAATAAAATAACATCCATGATCTTTGTATAATTGCATTGATTCCCTTACCATCTTCATAGACAATACATATTTTCTGACCATCAGCATTCCATGCCATGCCACGCACCACAGATTTGTTTCTATTGTTAATCATCTCCTCATACCAGGAACCTAAAATTTAAATCAAGACACTAACATGACAGATGTAGCCAACTGGTTGCAATTACATCCATTATATTGCATGGTGACCATCCATACTGTATTTTGAAATTATAATATATAATATGATCTCTTGGAAGCCTAAAAATTAAGGTATGAGTATAAATGAAGTGGATATAATGTAGTTGATTTATTTGTGATTCTATTAATATAAAATAATGTAGGTAAATGTGTGTAATATTTCATACATGTTAAAAAACCATTAATTTTCAATGACAATATCAATGATAATATTTTACAGCTTTTGCACATTCTATATATTTCTGGGAACAGTAAGTTGTATGAATGTTATCTTTACACCTGATTACCTTTGTATAGCATCCAAACTATTATCAATCCATACTGGTCACTTGTTGTAAGTTTGTGGAAAAGGGGGTTCCATGTCACACATTGCACAGCTCCTAAATATAAAATAAAAGAGGGTTTATGTTAATTCATGTCTATTGATTGTGTGTATATACATACCAATATATTTTCAAAAAAGTATGCATTAAATGTGTGACCAGTAAGATAGACAAAAACTGGAAACATACCACTATGTCCCTCAAGGGTCTGGTTCATGGAGAGATTGCTAGGGGCAGCTAGGCCTTTCACCTTGGCATCTTTACCTGAAATATTGAAATTGTAAACAGGTTTGCTTCATAAGAAATAACATATTAAAACAATATCTAAATATTTTGATTTTACACTGTTCTAATAGCCTATAAACATTGTGCTATTGCACATATTTACACCAAGTTTTACACAAAGTCTCTGCCCTTGAGGCTCTACAGTCAGAGAAAGGGGGACGGATTGGCTTGAAGAAGGATGGACAGTAGAGGCTGACGGTAATTCCGGTTAAACGGTTTCAGTATGGAATTGAGCATTTACCGGTATTGAAATTATTAACCAGTTAACCGACGATAATCCCCGGGGAAATTTGATTTCCACTTTCACGATGCGTACATTTACATGGACATTTAGAAGTCCATGGTTTACAGTTTAGGTGTGATTTCCATGTTTGGCAGTTCGGGTGTAGTAGCTTCATGCTCAGGCTCAGATTTGGTTGAAGTTATGATTGACAGTTTCGGTGTAGTTGTAGTGTCAGTAATAGTAATTGTAATAGTCATTTACGAACAACAAGGCATTGACAACCTCAGGTTGAAGTCGTGCCCATTTAGAAGTGGTGGTGTTGCCAGTTGCACTGAACTGGCGTTCACTTGACACGGATGACGCAGGAATAGCATGATATGTTTCAGCCAAACTTGCCACATCAGGATATTTTCCTCCGTTTACTTTCCAGAACTCAAGAGAGTCAATAGAATCTACTTTACCTACCCTACCCCCATGTATAATGCACGTCGCTTGCTTTTGATACAGTTGAGAAATGGTTTGAAGTGTGTAATACATTTATTTTAAAACTAAAACTACATTTTGATTCGTAAGATACTTACATACCATTTCGTGAAGTTCATCAGTATGGGTTCAAATTGGTCTTGCACCATGTATGCATATAGACTTGAGAAGCTACGGAGAGAGTTAGGAACAAAGTGGGGGTGGCAGCGCATTGGCATTTTATCTTACATATTTTTACCGGTATTTCGGTAACGGTACGGTTATTAGCGTGCCGGTTACCGGTACTGGTTTTTAGTACCGTTGCGACCTCTAATGGACAGTAGTCCATCAAAACCCAATACATGCACCTGGCAATGTATTCACAAATGTGTACATGTATACTGATAGTAAACATATATTGGCCTAACCTGTATTGTACATAAGAAATACAATGAGACATACCTTGCGCAGTTTCTAGCTTGAGGACCTTTAGAAGACCATCTTCACCACCACATGCTATATAACCTTGGTCTTTGTTCCAGGAGACACATCTCAGCCGTGTATTATTTGGGATGGCGATCTGAACAAAAAAAATTTGCCTTGAAGTGTTAAGAGGCTATTTAGGGTGTGAATGGGCTTCTACAGTACTTCAACATGCATTTTTAATATGAATGTTTGGTCTTGTAGGGACTCATGTTTTATATATCATTTTATTAACACTGGAACAGTAAGTAATTAAACACTGAACACATTAATGTTAAATACAAGTAGTATTCTATGTGGAACATCTGACAATTCATGAAACTAACCCATGGGCTACAATCCCTTTGTAATTGTGATGAAACCTAAAATAAGATGTAAGATAAGACATTGTATGTGGATCTGCTTATTCGCATATACTGGATATATTCAAGTTTGTTTGTTATACTCAGTAATATCAAAAATTTTCTTTATCTTTCAATACACATGAGTGACAAAAATTGCATAAATCAAAATCACTTGAATGGTTTGCTGTTCTAAAAACTCTGATTAGCCTAGTTGTTTAGCAAAACACAAATGTATATTACTACATGCCTTCATTTAACACAACCATTTTGTGTATCAGATCTATGTCAAACTTTTTGTTCAAAATATATGATGTGTTAGTTACTCAAGCTGTGTGCCTTCTCAGACACACAGTTTGTTTCAATCACAAACTGTGCCAAGCAACACTGCATCATACAAGTTGGTGCCTGTGTTTTCAAACATTATTTTAATGTGTTTACTGATTGTTTACTCGTTTAATGCCTTCATTCGGTGGCAAATATATGATTCTACCCTGTGATAATGAAAACTATGTGTAAATGAATATAGGTTTTTAAACATGAGCTGATTAATGACCTTTTTGTCACTGATTTTTTAAGAAATAACCAGCTGCCAGAACGGATGCATAATTCCAAGGACAATAGTAAAATGGAACCCTCTGTCTAGTGATATTTTGGACAGTGATGGCTTATCCAGTTTTAAATCTTCTATCAAGCAGCTTAACAATTAAAGGCCCACTTTGCATATTTTCAATGCATTTGGACAAAATAAAGACTTTTATTTGAATTCTATAGAATGTCAAATGTATTGATAAGAACCTTATCTTTCATTTGACACCAACAACAGCTCAACAGCTCAGTTTTTATCAATGTCATTGAAAGATGGCGAAGTTGTTTGTATTACATGATACATTCATTTTTATAGAAGTGTCGTCATCTTTTAAATCAAAAGTAATTAAAACAAGCACTTTGTTTAGCATGTGCATGCATGTCTAATGATCTCTGAACTTTAAATGCTTTTTTCTATATGAGTTATTTTTTCCTTGAATCAACATCAAAGCAAATCAAACTTTGTTTCATATTTGAACGAGTGTGTGAGTAATATGTTTCAATGATAATTTTGTTCTTTTTTCTTCTAATTTAAGTATAGTGGGCCTTTAACCCCCCTATCACATCAAACTAGTTCTTACCCGTTCTTGCCAGTCCTACGAAAATGTCGTAAAAAGGCTCGATCTGGCTGCGGTCGGGATATATGTCTAAAATAATTAGCTACTTCGTTCATAAACAGTCTTCAATATGTCCATCACGTTCGCAGTTCGTTCAGGTCGCACCACGTCGGTGTGCAACGTAGTATAATCCGTCTCTTAGTCTAGAAGGTCATCATGACCTGATTACAGAACGGTATGGTCGCCATCGAATTTTGAATCAATTCAAAATTCTAAATCACATACCCCGTCCGGGAAAGTCCATGAAGTTCGTAAACAGACCGTAGAACGTTGTAGCTACGTTCATTCATTTCGCACACAGTTTAAAACCGATTCGGCAACGTTTTGATGATCACCAGAAAATGTTGAGCATGCTTTAAGTGCTGGAGGACCTACTCGTTCGAGTAGTTTCATGAAGTTTGTAAACAGATCCCAAACGGTTCTTAGTGGGTTCGTAGTACGTCAAATCCGTTCGTGCACAGTTTAAGCTCGTTTTCGAGAACGTAGTGAGAACTAGTTTGGTGTGATAGTAGGGTTAGCAAGTGATCAAGATATTAGCTTGAAAGCCCATAGTTAAACTATATTTCAGCTTCTAATGGGCTTATTAGCCTTTTGCATATTATCGATGTAGATGTAATAGGTGACAGTACCATTCTTTACCTAAGTCTTATTTTTCACGATCAAAATAGTCAATTAAATCAGGAGGAGGAAGACTTTATTCAACAAAATATTTTACTGTTTGACCAGGCTGTTTGATTGACACCCCGGGAGTTTCACTCCAATATGCCTCTTAATACTGCGCCAAAGACCCCCTTTTTGAGCATTTTTTCCATCTCAATTTCCTCTCAACATGGAAAGTTTCAAAGTATACTTCCTCTCAGACTTATCAATTTCAGCATTGAGAAGTGTAAATTCAGTTCAAAGCATCTATAAAGGGAGTCCCACTTATAGATTTTTAAGATCCGCCACGTTTCAAGAGGAATATCAGTTGAAATAATGTTCATCCAGGGGGTTTCTTTGCAGATAATAAAATTATATATTAGTCTTGATGAAATATCCAAACTTAAATATATTTTGACACTGGTCGATGATCGTTGAATGGCCCCCCTGCACTAATTGTTGCACCTTTAAAATTAGCAGATTTATCCGCATAAAACTGGTAATTATTTCTAACATAATTTCATACTTTTTTATCCAATCAAAACGCTGGAATTTCCCCTCCAAATTTTTCCTCCATTCTTCCTTTTTACCCTTTACTTCATTCACATTCCATAAACTCAAACGTCAACATCCTATATTTTCAGGTAAGAAATTTTGCATTCTGCTAAAACTTGAACTTGTAGACTTTATTTTTGTATTTTATAATACTTTGTATTGATTCACAGTCCATGAACTCATACGTCAACATCCTATATTTTCAGGGATCTCAATTCTCTGGTGATCTAGGATGCAAACCAACTGAGTGACTAGCCGATATCTCAGGCAATATGCAGAACCACCTTGTAGAAGGACATTGATTGTCTATTGATATGGATATTTCTTTTTCAATTCTTATTTTAGTTTTTCAAGATTCCTATAATCTGATTGAAGATAAAAAATTGACAGGTTCACCTAGAGACCAATACATTTTCAATGTTGAACCTTTAATCTGAGGCCTTATTGATCAAACGTGGTTTTGAAATGATGACTCACCTTCTTGCTAAGGTATATAAACATTCTGACAGTATCCTCAAGGACAGAATTGAAGATATTCGATTTAAAGTGGAGTAAATTTCAAATTTGCAAAAATATTTCCGCCATTGTAAAACTATGCTGCGAGATCTCGTTTTGATAGAAAGCCCGGGAAACACACACATGGTACAGCTTGCGCAATTATGCGCATTAACTTTGATTCCTTTTCCTACGTCTAAAATGAATTTTCCCTATTACATTTCTTTTTTCTTAGATATTTTGATTTAGATCAAAGCATATTATTTAGATGAAACGAGTTTTTTAACATTTTGATGTTGCACTGACTTAATTTCTCGTGTGTGGTTTAGTTCTTCATCCGGGTGTTCTTTCTTTTCTAAAACGTGTTTTTGGCGCAGGTTGGTATAAAATTCAGAGCCACAAAATCCCCATTTTATGCGTTATTTTCACAATTACAGGCATACAATCGTGTTATACGTGTACTTTATTTATCAAATATATAACGTCTTGTGTTTCAGATCACCAAAGCACATACTTCTGTCAAAATGGTTGCCGCAAAGAAATCTGTAAGCACCCTTGATAAAATTCCTGATATGATTTGCAATTTCGATGTTACCGGAGCTGACCGATATTTTCGTAAAATTCCAAACCTGTCTCCAATATTTTCGTAATTATGCATCAATATGGTCTAAGGGGGGTATGGGATGGTGTGTATGTATTTATAAGGTTTGTATGCATGCTTGAATCACATTCTTTATGTAATATTACCATGTTTTCGGAGTTTAATTAGTTCCGCTTGTCGGAACCTGCTGAACGACTAAATTAACGCATCAAGGGCAAAATGGTCATGGAGGTTAGACCCAGCCGGGGCCATAAGACATGTCAGATAAGAAACGAGGCCCAGGCTAGGTCTAATGTTGTTGGACTAAACGCCTACCAGATATTCTAAAAGAAGACAATGTAATGATACTTTCCTGAAAAAAGCAAGGAAATTGATACATGCCTTCATACTTTATTTTGTACCAGAAAATAACATGTGCGGGTATAGCAATTTTTTACCAAAATGTTACTTTCCAGCTGTACCTTAACTTGACATATAATAGACTTGAAATAATAATTTGTAGTCGAGAATATTGCAAAGAAATGTAAAATAGTGCAATGAAATGTAAAAAGATTTATTGTTAGATGGCCACCCAACAGTAATGTCGAAGTTACCCCATTATGTCAATGTTCTACCACCCTACCTTTTTCAAAATCTATCTGATCTGTAAGTTATGGATAGCCTTTGTTCTCATAGTATAGGACATTTATTTAGTAATCTTAACGGCTGAAACTGAAATACTGAATTCAGCTGCTTACTTTTATCTCAAAATGTTTCCTACATCTCCATACCTTGTTTGCGAAAATCTGTAAGTTATCCGCTACTTTAGTGCTGATCAGGACTTGTCTTTATCCCAAAGTGGACATTTTCTTGCGAGAAATCAAAAACATTCAGTATACCACAGTACATTACAGTAGTGTGAAACGTACACAGACCAAACTAGATCTAATGTCCAAGCTTTTAAGTCCTTTGCGAATCATTCAAACCAAAAATGAGGAACTCGCAGTGAAATATAAATTTTCCTTGTAGAAAAAGGCTATTGAGAGCATCAACTCTCGCCTTGCCCTGGTGATGAAAAGTGGAAAGTATGTCCTAGGATACAAGCAGACATTGAAGACTCTCCGTCAAGGAAAAGCCAAACTTGTAATCATTGCCAACAACACCCCTCCCCTCAGGTGAGTTTTGTGTATATTAACAATTCTGATTTGGATCAACAAAATTCATAGGACTAGAAGTATTCTTGAATCTAATACTATAGTAGTATATGATCAATTCATTTGAAGAAAACTCAAATGTCACAGAGAGAAAACATTAGTTATGTCAGGACTTTTTGAATTATTTATTGATTGCCATGACATTATGCAGTTATGTCATATAGTCTTGACTTCGGAGCCCTGGCTGAGATGAAGTCAAATATTTCTCATTTGTATGTTTTATACTTGAAGATGAATCAGCCCCATGGTGAAGGTACAGTAGTATAGTGTGGAGTAGCTTGCAACAAAACCATCATGCAAACTGCAATTTCATTGTAAAAGCAATTAATATGGTACTACTGATCTCTAATTTATAACAAAATATTTGCAAAACATCTGACAGTAGTATTTGGATCTAAACTGTGTGTGTAAACTAGTTGAGCACTTGAGTACAGTATCAATTAGTTGTATTTGTATAAATTGTCATTTTACTGATTTTATTAATATATTCTTGTTGGATATAGATGTAAACTTGATGTCTTGTATTGTAGGAAGAGTGAGATTGAATACTATGCTATGTTGGCTAAGACTGGAGTCCATCACTATAATGGGAACAACATTGAGCTTGGAACATCCTGTGGTAAATACTTCCATGTGACCACCTTGAGCATCACTGATCCAGGTTTGTATATTTGTAAAGCACTCTTGAAATAATATGAGAATGACCATTTGGATTAAAGTTGAAAAATCTCAATCACTGGCCTTATATTTAAAGATAAATTCGAGGTATCAAAAGGTTCATGTTTCAATATATGACTGTACAAATGCAATCATGTTGTATCTATATTTTAATATGTTTTTATGTTATGTTTTCTAACTATTTAAATAGTCTAAATTGATTTGAAAAAAAGATGTTTTGTTAGGCAGTACTTTCTTGACTTGTGAGGAACTTTTCACTAATTGAAAAGTGAGTTTTTTGTACCTTTTTCACAGACTTGATTAAAACTGATCTTTATTCTTTGTATTTTGTGTGATTCCAGGAGATTCTGACATCATCAGGAGCATGCCAGGGGCTGGTGAACAAACTGCCTAACCAGCAACTTGTCCCCCCAAGAAACAACCATGGAACATTGCAGCACAATCAGAACTTTATGGAAACATCAAAAGACTGAATGAAATTTATTGATAATTATTTGTGCTACAATACAAATGGTGATATGACGTGCTGTTTTATGTTCATTGTGGTACTGAATGTATTTTTATCCCAAGAAATAGGGATATAGTGAAGTGCCTTATGGGGGTAGAAGTTCTGCTCGTAAGTTCAAAATTTTGTGCCATATGGACAGTAAATTACTGTGTAGGTACAAAATATAAAACTAATAGCAATATGTTTTAAATTGTGCACACAATTAGCGCTTATTCCTTCCAGCAGGCTGATTGGCTGAATAGGTCAGTGCGGTTGGTGTAAAAGGATTTATGACCAGAGTTCATGGCTTAAAGTCTTCAGGAATTTCAGGGAATTTCAGGAAAAAATTGACCGAAATCTGACCCCATTAAGTTCAATACAAATCTGGATGTATTTCTAGGGGGGAGTAGGGGTCAAACAAGGGTTTCAAAATTAAAGTCATATTTGTTAAATTTTTTCCTATGAAAAATACTTTTTCCTCCACATTTGAAAGTATATGTTATGGGTCTACCTCTACATTACTCTAAAAGCACTTATTCAAATCTCATTTTTCCAAAATTTCTTGGAGGGAGGACCCGCCAAAACCCAACGTTTGCTTGGTCCGCGTCGCAATTCAATTTTCAGGAAATTTTAAATTTGTTGCTTTTAGCCATGATTGTGGGTGAGGGCTGCTAAATAGTCCACCCCCACCCCCTCTCTTTACCTGGCAAGGATAAAGGGGGGGGGGGGAAGTACAGGGTCTTTTAAGCAAGACTAGCTGCTAAACTAAACGATATACTAGGCAGAGGGTAGTTTATAACTAGAGGCTGCATGCAGGGTAGATTTTTGCTGTAACTTGAAAAGCAGTAGAATGATTTTACTCATATTCGATGGCGCACTGTTTTATTACACTAGAAGGCGTCCATTTTGAAAATAGCCACCATTTTTACCTGTTATTTTAGTATAGCTCAAAAAGTAATAAAGCGAGTTCATTCATACATGGTGAGCCAAAAAAGGTAGTTTGGTGGGTTTAGTGTCATATTGGCCTTGTCCAGTGTATTGTCATTCTACCAAGTTTCAGTGGTCTATCTCTCTGAGAAGTGGTCACAATTTTTTGCCCATTTTACAAAACATGCAATATGTCTTGTGGCCAACTTGAACGTTGGGCGTAGTTGTTCACAACACAGCATAAACATCTCGTGTTATGGCTCTCAACTTCCTTCTTATCTCTCAATGTTTCAAGTGTTGTTAGTGTAGAAAATAGCCCCATAGGCAAACTGATATATAGAAATCTTGTGGAACTTCGGTTAGTGAGGCACATTTCGGCATTTTAAGGTTGTTTCGTAAATGGCCTTAAAATCGCGACTATTAGGGATAAACCCATGACACTTAGTAGAATGGAAGAACATTATCAAGGTTTAATTGTGCAAAATATGATTTTAAACCCATGCTGAATGATTGAGTTATTAACATACAATTGTTTGGGTTACCTTTTTTGGCTCGCCCTGTATTTGATACGTGAATTCTGAATACTCGTAAGCACCATGGCACATTGTCTTAGACACCATTCCGCAGTACTAATCAGGTAATAACTAGATAAGGGCAACTCCGCGGAGTAGCAAATCCCAACGAACAAAATATCAATTACCGAATTCCAATCAATTTTACTCATTACTTTGGTTAAAATTGAAAAATTAAAATTTTAGAATTGCGAATTCTTGCAAAGCAGCCATTTTGAATTTTCTGAGGTACAAATCTGAAAAATAATACCATAATTGTGATCTACTCCGAAATTCCTTCAATTTGAGTTTAATATAGCCATACTTTGAAGGGATCGGAAAATTATGGCGAAATCGTACATTAGACGGCCATTTTGAATTTTACGAGGCTCGAATCAGAAAAAAGACACAATATTTGCAATCTACTCTTAATTGCCTCTCATTTGAGTATAATAAAGCTATACTTCAGAAAGATCTTAAAATTAGCGAAAATTTCTGTTTTCCTGACCCCCCCCCCCCATACACGGCCCCTGGGGGTCAGGATGAAAAACACAGAATACATGTGAAAAAGATAGATGTTGCGAATATACTACCAAATTACTTTGGTTTAGAATGAAAAATGTATGATTTTTGCGAAAAAGTCCCGTCATTTTTAAAGCGGCGGCCATCTTGAAAAAAAAATGTTTGCGTAAAACTATTCACCAATATACATCTTTCCACTAAATATGAAGAAAATCCGTCGACTAGTATTTGAGTTATCTTCCGGACGGACTGACTGGCTGACGGACGGACGGAGGGCTTCACTATATCCCTACCGAACTTCGTTCGTTGGGATAACTAAACAATAAACCACTGTAATATTATTGGCCACGTCAGAGTCGTTCCGTTTTTTTAAAGGGCAAAACATAGTCACGTTACTGTTATGCGGTAAACACGATACAAAAATATGTCATATTCCGCAACGAATATGGCATATTCACTTGCGGTGTATGACAGATTCACCTGCGGTATATGGCATACAAAACTACCAATGAGAACGTGATACGGAAGTACGCAATTGTCAATTGCATCGATGGAACGAACAAATAAAACTTTATAAATTATTATAAAGATTACTGAATGAACACTACAGTGTATCGAATATATTAATTTAGCAGAAGTATCACTCACCAATCTCACGTGATAAACGTACTCAATCAATCCAGGATTCATATATTAGTACTCGACGCTAACAATATTTATAATCCAGCGTAGTTTTACATTTAGAGTCGATTCTCGCAACCAATCAAATCAAGGCTTTCTGTATCACGTTTTCACCTGCGGTATATGTCATATTCACCTGCGGTAAATGGGATATACCGAAAGTGAGTATGACATATTCCGCAGGTGAGTATCGGGTAGTCACTGAAATCAATGTATCGCATATTCACTGCGGAATATCGCATACTTACCTGCGGAATATGCCATATACCGCAGGTGAGTATGGCATATTCACCCGTATCACAAATACCGCGCAACCATGAATGTATGCCATATTCCGCGTAACAGTTACTTTGAATGATTTCTTGGAAAATCATATTTCCGATCAAGAACCAGAAAAAACGGAATGGCCATCGTAAAGAAGAGTATATTCTGATATTCCGATTCAGAAAAGTGTTGGTTCAAAAATTGTTGATCAGGATTAGGCGTGCGGAATTAGCATCAAAATGGGTTGTAACATTCACGTTTTTCGCAGATGTTATTTTTCAGGACAAGTACGTCATTTTATCAAGTTTAGTTGACTGCTCACTTTCAATCTGTTGTTTCTCGGTCAATTCTTTTTAGAAAATTACAAAAATAAATATTTGGAGAGACAAAATATGCTCGTTACATTGATATTACTTTTATTCCAAACAACACAATATTCAATATTGATATACAACAGAAAGGCATTTTTGTTTTGCTTTTAATGGAACAAGTTTGAAGAACAAGACACACAGTGATAAATATCGCACTTTGAAGAGCAAACTGGCCACCATGCAATTCACCCAGCATGGCCAAAACCTAATCAGACCTTGGCACTAGTCTGCTCTTGCATCTGTAAACATTTCAAGTTGACAAGGTTAGCGGTTTTCCTACAATTTTGATGACAAGAATTTATTTGTAGTCTTAGTAGGTGTTTTGTAATTAAGCTGACCTAAATTTAAATCCAAAATATTAATTTAGAAAATCAACTTTTTGACCTTTTCAAGGCCACTGAAGGTCAACGAAAGCTCAAATCTGAAATCTAAGGTCAGATTTGAACTTCTGAGAACTTGTAGATGTTTTTAAAAAAAAAATTGGTCAATTTGGAGCAAGTTGAAAAATTCAAAATGGCCGCCAAATTGAAAAATTCAAAATGGCCACCATGTAATTCAGCCAGCATACCCAAAACCTAATCAGATCTTGGCAATAGTCTGCTCTTGCATCTGTAAAAATTTCAAGTTGAACGGATAAGTGGTTTTCCTGGAATTTTGATGACAAGATTTGTTGAAAAATTCAAGATGGCCACCACGTAGTTTACCCAGCATGCCCTAAACCTAATCAGATCTTGGTACTAGTCTGCTATTGCATGTGTAAAAATTTCAAGTTGAACAGGTTAGCGGTTTTCTTGGAATTTTGATGACAAGAATTGATTTGTAGTCTCAAACTTTGAGAAACTTGGATAACATCATTTGTGACCTAGTTTAATGACCTTGACCTTCGACCTTGAAAATTTCACTTTTTCAGACCTCAGTAGGCGTTTTGTAATTAAGCTGACCTAAATTTAAATCCAAAATATAAATTTAGAAAATCAACTTTTTTGACCTTTTCAAGGTCACTGAAGGTGAACGAAAGGTCAAATCTGAAATCTAAGGTCAGATTTGAACTTCTGAGAACTTGTAGATGTTTTTTAAAAAAAAAGTTGGTCAATTTGGAGCAAGTTGAAAAATTCAAAATGGCCGCCAAATTGAAAAATTCAAAATGGCCACCATGTAATTCAGCCAGCATACCCAAAACCTAATCAGATCTTGGCAATAGTCTGTTCTTGCATCTGTAAAAATTTCAAGTTGAACGGATAAGTGGTTTTCCTGGAATTTTGATGACAAGATTTGTTGAAAAATTCAAGATGGCCGCCACGTAGTTTACCCAGCATGCCCTAAACCTAATCAGATCTTGGCACTTGTCTGCTATTGCATGTGTAAAAATTTCAAGTTGAACAGGTCAGCGGTTTTCTTGGAATTTTGATGACAAGAATTGATTTGTAGTCTCAAACTTTGAGAAACTTGGATAACATCATTTGTGACCTAGTTTAATGACCTTGACCTTCGACCTTGAAAATTTCACTTTTTCAGACCTCAGTAGGTGTTTTGTAATTAAGCTGACCTAAATTTAAATCCAAAATATCAATTTAGAAAATCAATTTTTTGACCTTTTCAAAGTCACTGAAGGTGAATGAAAGGTCAAATCTGAAATCTAAGGTCAGATTTGAACTTTTGAGAACTTGTAGATGTTTTTAAAAAAAAAGTTGGTCAATTTGGAGCAAGTTGAAAAATTCAAAATGGCCGCCAAATTGAAAAATTCAAAATGGCCACCATGTAATTCAGCCAGCATACCCAAAACCTAATCAGATCTTGGCAATAGTCTGTTCTTGCATCTGTAAAAATTTCAAGTTGAACGGATAAGTGGTTTTCCTGGAATTTTGATGACAAGATTTGTTGAAAAATTCAAGATGGCCACCACGTAGTTTACCCAGCATGCCCTAAACCTAATCAGATCTTGGCACTAGTCTGCTATTGCATGTGTAAAAATTTCAAGTTGAACAGGTTAGCGGTTTTCTTGGAATTTTGATGACAAGAATTGATTTGTTGTCTCAAACTTTGAGAAACTTGGATAACATCATTTGTGACCTAGTTTAATGACCTTGACCTTCGACCTTGAAAATTTCACTTTTTCAGACCTCAGTAGGTGTTTTGTAATTAAGCTGACCTAAATTTAAATCCAAAATATCAATTTAGAAAATCAATTTTTTTGACCTTTTCAAAGTCACTGAAGGTGAATGAAAGGTCAAATCTGAAATCTAAGGTCAAATTTGAACTTTTGAGAACTTGTAGATGTTTTTAAAAAAAAAATTTGGTCAATTTGGAGCAAGTTGAAAAATTCAAAATGGCCGCCAAATTGAAAAATTCAAAATGGCCACCATGTAATTCAGCCAGCATACCCAAAACCTAATCAGATCTTGGCAATAGTCTGCTCTTGCATCTGTAAAAATTTCAAGTCGAACGGATAAGTGGTTTTCCTGGAATTTTGATGACAAAAGGACGATTCTCGGTTTGGAGAACGAAGTTCATCAATCTAAATGAGTATTATCCCTGCTTCGGACAAATTTGATTTTTTTACATAATATAGATTTGAATGTCTTCTTTTGAATAGTCATAATTTAATTTGGGTAATATTTCTAAATTTTTCGCAAAAAAATATTCGCGCAGTACACTGATGAACTTCTTTCCCCAAATCGAGACTTGTAATTTATTGAATCGGTCAAATTGAGCGTTATCCCTGCTTCAGACCAATTTGTTATTTTTACATCTTGTAGATCTAAATGTCCTCTTTTGAATATTCATAGTTTAATTTGGGTAATATTTCTATATTTTTCATGAAAAAAAATATTAGCCCAGGAGACTGTTCTCCAAACCGAGAATCGTCCTTTGTTGAAAAATTCAAAATGGCCGCCACGTAGTTTACCCAGCATGCCCTTAACCTAATCAGATCTTGGTACTAGTCTGCTCTTGCATCTGTAAAAATTTCAAGTTGAACAGGTAAGCAATTATCCTGGAAATTTGATGACAAGATTTGGTTTATGTCCCGCCCGCCCGCACGCCCGCACGCCCGTACGCCCGTACGCCCGCCCAACAGCACAAGACGACGACAATATAGCACTTTATCCCATACTTGGACATGTTACATGTACATAAAGCCGGTTTGTAAAAACTTATATTTTCATCAGCGGGCAGATATAGCTTTACGTCCCGCTCCGAGCGGGCAGATATAGTATATCTGCCCGCTACGTCATAATCGCCGCTCGCATATTTGTTCATAATTTGTAACGTTCACGTAATGAGTGTAAACGACAATGGAGAAAACACAGACAATCGGGATCTGTTTGATGGTTTAAAAAAGGGAAGGAGCATCCACTTAATCAATCAAAAATTCGAGAAAATAATTGTGGGAATATTTGAGAGAACAGGAAAATCCGCCCACGGCCAAGAAAAATAAACTGGACATGAATATTCTAAAATATTTCCACGATTGAACAATGTGAACCAGATGACCAAGATTGGTATGGGATAAACATATTATCCTATAGTCGGTTCAGGATATTGGGATTATCCCTTGGCCAATATAATATATTTCCCCTCGGGACCTGCGGCCCTCGGGCAAATATATTATATTCGCCTCGGGATAATCCCAATATCCTGAACCTCATATAGGATAATCTCTATTTTTCAAAGTGCGATAAAAACGGTGCAGACTCACAATCCTTGATTTTCAAACACCTGCCGTAGGTCTAAAATTAAAATTAACGGTTCGTAGTTGGCACCCCGTGACTAAGTTCTGTAAACTTTTGGTGAAGCAGTTACCTCACCTACCTCATGACTGGGATAGGTTCCATACTACTCCATTTTCATAATTTCAGTATACAGGTATAAAAAAAACGCAACAAGCAGTTATCTCATAAAATCACAAAACTAGTGATGACTACATCAATTTCATTCAATGTACCATACAGCCGCGTCCCTCCTCATTGCAATGATATGTCATTCATTCACATGTGATCATGGTTGGGTGAGAAATCCTTTCATTTGCACAGTGGGTCAAAATCGGCTCTGGACCAAGTTTCAGAGATTGCAAAAACCAGTGCAAGGGCTAAGTCCCAATGGAAGTTCTCTTGACTTAAATTGTTGTGACTTTTGGAGCAATCTCAGAAGCATTTGTCCTCACCATTCCTCCACCAGATATTGCAAAACTTCGAGAAAGAATAGCCAATGGGCTGCTTTTCTCCGCCTTAACCCACAGCTGACTCATGCATGACATGGCCGAGATGAGCGCATCTTTATGTGCAAAGAAGTGGTGGCAATTTGGAGGGGTATAGGATGTATTCTTGGGTTTTCGTAAAACACCGACCGCCGACCACCGACCTGTCACTCTCCACAGTTGGGTACATGTGGTCGGTGGTCGGCTGACGGTCTTACATAAAGATGAAAAAATGCAAAATTAGAAGTAAAACTAAAACTGGGAATCCAATGACTATAGTACCTTTACTAGGTCGTGATTTAAAAACGTATAATTATCATTTCAAATCACGATGAAAACGTTACATCGTCGTGGTGTGTAATGTCATATTTTTAAGTGATGTTTCAGTTGTTAGAAGACCAATTTCATCCTGGTTAGTCACTTTGGAAAAAACGCACGTAACATTGCATTAAGTTCATTCTTCATTCATATGAAACGCAATAACAAAAACACACAAACATCGTCGATGTTGACGTCGTAACGTTATGTTTGATTTCTCAGTTGTTGAACGTCAACTGGTAAAAACTACATTTGATATGACAAAAAAAGCTTTCTAATGGTGTACTGAAATGGTAAGTCACTTTTAATCCCGATAAGAGAACGCATGTAACATTATATCGTGTTCAGTATTCAGTAGGCTATGACGATAACAAATCATTTTTGTTTCGAAATTGTTAAATTTCAGTAAAAATTAGGATAGATACCCGTAGAAACGATAGGTTGGTTAATGATAGGTTAGGACCTAAGGCAGGGCAATTAATCGAGAGGAGACGGTCATGACCAATTTGTTTGTTTACCATTCGTTGCAAGGTACAAAATCGGTAAAAAACGTTGCCTAGTCCAACGATTGACATTCAAAATCAAATTATTAATATTCTAAGGCTACAAATATGTTCGGTCTTTTACATGATATGGTCGGTCTTTTACAGCTTTATGGTACGAATGGAATCAATGCCGTTATCGCTGGTTTTATGATGCTTTTCAGAGATAACAATTTGTTGCGTTTTTTAACAGCATTGTATATATCAGAATGCTGATATCCTAAAAATGCTACTGCAGAACCTCTCCAGAAACTCCACCATAAATGGTTTACATGCATTTGTTCTTCCCTCCATCATCACCGTCAACTTTGCCACTGCTCTGTATAGTAATAACTTCCCCAGGGTCTCAATGAATTCATTTGCTAGATGAAATTTTAAACAAATAGCTCTTTCACAAATAAATGGCAATATTGATATTTTCTCCTGTATACAAGCGTATTTTTAAAACTGGGAAAAACTTGAAAAAAGTTCGTTCTAAGATCTTTCAAACGATTTTGATAAAGCAGAAATTACTGCTGTGAAAAAACAAGTATATAGGCAAAAGAAAGGAGGTAATATCAAATGAAAAGGGGGAATAATTTAAACTGCCATGTCCATTCTATCTACTGTATCTAGTAAAAGGAGATATCCATGTTTCATATATTTTTTATTGACTAAAAAGAACAATTAAATATTAAAATCGTTAGTTTTCCTTGAAGAGATACAAGTGAATATTTTTAACAGGCCATGTAGACTTCCACTGCTTGAATTACTCTAGCATGCAAAACGCTGTGCGCCTTTTTATTTAAATAGATCTCACAACCTAGAAGCGTTCTGGTTATGCCAGAAACATTTTTGAAAAAGTTGCTTTACATGCCCTAAATATGAAGGCATATGTGTATTTTCTTGTTTTTTCATTAAATTGTCTCCTAAGAAAGTCCATCTTCGGACCAAATATTGTTTTCAAATAATTCCACCGTCGTCCATGCCAGCCAGTGATGACACTGAAAGATGGCAGTACTTTATTGCCGCCATGAAGGAATCGCCGCATTTTATTTCTGTAGATTGATGGGTTTCGATATTTGAATCATCGAGGATCAGGGAACGAGTGCACAATAACGAATATTCTAGAATTCTCAATCACTGATGATGAATCAAAAATGTAATGAATTTTGGCGAAAATTTAAAAGGCCCGTGCGAGATTTTCTTGAAGGTCCGGGGAAGTCCGGTCGTTTTCCTTATTCCTTTATCCAAAATTCTTTCCTTGTTTGCGTGGAGAAAAATGCCACTTTTCTTTCAAAAGGTGAGACCCAAAAGTGTCAATTTTTAAGGTTTGCAGCCAACCAGTAAGTGAACTTGTCAATTATTTTCCGCTGGACATGATGGAGGGGGGGGGGGTTCTCCGATTTCCCCCGTCGTCTGAAAGTTCAAAATATCTAAAGTTTTCAACAAGTTGGCCACTATTAAGCTGGCAATCCAAAAAAAGTTGTAAACTTTTACATTACATCTTCTCGGATAATTAGTGTTCATGAGTAGCAGGGGCGGTTCTGAACCAACAAGGCCGGGGCCCAAATCATTCAGGTTAGTGATGACTTGAAAAACATACGCGCTTGCGGGGAGGATACATTCAATCTGGGGACATTCTTCACTTTTCCTTAGCATTAGGAGGGCCGCTCAAGGCGCTCACGTTAGAAAGTTGAAACTAGCCAGGCAGAACATCGGGCTTTCTACCCCCCCCCCCCCCGGCATTCGTGACACGGCCTAAAATCCGTGACCATGATAGGCTCCCGAATAGGCAACTGTCACTTGTGTATGGGACTGATAGTACGTTACACGAGATCAAATTTCTTGTACCAAAGACACCTAATTTTAAATTAAAATAAGTTAGATCATGGTGAAATATTCATTGATCAATATGTTTTGTCTTAGCCATGCCCGATTGAATATTTTCCCGGGAATATTAGATATGACGTCATTCAGAGATAACACGTTGATTGGCTAACTGAGAGAGAGCTATCTGGATATGGGTGCATAATTAATTAGGAAAAGACCTTACCCTACCGGAGGCACAGTTCTCACGGCAAATCTAGACCCCGTAAGGCCAGGGGATTTCATGGATATACCAAACTAACTCATGATGGATTGGCGAAGAGTTTACAGCATGCCGTAATCAACCTAAAATGCCTATAAAGTGGATATAGGCGTGTGAAAATCACTTCTTCTCGGCCAAGAATCTATCGATTCGATCATAGATTTGAGAATGAGCACCCGTCGACCATCTTTACCCCCAATGCCGGACCTGAGCCATTTATCTGAGGAGGAGAGGGCAATCATAGAGGGAGTAATTCAACGCCAGAAAGAAGAGGAAGATAAGGAACAAGAGATTTTACGGTATATGTTGTTTCAAATTTAATTTTACGAGTGACGGCCATATTGGAATAAGCAAATGTGCACCCAAAGCATCCTGCTACTCTCGGTTACGAACTATTTCGAGGTTGTCTCTTATGTTGTTGTATACTTTTTGAAATATTCTTATTTATCTTAAAATACACCTATTTTACTCATTTCTCATCAATATATTATATGACGGTAAAACACAGAAGGAAATTTCGAAAACGGTGTATAATGTTTCCCATTGAGTACTCTCATTTCAGGGTTTGTTATGATTTCTTTACTTTTTCATTCATTCACAGCTGATGAATACAGATGAAGATTGCAATTCAAGATTTTGAGACATGGTAGATCAATCATGGAATCCAAACCTGTATCCCAAGGAGGATTGGATTCCAGGGATGCAACTCAATATTTTCGAGCAATGAATTCGATCTTGAAGGATGTCATGATATTCACTTCAAATTTTGAATCACAAGTTCTGGTCTTATTACACAAGTGATCAAGATATTAGCTTGAATCTTTTGGATTAGATCTACTGATTATGGTTTCATGTCATACCATTATAACAACATTATGACACTTTCACAGGCCTGTCAACTTGGGAACACCTAACATGAGTGACCAAAACTGAACACCTTGGTCAAAATATCAGACACCTCAATTTTTTGCTTGACAATTATCAGTTAAGGACAGGGTGCATGTTGGGAAATTTTCTGCATTCCTCAATTGAGTCACATGTTATTTTTCAAACATGAATAACTCCTTCCCCACATTGTCTACATCTTCCAAGTTTGCACAAAGAGTGCACTTCTGTGCCTAGAAAAGCCTTGTGAGAAGGTTTGTTTTGTAAAATGTATGAAAAATGAGAAAATTCAGTGAAAAAGATTTCTGAAAATTTTCTGATTTTTTTCACTGAATTTTCTTGTTTTTTATTCACTTTATCAAAACATTCTTCTCACAAGTCTTTTCTAGGCACATAAGTGCACTCTTTGTGCAAAACTGGAAGATATAGACAATGAAGGGAAGGAGTGATTCTTGTTTGAAAAATAACATGTGACTCAATTGAGGAATGCAGAAAATTTCCCATCATGCACCCTGACCTTAAAATGCATATTTTAACTGATAATTGCTGGCGTGACTTCAATTTCTTCCGCAAATATGTAACGAATATGCAAATTGTGGGACATTTGGCCTGCTTTCATTATATCGAGATTGCATTCTGGGATCCAATCCTCCATCCATTTCAAAAAATTATTTAAAGCATCATGGAATTTGAATGTTGTTCCTGTAATGTCACACAATAGCATTTGATTGGTTGCCAAATACTAATATAGAACTTTGCAATGGTAAATGGTTTGTGATTTTTGTTTACAAAATAGACCGCCTTTTCAATTCCCTCCATATAGCTGCATTTGCAGTGAAGCCCAATCTTGAAGGATGACCATGGAGTTTCCTGTATACAAACTTTGGCTGGGGTCTTAGGCTGAACCCTCAGATGTCAGTATGTTCCCATACCAATCAATCAGATTTAAATGTAAATAACACCCAAAAGCCATACCAAATGTCAAAAAGGGGCCCAATGCCATACCAAATGTCCAAATGCCATACCAGATGTCTGGGAAATCATCAAAAACAACCTCAAATCTAGAAGATGTGTAACTACTGGCCTATGCCATTTCAAAAGTGTAAGATAAAATATCTCCCACAACCATTCTCATACCAAAAAGTGGGAGAATTCTACCATTGTCATACCTCAGAATATATTTTGTCATACCCATAGATTTGATCTTCAATGATATTGTCATGGCCAAAAAAATATTTGACCTTCAATGACCTTCTCAAGGTCAAAAGGTATTTTCAACTTGCTACAAATTGACCATTTTTTCAAAATCATCAACAAGTTCTCAGAAGTTCAAATCTGACTTTAGATTTGAGATTCTACCTTCAATGACCTTTTCAGGGTCAAAAAAGGTCTATTTTTCAACTTTCTTCAAATTGACCTTTTTTTCAAAATCATCTACAATAATATTGTGAGCAACTAGGTGGTGACATTTTGTCATGTTAATGGCTTGTTGATTTAGTGGTTAAACTTTAGTTGAATTTCTTGATGCATTTTGCACCTCTATTTTTTACAATCTGCCCCTTTAAAATTTAAGTAAAATTTACCTAGATTCCATTGATTGATGTTTCAACATCAAAGTGCCAATTTAAGTTATGAAGTTTCGTCTTGATTTGAACTTGAAAGAGATTCAGTAGACCAATTATCAAACATTTTCTTTTGGACAGTTATATCATCTTTTTAAAGTGCGTATGAAATAAAATTGGCTCAATCAATAGAACATATTCTATTTAATTTTTCATGGGTTTTATGATCTGGCAGATTAAATTTTGAAACTATTTGGACATACAAAGATATTCTGGAGTACTTGATCTTGACCTCTCTATTCAGAGGTCAAATCTGAAAATCCAATCTTGGACTTTCCTATCTTGAACTTAATGTTAAATTCAGTGGAGTCTCTTCAAACATTAACCAACACATTACAAAATCTCTTTTATAAGATTATAAATTACAACAAAAAGGGTAAGCTCATAAATTGTTATTGACCGGGCATTTTGACATTCTAATATTGCTTCTGAAGGAATAATCTAAATAAAAGATTGGTAACATTATGATAATTGGTGAATTTATTCAGTTATAGGTTCAGGAAACAAGGTCTTTTTATAAGTAGTATATGGCAACATGTATAGTTAAATATGTTAGCTATATAGGTGTTAAATAGGCTTATGACACCTTTTAAGGTTTTATTTGGAACTGCTACAGAATCACTAGTATGAAAATGCATGCAAAAACTGTAAAAGTTTCTCTAAGATGCTCATCTTTTAATGTATTTAATTTCATTTCATTTGTAAGGAGGGGTTGAAAAATCAATTCTTTGTCTGTCTTAAGTAAAAGTAATAAGTAAGTTACAGTTCTGTTAATATATAAATAAATAATCATAGATAAAAGGTTCCTGGAAGATGTATCCCAACCTTTTTTTTAAACCACTAGATAAAATCCTTTATTCTTCCTGATCTTGAATTTTTAATAAAAGATGAAACATTATGTGTTAAGATATTTCAACCATGACTCACCCACCATCAGCTGATGCAGAATTCTATTGAAACAGCTGAACTTATTGGTTTCCATGGATCAAGTTAAAGAACATTGGATAAAACCTGAATATTACTTACATACCTGTTTGGTAAAATTACAGCTAGGTTACTTAGTACAAGTTTTTTCTCATCCCAATAGCATCATTTTTGTCCTATATCTTGATTTTACATAATTTTAGAGTCAAATGTTTTATATTATATCGAGGTGTTTTTGTAATATTGCCACATATGCTTTTCTTATATTCTTACACGACAAATGTTATACTTAGTGCTGTCAGCCTGTATTTTTCTGAAAAAAAAAACACTACATATATAATTCATTTAGTGCTATGTATTATGATAGAGCAATATAGAACTTCCACCTTGATTCACTCATGCATAGCATGTCAGTCATGTCAATGCGTTGCTCACTATGGATTTACATTATACCATACCCTGTAACCCTTTTATCTGGTAATATTATCCTGTTTTTACAAATATTTTACAATTTCAAGATTTATTCGATCTTAATGATCCTAAGACTAAGAGTCTTTCATGTCCTTGGATATAGTGTCCTGTAATGATCTCACTACAGCGCTTGATTGAACACACTGGTAGAGATTCGATCAAATAATTATTTCTGCTTAGCCCACTGAAGAAAGTTTGAGTAAATTTTAGAGAATCACTTTCTCGTGAAATCTCTTCTTGTGGGCTCCAAGATGGCAGTACCTATCCACAAACAAAAATTTGTTGTATTTCCTCTTTTTATGTAACTTTCACAAGTGGTGACATATTGCTATGGTCTCTAACTTTTTGTGTGTTTGGCAGTTGGTGTTCAGCAGCTGTAGCATCATTTGTAACAGCAGTCAGCATCTGTATCAAATGGCAGGTGGTGACATTTTGCATGTTTATGCCTTGTTTATAGTTTTGAACATCCTTGGGCATCCTGATGTAGCAAGAGAATATCTTCGTCCCAGAAAATGTAAAATAAAATATTTTCCCCTTCCCAGTTCCAAGATTTTGCCTAATTTTTTTGTGTCAAAACAGTGTTATTGAA
Organism: Owenia fusiformis; assembly: GCA_903813345.2. Taxonomy (NCBI): domain Eukaryota; kingdom Metazoa; phylum Annelida; class Polychaeta; order Sabellida; family Oweniidae; genus Owenia; species Owenia fusiformis. The sequence goes on from CAIIXF020000001.1 coordinate 36,752,526, forward strand.
AACTAAGGACAGGTAAAGATGAAAATCACTAATTTAGACATTCTTTTCAACTCTAGGTCTCTTCAAGATGACTTCAACAAGTTTCAGGAGAACATCAAAAAGAATGCCGAAGATCTATCACAGTTTGGCTCGAACCTCGGCGCTGTCTGTGAAATATGTCACAAAACAAAGTTCGCAGATGGAGTGGGTCACAAGTGCCATTACTGTAGCCAACGATCATGTGCCAGATGCGGTGGGAAAATCAATCCAAAAACCAACAAGGTTAGTTAAAAGAAAATATTGTCTGTGTTTGATTATAATTCAATAAGCATAATAGGGAGCATTTAAAAAATGAGATCATATTTACAAAAAAAAATTGTGTCAATCTATAAATAGAGAATAGTGATGTTAATATATCTTCTAATTGTAAGTGATTTGTAAAGATTTTTTATGCTAAACTTATTTGTATGTCATACATATAAGATGCCAAACAAATTAGAAATTATTATCTGCCATAACTAAATGCCCAATACTAAAATCAAAAAATTGCTTCAGTCTTAATTTGAGAGAATGTGCTATACTCACATATGAGCAAATACTGAGAACTCATATTCAGAGAGTATGCAATAACCAAATTAAACTGTCGCTCAAAACTCAAATTAATTCAAATCCCAATACTCAGGATGCATTGTTCCATGCTTAAATTAAAGGCCTCATATGATACAATACTTGATACGCTTTTCATCGCAGTTTCATATCTCAGGATATCTTAATTGTAAAATATCTATGTAATACAACATATCCATTTTTATTTCTATTCATTATTCATATGCTGCTTCAAATTGTTAAGCCCCCATATAAAGTTATAACCACTTAAATCTAGTCTTGCTTCAAGACTGTGGACCCCCCCCCCCTTATCTACTTCTCCAACACAACACATTGGAGTAAAGTATATGGGGAAGGGGGCCCAGGGTCTTGAAGCAAGACTACCACTAATCATTTATTGTAGCATTGAAATAGTGTGTTCGATATTTGCATTTGTGTTAAAAAGATGTTTTTGCACTGTACAGTGGAATATTTGATGATTAAATCATTTCAACTTTTGAATATTTGAGAAATGAAAAGCTGTTCAAAATTTTTTTCAAAAATCTTTATTCATGTAATAACTTTAAGTCTTGACAAATAGAAAATGAATGACAAAATATATTTTCAAACTTTACATGGGGACTTTAATGTTCATAACATAAAGGGTTTCACTTTAGATCTGCCTGTCTATGTGTTATGCCTAGGATTAATTTATCTTGGTTAGATTTCAACAAAGCAATGAAATATTTACACCTGATTTACTGGCAAATAAGGTAGATGAGATGTTACTTGGATGTGCTCTGCAAAAAATATGCACAGAAATAACCTCCAAATCTCCAGACACTTTAAAATGAATTAGACTATATGTAGCCTGTCCTCTGTATTTCACGCTATTTAATATGACCATTGGGATATTTATCTATTTGTAGATCATTATCTTGTAAATGATTTAAGTATTTTGAGAAAAAAACAAAACAATATAGATTTTGTATACAATGTCTTCCATTGTCCATATATGGGAAAATCAATCAATGAAAGTGTCATGAAACCAGAGATAGGATATATTTCAGTTGTGAGTTTTCAGGGCTGATAAGATAGATCATAGCATATAAATTTAAATAAGTAATGAAGTAACAGGCTCCTGATATAATCTGAGTCCTAATCCAGTAACTCACACTGAAAAGACTAGTGGTATAACAAGTGAGTCGTGGACTCGAGTCAATCGAATCAAAATGTTGCCAATTGTAGTCAATTTGATTGAATTTTTTTGCTACAAGTCCCACCACTAGCAAAAGACCACATGCAATCGACAACCCCAGACCACACTCTGTAATCATTATACTGTATATTTGACCCAGATGTTATCAGATCATCATTTATTGCATCAACTGACTTTTCACAATTCATCTGTTAATTATTTAATCTAAAAAGGGGATGTTTTTCAGATTTTAATTTGAAATTCTCCTTTATAGATTTCATTTTGCATATTTTTTCTGGATTGTGCTGACTAAAGCTAACGTGGTTGGGTTCATGTCGTTGCAAATGAAACCAAGTTATGTGCTCACAGAGATAATCAAATGTACCTATATAATCCGCCTATTAACCAATTAGCACTGTTGATTCTCCAGGACACCCAATAATGCTATTATATGAACGTACAGTTTTGACATCTGTATCTATAATTCTCATGACATTTCTAATCCACATACTAACCTGTGCAGAAAATGTCTGGAGTTGTCATACTTTTTCTCACGATTTCTCACAGAAATTTGACTAAAACATCCAGTTTTTTGCATTGATATCTATTATAAGTATTGACGTTCATGTCTGTATACTTTATTTTCTGCTGATTTCATTATTTTTCGGCACATTTTATATTTTAAAAAATGACCCATATGAGATGTTCTCTTTGGTTATACCATATCATCATGCCAGAGACAGCAATGAATGCAATTGTTCATTGGTGTTTATAATAGCAGATGGAAGATTATAATCTGTTAGTTTTCTCAATCGCAGATGTGATCCCTCTGGCCTATGTGTTCCCCTTGGTCTGTTGTTGATAAGGTTAAATGACAATGTTTGTAGAACCTCCATATTTTGTGGCGATTTCTGATCTGGGCTGTTTAAAATAATATTAACTGTGATCAAAAACACGGTCTTTTTCAAGCTCATTTCACAGTCACAGCTCATTTGAAAATGTGAGGAAAAAAGATTAAACTCAAGTTGATCATTATGTTGAAGGCAACGTTGCCTTTAGAAAATATAAAATCAAAATTCTGTGCAAAGTTACTGTGTAATATGTATTGATTATTTGGAAAGGTCTGGGAGGTTTGAGATGGGCCTCAATGAGTTAGGGCCAATGTGTTATGTTCAGATGACGATCCAATGTTAGCAATCAGTATATTGATAAACTACATTGTAGATATTGCATCTATTATGGCTGTATTATGGACTGCATGATTGATGCTTTCTATCGTATTTTAATTCTGGTGAACTGGTTAGAAGACTCGCATTATAGTATGCCCATATAATTATGTAGAAGTCTTATTTGATACTTATCATAGTAGTCTCTCTAGTGAACACCTGTCTCTTGTAGATAACCTTTCTCTGTACATACTCTACTGACTTTTGTATAAATTACCCTCTCTGGTGATTCTTAAAAGATATTGTATTCGTAAAGTTCAAGGTTAAATGAAAAAGGAAAAATTGTTACCATAATTGCCATATATAGTGCCTATCTCGTTTTACAAAGTTCTCAAGTATTTACGAATACATCACATAAAAGGATTGAATTTTGAAAGAAATCAAATGGGTGATGATAGAGTACTTATACTAAATACGGTGGAAGTAACAATCCATATCATTATTATAAAAATATGAGAGGAAATTTTCAAGATGGCCACTATTTATATATACGAGGGGTGATCCAAAAGTCTTGGACGCCACGCTCTAACTTTGCTATTTTCTAATATAATTACATGAAACTTTCAGATAATAAAGATCAACATCTTAACAACTTTGTGTATAAGTTTCAACAGAAAATAATATATTTTAGCTACTTTTCTAAATAGTTTTTAATACCGGGTCGCAGCCACCCGGAACGGTATTTGAATATAGTACCTGTAAATCACGTCACAACTGTTATAATATGGCAAATACTTTAGGTGCAGGTGCATAACCTAACACCATTCATGATATGAGAGAATTTCCGATTTTCAATCTGAGTGTCATCTACCATCATCATTTTCACGTATTAAGACCTACTTTTCAACATATTTTCATTTTTCATACCGCTTTACCAATGAATGAAAGACATTTATGAAACCGCCATTGCTGATGTGATACAAATGCTGCTGGAGTGCCACTCTAAACCTCATCCAATGAGTAAAAAACATTTTCTTCCAACCCTTCTTTCAACTTCAGAAATGGAAGAAAATCGCACAGAGCCATATCTAGACTATATCGTGCATATGGTAGCTGCTCAAGGTCAATAAAAGTGAGAATATCTTGTAGTATACTTTGTTCCACTTTGATTTCTTTCATGTTCTCCATTTCAGCAGCCATCTTGGAGCAAAAATGATACCAGAATGAGGATTGCTTGTCTGATGTCATTTTCTTAGAATTTGACATATACAGCCATTGTCATATATGCCATGATATTCAAAACACAATTAATTGATTGCCTAATAACAAAGGAAGTAAACTAACATGGTTTAACATTCAAAATTCAAAGAAAGATAGTGGTAAAGACTTGTGAAACAAGTGAAATGGCGGGAACATTTAAGGCTGAAAGTTGTCATGTGCGTATACCGTTCCGGGTGGCAGGGTCCCTACATTAAAAACTATCTAGAAAACTACACCAAATATATAATTTCTCCATGAAATTAACACACAAAGTAGTTTGGTTGTTGGTCTTTATTATTGGAAAGTTTAAAGTAATTTTATCAAAAACCAACAAAATTAGAGCAGGGCGTCCAAGACTTTTGGATCACCCCTCGTATATATCTTTTATTGACTCTTTAGATGTCATATCATGACATATTAGTCACTAAGGTAGAGCAGTTCTTCCCATTGTCGAGTTGAAGAACTGGTATCTTTATCCTGGCTAGAACCATAGACAATTCTAGCCAGCGCCAGCCTTTTATCGAGTTAGCAGCACTCTAGTAATCGCCAGTATATATTTATCAAAACATTTTTTGTTCAATGGGATTTTCTACTCATGGAGTTGCTGTTTTCTAGTTATTTAATTATTAGTGTAAATCTGTATGTGTTACTGTACTCCCGGTATTTTTCGTGTGCGATTTAGTTTCGCGCTTTTGGTAAAATCGCGAAAATTAATCTTCGCGAAACTGTCAATTAAATCCCTGTTGATTTGTGAAATTTTTATTACCTGGGACTTCATTGCATTTCGTGTTTTGTAAAATGTTTGTCAAGTGTTATTAGGCGATAAATGGGGTACTAAGTAACAATGTCTGTTACAGTGGCTTATTTGATCAAATAAACCCAAAAATTACGATGTTATAGAGGTTTAGGTGCAGCGTGTCGTTGACTAAGACGACAAAGTAGTAGGTGCACTTCGCCGCGAAATCGTGTTTTCTCAAAATTCGCCAAATTAAAACTCACAAAATTTACTGGGAGTACAGTATGTGACATTACAGTCTTTCTAGAATCATTTTGCAAACTGCTTAACTAAAATTATCAGAATGGGCTGAAGAAGAAACAGCTATTTTTGAACAAAATGAACATGCCACATAGATTTACATACTTTTGAGGGGCACAAACTGTGATAAAGTAAGGCCCATGTGTCCTTAGCTACCACAGAACAGAAGATGAGAAGATAATAGAGTATGATAACTGACTTTGAGTGGTGATCGTTTTCCTGAAATTTCAATTTTTAGTTTGAGTTCTGATTTTTAGAAGAGAAATATTTCAAATATTGGCATAATTCTGTTTCAGTGTTCGCTATATGTTTTGAAATTTTGATATATGTCTAACACACGCTGTGTAGGCATGCATATACAGGGTGGGCCAAAAAAAACCAATACCAAACTTTAAATCAGACTGAAAATAGCTATGTTCAATATGATACATTGATTTATATATCATTTTAAAGGTAATCCATTTTCGAACAATTTGGTATATAACACTTTGTCATGTAATCAATATTAAAGTTTTATTATGCTTATTTGCGAGGCCGGGTCGGTATTTAAGGTATCCAGATTTTAGGGAGAAAATAGTAAATCTGTGGAATTATGTTAATTTTTTATTAATAGAATATCATTTTGTTAGGTGAATAAATGCTTGTATAATTGCATATTGTGTGACTAAACTTATTGTTTATGAATTTTAGTGTTGTTTATTATCAATAAGTACTCAAAGACATTAAACGTATATGTGACGAGGATTTTATTTTCCAACAAGACATTGCCTCGTACCATAGATCTCAGGAGACATTGGCAAACAAGGTGTCAATTTGATTTATCTCGATGCTTGGCCACCCAACAGTCCCGATGCTACATGTAATGTGTTTGATTACCATACATGGGGCCATCTCGAGGGAATGGTACAATCAAAAGCATCCAATAAACAACTTTGATGAGTTGAAACAGAATCCTAAAGTGCTGAAATGAATTGCAACACAAATCTCTCAAAAAGGCTATTGATAGATTGCGCTACCACTTGAAGCTTATTGTTGATGCAGAGGGGAGGGAGTGGGGGTATATTGAGCAATTGTGAAAATTGTTTAAATAAATAAAGTGTAAAATATTATTAAACAACACTGAAATTCATAAACAATAAATTTAGTCACACAATGATGCAAATATTAATATTCAAGCATGTATTCACCTAACAAATGAATGATATTCTATAAATAAAAAATTAAAATAATTCCGCAGATTTACTCTTTTCTCCCTTAAATCTGGAGACCATAAATAGCAACCCGGCCTCCCAAATACATATAATAAAACTTTACTATTGATTTCATGACATAGTGTTATATACCAAATTGTTTGAAATTGTATAACCTTTAAAATGATATGTAATTCAATGTACCATATTGAATGTAACTATTTTTATCCTGATTTGAAGTTGGGTATTGTTTTTTTTTGGCCCACCCTGTATATATAAAATTACCCCATTATCAAGAATAACAAAAACAGGATTTGCTTTATAAGAGATCTATATCAGTAGAAGTTCATGGATATTTTACTAGTGGCATGCAACACCTATCATAAGTAGAAACCTCCTACAATATAATCCCAGCAGAAATTCGATTCAGGGACTAGTTCCTGTTGTTATGTTGTTTACTCAAGTAGGTTCATTTGTCTAGGGGATGAAAGATGCAATGATAGAATTATTTGATCAAAGATAAAGACATATTTTGCAAGAGGGAAGATTCCCAAATTCTGATCCCCGAAAACATTGGTTCAGGCACCATCACAGAAGATGGAATAAACTTGGGGTTAGGATCCCGGTGTTTGGAAAATGTGGATGCTTTGTGTTCTGGAACCAAACTGAAATTATTCCATCCCAAGCTCAAATGTTTGAAACTTAACCATTCTAAACTTGTTATTTTCACTGACATCTCTACTTATTCCACTCAAATTCAACTTTTTCTATAAATTGCACATGTTAAACATGACAACTGTAATATATTTCTCAAGGGCATGCTCGATCTATGAAACAGTTCTAGTGTGAGTTGGCTATACGGTATGGGGATAGATCTCCACAGATGTAGCCATTGATACAATAACCCAGCGCCAATCAATAATAAGTACAACTTCATGCTCTCGATACTGAAGCTCTTGTTTTAGCTCGATACCATTAAATTATTGCCTATGATTGTGCTGTAGAAAAATAGCAACTCCTTGCCTAAATAATTAGGCCATTGCCATTGTGTTCTGTATTATTTCCATGGAAATTGCTTTGCATGTTCATATAAAGCTACGGATGGCTTGAAAGAGCCTTGCTGTAAGGGAACTGGATGGTAATGTTACGTTAAGCTCAGAATTCAATTCTCACTGTTGCACAAGAATGGTTCATCTGTAATACTTGCCATTTTTGTACACATCGATATCACATCTTTCTGTTTCCCAGCCAGAAAGATAATCATCTCAAAACTGAGAAGGAAAGAGATAACATTGGTTTATCATTATGAATACTTGCCTTGTTTCTGGTATTCTCTCAGTATTACAAGGGTGCAGTCTTGCGCACAGTTCCAATGACACAAACATTGACAATGTTAGTTCCATTTATATGAATAGAGGTAGAAGAGACATACTCATTTTGAGACATACATGTATTTTGGCCATTGTATAACCTTTTTGTCTATTATGATGATATTTTCATAACAGAAATATATGGATACATAAAATATACAATATACTAGCAACCTTAAGAGTTTTTTAAATACTCACTAGATAATGTTCAGTTTAGAGCAATAAAACCTGTCTTAATGAATATCTCTCCCTAGTGAACTTCCCTTCTCAGCACATACTCCAATGACTTCTGTATGAAATTGCCTCTGTAGTGAACACCTGTTTACATTGAACACTTTTTTTGTGGCTCCGTTGATGATCATTACATACAGGTTTTACTTTATGTTATGTTTTAAATTATTATTCAGTAAATGTGTTTGTTGTATAATGTAAGGAATTTCATCTTTTGTTTGCAAGTAAGACAAGTAACGATATTACTACAGTAAAATCTGCATATACGAACACTTCTTTATTCTGAAACATCTTAATGTGAACACTTTAGTCCCATCTTTTAATCTGCCATAGGTTACCATGTTAAAAAACTTCAATATGTGAACACCTGGCATTTGGCAATCCATAATAGAAGATGTAATCAGAAATACAGTTTATAGATACGCACAGGCTGTTGTAGTTTGTAGTATCTGTAGTATACAATTATGGATACTATATACAGGTACCAGGGCACCAGAATACCATTGTATCAAGCACCTGCTATACCCTCATAAGATAATACTTTCCAATGTTGCAATATTCACAAATTTTCCTCAAATAGATTTTCAGCTGAATATATAGGGGGTTATGCATAGGGGAGGGGGTCTATTGTTGGGTTTATCCCGAAGGAGAATAGAGGACCAGAGGAATATGCTTAACACATATTATAATGTATATTTGTAGTTACAAAATGTGAGAATATTTCAGTCCCTTGAAATTATTGTAAAATGATATACTATCCCACATAATGAAGTACAATTAGGGATATAGAGATGTAAAAATTGTATCTATGTTGATACCAGATTGACATCTTTTGGAATTTCTGATAGGGCCACTCAGAGTTGAACCTAAAACTAATATGGATGCTTAATTCAAAATAAAGTAAAAATTGGGTGTTTTTGTTTTACTAGTACCTTTATTACATGATAGATATATTGGTGTAATTCTTCAGTTATTTCTATATAGTTTGATAAAATGATTTGTTTGGTGGGATTTGCTACTCAATGGAGTTACTTTTTATCTAGTCTGGTTGGTTACAGTATAAGTATACTGTACAATAAAACTAATTGAACAGTATTATGTAATATGTAGGCACCACAGTACATGTTGATGTGAAATTACTCTTTGTAAATCTTGACTTTGTCTACAAGAGATAATCTTTCATTTTATCAGAAAATCAGAAAATCACATAATTACATTTATCTGTATGTAAGTAGCTAACATCCAATTAGCATTGAACTTCAATAACATTTGAGATCTTCTCTACATCAAAAGGGTAAAATCACATGGTATAGTTAGAGGGTAGGATAGCTAGCTTATGTGGATTAGGGTATCGAGTAGTGTGAAAAATGAATGATGTGACAATTTGTGAGATTGACTTGTTAATTTGCTCAACAGTATTAGCACCTTTAATTATCAAAACATCCTTGTCACTATGAAGTAATACAGGAAAAAACATGGTCTCATTATGCTGTATCACTTTGAATGATAAAAGAGTTATCTTAGATAGTCAAAGACAATATTCAGTCAAAACTAGCTATAAGTCAAAACTAGCTATATGCCAAAAACCTAAAAATGAATCCTGGGTAACATCACCTTGTAGAACTTTGGTTTTGGATATATACTGAGACTTAAGGTGTTCAACCAGGCCTTTCTTTAACATACCACCTGACATAAACCCCTATGTTCACATTTTTGAAAAATGTAATATCTGCCTAGAGCAAATAATAGATAGAGATGTAACAAGACTGTTATCTATTGTCTTTGTGCAATGTATTGCACATGAATAAATGGAGTTTTTGTATTAATTTAAACCTCTCCTTATCGAATAAATTGTCAATCAGTCAAAATTATTGTAATCTGGTATGTGTTAAATGAAAAATTTGGTGTAAATATTCTTCACTTTGTTTTAGACAGTAGAATTAGATAGATTGGATTTTTACTTAGTCTTTGCTCCAATATGAGCTACAAGAGCTAAAATCTTACTTTGGGCTTTGGGACACCCTGTATATGACGATGTGTTTGATTGTGCTTCTCTCCTGTTTTGATCCTAGCTTAAAACAGCATCAATAATTTGACAGTTGGAAATACTTTTATGATATATAGAAGATGTCTGATTCGGTCACAATGACCTTGCAACATATCAATTGATTTTAGTAATTCTACATTTACATTCATAAAAGCTGATTTTACAATATTTTAAGTTTTTGTCATATTCTATAAAATATTCATGTTTTGGGTTATGGCAAAATTATCGTTCAATAATATTTCATGATTGTTGCTTATGACTGATGCACATTCAGCCATCAAAGTGTAGTTGTGTCCGCGATTGTACCAGAATAGTGGTTTATCGCCATATCATTTGGTAAAAGCTCCTCTGGATGCTCTCAATTCTCTATATAATTTCTGAATTGTTTAACGAAGACTAATGTTTGTATGTAGAGAAGTGTTGGGAATTGATAGACAGGCTCAATGTATGAAGTTCGATCCTTTCTCCAAGTATATTGATCTGAGTTTTCCGTTAGCTATATTAGAATACACATCTGTGGAAAATTAATCATTTCTTTGCCAGATAGCATCGGTATAAAGTTGTATATTGGTGTGCCTGTATATATTGGTTTATATGGTCAGTGGTCAATAAAATAAAATGTTGGGCCAGAAACCTAGCATATAGCAGATAACTAGCATATATATCTATGGAGAACTAGACTAGCTGCATACATATCTTATAAGGTCAAGAGGACCAGTCAGACATTTAGCATTGTTAATGGTCAAGAGGACCAGCCAAATATGTAGCACATAGTCATTGGTACCAGCCAAATATCTTACTCGCTGTGAGGACTAGCCACAGTGAAATATTCCCACACACCTTTATTGCTGTGAAGGGGGCAATCTAAGGACATTAAGAGATCACCCAAAATATAATATTTTGAAATCTGATATTGTAAAAATATTTTTTTTGCTTTTTTCAAATATGACCTAAATCTGACCTTATTAATATCAAAAATGTTCATAGTGTATGAAAGATAAATAATCTCTTTTATCTGCAATTTCTGTACTGTTTTTATTAATATTATTCTGACATTATCATGTTTGGTTTTACTTTATCTATCATGATTCTAATATCATCTGTCTTGTTCATTTGAATCATTTAGATTTGCTTGAAAGTTTGGTGTTTTAATTCTGTTTGTTTAAATTGAGTGTGTCATATAAAACAAGTATGTTTCTGCTACAAATGGAGATGTTCATTGTTTGAAACCTGGAGTTATTACAATATACTGTAGATTTTCTGATTGCTCAATCTATTAAAGAAGTAGGAGTGAAAGATATAAGTAAAAGTTGTCCTTGATAAATAATTGATTTTCCCCTATGAACCCTGCGTGGAGAGCAGTGTTTAAATCATTAATGGCTCAACGTTATTGAAAAGAGAACAGGGCTTTGCCATACATGCTTGTAAGTACTGTTAAGATGCTAATGTGATGTTTCCAGTGTTTCCAAGCTTCATAATTCATTAAAATTAGACCATGGAGGTTCTATTGACTTGTCAGAGTTGCTTATGATAACAACCTAGAAATGACATTTGGTGTTTCCTTATTTTCTGAATAATTTTGCCTGTTATTGTTTGCATAGCCTCACACAACCCCTCTCCTATTCTGTGGTTGCCAGACAAGTCCCACAGTACATTTTGGAATTTGTTCCAACTGTTACTCTTCTCCAAGTAGAGGTATTTTGTCATGTTTATAAAAAGTGGTTGACTCAAAACATTTTGCACTGAGGTATACATAACCCATTTCATCAAGTGCTAGACCCTCACTCACCAAGTTGATGATGAATAATGAACACCATCTATTTTTCACCCAACCTGGTGTTTTTGTACATAACCATGCTCTGTTTTGATTAGGTGTAATTGTATATAACGGTGTTCTGTTTTGATGTATTATTATATATTTACATAGCTAAGCTCAATTCGATTTGGTGTTATTGTATATAACCATAACCACATGTTTTGTTTTTAGATAGTATTGTACATAACCATGCTTTGGTTTGATAACGTATTACTATCCCACCAAACAAAGTTCTTTTGTCCGGTAGACAGATTTGGTTTAAACTTGATAGGTGTTGGGCCTCTGCTCGAGAAGGAATTTTCAGTATGGCCGCTCAATTCAAAATGGCCACCATATTTCATGAAAAATTTAATCTTTGATAACTCAAATACGAGTTGATGGATTTGGTTCAAAATTTATATGCTGATGTCAAAGGACAAAGGAGCTTTGCTGAAGAAGAGATTTTTTGAGATGGCTGCTGATGGCCAGTTTTCGTAAAAAATGTATTCTTTGATAACTTAAGTACCAGTTGATGGAGTTGGTTCAAATTTTATATGCTGATACCTAGGGACACATGAGCTCTGGTCAAGAAAGTATATTCAAGATGGCAGCTGAATTTTAAAATGATCTCCATTCTTCGTAACAGAAATAGAAATAACCATTAAAACAAAAAAAATAGCAAAGTCACATGGAAATAACCTAATGCAGATCTACCATGACTGGTTTAGCTATACATATTCTTACAAATATTATTGATGAGAAAATCAGATGATATGCCATATGGGCTTAGCTTTAGGATGGTTGTTATCCATTAAAATTAGACCAGAACTAATTCAGTATACCACCTGCCAGGATAAATGTAGAATGTATTAAATTGAATAAAATTCTATAAACATTAATGAATAATGGCCTAATTTATTTTTAATAAAAACAATAATATGGATATTGAATCATCAATAGTTCCCATGTCGGGCATCAAAATTCCCATGGCATACCATATAATAATTTGAAAATTCCCATGACACACCACAAAATAATTTCTGAAGTTAAGCCACTCTCTTGATACCTCACAATAATTTGTATAGTTTAGATCATCCCTCCGCAACAATATTTGCTATACCAAGTGGTCTTAGCTGATTTAAATAGCCTTTTAGAAACATTTAAAATAAATTGTGGCAGTCAAAATTATGAGTAATCATCTTTGTGTTACATCCTGAAGCTTATGAAATTAAAGATTTGGATGATATGGGTGCATGAACTTTCCTTGAACATCTGTATGCAGGAAAACTATATCCAAATGCCTTTCTGAACAACCCTCAATATGAACATATTTTTATGTCACTACCAGAAATGGTGACATATTGTTATAGTCTCCAACTTTTTTGTAGACGGTATTCGGTGGTTGGCATTTGTAAAAAATGGCAGGTGGTGACATTTTGCATGTTAATGCCTTATTTGGTCCTAATTTTTCATTCAGTTTATGTTACAATGCCTTCAAATATCAGCACCTGTCAATCTGAACATTTTTGGCTGCAAGTAGCATTCAGGATTGACAGGTTTTACTGTATACACTTCTGGTATATAGTGTTATTAAAATGAAACATGCTTAAATGATGATGATGATTCAGATTGAATACATGGTAATTTTACGAGGCGGGTGTATGACTATGTATAAAATACAAGAAAAAACATATTCTATTTGCTTACTCCATGTATTAAAAGTTCATTTCACTCTGTAACTTCTGTTCTACTATTATCGCACTTTGAAAAAGTTCTATATTGTTGTCTGATTGTGCTGATGGGCATGTGTGTCTTTGAGGATGGGTGCCACATAAATCATGTCATAAAAACTCCAGGAAAACCGCTTATCCATTCAACTTGAAATTTTAACAAATGCAAGCAGACAAATGCCTAGATCTGATTAGGGTTTTGGGTATGCTTGGTAAATTACATGGAGACCATTCTGCTCTTCAAAGTGCGATATTTATTACTGTATATCTTGTTTCAATCTTGTTTCAATTCTTCACTTTCTCTCTATACATATTCTATATTCTTGAGACCTATTTAACCTGATCTATTTGTTTGGTTCCAGGCTGTAACCTATACCACTCGTGAAATACCTGGAACAACAGTAAGTCAACTAGCACCACCACTGAGCAATTTTAACAGCTATTTTAAAAATTAGCATTAGAACAATCAGTTGATTTGATTTAAATTCAGCTTGTAGAATGCATTTTGAAATATTGGTGCTGGATGTTTATGTGTTATTAAGATGACTGAATGAATAGTTGTGCATCTCGCTTTAAGTAAAATTACAAATATCCAGTGTCATGAAGCACACCCCTAGGACTTCAACGAGATATTGATCTCTTATCTATCATTGGTTAGTGGGACACTAAATTTCCCATGATGCTGCATCTTAATGGCTGACCTTTGCCAAAGTAACTTAGTATAAAATGTGCTCATGGAGCAATAGGGTTTTCATAATGGTTTCTTGTTATAAGATGTACATTCTGGTTGAATATTCAATACCACTGATCAAAATAACTTCACTAAATTTTGGACCTGAGGTTCGAAAATTGTTAATAAAACTGAATTTATTCTGAACGCTTAGATCCTTGCAGAATCTTTCAATCATCTTTTTTGGGGTTTATCTGCTTTATAGTTAGTAAATGTATAGTTATATAAGATGTGGTAGTTAGTGTATATGGTTTGAGGGTTTTAAATCTTTAAGAAATGGAATGAGAAAATCCCAAAATGTTGCACAAAAAATTATAAAAAACTAAAATGTTACACAAAAGTTACAAAATTCTAAAATGTCGCACTAAAGAAATAGCTACAACCATGTTCTGTATTTAGTGGTTTATCCTTATGTTAAACCAAGTTAGAGGAAGAAACCCAGATCTTTTTCACCTAGAAATAGTCACACCATGATTGTTTTTTATTATGTTTTTTATTGATGTAGTATTTGATCACATTTTAGTTATCATTTGTAGCTTATTTAGTTTTGTGTAATTGTGTCTGTTAAGTTAATTTTATAACAACCCTTAATTCCAGTTCAATATTCATTAGGTAAATATATTTTGTTCGTGCTCATTGCACCAATTTCCAATCTACAGTATGAAAAATATGTGATATTGCAGTTTTACAGAACTTTGAATATTAATGTTTGTGCCTATCAAGTCCAGTCCTCGATTTTCCTCTATTTTTCATGAAATTTCTCATAAAGGAATCATACTCTAGTGCGACTTGATGACAATTATATCAACCCACATAGAGCGCAATATAGCAAATGTGTGATAAATAGGATTACATGTATATCTACTGGTATACATTTGGATTTCATCATTCAGCTAATTTTGATATTATCCTGGTATAATTATATTATCCTATACAAAACTAATTTATTACTGAACACTCCATCAAAATATTTAACTTACATAAACTCATTTCACATTTGAAGAATTAGGTTGCATATGATTGTAATTATACATTGTTATACAAGGGGTGTTCCATACATTCTGATAAATTTAATACATATTCATAGTATAAAATTGTTCTTCCCTGAATATGCCCCAGGTGGCGGATGAGGCCATATACATGTTTTATCACACAAGTTTGTATATAGTTTTCCCTAAATTAGGCCATATATTTGTTTTCCTAAATGAGGCTGTATTGGTTCTATTTCTCAATGTCTCTTTGTATAAGGCTGTGAAACAATAAAATATCCATCTTTCTGCACTGAATTGTAAAATCATTGCTATTGCCCATAATATATAATGCAATCCCAATCGTAATAAAATGCTACTATGGCCATATGCCATATTTATGACTGTAAACATTTTAACATGGACTCTCCCACTCATTGGAGGAGTAAGTTTTGATGAACAAAATCAATATTTTGGAACGCAGTATATCACCAGTATTCACCTTTAAAGTCCTCATCATTATTCTTGAACTCTGTATATTTGTTGTTATGTCATCTTATCGAGGCACAGATATATTTTAAGATATAGATAAAGCTAAAGCTCAAAGCATCACTCTGTTTCCTGTATTGGCGAATAGCAGCGTCCCAAGGGCCTGCTAAACTGTTCTGTCGCAACCATTGATCCTGCTGCCGTTGCTCCAAATGTTGACTCATCTAGTGCAGTCTCCCAATTACATCTTGTTTCAGTTGAAACACTGCACTGAAGAAATATATCCTTGATGATTAGTCATTTCATGTTTCACTTATTTAGCTAAATGTCTATGTTGTTGATAGTTTTTTGTTGATTATTTTTAAAACACATTTTCAATAGTTTTGTAGTGGATTAGTCTATTATAGATGCAGTAATTGATTGTGTATGCCCCCCTGTGTAATATATGCAGGATATAAATATATACATATATAAAGCATAAACCCTTGTATAAATGAACAGTAATATTAATAATTGATTTATATAAGATAATGTGACCTGAAATTGCTTTAGGTTTTTCTGAATGGAACATTTATTCATTGGCAAGACTAGGAAATTAGATTATGCTTTTGGTTATATCAATATTCCAATGTAAATTAAATATACTGTCAAATAAAATCCAATGTCCATGCAGGAAGATGCATCTCACTGTTCTTGTGACTGTTTCAGATTGTGTGGGCCTGTAACTTATGCCGCAAGAAACAAGAACTGCTTATTAAGACCGGCCAGTGGTACCATGGGGGCCAGGCCAAGCCAGTAAACATGGATAATTTAGACAAAGTTGGGTCAGGATCGGATACAATGTCTGTCACTTCTACCCACTCTCAGCAGACTTCCCCAACATCATCTGACAGCCGCATGCCCCAGAATGGTGGGGGTGAGGGCTCAATGGGGAAGCTGTATGGGAACTTAACAGATAGTGGGGCGAGTAGTGAGAAAGAAAATATGGGCCATAATAGGCAAGATCATAGGAGGGAGCCCCACACAGGAAGTGTTCATGGCAAAGAATTTAAGCGCCAGTATTCTTTAAGTGAAATGAGTGCCCAAAATGAAAGAACTTCAGATCCTAGGAATTTAGACCATGATCATGACAGGGGAAGACCCCCAGATAGAGGAATACGTGATAGGAAATCACCATCAGAGCCTAGGAGGCGCGATATACCGATAGGTGCCCATGGGCGGGGTGACCGTGACAGGTCATCAACCCGCTATGATGCCCCTCCCTATGATAGTGAACAATACCCAGACCAAAGATACCATGACCCCAGTGATCCAAGATCAAGAGACTCTTCAAGGTCACATGACATGTCACATGATCGTCATCACCATGGTGACCCAAGATATGGTGGAGACGGTAGTGAAAGAGATGAAAGAAGACACGATGACCCTAGGTATCGAGATAACAGAGAAGATAGGCAGTCAGATAGATACAGAGAACGAGAAGCTGAAATAGATAGAAGATATAGGTATGAAATTCTCATAAATCAATGTTTTATCAATTGTAGAGCTGCAATTTTGTTTGAAAAATAGATTTAAAAAACTCTATCTAAGAAAATGTGAATGCTATATATTTATGAATATATGTCTGATAAGTGTATTGACTGATTTCAGGGAAGATAGGCCATTGGATAGAAGGAGAGAAGGTCACAGCTCTCAGGAGCGATTATTTGAGGAATCAGATGGACGTAGGAGCAGGGATAGCTCTGTACGTCGTCGTGCAGGAAGGGACCCTGACCGCCCTCAGGAAAATAAAGAGGGTGATATTTATAAAAGAGGTCATTATAGGGAACCTGGCAATGTGGAATCTCACAGGCCACCAAATGGTGAAAGGGGTGGAGTTGGGGAAAAACCTAGTGGATACAATACGAGACATGTCACCTCAAAGCCTCCCTTATCACCTAAAAATCAAAAAATTAAAGATGCTGAAGATCACCGGATGGAAACAAGGGATAATTTAGGAGATTTAGATAGTGTACCTGATTCAGTACGTAGACAACACTTAGACCCTAGTTCTGCAGTGAATCCTTCAAATGCTACGAAAACACGTCGTAAAGTGGATATGCTGAGGAATGATTCCCTCAGTTCTGATCCATCTGACTGTGTTAGACCCCCTCCCCCTAAACCACATAAACATAAAAAAGGCAAAACTAAGTTACGCCAGTTGAGTTTTAGTAGTTCAGAAGATGAGATCCAATCTACTCCTGATTGCACTAGTTGTGAAGACCAAGAAATTGAGAGTGAGAGTGTCAGTGAAAAAGGTAGGTATTGAAAAATTCTCTCACGGTACACATTTTAAATAAAAACAAAGATTAAAAAATGAAATATTTTGATTTGAAGTTTAAATACTTAAAGACAGCTAACTGTATTATATATGGTTAATTATGTTTATACAACTTCATATATTCATGACTACATTCAAATGTGAAGGATTTTATGAATATGATGATCA
This sequence comes from Owenia fusiformis, assembly GCA_903813345.2. NCBI lineage: Eukaryota > Metazoa > Annelida > Polychaeta > Sabellida > Oweniidae > Owenia > Owenia fusiformis. The sequence goes on from CAIIXF020000001.1 coordinate 36,770,788, forward strand.
CAGTGTATAGGGTAACTATAACGATAACATACCTCTCTCCACCTTCTTGAAAAATTCGTTAAATGTAGTGATAACAATAGTTATCGTCATTCATACCCCACTGTGAATATATTTACATATGTCATTTGCTTCTTTGTAATGTTATACTGTGTCTCTAGACATCTATAACCAAGGCCGATCACCTCATGCAGACATTACATGCGGACAGAATTGGAAAAAGGATGAGATTTTAGCAGCTAAAATTAAGAAATTTTTAGCGGTGGGTAAAGAGTTCATTGAAGTGTGAAGTTTATTCCTTTCACTGATAGCACACTTCAACCAGCCAAAATATATACATACTCATGTCTCTAATACAAGAAATTAAGATGGGAAAATTTGCTCAGAAAAAAAAGTGAACAAGTATGTTGATAACAGCATTAAAACTGCATTGAAAGCATACTTTTTTATTACTATATCTTCTGATGCCAGAAGTTATATTCATTTGTTCATTTTTGAGTTCATGTTTTTGAGATACAATTTGAATCTTGGCAAAGAAAAGGCAGGCTTGTTCATTGAATGCCCAGTTGAAGTGTATTTCAGTGAGATGAATAACCTTATAGATAATATCTATATGTATGTATTCTACAAATAGGAAAACAATCAATTCAACAAATCATGCATTGCCTGTAGGCCAGTGTAGGGTGTCCAAAATCTATAGCACGTTCTCAATGTTTAATGAATACCCTGTATGATGCTGAAGAGATGTGATTGTTTTCCTATTCAGAGAGTGCACCCTAAGTTTCTAGTCTCTTTGCTACCTGCTTCATGTATAGTTAATAGATATTGTCTTGTCTGGTGGGGATTTAGAAACAGGTAACTGTTTCTAGATTCTGACCACTTGATTAGCTAACCAAAGCAGGATGAATCATGCACAAAGCATTGCATTAGAAATCTAGAAACTTCAGGGGAGTCTTGATGTACTTCTATTCATTCTGACTTGTGTTAACTATGATAGTGTTATTTCATCTTTTTAGGGGAGCTAGAAACTGGAACAACTGAAAACAATCAATTGTCTGAAGCTAAACGAAAAATGGTTCGGTTCGGTTGCGGGGAGGGTCGCTCAATGGAAGAAGATACCGGCTGGTCCGAACCAACAGTCAAAGATTCAGGCATTGACACAGGGTTGTCAAGTAGCAACCAAACTCTGAATGATGATTGGTTGAAGGTAACTCTTGGCGTGACGTGGATGTTCAATGAACAATTCTACTGGCACTTCGTAAACTTCGTAATAGTTGTTACAGTTTCTACATCCCCGTATACTTCCTTCTCTGTGGCTCCTCAAACACTAAAATAAGTCTCAACTTCAAATCCTCCATTTTATTTGATTTCACAGAAACAAATATTCATTTGAAGTTTGTGGTTGATTTCAGTTGAATTTTCTCTTATATATTTATTTTGCTCTTTTTTATGATCATATATTTTTCTTCTCATAATCTTTCATGGTGATTGTATTCTCTTTCTTATTTTGTTATGTTTATATCTTTTTGTGTTATTATCAATGGCTGAATGGCTTTTGGGTTTTTAACCATTACATGTATTTATCGTATATATCGTTTGTTATTCATTGATTTGACTCAAATACAGTAACTACTCTGTCTGCAAAAGGTACTTTGGGAAACACATCCTTTTTATTATGCTTACTATTTTCTATATTTCTATAAGTTATTATTGAATTACACTCTTAGTCAGTAATATTGGGAATATATCACTCCACGTAGAGCGCATGGAATTGACCTTCAGTTGGGGAATTGCAGAATCTTAAATTCTGATCAATTGCCACAGAATTTCACATGGAATTAACATATTTTCTGAAAGTATGAATAATCAGCATAATTCCTCTTTTTCCATTACCTCAAAATGTTAATATTTCTGCAGTCCAATTCCTGGTAGAAATCATTCCAAATAGAAAAAAATGTAAAATGCAAAATAATTTGAATTTGTGGTATTATTTCATATCACCCTAGATGGCAGTTCAGTTTATTCAAAATTATAGTTTTTCTATTCATCAGATCTAATCAGAAATGAATTCGAAAACTAAAGAAAGGTTATTTTAATTTGTTGATAGAAAACTTAAACATAAGAGCATATGATTAGACATCAGATTAAGACATTTAGAATTAATGGTATATGATTCTGAGATCAAGGGAGCATGACCTACTTTCCGAGAGTTCGAAAATAAAATTTGAAAAATGATAATGGATCGTTTTGTCAGCAAAAAGTGACTCAACCCAAATATGTTAGCCAAGGATATTAATATCTGTCTTGAAGTTTCATAAGAAATGTCAAGAAATCCCGCAGAATTGGCCCATGCTGAATTCACTAATTTCACTTGCAGAATTCAGTATTTCAACTTGCAGAAAACAAGGGGGAGTGATATATAGTGTTTTAATGAAGTCAAAATGTAAAACAAATATCTATGTCACATGGGACAATCAGATTGTTGCCAATTTCTATCATTAAATAAATTTTGCTATTTCATTATATAGCAACTTTCTGGCTTTACATGTCAACAATGTATGTCAACATTTACGCCATCAGAATCTATTTTCTGTATACAGTCAAAGTGTTTAGCATTTTGCATCATTTGTTCATATGATTTTTTCTGTTCAGTCCCTGGCTTGTTAAGTAATCCAAAATTATGGAATTGTGCTATGTCCATTTCGCATTTCCAGCATTGAGACACTTTGATGCATGAATGGTTACAGACAGTATTACAATAACTTAGGCTATTATGTTTTGAACTTTTTTATTTGACTAACTTCAATTTATAATTATCTCACACATATTACCTTCTGATATGGTAGAATAAAATCTTAATAGAAAATTAGCACTTATGTTTTTTCACAGTTTTCTTTGATTTTGTTTTAAGTTTTTGTTTCGTTAATCATAACTGCATTTTGATATCATTTATTAAAATGGTATTGTTGTTTTCAGCACCCTGTTACCTGGCAACCAAGTGCAGATGGAACAAAATTAATAGGTCACATGATACTTAAAAAGGGAATCCCGGATGCAAAAGACCCATCTGTTGCAAACAGAGGTGGTACTCTAGGTAGGTTATATTTTATGTGACTCGCATGTATGAAATATTATTAATATATGTATTTGATTGAGCTACAGCTATTTTACCAAGTGGTTCTCATTTTTGGGCAAACTCAAAAGTTTCAGCATGTATGTACATATGTGGTGGTTTTGAAGCACTTCACACCGTAATAAATTTGCCTGGAATGTTTCTACATTATAATTAAACCGTATTGTTCTTTTGCTCACATATTCTAAAAAACATTTATTTTACTTTTTATATCGTCATTTGACATGTTCTGATTTTCACATTTGATTCTATACCAACTTGGTAACTTTAAATGGGAGTCATTTACACCATGGTTAAAACATATATGATGATAGTATTTGAGATGTCCCATGAAAATGGATACCACTTGATGTATATATATATAAATGGTTGATTTGATTGTTCGTTGATGTTTTGCATTCTCCTCCGACAGGTGTGTATGTAACTCCCTTGCCTTTACTATCTGCTGTGTCGGTTAAGTAGATACAGCTAAACCTGTGTATATAGGAACATAGTGGATTATCTCATGAATATCTATCATAAAATGTTCTGTGTCTATAATGTCAGATGAATTTCTTTGAATGATGAGTTTTTTGTTTGTTCATTTTAGTAATATGTTCAAACATAGATTCACACTCACAGGTTTTACTGTAGTTCCAATTCCATGTCGCAATTCCCTGTTGAGCATTAGTGCTTGGTATGAACTTGCAACCAGATAAAACATTGCCTCAAAATCATACAGACAATTGATCCTGCGATTGATTATTTTGACCTCTTCATATAGGAGATCAAGTTATTTTCTGCAGGAGGCCAACTCATTTTGTGGTTCATTTGAGCTTGATAGTAGTACTTGGAAGAAGCATTTTATCCTCATCGACATTGACTCGATTGTCTATGTGAAAAGTTTGATAGTCTACTTTGAATTGCTTTCAGTCCAATCATATTCATTATGGATATTTCATGTACAGATTACTATTTGTACTGCCTTGTACTCTGAACAGTGTTGTTTCTTGTTATTATTTTATATATAGTAGATGAACTGTTTTTGTATTACTCTAAGAGCGAGGAGGAAAATTCTTAATAAATGGAGTATAGTTGGTTTGGCAGCATTTTCAGTTAGAGGGAAGTCTTGGATGAAAATTCTACCTAGGTGATAGCTTCACAGAGTGGTACATAATTCTTTTTTTTCAGGGTTTAGCCCTCAACCCCCCAAAAACACCCCACCCCTGGAAAATAATTTTTTCATTCTCAATAATTTTAGATATCTTGATGTTTGTAAGTTACATACATAGACATTATATATATGAATCATTTGTAAAATAAATAATGCCAATCACTCCTACAGAATTTGGAAAATACTACAAAGTATGTACCCCAGGGGGCAAATTCGTGACCCATTTTCTTATTTTTTAGAGCCTCACTTTTCAATCAGACACTGAAAGACATTGAAAAATTTCATGTGAAGTGCCCAGTAGCAGGGCTATAAGCCCTGAAAGGTTCAAACTAATTGAATTAGTAGGAGCCGAGAAAAAAATTGTTGATTTTTTGAAAAATTTGACATTTTTGAGAGGGGTGATTTTGTGTATGACTATAGCTGATGCCTATGGTTTCCAGATCTATCCCTCTTTGATGATAAATATGGTTTTGAAGTATGGAACTAAGATGTAAAAAATAATTAAAATTGGTTTTAAGGAAGTTTCATGTTTTAAACAAGTTCAAAATTCCAAGAATTGTACAATACCAGGTCTGAATTTACAAATTTTAGGTAAGACCTTAGATGAGCCTTAGATTTTTTACATCTGTCCCCCTTTGATGATATTCATGGTTTTGTAGTATGGAACTAAGATGTACAAAATAATTTAGATGGGTTTTAAGAAGGTTTAGGAATTTTAACAAGTTCAAAATTTGAAGAATTGTACAATATCAGGTCTGAATTTACGAATTTCAGGTAAGACCTTGGATGAGCCTTATATTTTTTATATTTGTCCCTCTTTGATGATATGTATGGTTTTGTAGTGTGAAACTAATTAGTAATAAAAAATAATTAAGATGAATTTGAAGAAAGTTTAAGGATTTTAAATGAGTCCAAAATTTGAAGAATTGTACAATATCATGTCTGAATTTATGAATTTCAGGTATGACCTTGGATGACCCTTATGTCTTTTAAATCCTTCCCTCTTTGATGGTATTTATGGGTTTATAGTGTGGAACTAAGATGTAAAATATAATTTAGATGAATTCTAAGAAGGTTTAAGGATTTTTAACAAGTTCAAAATTTGAAGAATTGTACAATATCAGGTCTGAATTTATGAATTTCAGGTAAGACCTTGGATGGCTCTTATGTTTTTACATCTGTCACTCTTTGATGATATGTATTGTTTTGTAGTGTGGAACTAAGATGTAAAAAATGGTTTAGATGGTTTTGAAGAGTGTTTACGGATTGCAATGAGTCCAAAATTTGAAGAATTGTACAATATCAGGTCTGAATTCTCCAATATCAGGTATGACATTGGACGACCCTTTTGTTGATATTTATGGTTTTATAGTGTGAAACTTAGATGTAAAATATAATTTAGATGAATTTAAAGAGATTTAAGGATTTTAACAAGTTCCAAATTTGAAAAATTTTACAATATCAGGTCTGAATTTACAAATTTCAGGTAAGACCTTGGATGGCTCTTATGTTTTACATCTGTCAATCTTTGATGATATGTATTGTTTTGTAATGTGGAACTAAGATGTTAAAAATGATTCAGATGGTTTTGAAGAGTGTTAAGGGATTTTAATGAGTCCAAAATTTAAAGAATTATACAATATCAGGTCTGAATTTTCGAATTATAGGTATGACCTTGGACGACTCTTTTATTTTTTACATCTGTCCCTCTTTAATGACAGTTATAGTTTTACGGTATGGACCTAAGATGTAAAATATAATTTAGATGGATTCTAAGAAGGTTTAAGGATTCTAACAAGTTCAAAATTTGAAGAATTGTACAATATCAGGTCTGAATTTGCAAATTTTAGATAAGACCTTGGATGAGCCTTATATTTTTTTACACCTATCCCTCTTTGATGATATGTATGGTTTTGTAGTGTGGAACTAAGATGTAGAAAATAATTTAGATGCATTTTAAGAAGGTTTAAGATTTTTAATTTGAAGAATTGTTCAATATCAGGTCTGCAATGAATGAATTTCAGGTATAACCTTGTTTAGCCCATATGATTTTAACACCTATACCCTTTTCATGATTTGGTTTAGTTGTGTGGAAATATGTATAATTTACATCGATTTTAAAGAAGCTTAACATTTTAAACAAGTTCAAAATCTTGGCGTATTGTACAATATCAGATCTGAAATTAAAGAATTTCAAGTATAATCTTGGTTAGCCCATATGATTTTAACACCTATCCCCTTTTCATGATATATTTGGTTTAGTTGTGTGGAAATATGTATAATTTAAATCGATTTTAAAGAAGCTTAACATTTTAAACAAGTTCAAAATCTTGGCGTATTGTACAATATCAGATCTGAAATTAATGAATTTAAAGTATAACCTTGCTTGGCCCTTATATTTTTAACATCTATCCTTTTTTGATGATATATGATTTAGTAGTGTGGAGCTCATAAACATAATCAAGATGGGTTTTAAAGAAGTTTAAGGTTTTAAATAAGTTCAAATTTTCACAAATTGTACAAAATCAGAGCTGATATTAATGAATTTTAGGTATTATGTTTTTTACATTTATCCCTTTTTGATGTCATATATGCTTAAGTAGTCTCTAGTTGAAAGCCCATGGTTGAACTAAGATGTAAAACAAAATTTAGACAGGTTTTAAAGAAGTTTAAGGTTTTAAACAAGTTCAAATTTTGACGAATTGTACAATATCAGAGCTGATATTAAACAAATACTGGATGATCAGGAGCTGGATATGGCCAGAATACCTATCCTCGAAAAAATATTGGGCTCGGCGGTGTTCCGCCAGTTTCAGATGTAAGCTTTAAGTATTACTCCAGTTATTAAGAAATAAAACTCTGAAGTGGGAATGTTGCAAAAACATTGAAAAAAATATCCGACTCTTTTTCTCGAAAGGGTCAGATATTAAAAAAATATCCGGCAGTTTTCAGAAAAGAGCAGAGTATTGCCAAATTACAAGCAACTAAGAACCAATCAGATTTGAGTATTTTAATGAGGTGCATAATAATAATGAATATTGGGTATTTAGGTGAGCCTTATTTTTTTACATCTATCCCTTTTTGATGACATATATGCTTTAGTAGTGTTGAACTAAGATGTTAAACAAAATTTAGACAGGTTTTAAAGAAGCTTAAGGTTTAAACAATATAAAAAATTGAAGCATTGTATAATAACAGGTCTGGAATTTATTAATTTTAGGTATAACTGTGAATGGCCCTTATTCTTTTTTTACATATATCTCTCTATGATAACATATATGGTTTTGTAGTATGAAACTAAGATGTAAAACATAATTTAGATGGGTTTTAAGGAGGTTCAAGGTTTTAAACCTGTTCAAAACTTGACAAATTGTACAATATCATATCTTCTGACATTAACGAATTTCAGGTATGTATCTCTCTATGATGATATATATGGTTTAGTAGTATGGAACTTAGATGTAAAACATAATTCAAATGGGTTTTAAGGAAGTTTAAAGGCAGAATCAGATCTATGGGTGTGACAAAATTACAAGCAACGTGTACAGTTCATGTACCAATCTATTCCTTACAATCTCAAATACAATATCTCCAAAAAGATTCACAATGTGTTAAGTCTGTAAGTTTAAAGGCAGAATCAGATCTATGGGTGTGACAAAATTACAAGCAACATGTACAATTCATGTACCAATCTATTCCTTACAATCTCAAATACAATATCTCCAAGAAGATTCACGATGTGTTAAAAATTGATGAAGTAATAATGGATTCAAAAAGCAAAAATGGGTGAAAAATGTTTAAATTCTCCCAAAATAATAAGAATGGTAACCATTCTTATGGAAAAATAATACATTATTGTAGAAATCTTTAGTTTTCCTGAAATAAAGGGTGCACTTTTGGGGATTATTAGCAAATAGACATGAAAAGGAAATATTCAAAAAGGTCCATGTGCAGTATGGCAAGTGATTTTAGACGGTCATATATTTCACCATGAGTACTTTCTGGGCATAAATACAGTGGTTTTTATTTAAAAAAAATATGTTTTCTTTCAAGTGAAGTCCCCATGAAAATTATAAATTGGGACCCAATGTCAACAATTTTTTCTAAATGTTTAGAGCCAACCAAGGTTATACTTGAAATGTAGTGTTAATTGCCGAATTACAATGCGCCAAGATTTTGAACATGTGAAAATCCTTAAGCCCTCTTAAAATCCATCTTAATTGTTTTTTACATCTTAGTTCTACAAAACCATACATATCTTCAAAGAGGGACAAATGTAAACAATATATGGCTCACCAAAGGTCTTACCTGAAATTCGTAAATTCAGACCGGATATTATACAATTTTTCAAATTTTGAACTTCTTGAAATCCTTAAAGTCCTTAACATTCTTAAAATTCATCTAAATTATATTTTACATTTTAATTCGTTACTATAAAAGCAGAAATATCATTAAAGAGGGACAGATATAAAAACATAAGGGTCATCCAAGGTCATACCTGAAATTCGTAAATTCAGACCTGATATTGTACAATTCTTTAAATTTTGGACTCATTTAAAATTCTTAAACTTTCTTCAAATCCATCTTAATTATTTTTACTAATTAGTTTCACATTACAAAACCATAAATATCATCAAAGAGGGGCAGATGTGAAAAATATATGGCTCACCAAAGGTCTTACCTGAAATTCGTAAATTCAGACCTGATATTGTACAATTCTTCAAATTTTGAACTTGTTAAAATCCTTAAACCTTCTTAAAAACCATCTAAATTATTTTGTACATCTTAGTTCCACACTACAAAGCCATTAATATCATCAAAGGGGGACAGATGTAAAAAATCTAAGGCTCATCCAAGGTCTTACCTAAAATTTGTAAATTCAGACCTGATATTGTACAATTCTTTGAATTTTGAACTTTTTTATACATTAAACTTCCTTAAAACCCATTTTAATTATTTTTTACATCTTAGTTCCATACTTCAAAACCATATTTATCATCAAAGAGGGATAGATCTGGAAACCATAGGCATCAGCTATAGTCATACACAAAATCACCCCTCTCAAAAATTTTTCAAAAAATCAACAATTTTTTTCTCGGCTCTTACTGATTCAATTAGTTTGAACCTTTCAGGGCTTATAGCCCTGCTACTGGGCACTTCACATGAAATTTTTCAATGTCTTCCAGTGTCTGATTGAAAAGTGAGGCTCTAAATAGTAAGAAAATGGGTCACGAATTTGCCCCCTGGGGTACATACTTTGTACTATTTTTCAAATTCTGGAGGAGTAATTGGCATTATTTATTTTGCAAATGATTCATATATATAATGTCTATGTATGTAACTTAAAAACATCAAGATATCTAAAATTATTGAAGATGAAAAAATTATTTTCCGGGGCAGGGTGTTTTTGGGGGGTGGGGGGCTAACCCCCGAAAAAAAAGAATTATGTACCACTCTGTGAAGCTATCACCTAGGTAGAATTTTCATCCAAGACTTCCCTCTAACTGAAAATGCTGCCAAACCAACTATACTCCATTTATTAAGAATTTTCCTCCTCGCTCTTAGAGTATATTCAAGATTGACCAATTGTGATATTATAGATATATACAGTATAACTCCAAAGAATAGTTAATCAGTTTCACATTCATAATTGGAAACGAATTAAGATATCATTGAAAAAATATCCATTTAGGTACTAATGACATTTAATGTTTTTCTAATGTTATCATATCAACTCATAGTTCTCCCATATATCTCACATCATCCAAAATATACCCATCTAGAATCGTAGAACATCCTTTACATACTGAATTGCTATTAATGGCTAATTTTGGGATTATTGGGGGGGGGGGGGCGGTTGTTATAATGTCTACCTTGCCAAGGCCCTTTTGATGAAATATCAATAAGATAAATCTCACAAAAGTGTATTTAGATCATTCCATGTTTGCTTATAATAGACATCTGGAATCAGTTTGTATTTGGATGTGATGAATAATCCAAAAATAAACTATTTAACCTTTTGACATATTAAACAATGTTTTTATTGACACCTGTCCATGGCAATTTATTTTATTATGAAAGATTTGCATTTTGATAAAATTGAAAATTTACCAGAACCTTTTATTACAAATACATCAGGTGATTTCGTGAATAAAGTGTCATAAGGCAGAATATAGCATAGGGATAGCATATTGAGGCAATATATTGAAAGGCTCTGGAAATTGAATAAAGTAGAAATAATTTGTTTATTTTCATAGATGGCAGTTTTGCTTGCTTCATTCCATTATTGTATAATTTTTATGTTATTTTATATAGCATACATGTACTTTGTACAGATATACGAGTATATTCCCATATGATACCCATATATTAGAGCCCTTATACATGCAGTATTGTCCCTTCTATTGGCACTGTGAAAGATCCAAGTTTTTCGTCAAAAACTATCGACATGTACTTAATACATGATTCAGTTGACTTGGATAAAGCTCAGAAGTAAAAGTTCTGAATTAATCAGTCAGAGCCAATACTCTCTGTCTACCTTATATTGAAGTTCAGATGACTTGATGTTCAGATAACAGGATTGAGATGACTTGATGTTCAGATGACAGGATTGAGATGACTTGATGTTAAGATGACAGGATTGAGATGACTTGATGTTCAGATGACAGGATTGAGATGACTTGATGTTCAGATGACAGGATTGAGATGACTTGATGTTCAGATGACAGGATTGAGATGACTTGATGTTCAAATGACAGGATTGAGATGACTTGATGTTCAAATAACAGTATTGAGATAACTTGATGTTCAGATGACAGGATTGTGATAACTTGATGTTCAGATGACAGGATTGAGATAACTTGATGTTCAGATGACAGGGTTGAGATGATTTGATGTTCAGATGACAGGATTGAGATGTCTTGTTTGTTAGAACACTTGTGTTGACTTAAAATTGGTTGATTTGGTTTAGGGTTGAGCTTTGATAAAGTTGAATTTGCATTTGTTAAAACTCACTTTGAGTTCAGTTAGCACTACACTCTGTTAAGCATGATAAAAGGCAAGAAGTTTAGTTAGAAATAAAAGAGTTATCTCATGAATGGGACCCTTACATGGCTCCTAAAAGGTAGAAGACACTAAATGGTGTAACACTATAAGCTGAATTTTGTCCACATAGAGCATGTGCACAATACTAAAGACATGTAAAATTGAACTGTCAAAATAATAGAAATTACTCACCAGCTCGCCTCTACCGGAAGTTATGATAGGTTATGGTGTAACTACGGTAATTAATTTTAAAATATTGAAAAAATCAACAACATTCAATTTCTAGGGTGTACAACCATTTTCGAGCGAATTTGCCGATATAATAACAATATTTTTGAGTTCCCCTAGGCTATATATAAACTTCATCAATACACAGTATATTCAACATAGGTTTTGCTTCTCGATTTTTAAATATCACTATGTAAAGACAGGGACTCATTTTAGGTAAAATCATTGCTTCACCAATGAAAATTAAAGGGAACGTTAGCTCACAAAATAAATAAATCCGTTACAATGTTAAGTATATGATTTGAAAGATTGGCTGGATTATATGTGTGATCGATTGATGCATAAACAAACATATTCATTTCAACTTGCAGACCTCCATTCTGGCTCATGTATAGGCCTAAGACGCCATATTGCCTTATGTATTGTACTGCCCATGCGTGCATACTTAATGTGTGACATCACATCGACAGAGATCAGCGATCAAATTTGACTAAAAAATTAAAAGATCCACACTTAACAGCACAAAAATGATATCAATGATCGCCTATTTCATATCAAATAAGTGTAGGATATAAGGTTTAACATTTTTCATGTTATTTAGTATTTACAGAAGCAGAGCTTGTAAAGAAACAAAGTTTTAAATTCCGATTTTGACTGTTGACAAAAATAAAGAAAAGAGAGAAAGAGGCGACTTGTTAGAAACAATGACATGAAATTGTGAATAAAAAATATATTATTGTGGGTTTTATTTTTTGAGAGTTCATCAAATACACTCATGTGTATTAATTTTAATATGTATTGTAATACCTCTCAGTTCTACCAAGGATTATAAAAACTGATCGAAATGGCTTCGTTTTTAAAGTATAAAAAACACTACCCTACCCGGAAGTAGTATAACATGTATATTGAAACCATGTGTAAACTGTAAATCACGTGAATTGGCTGATGCAATCAGGATGTGACTAGTACAAAGTAACTATGATGCAATCAGGATATGACTTGTGCAAAATAATTGGCTTCACCTAGAATTCGCGATCTTTGCTCTTTAGCATAACATGAAAACATGTTTTATGTTTAAGGTACAGCTGGAAAGTAACATTTTGGTAAAAAATTGCTATACCTGCACATGTTATTTTCTGGTACAAAATAAAGTATGAAGGCATGTATCAATTTCCTTGCTTTTTTCAGGAAAGTATCATTACATTGTCTTCTTTTAGAATATCTGGTAGGCGTTCAAAGGGAACTCCAGGGAATTCTGATATTTCACACTTCCTGTTTTTCCAAATTTTCTTTCAAAGTTTCCAGACAACACAGGAGCTACCATTGACCTGTTTCCAGGTTTACTAAAAGTAGACAGTGTAATGATACTTTCCTGAAAAAAGCAAGGAAATACACACATGCCTTCATACTTAATTATGTACCAGAAAATAACATGTGCAGGTATAGCAATTTTTTCCAAAATGTTACTTTCCAGCTGAACCTTAAGTAGCTAGATTCAAATACAAACTAAATGAATATAACATAAACCAACCATCATTTGTTCCAATCATGGCGAATTTTCAAGGAAATACGTGTAACTGAATGTAAATCAACAGCGGAGCTCTTCAATTATGAGGTGAGAAAAATGTAAAAATAAAAACAAAAATAAATCTCACAGAATAGAGCTATTTATACGATTCTAAGTACATTTTAAGTGCTCCATACATTAATGTAAGTATAAAAGCCATTAACCTCAACTGGGAAGCACTTTCCAACTATTTTTACGGCTTGAATTGTAAGAAAATGGCACTTATCTCAAAAAATGGAAATTTGAAAGAAGCTCAATTTATTGTGAAGATGAAGTTTATATATATCTGTATATGGGGGTGCGAATATATAGTCATAGTATGGGCTAATTCGCTTAAAAATGGCGATATATACCTCAGAACTTGTATTTTGTGATTTTTTCAATATTTTAAAATTAATCACCGTAGTTACACCATAACGTATCATAACTTCCGGAAGAGGCGAGCTGGTGAGTATATTTCAGTTCTTTTGACAGTTCAATTTTACATGTCTTTAGTATTGTGCACATGCTCTATGTGGACAAAATTCAGCTTATAGTGTCACACCATTTAGTGTCTTCTACCTTTTAGGAGCCATGTAAGGGTCCAATTCATGAGATAACTCTTTTATTTCTAACTAAACTTCTTGCCTTTTATCATGCTTAACAGAGTGTAGTTGAGTTGACATGGGACTGTATTAACTTGGCATTGAACTAGTTTTGTTTTTTATAATATTTGATTTGATAATAGATTTAGGTTTTAGGTCAAATTAACATTTGATTTGATGATGGACTTGGACAGAGTTGTGTTGCAGTTATATAGTTTCAGATCAAATTAACATTTGATTTGATGATGGACTTGGGGCTGAGTTGTGTTGCAGTTATATAGTATTAGGTCAAAGTAACATTTGATTTGATATTGGACTTGGACTGAGTTGTGTTGCAGTTATATAATTTTAGGTCAAATTAACATTTGATTTGATATTGGACTTGGACTGAGTTGTGTTGCAGTTATATAATTTTAGGTCAAATTAACATTTGATTTGATATTGGACTTGGACTGAGTTATGTTGCAGTTATATAGTTTTAGGTCAAATAAACATTTGATTTGATATCGGACTTTGGACTGAGTTGTGTTGCAGTTATATAGTTTTAGGTTAAATAAACATTTGATTTGATATCGGACTTGGACTGAGTTGTGTTGCAGTTATATAGTTTTAGGTCAAATTAACATTTGATTTGATATTGGACTTGGACTGAGTTGTGTTGCAGTTATATAGTTTTAGGTCAAATTAACATTTGATTTGATATCGGACTTGGACTGAGTTGTGTTGCAGTTATATAGTTTTAGGTCAAATTAACATTTGATTTGATATCGGACTAGGACTGAGTTGTGTTGCAGTTATATAGTTTTAGGTTAAATAAACATTTGATTTGATATCGGACTTGGACTGAGTTATGTTGCAGTTATATAGTTTTAGGTCAAATTAACATTTGATTTGATATCGGGCTTGGACTGAGTTGTGTTGCAGTTATATAGTTTTAGGTCAAATTAACATTTAATTTGATATCGGACTTGGACTGAGTTGTGTTGCAGTTATATAGTTTTAGGTCAAATTAACATTTGATTTGATATCGGACTTGGACTGAGTTGTGTTGCAGTTATATAGTTTTAGGTTAAAGCGGCTCTAAGGTCTGTGGAGAGAAAAATGGAGAAATTTTACCTTTTCTGAGCTATCGGGGTGAAGTTTGGTCCAACATCTTCTTCCTTATTCCTATTTTATAAAAATGTATGCATATGGCAATATTCATCAACCAGTAGAACTGGCAAATCGTTTAGAATCTACAATTCCATACAAGGAGTCCCACTCATAGATTTTTCAAATTCTTTCCAAGTCGACATCGAAACACCTAGCCGGTGAAATTGAAACTAATTTTTCTGGCTGCTTGAATCGATAAAATCTCTGATAGTGTGAGTCTTTTTGTGAAATCTTTCTGATAGAAAACACTTAATTAATATTAGAAAGTATAAAATGTTGAATCCGAAGCGTAATCTGAATTAAAAGTGAAAAAACATTGCGCGGACGTCAGAGAACAAACTTCCGGTTTAATAAAAAATGGCGGACGTCGAAGGAGAAATTATGACGAAGAATTAGAGGATTTTCCTTTGCCATTATCGATCGTTATAAGGTATGTGCACAAATTCTAGTTGCATACATGGAAAATAGATACATTTTTAAAGGCAACAACATATTCAAAGCTTTCATTTTACGATAGGCCCAGGATCATTGGATACGACTCGGCAATCGATATTCCCACTTAAAATAAACATTTGATTTGATGATGGACTTGGGGCTGAGTTGTCTTGGAGGTGAACTAGTTTGAACTATCTTATCTGAAAATATTTACAAATAAGAACAGCTGACAAGAGAATATACTGTTCTTTTGGTCTATTAGACCTTGTGAAATGATTTTGAATGGATTTAAAACTTTATTTTTTGAATTACGGAATGTTATAAAAACTGTTTTGCAGCCCATAATATCAATTATTTGATCTTATGATTTTGGATGAAATAATACAGACTTCTAATTTTATGAAATGGTTGTACTGTATAAATGTCTTTGTAATAGATACAGAAGAACTCCATGTTTTACCATATGTAGTTATATCTCCAATTTTTTACATCCTGCATATATACAATATAAATGTTTATGATGTACAGTGTATGTAGTCTCAGAGTCCTAATTATCATAATGTCACACCTCCAATGGTTATACTTGCAAAAGAACTCAATGTAAAATTTGTGTAGCATAGTCATGCATTATCCTTTGGGAGATGTGCTGGTTTGATAATTGTGCCTCTGTTCCGCTTAGTTTAAGATTCTATCATTCTTTATCTTCTTGTCTTGTCTATTGTGAAAGCACTTTTATTGTAATATTATGATATTGTATATGATGCAGTACAGATATATAGACTACACAGAAGGCAAGATATTGTTGGAATTATGATTATTAGTGAAACAACATCAGAGAGATTCCACAAGCTTACATATAGCTCACATCTAACTTCTAAGTTGCTCATAAAGACCATCGAAATATAATTGGTTTTCACGCACATAATTTATAGCTGAAAACATGAGCATGAATTTTAATTTTGATAAATGGCAAGGAGCAAGGACCAATGGTATAAATTACCAGCATTTTATCTATAGATTGTATATTTCTTTTGTCTGAAAATTTCTGACCTGACAGACGGATGGACTGACCCGTGGGGGATTCCATTGGCTTACTGGGATCCATTAATGATCCTCATCTCTCAATTATATTACGATAATCTTTATATGGAGCTTCATATAAGTTTTAAGTGAGTGTTAATTTGGCTTGTGAAGTCTTTATTTGTTTACAGTGATGTCTAATAAAAAGCCCTTTGATCTTTGTAGATGAAAAACCAGGTGCATATGATATTATAAAAAGTAAGACTCACATATAATAGCAAAAATTAGAGCAAAACTATTTTGGCTACGTATATCGCCATGCTTCTGTTAAAACATTTTCCTTTAGCCTCTTTATCACAATCTTAATCAGTTCAATCATTTAAAATGATTTTCCTGTCAATTTCTGTGGAGTCTTTATATCCAGTCATGATTTTCTATTAGTGAAAGTGTTTTAACAGATAGACTCGTGCATGACACCTTTTGTTGTTATTATTTACATGTATGTTGTTTATATATTGGTTTTGAATATTTATGTCACATATACAACATGCAGTATATACTGTATACAATAAGTATATATTGTATACATTACAATGTATAAACAATATGTACACACCTGAAGTACAATTTCATTTTTATTAAATAAGTTATTTCACTTAATATCACAAATTAAAATTGTAGTCTCAAAAATGCTTAGCTCACACCATTCTGCTTTCTAGGTCTAGAGTAGGATTTTTACTAATAATCTATTTTACATATGAAAATGAATAAGCACATTTTACACTAAATGTTGTAGTAATTTGACTTAGAGAGTTACACGATTTATGAAAAGGTACAGTGATAAGCATCTTCTAATCCCCTCATTTATATTTTCTCATAATTTTTTACATCACCAACAAGAACTTGTGGCACATTACTAAGCCACCGTTTTGGTTTCTGTGCCATATGGTAAAATTGCTGTCATGCAACTAGTTGGTGACATTTTATCATTTTAATGGCTTGTTTAAAAAGTAGTTAACTGTGATAGGCAGGTTCTTATATTTAACAACCAACAAGAAATATTGGCCTAGTTTCTTTAACATTGATCCTTCAATTATATAGAAATGGTGTAAATTCTAATTATAGGCTTGAAGGTCATTGGTGGAAAGCCCACAGAGAATGGACAACTAGGGGCCTTCATTACAAAGGTTAAAAAGGGAAGCATTGCTGATTCAGTTGGACATCTTAGACCAGGTATGTAAAAAAGGTATATTTGATAATCTCTGACAAACAGCTCGATGATACATAAACAAAGTTATTGTTGGTCTATGTGGCCCTAAATATGCAACCAAATAATTCTATTAACTTTCTTAATAGACTAGATGGGAGTAGAAATAATCTTGATTTACATCATTAAATATTCAAAATTTAGTCAAAGTGATATCATATTTGAAGTCTGCATGTAAAGTTACATCTAGAAATGTGGTTCAAAAAATTATTTGTCAGCTTTGAAAATTGAATTTTCTTGAAAGTGTCCGTGTCTTTAAGGATATGCTTTAGTGCAAAAATCTATGAGCTTTCGAGAGAATGTGCCCAGATTATTAAGTCAACTTGCTACTGTTTTACAGGTGATGAGGTTCTTGAATGGAACGGAAGATCACTACAGGGTGCATCATTTGAGGAGGTCTACGACATTATTCTTGAATCCAAACAGGAGCCACAGGTGGAACTGATTGTACAACGAGATATTGGGTATGTTATGGGGCAAGTGTTTCACGGTATTCTAAATGTATGCAGTGGGATATAGGATATGTTATGGGGCATTTCAATTGTTTCACACTACTTTGTATATGTATTCTAACTGGGTGTTATGTTATTAGTGGGTGCAATGGGATATAGGGTACGTTATATGTATTCTAAATCAGTGGGTCGACTAAAACATTGTTTTGTTAACTAATACCTGTTTGTTCGATTATTTATGTGAGTTCCTATGTTTTCAGGAAAGATTTGCAGCCTGGTATGACTGATCACCCAGATAACAACAGAGGTGGGTGAAACCTTAATATGGGGAGAATTTAAGATATATTCATAAGTGGGTTCAAATATGGATTTTATTTACTAAAAAAGTATGTTTTGTGATTTTTAGAATAAAAGTATCGTTAATCCCATCATGGAATAAGAATATATATAATAGTATAAATTCCATGAAAAAGGAATTGTGGAATTTTAAAAGCTGCTCAGTGTGTATGGAGAAATATTTATATCATGATTTACGCAGTTAAATTTTGTGTTCAATAAGACTTAACTCCAAGGGGGAGATTTTGCATATCTTCCCACATATTACATTTTCAAATAATTGTAAGGTACAAATATCACTTTCCAGTTTTATTTTGGATGTTGCTTAAAATGAATATTCTCTTGGGAAAATGTCAGACAAAACTCATGGTGTACCTTATTTTTCATCAATGAGGATGATTTCAAGAAATAATTTGCCAGAAAATGTCCACTTGCATTTCAATCTTATCACATCATTGTTAACATCTGTTATAAATATTGTACATGTTGTAGCTGAATGAATTTATTATATGTTGTACACTAAATGTTACTTAGGTTGGGGTTAGGTGACCACCCATGGAGTAAGTAATGGTGTATGATAAGTAACAATGAATGAATCCCCCAATGCATTGCTAACTTAGTCAGCATACTTATTCACAGCTATATTAACGCATAGTTAATACTGAGACAAGTTTAACTTTAATAATTAATTTAATTGCTTCATTATTAATACAATATTCCTAATATACGTTTGGGTTCATGTTTTTAGAAAACAGTTCTTTCAAATCAGAAACAAATTGCAGTGCCTGTTGTACCTGGAAAATCCAAAATTCAAATGTGCATGCATGAACTACTACAGTGCGTCATTATTGGATGAAAAAGCATGTTACTAACTTTCCAAGTTTCTGAATATTTCCAATTTTCAGATGTTATAGATAACTTTTCTGATAAAAGTAGTCCCATTACCTTTGAAATAAAATGGCATTAAATGTACTTTGAAAATGAGTAGCATAACTTTCAACATTATACAGCATACTTACAATTACAATTTTGACAAAAAAGTCAAATATAACTTTTTTTAACAAAATGGGCCATTCTTTTTTAATTACTTATAAATGAAATGAAATGCCACTGGAAAGTTTACTTCACATACCTACATTTTATTGTAGTTTCATTAACTCCTGTTTTGAGTATCGGTATTTAATAACATCATTCTTTGATAACCCCTAGTCAGTCTGGAGCAGGCCTATGAGAAATAGCCTAATTTGAAGAAAACAGTACGCCTAATTGGGCATGACTCCTTGGGACTTTGCTCTGGACTTTAGTTAAGTTAGTTTCTGGTGTTTTAGTTAACTCTTGTGTGATGTTTTGTGGCTATCTAACCACTGGTCTGCTGACCACCCATTATTTTTCTTAGTACCCATTTATTTTTCTTTCTAATAAGTAATTTGGTACCATGTTTCTACGTAAATCCATATTCTTGTTTGTGTGTGTGTTTGTTTATTAATCAATGGTGAGAGGTATTACTTTATCTGGGATTTATTTAGTGTCATTAAGTTTCAGTTAACACCTGATT
Source organism: Owenia fusiformis (assembly GCA_903813345.2). Taxonomy (NCBI): domain Eukaryota; kingdom Metazoa; phylum Annelida; class Polychaeta; order Sabellida; family Oweniidae; genus Owenia; species Owenia fusiformis. Next base: position 36,790,711 of record CAIIXF020000001.1, read on the forward strand.
CTCCATTTTTCTTAATTTAAAACTCGTTTTACTTCATCAGAACCTTGTTTTCTATGATTTCCAATTTTATTAAAGTTTGTTTATCTCAAAATATATTCTTATAGATTTTAGTGTTGTCAGATGATTTGTGATGTGTTTTAGATATTGATGCATGATGATGAAACTGCCTATTGTATAATGGAATTTCATCATTCATCTCAAAGCAGACCTCTTTCAAGCATTGCAATCAAAGAATTGAGCATTTTGCCAACTAATCTCCAACGTTAATTATAATTTTTTCTAGAGCTTGACATAAATCGTAAGCATCCTAGATCAGGGAGATCAGATCGGCCAAGCGTAACCGTGACATCACCAGGATCTCCAGGTCCAGGAAAGACAAGAGCTCACTCTCCGAATGTGGCGGGCAAACTGCAGGTGAAGTTATGCTATGATGGACCAAACTACCAGCTTATCGTCACAATATTACGTGCAGAAGATCTTCCACACCTACACCCGCATCAACCTAGCAATCTGTTCTGTAAACTATATCTGCTACCAGACAGAAGGTAAAGTCATTTGACAACATACAAAAATTGTGAATCTGTCACTCTGTTTCCTTTTACTCTATCACTTCTTAGCAGTATTGGATACATGCAGTATACCATTGCAGCTATACAATGGGCAGGATTTTATTGCTTAGCTGTCAGTGCTGCCATCTTTAAGACAAACTGAATGTAATATTCCATTGTAAATCATTTATGAGTTTGTGAATTCTGGTGAATCATAGAGTGTCTGCTAATATTGCATGACTGCTGAGTATATTTGACACAGTACAAGAGGGAGAGGAAAATGGAATGAACTCTTGATGTTTTCAGAGATTCATGAAGAATTTGTGAAGTGGTGGTTTTCATAACATCAGAGGCAGTGTCTTAAGATGTTGTTAGATAACTTTAAAAATATATAGAAACTTGAATTCATATTCAAAAAACTGGGAACATCCAATTTATTTCAATTTTCTTTCCCTCATGTGGTACCATAGCTCACAAGTTCAGCAGCCACACATAATTAAAGCAGCCCCTGTGTATATTATTATTTTCTCGAAATGTTAATTCACCAAAAATGTGATTTCGTTTACAGCGAGAAGAGTCGCAGGAAAACGAAGGGCATATCTGAGACCACTAACCCCAGGTGGCACCAGTCCTTCATCTACTCACCCATCAATAATAACGAGCTGTTACAACGCATCCTTGAAATAACCGTCTGGAATTATGATCGCAACTTGGGCGGGGAATACCTGGGAGAGGTAAGTGGTGACTTTGATTTGCAGGGGCATAGTCAACAAATTTCAAGGGGGGTGCGACTTTATGGGTTTGCATCACTGCCTTTGCGTGAATTTGCTATAATTTAGTGTTATTATCAAAGTATGGTCAAATTCTGATGTCTCCAATGTCTGTCTTTTATTATCTGCAAATCAAGTTTAGAGTAGATGGTAAATATGCGATCACATCCATCGCACCCCCTGGTTATGCCAATGATTTGTATGTTATATGTATGTCACACTCTTGGAGTCATTCAGAGTTTACATAGTTCTTGTACAATGATCATGTAAATGTTGAACATTTATGATTATCAAACAACATAAGAACCAATCAGTATCCATTTTCAGTGGTGTCAACTTATTTAAGCTGCATTTAAGGTGCATTTTCACATAGGAATGGCTTTATGGGTGTGTGTATGCAACAAGTGTTGTTGAGATATTTAGTTGTACTCGTAGAACTATTGTTATACAGGTATTATATGTCTCCTGTAATAGTAATACATACCAGCATAATCACTAATTTCTAACCCTTAAAATGGATCTTAATCTCTTGGCCGAGTTTCAAAATAGTTTTAAGTTCTGTAATATATGAGTTATTAAAAACATTCTGAAGTTATTGGTTGAACCTACTAAGACACCCTCCAGTGTCTAGTCTGCAACAGCAATGTCTAGGCTTTAATAAGGAGAAAGGTGAAATCTAAGCTTATTGTAGAAGAAACTTAATTGGAATCACTCTGTGATTATGTGATCACTGCATGTGATAAAGGTGAAATTATACACACCTTTACTCATCAAGTCATGCTTGGAAATTCATTCTACTATCACGATTTCAAGATTAATTTTCAGCCTTGTATGATACATGTCTGTTCAATCTAGTTTACAGGAAGTCATATGTAATATATAGGCCAATGCATTAAACTAACAAGCTCATGATATATTAGCATTCATTACCTTTAATGTCAGAATCATTATGTTAGAGGGGTTATCCTTATTCAATAAGATGTAATGGCTATTTGCAAAGGAAGCTTTGGAATTTTATTGAAATATTCTGAACCTGAACAGAGTGTTGCACCCTCTTTTGCATTTGGGTTCATGATATTCATCTGGTCTTGAGTAGTTGGAATCTCAGAGTTGATTCTCCCATAATTTTCATGGGACAATCACTTAGGCAGTACAAGACTTGTAGGCTATATTAAAGGGATTGTATTACATACCTAAAGAAGCATTTGTATGGAAGGCAATGGGAAAGTAAACGGGCTATATCCACCAATATTGCCCTTTTTCTTTTATAACCCTGATGCTATCATGGCGTCATGTTTCATTTCCATCAGATTCTACCCACACACAGATATGTGTGACGTCCTTGATCCAAAGTACCCAGTGGAATAAAAGGGATGTAATACATCAGTTATGTCCATGTGACGTGAAATATGCCTTCTTTTTTGCCCAACTGTAGAGCCTCCAAAGGTTGGCCTTTATTAGCCAAACATCTTTCAAGTAATAGTGATTATAGTGTAACCTCTAAATATAATATCTGTACTTGTTATTATCATTAATATCAATTAAATATTTTTAAATCATAATCATATGTAACTTTCTCAAACAATAGACTTGGTCATAGATCTCCTTATCTCGCGATTCCAGGAAAACCACTTTAATGGAATTGCTTCAAATTTTTACATGTTACATGGTAAGAAGTTCTAGAGCTGATTAATTTTTCAGCTGCCATCTTGCTTTCTGGGTCAACAAGCCCACATTGCTATATTTTAGGTACAATATTGTTCCCCTTGTGCCCTGTTTCATAATTCATATTTTCAGAAAAGAAGATTTTTGTGAATGTAGATTGTAAGTTACATATCATTATGTATACAGTTACAGTATTTAAGAGTTATACTCGAATGATATTACAGCCATTAGCTCTTTAAATGTTACTGTAATATAGAGTGTCCCAAACACAGAGTCAATTTTAGATGCTCCACTTATCATTTACATGAAATAATCACAAAGAGGAAGTCAGACTAGGTTGGCCATATTGCTAAATGTTTCTGGAATAAAAAGTAGGCAGAATTTAGTTTAAAAAAAGAAGGTCAGACTAGGTCGGCTGTATTGGTAAATGTTTCTGGAATAAAAAGTAGGCAGAATTTAGTTAAAAAAAAGAAGTCCGACTAGGTCGGCTGTATTGGTAAATGTTTCTGGAATAAAAAGTAGGCAGAATTTAGTTTAAAAAAAGAAGTCTGACTAGGTCAGCTATATTGGTAAATGTTTCTGGAATAAAAAGTAGGCATAATTTAGTTACTGTGACATTGTCAGGTGGTAGGATTCTCTACAGTATCACCATTGAGTGTATTGATCTAATATTCAAATATTTCATACTATGTTCATCTTTCAATGATTCTAGCAAGATGTATTCTTCGAAGCCCGAAGGCTATTTAATTATTTCCTTCATCCACATTATTTGAAATACTGTGTTCTGATTAGCTGGACTTTGACACGCCTTACCTAGCTATGTGTGAACGCCTCTCAATCCCCCATTCACCTCCTCCCTAAAATGGGGATCAAAATATTGTCTGACTTTTGCTAATCTGGCGAGCGTCACATAAATCAAATCTTGTCATCAAAATCCCTGTTATACCAGTTACCTGTTTGAAATTTTTACTGATGCAAGAGCAGACTTGTGCCAAAATCTGCAAATAACTACTCTATTTTCCAAAAATTGACACAGCAAAAATTTAATTTAAAACAAATTTGTGGTGTCTCACATATTTAAAACAAAATGCCAGCTTTGGTTAATGAATAATGTATCTTATTTTAATGTAGCTAGTTAGTCAAAATATATTGATTCACTACGATCAGAAAATATATTTGTATAAATGTATTGAAATGCTTTCTTAGTATCCAGACATAAATCAAATCTGAAAATGTGTTATGGGATCTCTAATTAATATCAAAGAGAGTGTTGTGGAAAAAAGTCTTTGTATAGTGAATGCTTTTTATAAGTGTTCTCTGTGTTCCTTGTAACATTCTCCTAATGAACTGGTTGGCAAAGTACATGTTTTTGCACTTAGTCACTTCTTTATGCTTTGTTGTACGACTTGTTTAGATTTTACATGTAGTAGTAGTGTTTAATAATGTTTTCATCAATTTTAAAATCAATTTTTTGTATGTCTTACACTTGCCTTAGACCTCCTGGTTGCATTTAGCAAGTTTGCCATTCTCAGGGAAAACCATTTCTCTGACTTGGTCACTGAATTTCAGATTTATCTCAAAAATTGCAAAAAAATTCTAGATTTCTGAAAAAGTCGCGGAAATGAGAATTTTAAGTGAGTGTATTTTTTGAAAAGTTGAAAATAACACCACAACTGAAAAGATACATGGAATGAGGAAATTATAATTAAAATGTTTGAAACTTTGAAACACAATGAATGAACAACTTTGTTTTTTACTATTGAGTAGGGATACCTTATAAAATGTAAGGTAAAGTAAACAATAGCCATAATTTTTTATCACAATAGGCCCTTACCTTTCTATGTGGGTTATGTTATGTTTTAAGCTACATGTAACTGAAGTTAAGTCTTATGAAGTAAAATAACGGAAATGTCAGAATAATGAATTTTACCATCCATTCATATTGATATAGGTCTTTCATTTAGATTGTTTGTACAGACACATTTTATTGCTATATCGACGCTGTATTTCCTAATATCCTACTACACAGGATTTATTCTACTTACGTGATGCAAGAATATTAGGAAAGCCCCCAAAATATTATTTCTTAAATTTTGACCAATCAGAATGCAACAAATGTACAAATACATCCTGTGACATCAATGGGTGACGCAAATGTTAGATGCTATTTTGAGGACCGACTTGAATGTATAGATTTTGAATTGATCTTAGATAATGAAACTAATTAATTATAGGCTGTAGTCCTGTAGAAATATATGTGTATTATTACAATGTCTTATAGATTAGGTGTTTGCTTGATTTATTGCTTCAATTTACATGTTCCATGTTAAGATGTAATATTAGAATCTTTAACCACACACAATATCCTGTAAATGAAAAATCACCCCTAAATAAGAAAATACTATCCCACGTGAAATCTACCTGATTTTGTATTTTTGAAATGCCTGTACAATTGAGAGAATCATTCCCACACAATTTATTATAATTTTCGTATTTTTTCAATTTCCTGTTTGATTTTGGACTGTTCATTTACAAAAAGGGGTCTTTAAATTACCACATGAACTATAAAGCAGATATGCCATGTATCAATAGTTTAACTTTTTGGCCTTGTCTGCCCTTGATGCTTCATTGCTTTATATTGAAATAATGAGAGATTTTTATAGAATATGATAAGCATTGTATTGTCATCAATACTACACCCACCTTTGTTGGTCTAGTTATTCAGACTAAAAACCTTCGTCTTGTATTTCTTTATGGTGAATACAATCTCAATATCAAATGTAATACTTACCTGGCTTCATAAGGCTTAGATTAAAGTACATCTATATGTTTCTTATGAGGGCAAGATAAGCATTCAAACTGAGAGAAAAGCATGTTATAAAAGGTCTTGTAATTTCATTTAGCTAGAAAATGTAATAAAAACAGTATTGGGGCAGAGAAACATTTTGATAAAATTCTAGAAAACTTAAGAGAAAATAAAAAAGAGCTACTATTTGACTGACTCTTTTGATTTGTTATCCCATTGAACGGCCTTTACTCGTTATTTCACGATTTTTGCTGTAACTCGAAAAGTAGTGGACCGATTTTGTTCATCTTTGGTATGTGAATACTATAAGCATGGCACACTCTATAAAGACACTTTTGGTAGAAGGCAGCCATTTTTGAAAATGACCGCCATTTTAACTTATTTAACTATAACTCGAAAAGTAGTAGAGCGATTTTGTTCATATTTGGTATGTGAATACTATAAGCATGGCACACTATTTAAAGACACTTTTTGTAGAAGGTGGCCCTTTTTTAAAAATGGCTGCCATTTTTGCTATATACTTTGTTTGTAAATATGACAGCCATGGCTGTTCGATGGGATTTGCTACGCTTTGGCATTGCTGTTGTCTAGATATTTTAGAGTTTTGCTTCAGTTCAAAAAGAGATTTGTGATATACCATATAACGGATGAAATGTCTTTACACATGTAGTTATATTCAAAATCAGATCCTGTTTATCGTTATGGCAATCCTATATAGTGAAATACATATTTACTTAAATAAAACTGAATAAAATGTTTAAATTTTCAATCCTGGCATTTTTTTTAAATTATCAAAGAATAAACAAGTGCTTCATTGTATTTCCCAATACATGTACATGTAAAATGTATATTTATCCCATTGAACGAAGTTTGGAGGGATATAGGGAACGCCTCCGTCCGTCTGTCCGTCCGGGCAATAACTCAAATACAGTTGGCTCGGTTTTGTACACATATACCCTATGGGGGTAGAAGTTCTGCTTGAAAGCCGATTTTCAAAATGGCAGTTTATTTAAAAATGGCAGCCACTTTAGTGCCGATTTACAGTAATTTAGGTGTAATATGTAAAACTGTAATAGCAGTATGTTTTAAATGTAAAAAAATTATATAGGACATTATAAAAGCTAGAAATAAGAGGAGGGAAAGCCCCAGTGTTTAAAGATGACAGACATAATTACCTCTCTTGCTTACCACCTTCGTTCGTTCGAATTTTCATCGGCTAGTTATCAAATATTACACTTCGATGGGATGTTTTAATTGACATAGGCATATTCCGTACACCTTTCCTTATCTTGATGTGAAATGAGAAGCTATCATAATGATTAACACGCCAGAAATGAACATAATATTATTCGAAGCATATTTCGAAAATTTTGAAACCGCCATTAATGACGTCATTTGTTTGTCGACTTTTGACCAATCAGCAACGATGTCATCTCAATACAGATTTACATTATAAGCGTATGTCATCTTTGAACCCTGGTGTTTCTCCCCTCTGCTAGAAATGTAGATATTTAAGAAGCACATGGCAGCCATCTTGAAAAATGGCGGCCTTTACTCGTTATTTTATGATTTTGCTGTAATTTGAAAAGTAGTGGAGCGATTTTGTTCATATTTGGTATGTGAATACTATAAGCATGGCACACTGTCTAATGACACTTTTGGTAGAAGGCGGCCATTTTGAGAAATGGCTGCCATTTTGAAAAATGGCTGCCATTTTAATGTATTTTACTATAACTCGAAAAGTAGTGGAGCGATTTTGTTCATATTTGGTATGTGAATATTATAAGCATGGCACACTGTCTAATGACATTTTGAAAAATGGCCGCCATTTTAACATATTTTACTATAACTTGAAAAGTAGTGGAGCGATTTTGTTCATATTTGGTGTGTGAATACTATAAGCATGGCACACTGTCTAAAGACACTTTTTGTAGAGGGTGGCCACTTTTGCTATATACTTGTAAATATGCCAGCCATGGCTGTTCGATGGGATTTGTTACGCTTTGGCGTTGCTGTTGTCTAGTTATTTTATTAGAGTTTTGCTTAAGTTCAAAAAGAGATATGTGATATACCATATAACGGATGAAATGTCTTTACACATGTAGTTATATTCAAAATCAGATCCTGTTTATCGTTATGGCAATCCTATATAGTGAAATACATATTTACTTAAATAAAACTGAATAAAATGTTTAAATTTTCAATCCTGGCATTTTTTTAATTTATCAAAAAATAAACAAGTGCTTCATTGTATTTCCCAATATAAGAAAAAATAGTATGCAGTTATTGTGGAATTTTCACGTGGCATCTATGGATTGTTTTAATGAATCAAGTAGTTCACTGCACTTAGTATGAAATGAAATGTGTTCAGTATGTCTGCAACCATATTCATCTCTATGGGAACATGTTCCCACATATTTTAGTACTGAGAATTTTTTGTAATTTGTTAAATTGATAATTCCTCGATTTGTATTGAACGTGTTAACTAAAATCCCAGTTTATTGTTTCCTCTGAGAGGCTGGGTATATAGTACAGCCCACAGGGGAAATCAATTAATTGTAAATTACATGTATTTTCTAGTCATTACACATTATATGCGTACACCACATTTATTTGATCTATGATATACAAACTATAGCCTTCATCAAGTCATATTTGTAACTGTGGAGTCAGTTTCCTTCCAAATTTGACATTTTACCTTGATCATTCTATTCTATAATTCCATAACTTCAACCTTGGCACATCCCATCATGTATTTACTATTGCCCGTTATGAAAGCAACATCTTCAAATGGTTAGTTTTTTGCTATTATTTGAATAATGGCCACCCACTCATCTCATGCTATAGGTGAACTGTGCATGGAGAGAGAAATTGAGAATGTCAAGACTATATGGGTATTAAATGACACTACTGTGCAGCTGCTGGTTATGAATTAAAACTGAAGGTATGGGGGTGTAAGTTGGTAGGTGGGTGGGGGTTATCAGGCCTAGAACATCACACTTAATAGAATGGATTTAAACGCATCGTGATTATTTCATGCTTCAGTCATGTCATGGAATTCTGATCTTGTGTCAGATTATTAAATGATTACATCTAAAATACAATCACTTCATCTTCAGGAGTTCACAGTTACTTCATCTTCGGGAGTTCTATCACTTAGGAAGTCAACAGCTTCAAGCAACTAGTAAAATTCTAGAAAAATTAGGATTGAAATTAATGAGATGAATTTTTTTGATTCATTATGAGTCACAGTAAACACCCATCTTCTCAACAGGAGTTATTTTCTTGGAAATATTCTTCAAGACAGGAATGCTGAAAATGGATTCTAACATTTAAAAGCAACCAGTGTTCAACTTTTATACTGGCTACTATGGAAACTGACTCCTCCGATGATGAGGATCGCTATAAATGCAAAGTGGTAGGCATTTCTATAAATACTCATTGAACTGTCAACAGTCTAGTTGCAAGTAGAAATAATCTTGATTTTCATCGTTATATACTCAAATTCAGTCAAAATCAAAATTGAATCTATAAATGTGGTTTTAAAAATTGCTGATCAACTTTGAAATTTTTATTTTCTTTGAAATTCTAATTTCTATGTTGGGAAGATTCCTAGAGAGCCCATGTCATAAAATCATCAATACTGCAACAACATACATTCTTTAACTGAACAGATAATAATTTTATTTATGGAAGATATTTTAAATTATATAATTATTAAACTCGAAATTGATTCACTAAATCTACTTATTATCTAAGTCTTTTCGAAGGTTTTTCTGTGTCTGCGATGGGCTGCCATGTAATCAGACCCAAATCAACCTCCTAGTGCTGAAACTAGTAACTATCTATAAGCAACTAGGTAATTTCTTTTTTAATGTAACAGCATCCTTTAACTTTTATCTGGATTTTTTCTTTGACTATTTTTTCTTAACAGAGATACTCCCAGCTCATAGTAAATGTTAACTGATATATAAAAATGTGAGAAATAATGTATATTAAGTAGCTGACTCAGACTTTCTTGACTTTGGGAGGGAAGACAAAAATCATGCTCTTAAACTTTAGTTACTCAAACATAATTTTGTTTTATAAGGGAAATTGGGGGCGGACAAACCGGATGTATTATAAACAGAATTCTTCACCTTTAATCTTTTTTAAACTGATCCTTTTTTTTACTATTGTGTAAACACTAGGCTTTTAGTATGTATATTTGATCAAAAATTACATTTACTATTCATTATTAAAACAATCCACAGAATCATGTTTCTGTGAAATAAACATTATTATCATTTGAATGATTTACGATTAACACATGTTTTAGACTTTGGAAGGGCGGTTACAGGGTAGGCCAAAAATGTATAAACAATATAATAAATATCTTATGAAGTTTAAATTGACCTATAAATTATGAAATCTGACTTGCGTTTACTCGTCACTTGTAATTTTAAAGATTTGAATTCAGAATTATACATTTATATATGTATAAACTGAATGTGTTTTGAATAAAACCCCAAATCATTTATTTTTATATTATATTATGTGAGACACCGAAGGTAATTAATTATCCATGTATGGTACTATACAGTAGTTTATACATTCTATTTAAGAATAAACAAAAATGAATATTTTCTTATTATAACCTAGATGCAAGTAGGTAGTAGGTAGTTCTGTATTTACCAGTTTCATCACTGCTAATTTGGGCCAGATAACATGGCAGATATATTTGAAAGTTCCATTAACTTGGATATTCATCAGTTTTAACGGATCAATTTTCATATTACCCCAATGTTCCTTATAATTATAGAAATGAAAATATGTCCAGTAAAACAAAATATTATCTGTCCAATAAAAGAAGATTTTCACTTTTTGTGATTTAATATATATCTTTTATTGACTCTTTAGATGTCATATCATGACATATTAGTCACTCAGGTAGAGCAGTTCTTCCCATTGTCGAGTTGAAGAACTGGTATCTTTATCCTGGCTAGAACCATAGACAATTCTAGCCAGCGCCAGCCTTTTATCGAGTTAGCAGCACTCTAGTAATCGCCGGTTTAACATGGGGTCTATTGGCAATCTCTCTGAACAAGATGTCACATTTTCAAAGAAAATTAAAATGTCAAAATTGATAAACAGTTTTTAAAACCACATTTCTAGAAGTGATTTTACATATTGATTTCAAATATGATATCACTTTGACTGAATTTTAGTTATTTAATGATGTAAAAAATTAAGATTATTTCTACTAGCATCTAGTCTATTATTATATTACTATAACATTATTATTACAAAACCTCTAGTTCGTAGAATAAAATGAGAATATAATCGTTTCAAAGAGAAAATATTTAATCCTTCTGAAGCATTCATTATGATATCAAAGTCTATGGAGAGTGCTCCACAAGAATAGTTGCTGAGGTCATGACGACCATGTAATATTATAAAAGTAAAGCTGACTTAGTTAAGCTGTATCATGCTCCAACTATTAAAGTTATTATCTTTTTGTATAATTAATTTCCTTTTTGTTCTTTTGTTCTGAAAAGTCAGGTATTTGTTATCAATGAATTTATGTTCCATTTGTCAAGTATTGTATTCCTTAGTAAATTATTTATCTTAATAATACAGACCTTGAGATTGTTCTAAGAAGCAATAACTGTTTGTGAAATTTGATGTGCACACAGTTATACATGATTTTACAAATGTCTACTAAAAAAACAATATAATACCAACTGACAAACTTCTATTGATGATGATCAGAGTGTATTGCAGAATCTGTATCCCATGACATGAAAATTCAGTATATTTACGTCATATGGGCCATTCAGATTTCTAGTAATTTCATTCTCATTGAATAAATTACAGTATTATAAAATAGAATGGCTCATACTTTTCAGAGAGGCTAATATGTTGAAAAAAGATAAACCGCCTTGGCTTATATTTCAGCTTATCTAGATATCTGGGAATATACCATCAGGGACATATGAATCAAAGACCTATTTATGCCATGATGGAATCATTGTCAACAACCTGATTGGTCCATAGGTTACTGAATCTATATTCCATGATTACATAATGTGATTGTGTACTATTGAATCAAATTGATGATTTAAGATTAAAAAAACAATAAAAGTTATTGACTTATACAATTAATCTACAACTCATCATTAGATCTATATATTGATAGAGGTTTCGAAAAGTGATGAGGCAAATGCCTCGTCTGCCCCATCCTGGTTATGCTACCGCCATGTGCTTTCTAGGCCTTATAGATTTTCTCAGACTGCTGACACAATATCAAGGGAGAAATATTTAGTCTGCTTCCAATGTTTATCATGTTTGTTTGCATTATACAATACAGTAATCATAGGATCAGCTACAGTGTTTACTTTGAAAAGGTGTTTACATTTAGAGGTGTTTATATTCAGGGGTACTTATATTTAGAGGTGTTTATATTAAAGGTTTTGGAGAACATGGGAATCGACTCATCAAAAGTATGGGCTTTAAAAAAGTGTTCATATTTCAAGGTATTCAATTTAGAGAGGTGTTCACATGTACAGGTGTTACTGTATTTTATAATATTGCCCTTTGTTTCATGAGAAACAATTAAAAGTATACAAGGTCAATCCTTAGCGATTAATTTCCTATTTTCTATTCTCAGTATATTGACATCTAATTGAACTCATTTATTACTATTCTGTATTAGACAAAGCCAGTAGGGAACACGTATCAAGTGTAATGTCAGGAGTTTCTTGTTTCAGAAAGTAGGTTAATCAAGTAGGTATCTGTATCACCCCCTCATTTAAGTGCTATTTGGGCCCTGAAATAGCTGTCAGCTTTAAATGTATTTGGAAATTAATGAGAAAAAAAAACTTTGAGATAATAGAAATGAAATTATACAGGATATGAAACAAAATCAACATAGGATTTGTATCATGTAAATTATTGTACTTGCATCTGGCTTGGTACATACTTACAATATACCTAAATTACAATAACGGTCGACAAACTAAAAATTAGCTTGTTTCCCTCATGACGTTTTCAGACCACAAGATCCACTTGTTCATCTACTTTATAATACATAGTGTCTAAGTCTTGCTTACTCTCCCTAAAGCAAAAAGTAATCAATCATCTTGGTCCAGATTGACTTATTCTCATTTCCTGTTATATATCCCAAAAACTAGATTTCTAGAGTTTTATAAACTCACATCTATTCGCACTTTTATGATTGGAACTACATATGTTAACATGATTTTTTGTACATCTAATGCAGGATATAGAAGCACACCTACACATAATATAATTTGTTACATTTCTAATAACATTTCAGGGTGTTTTATATGTCTAGCCAGTTATGAAATTCTATGGTTCTAAATAAATCTACTAGTATATGATGAAAAATTGTATACATGTATGTTTGGTTGAAAATTGTATATGTATGGTTGAAAAACTGGATATTTTATTATCAGGTTAAAATGAGCAATATACAGTTAGAAGTCATGAATTATTCTTTTCTAATAAGATTACAGGTATATGTCTAGCCAATTGTGAAATTCTGTGTCAATATATGCATCTGTTTATCATATTATCATGTTAGGATGAGAAATATACTAAGTCAAAAGTCATGAATTGTTGTTTTTTTCTGAGAGCAATTTCCTGTCATTAAATGAACTAAGCATAAATCCCATCCTGTAATCTTTTCATGAATTGGACAATTTGCTGTCTTCTGGCTACCTGTATACATATATCTTTTACTGACTCTTTGATGTCATCACAATGACATATTATTCAGGATAGAGTTCGAAAGAATTAACAATTACATTAAGATTTTCTTTATATAATTGCAGGTGGTGATAGATCTATCCACTGCTGATGTAAATGACCAAGCCTACTGGTACCAACTTAGCTATGCCGACAAACCGTATGAGGCTGCTGACAGAACAAGGGTAGGAAATCTATATTGTATGGGCTAAACTGACTACAACGTTCCCTCTAATAACTTACTTATTACCAATAAAAAGTTGGTTATATGTTAAAAGTCAAAATATCTTGATTATATACAGTTGTGTTTTATAATATTATGCTTCAAATGTATCCATTAATTTTCAAGTTCTCAATGATTACAAATGATTTATTTTAAAATGTGTGAAGGTGATAATGTATTATAAGGAGCATCTATCCATTTCAGTGTTCTTAATCCTTGCAACATTTTTATATGATTATTTTTTGGCTAATTACATCCCAAATAATTAGAGTTTATTACATGATAACAGGAAAATGCCATTAGTTAATTGTTATATATGACTAACTTTAGTACATTCTGCAACCATATAATTGTAAAGTGTGAATTATGAAGTATACACACAAAATGATAAGTTGTTGATTTAATATTAAAAAATTGGGAAATATGTAAGTCTCAAGTAGCTGGTATTCATTCAGTTGGATGGATCATGAATAATAAAATCCATGGCGTCAACAGATACTATTATAAAAGCTTTACTGTGAATTCATGTGGCGCAACTGGGATTTATTATCCCAGCGAATGAAGTTCGGAGGGATGTAGGAACACCTCTGTCCGTCCGTCTGTCTATTCGTCCATCCGGGCAATAACTCAAATACCGTTGGCCCGATTTTGTACATATTTTGTAAACATATACACTATGGGGATAGAAGTTCTGCTCGAAGCCGATTTTCAAAATGGCAACTCATTCAAAAAGGCGACCATTTTAGTGCTAATTTTACAGCTGTTATAGCAATATGTTTAAAATGTAAAAAAATTATATAGGACATAAATAAAGCTAGAAGTGTAGATCTTAAAGAAGCACATGGCAGCCATCTTGAAAAATGGCGGCCTTTACTCGCTATTTTACTATTTTTGCTGTAACTCGAAAACTAGAGAGCAATTTTGTTCATATTTGGTATGTGAATACTATAAGCATTGCACACTGTCTGATGACACTTTTGGTAGAAGACGGCCATTTTTCAAAATGATCCTATTTTACTATAACTTGAAAAGTTAGAAGGTGGTCATTTTGAAAAATGGCTGCCATTTTTTGCTATACATTTTGTTTAAAAAAATGTTCGATGGGATTTGCTATGCTTTGGCGTTGATGTTGTCTAGTTGAACATGAGGCAGTATTTAACAAAATATTAATTAAACAATTAGATAAACCCCAGTTTGGAACAAAGGATTATGGTTAATGACATTTTGTGCAAATCTGTTATTATTACGCAACACCTATTATTATTCCAAATAGATTCATACTCATACCATATGAATATGTGCCAGGGCCATTCTCATAATTCTTGAAATGCCAATAGAAAATAAGACCCAGGTTCTCCATTACACAATGAAATATGAAACTATGACCTTCTTTTCACATTTATTTCCATTTGTAATTGTTATTTTTAATCATTGTAATGTTATTTTATTACGAGATCTCTCCTATTAATGTAGAATGTACTATTATATATTTCCTGTTACACTCATATTTAGGAATTTATTTATAAGATATTGTTCCCATGTTGTGCTTATAAAGATCAGAAAAACACAGAGATGAGATAATTGGCCATGTGTCCTTCAAGCTGTTCACTGGATCAATGTTGTGGTTTGAAAGGAAGTGCTGCTACATATTGCTCAAAGTTTCAATTAGTCTGTCCAAGACTTTTATATTACTCAATAAGATGCAGCTAATATGCATATTTCAGGTGTATATATTAGTGTTGTCGCGATGTGCCATAATCGTACATCGATGCATCGGCAATTTTCAGTAGTAAACATCGATGCACATCGCGATGTACATCGAGAAAAAGTCCGGGAAAAGTGCACTGAAATACCGAACGCTAATGCACTAAAATACAGAACGCTGGTTCATCCGGGAACTTCTAGTAACGGTGAAATGAAAGTAAAGTAATTTTTTTTAGATTAATGGTTCATCTCGACTAGTTAAAACAGTTTTAAAGCGAAATAATATCAGAAAACATTGGGAAATGAAATAAGACATGAGAAAGTTAAGCGATTTGCGTCAAAATAAGATAAGAAAGGGTGATTTTTAGCAAATTAATTTTTTTTTAAAACATCGATGTTTTGTTTCAGACATCGATGCATCGCCAGAATCAGCTTTGGCGATGTATATCGCGATGTATCGATTAATCGCGACAACACTAGTATATATACATATATTATATTTGTTGTTGTTAGGGGCGGCGAGGGGCAAGGGAAGCTTACAACAAGAACCAATCATCTCACCTCTCACCCCAAGGCTCAGCACCCAGACTCAGTGACAGTGACATGTCTGAGTTTGAGGAGGGGGTTGGAGTTGTCTCAGGTAATACCATAATTCAGTGATGTATCAATGCTCCAGGAGCTTGCCAGCAATATTGCCTTGGTGTTAAAAAGGATTACAAAAAGAAATGTTTGTAAGCCAATAGATTCATTAAACCAAGCTATTTATCACAATCTCACATCAAGCTACTATTTTAACCCCCCCCCCCATTCTCGATCTTTTGGCTGGGAAATAGATTGAAGTCCAGAGATTTGATGCAAGGCTGTTCAACAAAGTCTTACTAATCTCAAGGCTCAGTTCTTACTTGGCGTTAGTTGTCTGAAAATGCATTGTGTGTAGCATATGAGTGATAATAGCTCAGTTAAATCCTGCATGTTTTAATGCATTTGGCATCATTACAATAAGGCTAGACCTGTATGAGCAATAGAAAGATATAAATGGAAATACAATTCTGAAATCTTTTTGTTATATTAATGTCTGGGTATTGCCTTTGCATTGCATTTTCATCACTTGCTATTTGTCAGTATATCAAATATTTTCTCTATACAGGTCAAGGTGTGGTTGGTCGTGGAGATGGTGCCAGCGTTAGTTCAATAGGTAGCTCACCACCACCCCCTAATGATGACCTTGAGGGTGGAAGAAGCAGACGGAGGGATAGGATGCCATCTCCAATGCCCCGCAGACGTGGTCAATCAGGTATGAAATGTTCAGCCAATTATACTCAATAATAGGCCATAAAAAGTGATATTCAGGTACATATAGGTTGATTTCATAAATTTGCATTCTGATTACTTTCCCATTGATATATCATGTATGTTTATTGAATCACTCTTGAGCAA
The DNA here is from genome assembly GCA_903813345.2 of Owenia fusiformis. NCBI lineage: Eukaryota > Metazoa > Annelida > Polychaeta > Sabellida > Oweniidae > Owenia > Owenia fusiformis. Next base: position 36,807,613 of record CAIIXF020000001.1, read on the forward strand.
TAGTTAACCATGAATCAGTATTCTCACTAATGTATTATATTGTGAACAATGATCTGCACTACATGGACATTTGTAGCTTTGCTATGTAAATTGCTCAGAATTAAAGTCCCTTTTATACCCTTCCCCAGCTAATGATTTATATAACACAACATTTGATTCCTACCATTTTGGGAATAAGTTTGATGGATCAAAAGTATTGATGAAATTTTGAATTTCTTTCAGTGGGTTGCGTGGATGAGTATGATGGAGAGAGAAAACACTTATTAGCCCCTCAGGATGCCGGCAAGAGAAAACAAAGGTCACCATCTCATGATCCAGGGTCAGATAGAATCAGGTCAAGGTCACCAGGTCGTCATAGAGACCTAGATGTCCGGTCACTTTCCCCTCCTGACTCAAGGTGAGAAACTTTTCAACAGTATTTTTATACATTGTTATTCTGAGAGGAATAAAGTGATAAATTATTGTGTGCCATAATTATCATAAATGTAACGAATAAAAGATACAGCTGAAATTATTATTCATGTTAGGTCACGTTCTAGGACTCAGAGTCCAACAAGGAGCACACCATCACCAAAGAAACGCCAGTTGCCACAGATACCAGTGCAATCTCAAAGCAAAGACAAAGGTGAGACATTGTTCCAAATGACTATTTTCCAACTAAACCAACAATGATATGTTACATATTATAATGATATTGCTTTGTATATAAAGGATAATTGAATGTTCAACATGAATACCAAGTTAAATAGAATAGATAAAATCTTTTTGAATTAGAGGAAAACTGTTGAGATTTGCTGGATGACCCTCTTAATGGAAAATCCTGCATTTATGTAATTCATGCATATTTCACCAGTTTAACAGAATACATGTTTTATATTAATGATAATGCATTTACATTATCTTTACAGTGACTCAAGATCTTGAAGACCGAGCACGCAAGATGAAATTACGGATGAAGATGAATGCCTACAAGCACGCAGCATCGGGAGGTCCTGCTAGTGATTCAGAGACAGGCAGAGACAGGGAACGTGTTCCACATGGTGCACACAACAGATTTGGCTCTCAGGGTAGACTAGACAGTGGCTCAAGGTACAAATACGAACATGTACTCGCATTAGTTTTATTAGTTTTTTATTAGATATTTTATAGGGTACAAAAACAGAACAAATATATGCAAACTTATTGGGAATTTTATTTTATTTTAACATTGAATCAGTTGCAAACAACAGGCAATGTCTTCAGCTGCTTTGTCTAAATTGTCTGTTGTTATTGTTGATGATGAAACCCCTGACTTGTAGTTGTATTTGCCAGTACAAAAAACCTCTATATGACAACACCTCTTTCGAAACATGAAATAAGTGTAAAGAAAAACTATATGTAGTGGATTAGGTCATATTGTTTATACTGTATATTATTTTGAAAGGATGTGTCCGGGTATATGCCCTTTTGGTCCCTCAGTTAAATGTATGTGAAATATGGTTTTTATTACTGTCCTAGTTATATTTGATAAGTATGTTTACTTTTTCACGAGTTTTGATGCATTATTAACCCCTTACTGAGAGTCAAAATAAGTATCTTAACAAAACAAAATAGACATTATCATAGAAAAAACACCAATGGCAACATGTATGACATACAAAGAAAAAATAACTTAAGACCCATGAAGAATTAAAAAGAAAATCATATTTTTGAAATATATTTAAGGATTAAAATTTTTTTCAAATTTTTGAATTTCCCGCCAGTTTAATTTGAAGGGGGAAAACAAGATGGTTGCCATTTGATGTAAGAAATATCAGAAAAAAAGTTCACTTTTAGTTTTCACAATGAGCACAGTTTTCCGGTTTAGGTTTTTTGACGGATTATGACTCTTCATCACCAGGGTCATGTATAGAGATTATAAAATTGAAACCAAAATGTTGTGCTCAGCATGAATTTGACTGAAATATGGGTAACATCACCAACACAATTGAAGTCTCAAAACTGGATGCTCAGTAACTTTGAGTGACTATAATCCCTTGATTACCTAGGTAAACACCAATTCACTTATCCAGAAATACCATTCAATGTCTATACAAAGAAAGTTTTGGAAGATATGTTTCAAACTTTTTGCATAAATAATTCATTTAATATTTGCCTTTTTTCAATTCTGACAAAGTGATATGCACTGTCTTTGATGCCAATATTCTTCATCAATTGTGATACAAATTTTTATTTTTGTAATCTCAGAAGAAGGATAAGATATTGAAGTTTAATAATATGTGTGATTGAGTTGGTTTTTCAGTCATTACAATTTTCAATATTTTCTAAGTCGATACCCAGACTCATTCCCAGACTCATCCTTTTGGTTTTTATTCAGAGAGAGGCTAGATATGCAAGGATCACGTGACAGGCTAGACATGCAGGGATCTCGAGACCCTTTAGATATACGAGGATCTAGAGACCCTTTAAATGTACGGGGATCAAGAGACCCATTAGACTCACGGATATCTAGAGACCGTTTAGATAGAAAATCGCAACTAAGGGATCGTGATAGAGACCGATTCAGTGATCGGGAGCTGAAAAGAATCGAGAGAGCAAGAGATGGTGACCATAGAAGAGGTCGGGAAGTTGAACGTGGTGACTTGGATAGAAGACGTAGACATAAAGGTTCATCTTTAAATATATTTGAAAACTACATCGAATTATTTGTTACATAATACTGAAGAATTTCTGTATTTTATTATTGAATAGTCAATTAAAAATTATGTTAAAATGGCACAATTCTGGCACATTTTCATAAAAACTTATGTTTATATTTAGAATTCAGCCCTGAGGTACAGTCAGATAATGCATTTGAAAGTGATGCATCCGAGGCCAGTGATATGTCTGAGGTCTCTAAAATCAGCACAATAAGTGTAAGGTCCACACAGTCTGAAAGACCACGTAGCAGCCGCAAGTTCAGGTAATAACATCCGCCACTTGTTCAATTTGAAAATTTAGGAGTCACAATATTTATGTTAATTGTCAATGTCAGTTTTGGTGAATTAGAATTGTTTTTTCCAAATGTCTCGTAAATTGGTTACCCTTTGAATACCACACCTCATAAAGTTGCAGTGCAATTTGTTTGCTTGAATATGTATTATGTTAATTTATGTTACTTTGCTTGCTAGAGATCGCTGGTTTAGTGCTCCCCCTGGTGAGCTGCTCTCACCAATTAGGTGCGTCATTGGCACTTGTCTGCGTCAATTGGCACGTTTCACAATAATTCACATTTAAAAAAATTTTGAATTGTTTTGTGAAATATAAGCCTGTTGTTTTTTAAATGTACCGTTTTCATTCAAATATTGTTTAAAGATACATTTCATGTATAGCTGTCCACATTTGCATCAAATATGGTCACTTTATTATGCTTTATAAGTAGAATAAATGATCTGTTGATGTCTAATGTATATTCTATTTGTTGATTATGCCAATTAAATTACAATTAAATGTACATATTTTCCCTCCATCCATATTGTCCATTTCCCAAAAGTCTCTATTAAATTTTTGTTGTAAAGGATTTTTTTAAGTCAGATTCCATTTAGTCATTTTAGGAACTTAAAACTTGTTAGTTTGATCTTCTCAGCTACTAACATTGTTTTAACACTAATACTCATGACCTGAGAGTACCATGTTCTAAATGTACAGTTGGAAGTGAAGTTGGAATTTATTTATATGTCGTTAATGATATTCAGAAAATTTCTAAATATTTTGGATCTCATTATATTTTTTCTTACAATTTTAGTCATATCTTGATATTTGGCCCACAATACAATTCATCTTATCTTATAAATGTCGTCAGATTGAAAATGATTCTCAGAAAGTTCCAAATCCGATGCTTCATATTGATAGACTTGAATTGTTATTTAAAATTATTATAATTATGATAAGGGCAGGACATCTATTAAACATGTAGTTAGTTACCTTTTCAATTTCACTCACACTTAATTCTATTTTTCTAGCTATGATCATCGTAGGTTTTTATCACCAAAAAGGTACTAAGTCACAAGATTACTCCTCCATTCACCATTTACTTTACAATTGATTTAGCAATCCGATTTTATGTTATGTCACTTTTATCTTGTCATGCTGATATGATTCTTTTATTACCTTTATAATTATCATTAAAATGTATTTAGTTTTAAGGAACATTGTCATTTATGAACATTGTCATTAATGGTTTATTCAGGTGGATTTGATGAGGAGTCCACTACAACCAATAATATTGTACAATATAACATTGTTCCTATAAGTCTTAGAGTTTGCAATCAGTAAAATGTTGAGAACACATAATCTGTGTTTTATGAACACCACTACAATAAAACTTGTTAAATGGGAATGCTTGTACATAATAATGTACATGTTCAGTAAAATTGTACATGTACAAATGTTAGTACATGTACAGTAAAAATAGTATTGGCTAAAAGTGTTTTAATGAGAGACTTCGGATAGCAGACAAATATTCAATTTCATAATTAGGAGGTGTTCATAAGTACATATATTACTATTTCCATAGTTATGCATCAAGTCTTTTAAATCACAATGTATTCATATGGCTAAACTTGAGAGGGGTACAATAGGAAAGGCTAAGGGTTAACATCGCTTGTTTTCAAACATTGAGCCATTTTGTGCAATGGGTGTGTGTACCAGGCTATGTATTGTGTTCCAAAATGGGACTGGATAATGAAAAGGAAAATTCAGTGAACTTCAAATATTTGGCCATTTCCATCTTCAGGTAAATCATTCTTGATGCATAACTAATCTTTGATTTATTATCAGTTAATTTGGAATGTTCAAATTATGCATCATATTCATGTACATTGTACAATAATTATTTTTAGTTTATACATTCAATCTTTGATCAATGTTTATGAATTTAACCACCTAGGAGCAACCAATAATATTTGATGTTTTAGGTTAAAACCACCTATTTCAATAACACCAATTAGTTATGAGTCTGGTGTACGTATCCACTAAAAACCTTAATAGTACCTTGGATAATAACATAAGGGCATGTTTTACTAAGCATTATTATGTATGTCTGTCATTGAAATCTCCATAGCATTCTGTTGTGTGACTTACCCCATGTAATGCCTCAGTCACATTTGATCTATGGCAACTGTATGGCAGCCGTAGCTTTCCAAATTCAAGAGAAATGTGGAACATAAAATACAGGAATAAGCAGTATGATGTAGACTTTCTTACTCGATTTTGTGAAGCTATGTCACTGTATGCCTGCTGAAGAGCAAATATGACAGAGGATTTATGTACCCATGTATGTAAACTAAAACATGTTTGTCAAAATCATTAACAACTGATGCATGCTGTTATAAATTTAAAAAAAACATGTCCAAATGGCAAGTGAAATAAAGATTGAGAATAATACTCAAAAATTGGAGTAAATATTTATATCATTTCAACCTGTTTAGTTATAAGTATTAATATAAAACCACACCCAAATGCACTTGTTAATATACTGTAATAGTACAGATAGCGAAATATCCCTATTCCCTATAATACTTAACTAGTCTTTTAATTGATTTCTGCACTTTCCTTGATTTCATATTTTCAATATAAGAATGATATACCTTATGTTTTTATTTTTATTTAGAATCTGAATGAAATATGTAATAGATAGTTCTTTAATTTATTGAATGATTCTTTTTTTATCCAGTGAATTCACATCAAAAATGGAGAGTAGGGGGCCTAATCCCAAACCAAAACCTCTTAACAGAAGTTTAAGCAATAGCGATGTTTATGAGAAAAATGACGGCAGTATGTCAGATTCTGCTGTTAGTTCTACCATAACGACTGACAGGAGGAAACGTCGTCCAAGTCTTGGCTACAAGGTCGCCGCCCTGGTGGGACTTTCAAGAAAAAGCAGCAGCACATCTCAATTGGGGCAAACAGGTATGATATCTGCATTTTAATAGTATTCAATACATCTTTATGATCTTGAATTAATTAGTATGATTTTATGAATGAAGGAATTTAAGTGAAGTTTGGAGTTAATATTCAGAAAATGAAATCTGTATGTGTTTCATGCAAAAAATGCATGAAAATAAATGTATCGTGCATTTGTGCTTCAGTAGTCTATATTTTCTGTGTCATTTTGTAGAACCACGGTATTCAATATTTAGCGATTAACTTTTATAATAACATATCATTGTCTTCAAGGCATTGTTTTTATTTTATCTTAAGTTTATTTTTGCTGCTTCTATATTTATTAGTAATTTTGACTTTCATTTAGAGAGAAAAGGTTCCAAAAAGTGGCTAAAGTTTCGTCAACGGTTTCATACAGTTTCCGTGGTTACTGGTTTGAAGCATAGTAAAAGCATGACGTGTTTAGCCACTACATCTGATGGTGACTCGCTGACGTCACTAGGTACATGCAGACATAGGTTCCCCCATTAGCTTCCCCTACATGTAGTATATAGTTCTAAACTACAGAGCTTGCTGTGAATCTTCCTGGCTAGGCTTTACTGTAGAATACACAAATCTGTAAACCTTTCCCTTGTGTTGCTTATCTGTTTAATGCTCCTGGAGAGGCTTTTCTTTACTCCATATATAAGGCATATAAATGGCTGTACTATCAACACTAATTAAGTCCTAGATACACATATACACTGGTAACATATCCTTCCTGTAATAATTAAGTCATAGACATATCAACACTGGAAACATATCCTTCCTGTAATAATTAAGTCATAGACACATCAACACTGGTAACATTCCCTTCCTATAATGATTAAATCAAAGACACGTCAATATTGCTAACATATCCTTCCTGTAATAATTAAGTCATAGACATATCAACACTGGTAACATATCCTTCCTGTAATCATTAAGTCATAGACACATCAACACTGGTAACATACCCTTCCTGTAATGATTAAGTCATAGACATATCACACTGGTAACATTCCCTTCCTGTAATAATTAAGTCATAGACACATCAACATTGGTAACATTCCCTTCCTGTAATAATTAAGTCATAGACACATCAACACTGGTAACATTCCCTTCCTATAATGATTAAATCAAAGGCACATCAATACTGCTAACATATCCTTCCTGTAATAATTAAGTCATAGACATATCAACACTGGAAACATATCCTTCCTGTAATCATTAAGTCATAGACACATCAACACTGGTAACATACCCTTCTTGTAATGATTAAATCATAGACATATCACACTGGTAACATTCCCTTCCTGTAATAATTAAGTCATAGACACATCAACATTAGTAACATTCCCTTCCTGTAATAACTAAGTCATAGACACATCAACACTGGTAACATTCCCTTCCTGTAATAATTAAGTCATAGACACATCAACATTGGTAACATTCCCTTCCTGTAATAACTAAGGCCTAGACACATCAACACTGGTAACATTCCCTTCATGTAATGATTAAGTAATAGACCCATCAGCATACTCTTTCTTGTATAATAATGATTAAGTCATGGACACATCAACATTGGTAACATTCCCTTCCTGTAATAACTAAGGCCTAGACACATCAACACTGGTAACATTCCCTTCATGTAATGATTAAGTAATAGACCCATCAGCATACTCTTTCTTGTATAATAATGATTAAGTCATGGACACATCAACATTTGTAACAAAATTATAAGTATTAATCTTGCAACACATCACATGTATCTTAATTGCTTAATTTTCTTTAATCTACATTAAATAATAATGCTTCTATTTACCAAATAATTTTCGTAATACAGAAATCATTAACTTAGAGATATGATTCCCTAAAAGATGGCGCTGCAGTCAACTTTCACATTCATATGTTTTTCTATTAAGGGATGTGGTTTAAGTTCCATGTTAACAAAAACTTTCAATTTGGAAGTGGTACCTTAAGCATCTGATAATAAAGTAGCTTCAAAAGCTTATTTGCTTTTCCTTTATTTTATTTTAAATAATTTGCTATGTGCTTCTGTTCGTTATTATGAATATGTACTCTAATAAATATTTTCCCTGTTTACTGATTAAAAGAATGATAGATCATTCAGTGTATATTCCTTAAATGAAAATTAATATAGTTCCAAGAAAGAATAAAATATATACATGCACAATATAGTATTAACCTCTTGAATACCCAGAGTGACGGATATATCCGTCACAAATGAAATAAGACTGGTGCCCAGATGGACGAGAAAATCCGTCACAAAATTTTTCACAAAAATTGCTCTCATTTGAACAATTTTCATCCAATTTACACAAAAATTGTTTTAAAACGTGTAGAAATGATCTCTGCCGTCCAATTTTACTAAGCTGAGCATCTAAAGTTGTATAGGTATGTAATAAAATGTCGAAAGGTGGCAAAAAATGAAAAATTCTCTGGTTTCATGCCAATTTTAGAGCCTGGGATTCAAGAGGTTAACATAGTTTATTGGACAAATATAAAACCAATGTATAGGCATACTAGAAAGACTAAACTATTTCTTCCTTCTTTCTTCCTTCTTCTAAGGTTATCAGATAAGAATAATTCTACCTGGTCCTTGAATCTCTCTTCTATTTGTGTTAAAACCTCCCAGGTAATTAAAGTATTTATAAACATGTGGATAATCTTTAGGTTAAAGTACAAATTTGTCTTCACATATGTTTTGTGCGTTTAGTAATTATTCACCTAATTGACAAAATCTGGTTTGAGTTTTACGGGTCTGAATTTGTGAGCTGGTTTAATTGGTGATATATCTCAGAAGTACCTGGGACGTCTCTAGGCTTGTAATTAAACAACTTCCACTGAAATAAATCTTTCCGCAACAAAATTGAGGAATATGCATGAAATTAATTAAAACATTGGCTTTCAAGAGAAACCCCATGGTTAAAATGACTGGAACTTTATATTGTATATAAATACATTAAATTTAGGTGCTTCTCTGAAATTGTACAAAAATAGGAAATAAACATGAACATGTATTGAATAAGCTGATATCCATGGGAAGGTGACAGAATGGTCAATTAGCACGTCTATTCTTGGGGCCTGGAAAGTTGTATTATCTCTTTTGCTGTGTAATCTGCCATGTATCATACACTTAAAATAGACCTTAACTTTTCAAGTACCTGAAAAGATTATATCATCACTGTTTTGTAGGCTCTAGTCTAATTAAGGAACTTACTTGTGTTAAAAGATAATGTTTATATCAGTACAAGTGACATCACTGATCAGCATTTGTAAATAAGCAACTTGATATCTTATTTGTTACCTCATTGAATGAAGTTGGGGGGGGGTTATAGATAAGAGACTCTCCATCCATATGTCCGTCCATCTGTTCATCTGCTTGTATGTGTGTCCTTCTATCTGGTTGATAACTCATATGCTGTCAACACATTTTTTTTTTAATATCCATCTGCCTGTTGTAAGTACAGGTTCTGCTACAAGGATGATTTCTTTTCATAATATCAGCTGATAAGTCCAAAATTCAAATTCTTTCGAAAATATGACAGCCATAATAATTTTTTGTTGATACTTTATACATAAGTACAGTATGACATATTTCTTCTGGCAATTCATCTAATATGATGGTCATTTTGAGAAATGATGGCACCCTTGTCTGATGCTTATAAGATCTTCAATGAGATTAGCTACACCTTGGCATTCAAATTATTTTCTCTCATGTAAATTTCAACTTTGATACATTCCATACATATGCAAAATAGATAATTTAAAATACATATACACATCTATGCTTAAAGTATGAATTATACTCATGTTACAACTAAATATAGTCAATTTAATACTGAATAATGCATATTAGGTAATGTCAAAGTATGATAGTTGATAATAATAAAAGAGACTAAGACCTAAAAACAATAGTAACACAAACAGCTTACTCCCTTTGGATTATTAGTCTTGCCATTGAGGAATAAATGATGGTATTAATCGTGGCATCTTTGACAGAAAGCAATAGCTTTAAGCACGTTTAGTGGACAAAAAATACAAAGTAGACCTAATGAAGTTCTGACGTTGGCTTTGTTTTACCAAGTGGTGCCATAGCAACTGTAATTATAGAAAGCAAAGATTTAATTTTCTCTTTTCACATTGCTGGGATATTCCCATGTTTTAGCGAGTGGAAATTTTACAATTGAGACTATGCATAGCCTGAAATTGCAATAATTTGGAAAAAATTAAGAAATACACATCAACAAGAATGCTATGAAGTATTTGGATTATAGATAATTATTGAGCCACAAAGATTTATGAATAATATAAAAAATGGAAGCTCTAAAAAAGCATTAAAATAATGATCTCAATGTAACAAACTAATCATTGTTTGATGAAATTTGCTGTACAAAATATATAAACAAAAATATATATAAAAAAAATATAAAGACAGAAAGTACATTGCAAACTAAATAGTCAACTTTTTCTGTTCCAACGCTTCTAAAACAGTCATCCATGAAAGGAAATTCTACGCAACCAATCAGGAAAAAGATGATAAAACTTGTGACATGTGTTCAACCCGGAATATACACTGACTGCTCAGTCATTTTAGAAAAAAACATAGCTTGAATTTTCATTATTGTTTTTGTTGTTAACATTTCTTTCTTGATGGACTTGCTAAGAATGTATCGCATCAGAATAGTAGGGAGTATGCATTTGCTTGTAGAAGGAGGAAAAAAGCCAAAAAGCACATTTCAACGAAGTGAAGAAGTCGGGGCAGCTGCTGATATGAGAAACAGGATCACACGTCAGACTAGTAAAGACTCAACAGATGGCAGCATAGGTAGCCTTAGCAGTGACACATCAACAAATGCGTAAGTTTTCTCAATAGTAATTCGTATATTTTAAAAACTAAACCTTGATACTTAATTTCAACTGATTTGAATTTCTGTGAAGTCAGTGTTGTTTGCAATGAATACTTGTTGACCTAAAGGTGTTGTAGGCTCACGTGAAAACTGTGTATGCATTAGGAGCAATCTCATGAACACATCATTGAGAAAAAATCAACTCCTTACTCATCTTCCAAATTCTTTATTAAAATGACATTCATATACATTTTATCCTTGGTCAAAGTACATTTTCTTATTTCTAGGCCCAGTTTAATCATTGACAAAAATTGATCAAAGGTATATTCAGATCATTATAGAAATAAATACTGAATATCAGATCATTTTGGGTAATATAATTTTTATCAAAGAGTTGATATCAAATATCAACACAAGTGACCGAAGCGAATGAGTGTTGATAGTTGATATCTACGGGGCAATTAAATGATATCACAAGAAAAAATTCAAGTTCTTTAATCATAGGTATCTGATTTATGATCATAAAACAAAAATCAATGTTTTCTGTTTTTGATTTGATGTCTTGTTTTTGAAACAAGATTACAAAACAGAAAAGGGTCATACTTGGTGTCAATTGTTTGTTTAATCCTGTATGTTATTTTAAAGGTTTTCCTTATACTGTTATCATTAAGGTTACATTACCTCATTTGGATTCAGCTTTATTATCATTTATATAACTTCAATGACTTCAAAGTCACATTTGAAAGGTCAAACTTCTATTAATAAAAATATTAAGAAATTCAATAGGTCTTGAGTTAACTAGGGAGAGAATAGACGTGCTGAGTGTTACAACATTTATAATATCTGAATCTACGTCTTTAAATTTTATGTAATCATGCCTCACCATGTGTAGTTATGATACATTTTGTGTGATTATGCTACATCTTGTGTAATCATGCTATATCATGAATTATCAGGCTACATCTTTGTTATCCTGCCACATTATATGAAATCATATAACATATTCTTATCCTTCCATATAATATGTAATCATTCTATATATCATATGAAACTATGTGTATGCTACATCCTGTGTAATCTTGCTATCCATTCCGAATAGAGTATCCCAGCTCATAAAAGATGGTTTAAATATGATGGGGTCATCGGATATTGACTTGGACTCTAGCTTAAACTCCAGTGTAGCTTCATCATTGTCGTAAGCCTCAGTTTGAATATGTGTGTTTGTTGACATCACAATTGAAGGGTGTCACATTTTGTAGATTGCATATGAAGATGTCATATTTTATAGATCACATTTGAAGATGTCATATTTTATAGATCACATTTGAAGGTGTTTCTATTACCTTGCAGCTGTGTTTCTATAGATTTGCTTGATTTCCATTAGAAGTGTAATATTTTTAATATCTGATTTGTGTCCATTGGTTTACTGGACTTGTGTGATTTCTCATTCATGGATTATATTTTACTGGTCATCTTAGAATTTTTGCAACTGTATAATTTTTTCCACCCTGTATAAAGTGAGTGAATATGGATACAGTAAAGGACGAGTGAAGGAGACAAAAATTAAATGAAAATAGCACCACAACTTGTGTATGTGTATAGTTTTAGATGTTTATTTTATAAAATACCATGCTATTTCAAGTGGTAGATATTAAATTATGCATGGCATTGTGTTTCAATTTAATCAAATATGCTTGTAAAGAAACAGTCATTCAAAGATAGATCTAAATCTCCCTGTATATGAAATCATAATGTGATGACAAATGGCTTCGTGTAATAAAGTCAAGACAGTTCAGGGGTTGCTATTCTTAGGCTTTTTGTTCCCTTTTCTTATCCTTTAGAGTATCCATATTGTTTATCTCCACTCATTTCATATAGGGTGTTTTTAAATATTATGTAACAAGAAATATTATACCATATGTTGTTTGATACATTGACTGAAATATATACAATAATCCTTGTGCAGTTGTGACATATTATTGTTTCAGTAACTCTGAATAGTAATCAGATTGACTTGAAACAAGTGTGTACATAAAGAGATGTTGTTTTGTTCAGATTTCAAGCAATATCCATTGCCATGGCAACACATAATGTGACTTCAAGACCTAACGCTTTCGTAAAATTGGAGATTTGTAATTAATACATTAAATATATTACAAAAGTCTTCAGATGTTCAGCTAACAAATCAAGAATTTATAATTGACTTCAAATGTCAGTGAATATATAACTTATAGAAAGTAAATGTTTCTTAAAACATTCTGCTGTGACAAAGAATTTTTTCAATTTTCAGCATGTGGCTCCCATCAGCTATGAGGCTAGCTCCAGAGGGTCAGTTTGGAGACTTCATTGAAGGTCTAGGGCCTGCCCAGTTGGTTGGGCGCCAGGTGCTTGGGTCCCCCTGTCTAGGAGAGATACAGCTAGCCCTGTATGACAGGAAAGGTCATTTGGAGGTCGAGGTCATCCGGGCACGGGGGTTGATCTCAAAACCTGGGGCAAAAATACTTCCAGGTACTGAACATAGATGGCTCATTCTAACTATGTCAGAAAATGTAGTAGGAGCGTACTCTATCCTAGCATAAGCACAGTATATTCTTATATTAGTAAATAAGAACTTATGGATATTTAAAGATCTTAAAATATTCTTGAAATTGAGAAATCATTCACTTATGTATGTTTGTGGCCACAACCTCAATGCCAAAACCTCTTTATAATTTCAGCCCCTTATGTGAAGGTTTATCTGATGGAAGGTAAAACCTGTGTAGAGAAACAGAAAACCACCATAGTTAGGCGCACATTGGACCCCTTATATCAACAACAACTTGTTTTTATGGAATCTTATGTAGGAAAAATATTACAGGTAAGTCTTGTTTATGAAATTTATTGAATATTGGTAGATAATAGCCAATGATTGGTCTTGATATTGAATTGTATAAGTACAGTGCAGTAAAACTTATGGAAGTGGAACAACTTTTGGTACCTTAAGAAGTTTTCCACTTGGGAGGTGTTCCACTTACAGGTACAAATTAATTTTGCATCCTGAAAATAGGAATGAGTTCATCAATTATGAGTCTCAGTTTTTACATGTTCATTCAGCATTGTGATATTTTACAAAATTGTTGCCATGAATCATGATGATTTCAGTGAGCCTTCCTGACTTGTCATTCACCTCTTAAACTCTCCCCCTAACAAGCTCCTTATCTTAAGTGGCATCTACAAGCCAAGTGGGCTAAGATTGTTTCTTCATATTACTATATTGAGATCATAAACACATTCTTAATGCATTCCCACCATCTATAGTCTACACCATCGCTCATAGTTTTTGAAACAATATACAATAGTTGTATATATACAATTTTGATAATATACATATTTTAGTGATTGGTTATTATCTCAAATGTGCCCTTTTGTTTTTTTGAAGACTGGTTTAAAATCATTCCTGTACAGTGCAAATGCTTTATGTTGAATTATTCTGTTTTGGACTCTTACTTTATTTTCATGACCTGGAGTGACAGTTCTTAATTACAAATACCTCATTATACATACATTGCATAATTCATTTCTGGAAAGGCCATGCAATTGAATCACTGCAACATGGTGATAAATTCCTGATGTTATCTTTGCATAAGAATCAATCCAACTCATCTCAACCCCATGTCAACTCATCAGTATATTAACTCATCTGAAGTTTTAAGTTGACCTCAGATTATCTCGGCTCCAAATTAGCTTCATAGATTTTTTATCAAGCTATTTTTTGTCTTGCAGGTGACTGTCTGGGGAGATTATGGACGTATGGACCGTAAAGTGTTTATGGGAGTCTCTCAAATCTTACTTGAAGACCTAGATCTTTCTAACATTGTCTTTGGTTGGTACAAACTATTCTCATCATCCTCCCTAGTTGGCCATCATGGACAGAGTGGTGGCCAAGGTCAAGGTCATGTCAGGCGACCTTCAGATTCCTCACTAGAGGGCTCTTACAGTGGCTCATTCAACAAAAGCTAGTGCTCCCTGGATATAGGGAAATTCTTGAGTAGGTAGTTTTCAATATGCACTCAGTGGCAGTTGCCAGAGTGGATATGCTTTTCTGTTGGCTGGTTAGATGTACTCAGTGGGCACATATGCAGCCTGTTATTCAACATGAGGAAATGTCACATCATTTTCTGGATTTCCACTCAGAAATATCAAAGTGAGTTGATAAAGATGAGAAAGTTTAAAACCAAGTTGAAACTTTGTGTTACTACTTACTATAAAGGTCTCAACTTTATAGTTGTATATTAAGTACATGTATATTGATCATTTGGCAGTAATGTAAATATATACACCACTTAAATACTCATGAAAGATCCTTGGAGGACATACCATTATGTGAGGATATCATATAGGAGGACTTTCAATAATGTGAGGATACCACCATATTAGAGGAGGCTATCGCTGTATAAGAAATGTGAGGATACCATATTGACTGACGTAACATTATGTGAGGATACAATACTGATGGATATAATGTTATGTGAGGATATCATACTGGTGGATATAACATTATGTGAGGATATCATACTGGTGGATATAAAATTATGTGTGCATACTTTAATGGATAGAGAGAGGAGAGATGGACCTATATGTGAACTCTGCATGTTTTACTTACATTTTACTATAGTATATTAAACAGATACCATCTGTTGAACTTAATTGTAAATTCTTAAATCCATTTTGTTATATTATTATATGTTCAATGAACATTTCTTTATAATATGGGTGATCATGCTTATATGTAGCAATTTGACTTCCATATTAGGAAATGTTGGACAACATGACAAAAGTTATTCAAAATCTGACCATATTAGGTAAGAGAATATAATGTACATAAGAAGCTGTGACACTAGTCAAAATATGCATTCAAGTTAAATCTGGAAAGTAATGTATCATCTGATTACTGTATGTAATAATGTAATATAAAATCTGTAAATTAATGTACTTTTATTGTTTTGATAAACACAGACTTGTATTCTAGCAAAAGTTTACAGGGCCGTGATTTTCATAACTCTGAATTTTTCTTAAATCTTCTATCTTATTGGTATTGGTTATGAACATAGTAAAATTAGTCTAGTTATTTAAAAATAGATGGAGATAGAGTTCTGTGTACTGTATTCTTGTCACTGTTACTACAGCGACCATTTGTAAATATTTCATATATATCTTTTTGTATGGCAGAATGCCTTTGAAGTAATATAAACCTAATTGTATTAAAGTTCTATTTAGTCAAGATTTTATAAGAATTGTAGGGCTTCTTCAAAGTTAAGTGTTATATATTAATGTATTATAAAATATTTGTTGCTTGTCCTAAATTTATTATAAGTGTATAGATATAAAAATATGCTGAGATGTTACTAATATATTATGCTATTAAGTTATGTTTTAAGAGCTTTTTATTGTTAACTGATATCACATTAAACAAATTCTGTTCATTTTTATTATTGCATATTTGCAGTTCAATTTAATAAATTATTCATTTATGGAATTGTGTGGAGAAATACATTTTATCATTCTCAGTGTAATTCTCATCCTCTAATGGAAGGACTTGCATAAGATTATTCATCCTTGTTGACTTGGAAAAACTTCATTTTGAGTTGATACTGTTAAAAAAATAGTGCATTACTTATGGGACGACCCTCGTACATAATTGTCATTGAGATTTATAAGCACACCTCCATATATCCACCATGACAAGCATTGAAATGCACTACTTAAATATTAAACCTGAGAAAAGGAACAGCCCAAACTGAAAACTACTCAACTTAACTTAAATATTAAACCTGAGAAAAAAGCAGCCAAAACTGAAGAGTTCCTTAAAGTTTGATGAACCTCTCATGGTTGTAAGCGATGGCGATAATGATGAAGAGGTTATTTTCAAGTAAATCAAGAATGAATATTCTTGTCTTGTGTCTTGTCAAGGTTAGAAATTGTTCTAATCTTATCCTGTTTTTGAGTAAAAAAACTGAGAAATGATATGATGTTATCTTGCACATGTGAATGCTGGTTGTATCTGTATTTTAGTCATATGATTGTATTTTGATTTACCATGTGTTTGGGGTATGACTTTTTTGAATTGACTTTCTTAGTGCACTCAATTGCATAATGTAAAGGAATTATAGAAGGCATTAT
This sequence comes from Owenia fusiformis, assembly GCA_903813345.2. Lineage (NCBI taxonomy): Eukaryota > Metazoa > Annelida > Polychaeta > Sabellida > Oweniidae > Owenia > Owenia fusiformis. The sequence goes on from CAIIXF020000001.1 coordinate 36,824,565, forward strand.
GTACGAGACTAAAAGGTATGCTATATGAGATTGTAACAAGAATTTGTCGTTATTGACATTTTGTTGCGACATATACAATATTTACCAATTTACGCAAACTCCTTTTCACTCATATACATGTATTTTAAATAGAAATTATTGCTTTTTAGTGATGCTTCATTCCTTGATTTCAATTTCAAAACTGCATACTATTTTGAAATTACAGTTTATAACAAATCTGGTTAGTTATGGACAAAATGTTACTTAGAGAAGGAAAGGGAGAAATGTACCGTAAGTGAGGAATATTACTTATAATTAGTGAAGCATGATAACAGAATGGGCTATTAAGTTAGGAAGATTAGAAAGAATAATCTGGCAAATTAACTTGGACCTTTTACACATGTTTCATGTTCATGAAGTGATTGTACTGGGTCCAACTTAAAGTGTGTGATAAATTATGAATACTGCGCATGAATCACAATTGGGAATAGACCATGAATAGAAAAGTATCCTTTGTGTGTTAGTATTTGATTTTGATGTGGCAGATTTAAAATGTTAATTGACTGTTTATGGCCATTATGACCATTTTCAATAATTATTGTGTGCGCTAAACAACAACTTGATGGTATTCATGGTCATATTTATCTCACACTTTGAAGAAAAAATTGAACTTTCAATTTTCAGCTCGCCAAGAGAACATTTTTTTACACTTATGTACCATTTATGTTCCTTTCTGTACAGTAGCGCATTTTACTGTTTTATAATTCTGTTCTCCATTCATTAATTAAAAACTCGACAAATGGTAAGAGTAACATGGCAAATGAAGAATCATGAAAAATGTAATACATGTGTGTTCTATGTATATGTTTTACAGGTCTTTGTTTTTGTGGTGATCTTACCTTGAAGTAAGCTCTATGTGAACATGTTTAAGAATTATTTTGCACTGCAGTATGTATGTACATGTAGGTCTGTTGTCACATGATGAGGGCAAGCAGAATTGATCAGAAATAAACTTTCATTTTTAAGCATATTGTAGATATGAAAGAAAATAACTATTAAACCGTATTCCCTCAATCTTCAATTAAAACAAGTAATGCTATATGAAGATTTGTTTTTTCTAGCCTTAGTTTCACTAATGAACAAGTTAACTTTATTATTTATTTTTCTGTATTGGTCTGTTACGTCCTGTCATGTGACATCTCTGCTACATCCATAGTAGACGATTATATGTTAAATGGTATACATATGATTTAATGTTATTAATCATTTTGTGGGAAAGTGTAGGTTGAATAGCTAAGTATTGTGAATAATGGGGGAATAATTCTATGCAAGTACAAGAATGGTTAGGTTTGTGTATAATTGGTCTGTTAAATCCAGGTTGAGTTTACTTCTGGATAATATCAAAAAGCCAGAATGAGGCCAAATGATCAAACGTCAATGAATAAAGAGATCGTCTTTTGAATGATCATCAACCTTTGTGTAAAAGCATACAGTACCTATTTATTCAGGAGTAGTCAAGAATGTTCAGATATGTTAAATGTTTCATTAGCAAAAATATTAGTATCAGTCAAATGAACATTCCAACACTGGTAGAGAAAAGATAAAAAAAACATGTTCAGGAAAAATAAGATTTCTGAGAAAAAATTAGATGGGGAAAAATATTTGAGTATTTTTTGTTGATGTGAAGTTTAGCCTGTGAATGTGAACACCTTTTAAATAATATGAAAACCTATATTATAAACACATTAACCATCTGAAAACCTGTTTTACTTTACATGAATAGTCCCAGACTGCTATATATATGAATTTTGATTCAGAGAACATATGTTACACTGACTGTGTCCATCATTTATTAAATCATGTTATTTTTTAAAATATGATTAAGACTCCAATGTTTCCTATTAAATTGATTTACTAAAGACTAAAATAGGCAGTTCAAAAGGTGTTCACATCTGAAGATTTCACTGTATGCTTAGTTTGGGAATGGGAAGGTTATGTAATGGCTGTAAGGCCCATTGTGTTTTGTTTGACTTCTGTTGCAATGGAGTTACATAATGTTACATGTTGCTAGTTTTTCCAAGAAAACTTCTATTGTTGTCAATGTTCCTAACTACACTCAAATAAATCATTGATTTGAATTAAGTATATATGTTTTGTTTATTCATCTATACCAGTATGACTGTGTTATAAGCATCAGAAAGACAAGCCACAATTTGTACTTTTGTACATAAAAAGGTTGTTTTTGAGGGAGTATGTGCAGAAGGATAAGATGCCATTGGATACTTCACAGTCAAAGTGCTTACAAATCTCTTTAATTGGTGATTGATTTATCCAATGAAATGAAGATTTTTGTCCCAATGTGACTGCTTTGGGCCACAATATGTCCTCAAATTAGCACTATTATACCTCAGTGAAAGAGATAACAGGTTGAAAATCGCTCATGAAGCTTCACAAGCTCATGAAAAGTCTTCAAAATCAACATAAAATTGACACCACTGTATATTTTGAAAATGGTGATATTTTAAAGACAAAAAGCTTATTTGACCAAAATTATGCAATTGTAGGAGCCATGATCGCTGGTATAAGTTATCAGTATGGACACCCATGAAGTGGATATGACCAGAAGTTAACCAGTTACCAGTCTGTTTATGGCAGCTATCATCCATGCATACTAAGTCCTACACATTTTAGCTGATTTCTAATTCCTTAATGTCTCATATATGGTATTATCCTGTATATCCAGTCTACGTGCCCCATATGCTGGATTTGGGATGTCAACCTTGTGAATGTTTGCATTGAGACTGTCCACATCAGAACTGGTGGACTTGTCAGGAACAGCTTCAGATTTACTTCTTGTTATCCTGAAACATCAGAATAGATTTCTAAATCAAGAGTACTATAATGTGTCATGATTCTTTTTAGGACATTTTGACATTAACTAGGTTTAAAGGTGATGGTTAAATAGGACACATAATTAATAAATGAAATAGAATCTTCAGTTGTTCCAGTTTTCCAAAATTAATGAGATACTGTATTCAGCTACAGTATAACAGGAGACAAATTGTAAAATTTTCACATTCACTCACTTCTATTGGTTCAACCAATCACAATGGAAACAAGTGACTGCAATTAGAGAAATAAGAGTTTTGAATTGGGAATTCCTTTTTGTGCCATTATTTCTGTCAGTCAGGATTGTTTTCAATATGAAAACTTTTCATTCATGTTACAAATTATTTATCTGATCTATGTATACCTTCTTTTATAGAATAATTATAATGAATTGACTTGCTTATTCGCTAAATATTGGCAGATTTCTGAACTTGCATTTCAATGTTTGTCATGACAACAAGTCATAGTCAGGCAGATACTGTGACTACTCTAATCTAAAAGTCATTGATGCTTTCTAAATTCACCACTTTGCAAGCAATGAACGCCATCTACATAAGGAAAGTATTCCATCCCAAAGTTGAGGATTTCAATTTTTGTGTCACCCTGTATTTACCTGTGCATAACTGCAATAACAGTCAGAGTTATCAGAATTCCAAGAAGCAATGCAACAACTCCAGTTACTATGGTAATTATATACCCTGAAAAGCATAAACATGTACATGTATCTGATTGATTGGTTGTTCAAATATTACATAAAACATAGTAAATGAACAATATTTTCTGTCAGTAGCATTTTTTGGCAACATTACACTCTTCCCTATTACACAATGTAAGGTTGATTTTACACTTACATGTAAATTGTTCTTGAGGATTAGATGTGTTTTGTGTGGTTCTATAGTTAACCATGGTTGTATCTTCAGCCACAGTATCCACGGTATCAGGAGCATATGTGGTTGTTTCACTTATGGCAGTGGTTGGTCCTGTAGTTTGGTCTGTTGTTTTCCTAGCTGTAGTTGGTATTTCGAATGTTGTCCTCTCTGAATATTCTATTCCATTAGTAGCAGTTGTTTCAGGAGCACATGTGGTTGTTTCATGTATGGCAGTGGTTGGTTCTGTAGTTTGGTCTGTTGTTTTCCTAGCTGTAGTTGGTATTTCGAATGTTGTCCTCTCTGAATATTCTATTCCATTAGTAGCAGTTGTTTCAGGAGCACATGTGGTTGTTTCATGTATGGCAGTGGTTGGTCCTGTAGTTTGGTCTGTTGTTTTCCTAGCTGTAGTTGGTATTTCGAATGTTGTCCTCTCTGAATATTCCATTCCATTAGTAGCAGTTGTTTCAGGAGCATATGTGGTTGTTTTATGTATGGCAGTGGTTGGTCCTGTAGTTTGGTCTGTTGTTTTCCTAGCTGTAGTTGGTATTTCGAATGTTGTCCTCTCTGAATATTCTATTCCATTAGTAGCAGTTGTTTCAGGAGCACATGTGGTTGTTTCATGTATGGCAGTGGTTGGTTCTGTAGTTTGGTCTGTTGTTTTCCTAGCTGTAGTTGGTATTTCGAATGTTGTCCTCTCTGAATATTCTATTCCATTAGTAGCAGTTGTTTCAGGAGCACATGTGGTTGTTTCATGTATGGCAGTGGTTGGTCCTGTAGTTTGGTCTGTTGTTTTCCTAGCTGTAGTTGGTATTTCGAATGTTGTCCTCTGAATATTCTATTCCATTAGTAGCAGTTGTTTCAGGAGCACATGTGGTTGTTTCATGTATGGCAGTGGTTGGTTCTGTAGTTTGGTCGGTTGTAGTCCCCTCTGTAGGAAAATATCCCATTCAGTATTTTGTTTTAGATATACGTACTGTACCAAGGGCAACTGTTATGCTAAATTAAACATCATCTTGATAATAATGTAAATTGAGTATCTCCCTGGCTTAATATTCAATAATTTGATATAATATTTGTTTATATTTCATTAATATTTAAATCTATTACCCATGGCAATTAAAGATGACACACATCCTAGTAGTCACCAGCAATTTAGAATAAGAATCACCAAAATCTCATTTATAACTTATTATATTAACTTACTATTTCTAATGATAATACATGTATTTGTAATAGATTACCTGATTCTGTTGTGGTTGTAGCTATAGATGAAATCATATCTGTGTAATTGCTGGGTTGAAAACACCATGGTACACCATATACTTTTGTATCAAAGCAGCAGTAACTGTTCAAACATTCTTCTTCTGCTATTCCTGGGGGACCACAATTCAAACGATTTGTACCATCGACCAGACAGATAGAAAGATTGGTAAATATACCTTGTGCTTCAGTTCTAGCATCATAGTTTGGTTGGTTAGTTGTATTTTCTGTATGAATCCTGGAACATTATATGGTCTATAGTAGTCCAAGAGAATATTTAATTTAGCATTCGAGATGATACAAGTATAGATGTAAGTAACATTGATCAAATTATAAAAATTTTGAACAAATTAAAATAACTGTACAAAAGAGTTAAGTTGTATTTTGGACTACATTTTGGAGTTGTCAAATGTACAGTATGGTCCAAAAGATTTAAATTTCAATATAACATACCCATCTGCAGATTGTGATGTGACATCATTCTGAATAATATAGTTAAGTAGCATGTACATACCTTATACCATGCTCCGTTGTTACCTCATTGAGAACAAATACGAGACAAACTGAAAAATTGGATAAACAAATTGCTATATTTGTTTTAGATTACATCTAGTTTCTAATTTATGCTGTGAAATATTGTCAAAGCAACCATTGTATGTGACCAGTGTTCTGCTTCATCACTTGGTGATAGTGTCCATTTCAATTTTGTTCAACTTTTTTATGTAGTATTTTGTAATGTTAATGCCTTCACCTATTTTTTGTGACTGCTAAGATCTAAAACTAAGGTATGTTCATGTATCCAAATTACAATTCCCTGGAAAAAGAATTGGAATAATTATCAGTTTATTGAGTTTTTAACTTACCCTGGATTATGTTTGTCCAAGTTAACAAAGCTGACGCCATCACTCTAGTTGTACCAGATATATAACAAAATCTATGTCGATCATGGGACAATTTTGAAATTTGAAGAGGTCTTACTTAATAACCAACATTTAAATTTACAGTAGACATGGTGACAAGTGGGTTAAAATACTTGGGAAGTCATCAATATTTTAAGACTTAGTTTGTGTAGAGACATCGAGATTTTTTTTTTTTTTTTTATAATAAATTTATTTCTGATTTCATATACATATCCATACAAAATAGTGCATATAAAACATTACAGAAATATACATGGTATAAAAGGATATAGGATTCAGAGATAAACATTTATTTGAGGATTGATGAAAGCCATTTAACAAAAGGAAGTTCACTATCAATCCTTAAAAATATATGTTTATAATATAAAATAGTTCTACATATCACTAAGTTTAGATCAATATTTTTCCATTTTTCAATTTCTTCTGACAATTCACACCACTTGGTGTAAATTGCTAAACAGATTATTGTAATAAGAATGTTTCTGAAGTGGGTTATGTTGTTTCCTAAAGGCCAACCAATGATTAAATGTTTATATTTGATATGACATTTTAGAATCTGACTAAATTTTTCCCATATTGGGGTGACCTTTTTACATTCAAAAAGCAAATGTTTTGAAGTATGTCTGCATTTACAAATGCAGCAAGAACTTTGAATATTACTGTTCCACTTCGAAATCATATCTCCACAAGCAAGTAAATTGTTTAAAATCTTATAATTAAATTCTGCAAAGTATCTATAGTTAAGATTTATAGTTTTTTGAAGGTAAATATTGTTCCAGATTTTCTTATCTTGAATATTAAATTCTTTGTTCCATTTAAACTCATTTATGTTTTTTTCAGATTTGAAGTTAATTAATTCATTGTAAAAGAATTTTGCTTTCTTATCAATTAAATCAACATATCTGTTTCCGATAAAGAATGTCTTTCTGTTTTTAAAAGTATTTAGGTATTTGAGTTTTGTTTTGTCAAAATTTTTACACAAAGACATTATTACTTTTTAATTACACTCAACTCAGAGATCCAGTTTCTCTTCTTTTTAAGTGATTCAAGAAAAATATCTGAACTTTTAAAATTGCCATCATTCTCAAAAAAATCTTTGATTATGATAAAACCGGATTCAATCCAATTTTTGAAGTATAAGATATCATTTTTTATTAGATATCTTTTATTTAACCATAATATTTCATTAAAAACATCAGATTTGTTTATTTCCTTAATATTTGAAAAGGTTTTGCATTCATTGAAGCTGCAAAACACATCCTCGTAAAATGTGGTAAATAGATTAAGTTTCTGTATCTGCTTTTTATCAAAATTACTGTGTAAAAATGTTATCAAGCTCAGTCCTGTTTTTTCTATAAGATATTTTGGGAAATGTTGCCAGGATGTTTCACTTGTGATAATTCTATTTACCCACGTTGCCTTTAAACTTTTAATTTTCGAATCTGTATCTACAAGATTTAGACCACCATCCTTAAGTTTTCCGATCACAGTCTTCCTTTTAATTTTGTCTTGGCCATTCCATAAGAAATTAAAAATTAGTTTATCAATTTGCTTAATGATTTCATCATTTACTTCCAGGCAACTAAAATTGAAAACGAACTTAGAAATTGCTAGTGAATTTATGACTTGTACCTTCCCATATAATGTTAGTTTTCTCAATTTCCATATTTGGAGTTGTTTTTTTAAATTAATTAATTTAGAATCCCAATTAAGACTATGGCATGACTGTTTATCCCCACCAATGAAAATTCCTAAGACTTTTATTGGATTTTTTGAAAATGTTATAGAGACATCGAGATGTTATGTAAATAATCTCAAGTCGAGATGCCACAATTGTTATTGAAATATTTATCATATTCTACATGTGTATAAGAAGAATTAGATCTTAAAATGTATGTTACAAAAAATCATGAAAATCCTATATTGAACAGATGTTTTATTAAGTTGGGGGGGGGGGGGGGGGGGTTGGTACTTAGTAGGAGTTCCAAAAATAAAGATCTGTAACTTTTTTTCTCGAGGCCCTATATTATTTGAATAAAAGCCTGAAAGTACAACATAAACTGAATGATATATCATATACGTCATACTTTAGTTAAATGTTTCTAAACAGACAAAGAACTATTGACAACTTCCCTTTAAGTTGAAATTGTCAAGATGCTTTTGTAAATAATTTGTTGTTGGATGTCTCTTAGGAACATGATGGAGTACATGAAAGTGATTTATACAGTGAAGGTATGTAACAAAATAAGTGGCAGTGAGTCATTAAGTTGTATATAGTTTTGTTTTTAGATTGCTGCATTGTCCACTTATATCTCATTAGTGGTCGCTATAGTATACAACATATGCATGCATGTACCAAAATCCAAAAGTTGCATGAAATTTTTTGCTTGCACAGAGCGACTTTTTTAACTTTGTGTTCAGTGTGCCAAGCAGCACAGTTTTAATTTATCTGAAAATTGAGGGTTGGACAGATGACTGGGCAGACAAGTTGGCGCCATACGCTCACCATGTGAGCCAATAAATATAAGATATCATATAGCAAAAGCTGAATGCTGTTTACAAAACAATGGCTATTTGGTAGGGACAATCAATATTAATTCTGAGAGGTCTTCAAAACAGACTCTTTCTCATTGTGTTACCCTGACATCTTTTTAATACAAAATAAGGCAGATTCACAAATTATTGGAATTCCACTTCATAACAGTATCACTTCATAGTAGTATCAAATTAGTACTATTACAGCCATTTAAGTCAATTGGTTATAACATGTAGAATTTCATTGAGGTATTTTCACTCATGGATGGCCAGCCTTGATTTGAAGGTCACATATCTGATATATAGCTTGCATCAATGAAGGTTTTATTTGATGAACTAACTGTTTTATTACCACACTACCAATATATTACAATGTCCCCTAAAGTGTGCTCTACTCCATTTGATGTTTTTGCAGATTAATTGAAGAGTCAACAATAGACAATCTTGAGTTGGCACATGAAAACAGCAAAACATAATAACATACATATTGTTTATCATCATCACATTTATTAACTGCATGTTCTCTTCATTTACTGTACACATTAACACTAGTATACATTTTTACACTCAACTCCAATTTTACAAAGTTAATGGGACCATTCTTCCAAGATCCCTAACATGCCCTTTTAAGATTAATAGTGTGGGAGCAAAAGTCCAAATATGAGGTTCCGTGTCCTTTTTAGAGGCGAGCTAAGCGACACATGTTTTTATGAACTATACGTGATACTGATCAAGAAAAATGATGTTGGCAATTCTGAATCCGCGACGGCGTTGCTATGGTAACCAAGTGAATATGCCACGCCCACTTTTAGGGGCTCTTTTCAGTGTATGGCACCTATCTCTGTCATTATTGCTCAGATTTAGATGAAATTCACACCAAATGGAAGATAATGGATAATGCAATCAGGAAATATTAAGTGGGCGATTCTGAATCCGATATGGCGTTGCTATGGTAACAAAGTGAATATCCCATACCCACTTTTAGGGGCTCTTTTCAGTGTTTGGTCCCTATCTTCGTCAATATTGCTCAGATTAAGGTGAAATTTGTACCAAATGAAAGGTAATGGAAAGAGCAATCAGAAAATTTAAGAGATATGCAAATTAGGTGATTTGCATATTAATTATGACGTCATAACCATTTGTTCTTGCACATTTTATTTTAATCATGATGTATAAATCTGGGAAATTATTGTCGTTTAAATGGTCAGTAATGCTTTTAAGTAGTTAATTAGTTTATCTATTTTCATTGAGCTTATTAGTTTATTTCATTCATACATGTATGGTCATAAAAATTTGAAAGAATGTAATGAATATATCCAATTCAACTTGTTGCTATGGTAACAGTATGTTGCAAAACTATCTGCTGTAAAAAAATTATTTGGGAAATGTTACATTTTGACCAGTTGACTGACATGTATTCCTTCTAAAATTTGATGGCAGAGAATAACCTAATAACGATAGAAACTTATCTGATTTAAATTGTGTTATATTATGATGTCATAATGGCAATTATTAATCAGGGGCGCGCCAGCTTTCAATCAGGGGGGTGTGATCTCGGCATAAGCAACTCAAAAAATGTTTAATGTATCTTAAATCTTACAAAAATTCCTTCAAAATTGAGCTTGAAGCTTCAAGTCAAAAGCGTTTTAAATCTCTTCTCTGTAATGGTTCTTTTTTATTGGTTAATGGGAGGGGGACTGGGGTGACCCCATCACACACCCTGGCTATGCCTATGTTAGCTATGGTATTCAGGTGAATATGCCGTCCCAAATTTCAGGTCTTTTCCAAAGTTTTGATTTTATCAGTTGTCATGATGATAGCTCTGGTGTATATGACATTTTCATCAAATGGAAACTAAAGAATCAGACAATGCATTTGGAATGTAGATTGACAGACTGGCATACCTGTTATGGTATGACTATACTATACTATCTATACTATATCTAGACTATACTACTCTACTATCATAGCTGTTATCGTGATTATTTTCTTGAAATAAGGTAAAATTGCTCAAGATGATTCCAAAATGGTACCTTGTCCTTTGACATTCACAATAAAAGTAGGTCAAAGCTGAAAACTATGATTGATTTTAATTCTATTTCTTTACATGTATAAGGTATGATCAATAAATATTATGGGCAATTCTGAATCTGCGATGCTGTTGCTATGGTAACCAAGTAAATATGCCATGCCCATTTTTAGGGGCTCTTTTCAGTGTTTGGCCCCCATCTCCACCATTATTGCTCAGATTTTGAGGAAATTCTGACCAAATTGAAGGTAATAGAAAATGCAATCAGGAATTCCCCCATTGTTGCGGTGCTTCAACTTGTACTTTTGAACATCGGCGCTAAGAGAATATAGTCCACAACATGTGTTCCAGGCAGGTCCTCAAAACTGTCAACATACATTTTTATTTTGTTGTAACTTTCTTCTCATATATTTTTCATATATCTCTGGTAAAAAATGAAAAAGTTACATTAAGTTTAAAACAAGTGATTGACTCGGGATGAATTTTGCGTCAAAAATCAGTGGATTGATCATCATAGATTAATACGCGATTTGGCACGAAAGAACAATTGAAATGATGTCGTGGAATTCCCAAGGATGGCGTTGCTATGGTAACATCCACTTTTAGGGGCTCTTTTCAATGTTTCGCCCTTATCTTCTTTATTATTGCTCAGATTTAGATGAAATTTGCACCAAAGTAAAGGTAACTAGATTGGTAAATTGAACAGAGTTCAATTTAAGACTCCAGATTGATTTACTTGAGTAAAGAGCTGAGTAGGAAGCTGAGTACGTAGATGAGTAGGTAGCTGAGTAAGTAGCTGAGCATGTAGCTGAGTAAGTAGCTGAGTAGGTAGCTGAGTAAGCAATTGAGTAAGTAGCTGAGTAGGTAGCTGAGTAAGCAGCTGAGTAGGTAGCTGCGTAAGTAGCTGAGTAAGTAGCTAAGTAAGTAATAACTGATTAAGTAATTGAGTAATTAGTAATCAAATAAGTAGCTGAGTAGGTAGGGAGGTAGAGTAGGGTATGTAGGAATTTTTGAAAGTAGATTTGATCAATATGCATCGTGAATACTGGCAAGTGGGAATTTCAAACTTTAAAATGGCATAGAATCTTGACTGGGGGTTGGATTGCAATTTTAATTTCAGATCCGGATTCCCGAGAAAATTCTACCCTTAATTCATAACTCATACGTTCAATTTGGAGAACTTTATATTTTGACCTACTTTTCGGACACCATATCTCAAAAGTGGGTCAAAATACTTTCTGACTGCAAAAGGCTCTCACTATTAGCACACTCTTTGCTACCTGTATACAAAATTTTGAAGGAAATCCTAAAAGTGTAGTGCCAGAATCTCAAAAATAAGGAAAAACTACGAATTTGACCTAGATTTTGACCTAGGCATTTTGGTGTCCAAATATTGAAACTAGGTAGCTTTTGAGGTCCTCTTCTTTTATAGGAATTCATTATCTTAAGCTGTACTCAATCTATATCTCGTATTTTACACTTCAAAAAAATCTTTTTTCCTTGACTTTCTATCAGGATACCATCAGATCGATTTTCCGAAATTTCAAAACGCCATAACTTCCGAACCGGAAGTCGGATCGAAATTTGATTTAAAGATTCGGATTCCTTACAAAATTCTACCCCTAATTCATAACTCATACATTAATTTTGGCGAATTTTTATTTTGACCTACTTTTCGGACACGCCATAACTTTCGAACCGGACGTCGGATCGAAATTTGGTTTGCAGATTCGGATTCCTGAGAAAATTCTACTCTTAATTCATAACTCATATGTTAAATTTGGAGAATTTTTTATTTTGACCTACTTTTCGGACACCATATCTCAAAAGTGGGTCAAAATACTCTCTGACGGCAAAAGGCTAACACTATCACCACACTCTTTGCTACCTGTATACAAAATTTTGAAGCAAATCCTAAAAGTGTAGTGCCAGAATCGCAAAAATAAGGAAAAACTATGAATTTGACCTAGATTTTGACCTAGGCATTTTGCTGTCCAAATTTTAAAGCTAGATAGCCTTCGAGGTCCCCTTCTTTTATAGGCTTTCATTATGTTAAGCTGTACTCAGTCTATATCTCGTATTTTACACTTCGAAGAAGTCTTTTTCCCCATTGACTTAACATGGGGCACCAAATTTAGCGATTTTGAGATTTCAAAACGCTATAACTTCCGAGGCGGAAGTCGGATCGATATTTTGTTTGCAGATTCGGATTCCTGAGATAATTCTACACTTATTTGATAATTCACACGTTGAATTTGGAGAACTTTTTATGTTCTGACCTACTTTTCAGACGTCATTTCTCAAAATCGGTAAGAGTAATCAAAAAACGATTTGCCTTACGGAATTAGCTTTTTTTCTAAGGAACATGATGAAAAAAACCCGGAGCAAAAATACCGAAGGACGACTGAGAAAACTTGTAAAATAGTGAAAACCCACGATTTGACCTAGTTCTTGACCTTTGACCTAGATAAACATTTGACCTAATTTTCCAGAAACTAGGTTTCATTACCTAGTTGACTATATTAGCAGATTTAAGTAGGTCCTTCTAGTTGCTGAGAAAAAGTGTTCGGAAAGAAAGAATAATAACTAGATTTGTGAAATTGAACAAGTTCAATTTAAGACTCCAGATTTATTTTACCTAGATAGATCAGTAAAGAGCTGAGTAAGTAACTGAGTAATTAGCTGAGTAAGTACCTTAGTAGTAGTTGAGTAAGTAGCTGAGTAAGTAACTGGGTAAAAAGCTGAGTAGGTAGCTGAGTAAGTAGCTGAGTAAGTACCTGAGTTAGTAGCTGAGTGAGTAGCTAAGTAAGTAATAACTAATTAAGCAATTGAGTAAGTAGTCAAATAAGTAGCTGAGTAGGTAGGGAGGTAAAGTAGGGTATGTAGGAATTTTTGAAAGTTTATTTGATCAATCTGCATCGTGAATACTGGCAAGTGCGAATTTCAAACTTCAAAATGGCTTAACTGGGGGTAGGATTGCAATTTTAATTTCAGATCCGGATTCCTTAGGAAATTATGCCCCTAATTCATAACTCATACGTTAAATTTGGAGAACTTTTTATTTTGACCTACATTTCGATCACCAGATCTCAAAAGTGGGCCTAAAAACTTCTTGACGGCAAAAAGTTAACATTATAAGCACACTCTTTGCTACATGTATACAAAATTTCAAAGAATATCATTGAAGTGTAGTGTCCGAATTGCAAAAATAAGAAAAAAATAAGAATTTGACCTAGATTTTGAACTAGGTATTTTGGTGTCCAAATTTTGAAGGAAAGTAGCTTTTGAGGTCCCCTTCTTTTATGGGCTTTCATTATGTTTAGCTGTACTCATTCTATATCTTGTATTTTTACACTTCAAAAAATTATTCGGTCCCATTGATTTAACATGGGGCACCAAATTTAGCGATTTTTGAGCTTTCAAAACATCATAACTTCTGAACAAGATGTCGAATCGAAATTTGGTTTGCAGATTCGGATTCCTGATAAAATTCTACTCCTAATTCATAACTCATACGATAAATTTAGAATTTTTTTATTTTGACCTACTTTTTGGACACGCCATAACTTCCGAACCGGAAGTCGGATCGAAATATGGTTTGCAGATTCGGATTCCTGACAAAATTCTACCCCTGATTCATAACTCATAAGTTAATTTTAAGATTTTTTTATTTTGACCTACTTTTGGGACACCATATCTCAAAAGTGGGTCAAAATACTTCCTGACGGCAAAAGGCTAACACTATTAGCACACTCTTGGCTACATGTATACACGATTTCGAAGAATATAATTAAAGTGTAGTGTCAGAATCGCAAAAATAAGGAAAAACTTTGAATTTGACCTAGATTTTGACCTTGGCATTTTTGTGTCCAAATTTTTAAGCTAGATGGCTTTTGAGGTCCCCTTCTTTTAAAAGCTTCCATTATATTTAGCTGAACTCAGTCTATATTTCGTATTTTTCACTTCAAAAAAATCTTTTTTCCCATTGACTTAACATGGGCACCAAATTTAGCGATTTTTGAGCTTTCAAAACGATATAACTTCCGAACCGGAAGTCGGATCGAAATTTGGTTTTCAGATTCGGAATCCTGAGAAAATTTCCTACAAGACCAGTAGCGTGGACATTGAATTGGGAGAACTTTTTTTTGGACCTCGTTTTCGGACACTGATATCTCGAAATCGGTTTGAGATATCAAAAAACTAAATCGACCTGTTTTCCCCTACTTTTTTATGAGGAACACAATGAAAAAAAACCGGATTGAAAATATTGAAGGACGACCGAGAAAATTGAAAAAAGTGACAAAGTACTGGATTTGACCTAGTTCTTGACCTTTGACCTAGATAAAAATTTGACCTAATTTCCCAGAAAGCCAGATACATTCCCTAGTTGATCATGTAAGCAGCTTAAAGTAAGCTCTTCTAGTTGGTGAGAAATCTGGGAAGGAGGAAGAATAATAATAATAATAATAATAATAATAAAGAAAACTGGCAAAAGCAATAGACTCCAGATTTTCATCTGGAGTCTAATAATAATAATAATAAGAAGAAAACCAGCAAAAGCAATAGACTCCAGATGAAATCTGGAGTCTAATAATAGGATAATTTGCAAATTGCAAATTTGCAAATTGATTATAACGTCATAACTGTTTGTTCTTGCATATTTTTATCTTAATTTTGATATATTAATCTGTGAAATTATTGTCTTAAAATAGTCAGTAATGCTTTTAACTAGACAATTAGTTTATTTCTTTTAGTTGAGTTTATAATTTTATTTCATTCAAACTTGTATGGTCATAAAAACTGAATAGATCTAAATATGTAATCTCCAGTTTATGCTGTTGCTATGGTTACAGCACATAGCAAAACTATCTGATGTAAAAAGAATTCTTTAGGAAATTTTACATTTTGACTAGTTGACTGACACATGTATTCTTTTTAAAATATGATGACAGAAAATAATCTTATAACTATAGAAAACTATTTAATTTAAATTATGTTATATTATGATGCCATAATGGCAATTATTAATCAGGGGTGCAGCCAGCGTTCAGTCAGGAGAGGAGGGGGGGGGGGTTGCGATCGTGGCATAAGCAACCAAAAAATGTTTTTAAGATTTGTTTTGAATTTTACAAAAATTGATGCAACTCCCTTCAAAATTGAGCTAGAAGCTTCAAGTCAAAATGATTTTAAAGCTCTTCTTCTATTTAATGGTTCTATTTTTTGTTTATGGGGGCGCACCCATCGCACCCCTGGCAATGCCTATGTTAATCCAATATGATGTTCCTATGGTAACTAGGTGAATATGCCATTCCCACTGTTCAGGGCTTTTCCAAAGTTTTGCTTCTATCTTTGTCATGATTACAGCTTGAGAAATATTCACCAAATTGAAGCTAAAGATTCAGACAATGCATGGATTATGCCGATTGTCTGACTGGCATACCCATTGTCGTATTAATAGCTGCTAATGGTTTTGAAATCCGAAAAATATGTTCAGTGTCAATTTACATAAAAGAAATAATATCATTTCATGGTATTGGTCAATACTTTAGCCTATTTCATCTTTTTAGGTCATGTAGACACAACTGTATCAATTTTGAACCGAATGGTCGGATGTCGGATTTCAAAACCAAAAGCATATCTGAAATCAGGGGCTTCCATACTTCATACGAGGGGCATTTGAAAAGTTCCTTTCTTTTTGCTCTAAAAATACAAGGAATGATCAGAACAAGACAAAACTTCTGGGATGTGTAGTTTGAATATTTATTATTAAGCTGTGAAAATTAAAGCGTGCAACATATTATAGCCACAGTTTTACATCCGTTTGAAATATAGTTGTCTCGATACCGCGGAGCAGTTTGAATGTGGATACTTTTACGTCACAATCAATGTATCCAGCCATAATGTGCAGTCCATGGACCTATCTTATCATTGCCACAACATTAAGCCAGTTGGCCTAAGCCAGGGCTCTATATCTCCTTCGAAGTATTCTCCCCCAATAGAATGCACTTTCGGAACCTCCGTATCCAATCCATATAGGCATTTTCCTGTTCAATTATTGTCTTCACTAACTCAATATTTTATTTTAATATCGCTGTCCTTTTTCACCCACTTCTTGGCCCATCCTCGCTGGTTGAGATGCCTTTCTTGAACTTGTTGAACCAGCTTCTTATCATGGGAAAGGAACAACAGGTGTCTTCATATGTTGCTGTTCATGTTCTTACAGTCTTTTCCTTGTTTTACACAGATTTTAATGCAAGGTCTCTGCTCTTTGATAAGTTCATTCACAATTTCGCTCCACTGTTTGGAAACACCTGCTCCACCCAAATTTTAGTGAATAGAGTGAGTCTGTTTTGACGGAGGATTATGACATCACACTGACAGCACAGTGAGTCCATTCACCTGTAGAACACTATTATACCACTAACTTTTTGCTATGGCAACACATTTTAAACAAATATATGTTATTTTCAAAAAACGTATTAAGTTTTTTTTCATTGAATGCATTGTTTCATTCATTGAATTTTTAAGGTGCTCCACGGAACCAAGTCTCGCTGTTGCCATGGCAAACAAAAGTTCACTTCCTTATGAGGAATTATATTTATATTGATGTAAACTCAAGATATATGTATATGGCACATATGCTGAAAGTTTCATAAAAAATTAGAGCAATTCAAACGCCCCTCGTACTTGTAAAGAAATGGAATCAATTATAGTTTTCAGCTTTGGCCTCATTTTTTTGGTGAAAGTCAAAGGACAAGGTTCCAATTTGGAACCATTTTGAGCAATTTTACCTTATTTCAAGAAAATAATCACAAAAACCAGCTATGATACCATAACAGGTACTTAGTATGTCAGTCAGCCAATCTACATTATTCTTGTATTGTCTGATTCACCTAGCATATTCACCTAATGGTTACCATAGCAACATCATATTGGATTAACAGAGGTAGTGCTTGGGGGGGGGATGGGGCTGCGCTGGGTTCACCCACCCCCTAATAACCAATAAAAATAGAACCATTGGATAAAAGAAGACTTTTAACTTGAAGCTTTTTGCTAAATTTTGAAGGAAGTTGCATCAATTTTTGTAATATTCAAAACCTATCTTATAAATACTTTTGGGTTGCCTCCGCCACGATCGCAGGCCCCCTTCTGACTCAAAGCTGGCTGCGTCCCAGATTCAAAATTGCCATTATGACATCATAATATAACACAATCCAAATTTAATAATTATGGTTGTTAGATTATTTTCTGTCACCAAATAAAAAGAATACATCTCAGTCAACTGGTCAAAATGTAACATTTCTAAAGAATTCTTGTTTATAGCAGATAGTTTTGTTACATGCTAACACCAAAGCAACAGTGTGAATTGGACACTTTCATTATATTTATTCAATTTTTATGATCATTCATGTATAAATGAAATAAACTAATAAACTCAACTAAACAAATAAACTAAACTAGTTAAAAGCATTATACTGACCATTTTAAAGACAATGATTTCCCAGATTTCCCAGATTTATACATTATGATTAAAATAAAATATCCAAGAACAAACAGTTATGACGTCATAGTTGAAATGCAAATCACCATATTTGCATGTTTTAAACATTATTTGATTGCTCTATCTATTACCTTTAATTTGGTGCAAATTTCATCTAAATCTGTGCAATAATGACAAGGTTAGGGGCCAAACACTGAAAATAGCTCCGAAAAGTGGGCGTGGCATATTTACTTTGTTACCATAGCAACGCCATATCGGATTCAGAAATGCCAACTTAATATTTCCTGATTGCATTATCCATTACCTTTCATTTGGTGTGAATTTCATCTACATCTGAGCAATAATGACAGAGATAGGGACCATACACTGGAAAGAGACCCTAAAAGTGGGCGTGGCATATTTACTTGGTTACCATAGCAACGCCGTCGCGGATTCAGAATTGCCAACATCATTTTTCTTGGTAAATATCAAGTATAGTTCATGAAAATATATGTCGCTTAGCTCGCCTCTAAAAAGGACACGGAATGACCTTTGCTCCCATACTATAAGGTATTTGTTCATTATGTCAATGGAATGAATATTAATGCTTGGGAAAGATGATATTATAAACTTAGAAAAATATGATTTATACGAGTAGTTCACATCTGTATGTATAAACTGTCTCCCTTTTCTCTGTGGCTGATATTGTTACAAAATGTAAACAATTTCAATTGAAGAACAGGAGTGGAAGAGAAGAGGGGCATATAAGGGGTCTTTTAAGAGATGGTACTTAATCTTACACTAAAAGTGTACACTGAACTGGCAAACTTCATTGTGTTTTACTTAAAACCATAAAAGGTTACATTTTGTGGACTAAGCTGGACAAAGGACTAATGGAACTTTTAGAAGTGTCATAAAAGTACATTATTTGAGCATTTGTAAAACTGAAATGTTAAGATGACCCAAATACTGCTATGAAACTATGTTAAGTACATGTACAATACAGGCCTACATACCAGAACTTGTGCTATTAACAGTTGAGACCAGTTGGCCAAAGTAACATTAGGACCAAATGGAAGAGTTAGTTTTCAAAAAAGGACTGCAAACCCCATGTCAAAATGACAAAATGATCAAGAAAAATGTTTGATAACTAGGAAGTTTTTTAATGAGCTATAAATCTGCAAGGCCCTTTACCAACAATTTCTAAATGTACATCCATATTACGAGTGTTAAGGACATTCTTAAAAATTCTAACTCAGCCTAACCAGAGACATATATATGTCTCTGGCCTAACACATCTGATACAAAAACAAAACAGAACAGTTCAGATTTTCTTTAATATAAATCTGGAGAAATTATAAGAGATATGATTGCACTAGCTTTTAATAAGTACATGAATGCATTAATTTGCAAACTTTACAGTTTTCTATGGATGCTATGTTTGCAAAATCACTTCAGTTTAAAGGGGCTGATCAGTCAAATGTTTCAGGAATAATGGTTTTTCTAATAACCAAACTGTCTCTCCAAAGATTGATTATACCAAAATTAAACTATTGAAACTGCCAAAAAGTACACACTTTGCTGGCTGCTCTATATTCATTTCAATGTTCAGAGTATCCTAGAGTTGATTTGATAAAACTAAGTTATACTTATAGCCAAATGGTTTTATTGTCATTATTTAGTTTTTTTATGTAAATCAAGGGGAGGAAATCGAAGAATCATTTACCTCAGACATTTCTACTACCTGGGCACTCATGAGATCTCTACTAGTTGAGTATAATGAGTAACTTTAATCTGCCACCAGATGGCACCTTGATCTTGACTGTTGCAGGTAGTGGAAACATCTAAGGCGCCAACTCTTCCAATAATAATAAGGTCTGAGAATGAAACATAAACTCAACGGATCATGAACATAAAATGGAGAAGTTTAAAAAGTCTGAGCAATTTGAAACAAATCCCATGTTATGACTTCAAATAAATTTAAATTACTCTAAATCCAAAATATCATAACATAAAATAAGTTTTGTTTTATTTTTTATTTATTCATGTCACAGGGGTGTTTTTTGAAAGTTTTAACATAAAAGGTCATCTGCAAAGTTCACCTGATCAGCCCTTAAATAGATACTCACAACAAAGTCGTATCTATTAACAAGATTTGCATTAAACATGTTTATTTCAAAAACAACTCAAAAATGCCATGTTTTTCTCAAAAAAAAATTGAATGACTGACCAAAATCTCTTAACAACAAGCTTTTTAATGAGTATAATAGTTCACAGATCAAAAGTGTTAAAATATTTCTGAGAAAAACATGCATTTCTGTGAAAAATCCAATAATCACAATCACATTAGCTTTCTTGATATGAGAGCCATCAATGTCATCTAACTAGGCTAGAAATGTCATAAAAAATCGTCTAGAAAACAACCTGAGCCTCTCCGATATGAATCTTAAACCTGTAGTACCTATTTGAGAATTGTGTCTCAGACTACATTAAACTACTCCCATGTATTGGCTAATTCCATGCATTGACTAATTACATGCATTAAATCCAACTTTGGTCACTTGCTTCACAATTTCAATTTGCTTGCGATTTCTATATAAGTCAGAGTGTAATGCTAAGCCGTTAGCTGTTATATACCTTAGAACCTGTATTGTAAACAGCTTGAACATTTTTCAGTCCAAGCCAAGTACAGTCCAAAATCTGAAGAATGAAGTTATATATGGCTTACTGTTTATATTATGCCTAGCAGCTCCCACTCATTCATTTGACAATCTAAACTATGGCAATATACTTTTAATTCAAGGGAAAACCCTTCCAAGATATCACTTCCATAACATCTCATATAATGTTGGGTATTAACATAAGCTCTGTTTAATGCTTCTTTCATGCCATGCTTGTCATAATGTGTCCGTTGTACACAAGCAATGTAAAGCAAAATAGCAGTATTGCTCTCCAAATATCTATTGTCATATCATACTACATTGTTGAGTTTGAAAAATAACTCATTTTAGTGCAATGTAGTAGTCATATTATAGTTCATACCTGACATCACTGACACTTGTATTCAGCCCTGACATTATCTTTATCATAAATTGCTATTATACAGTAAGACTTGTAAAACTGAACCCCATCTGCAAAATGGTTGTTGATAATTTTCAAAATGAAAACAGTCAGTATGCATGAAAACTGATCCTCAGAAAATTGATTTTTCAACTGAATAAGATCAGATCTAAAAAATATTCAATTTAACATGTATTACTGTATACATCCTGCTTAATGGACTTTGACTATTCAATTTTGACAAAAAATCCTCCTACATCTTTGAGTCAAGGTTAATCCAGCAATGATAATCCATTTAGAATCCTTCTCATAATCTCTTTGACTCCAGCTTTAGAGTAGCTCCTCCTGATATGGTATATCTCTATAGAGCTTCGCAGACAGTATGTCTTTTAGTGTCTCATTCGCTCAAGAGCACCCCTTGGTACTACCCATAAAAACTCCCATTATTATATATTCCAAAGTCCAGCATGGATTTGTCCTGGCTACTGGTTCGTTGATTACTCAAACCCCCACACTTCTATTCCTTTGACAATGAAGTCCTCTTGTGTTGTAAGAGGTTCATTGTCATAAGTGTCACAATGCTGAGTCCTGCCATGATATATGTCTCCATCTAACCAAAGTCCAAAACTACCACTGAAAAAGAATTATTATACTGGTTAAACATGGAAGGGACTTCTTGATACGTTTTAATGAAAACCATAAAAATTGATATCTGTTCACTTACACGTAAGATTCTTTTGTGATGTCTTAAAAGACACTGTCGCAAAATTGTCACGTAAATGCAACTTATGAGACTTTATGATAATACTAATTAATACAATTATATTATAATAATTATAAATTATATCATACTCTATCACAATTTAACACAATTATAGAAATGTCATTAACCAATAAAAGAACAATTTTCAATGAGTGATAACTCTTTAGTTCTATTAATTTCCATATATAAAACAGGCACAATATAGTACTCAGTCTAAAAGAAAAGGGCCCATATTCTCCATTATTTAAATGAGCTGATCACCCAACTGGCTGTGTTTATTAAGGCTGTATGCTAGACTGTAGATGCTTATGAGCATGACTTACTCTCCTGCTCCTATCACTAAACTCTGTAGATTGCCTTTGTTGAAGTAAGTATTGTCACCTGTCCAGGTGTAAACCTGCAATATAATGCATGTATAAAACATACATGAATTTTAATGTCAAGTGTGTGTGGGTGAATATGGTTGTACTTGTAATTCTATAATAGAAACCATTCCTGTTAATTTACCTTATAAAATTGAATCTAGGAAGTTATAAAAAATCATGAATTATTATTTGTAGTATACAAGTTGTCATGAAAAATCAACGTGAAAAATAAAGCTTTGAAAAAACTAACCTTGAACTCTGGGGTGAATGTATAGAGAAAGGATTCCCCTGTTCCATAGAAATGCTCACTCACTTTCAGAGGACATGAGGTCATTGCACCAAATATCTACAAGAGTGAAGAGAGAAAGATATTTACTCATTTTTAATTACATTGAAATACAAGAATCCAATCAAACTAATTTATTACAGGAAAATATATTCCAAAGAGATTTATTGTGATTGTTGGTGGAGCCCACTCTTGTAGAGCCCTAGTCTTGACAAGAACTCAATGTCGAATGACACACAAATAACATGAAAATAGGCATTTCTACTCAAAATTGGTCATTTCTTTAATAGTCAGAATATGTACACTGAAAATTTTGCATCCAGTTGAAAATGGGACAAACACTTCATAATTAAACCCTAAAAGACACCTACATTGTTGCCAGTGTCTTTGACAACTATTAAGACAGGTGTGTCATAGCCCTGCATGTGTCTATAGAGAGTGTTCAGTGAAAAGCCATGATGGTCTGTGCTGTAGATCTGTACCCAGGGGTACCCTTCTGTACGTGGAGGCAGATGCTTACACAACTGAAACAATTAGGAAATAGAGATCTTTTAAATTCTACATAGGTCCTGTCAATTTTTTGTGATTTTATACCAATTCTAGATTAATAACTTCTCACGATCTCAAGATCTCACTTTTTAAAGGGAAGCTTAAATACAGAATAAAACACTGTACAATGTAATTGCACTTTGCTAAATAAGCAACTAATCAATATGAATACACTTAAGGTATGAGGATATGTTGTTTACCTTGCTTATTTTATCATCATCAAGTAATGTAGTTGTGCCAATCAACTCAGGTAGAGGGAGATCTCCAAGCTCAAATGACTCCAGTCTTCTCCTGGCTTCCTCAACTTTGACAATCTAAAGTAAATACAGGTCAGAATCAATACAGGGTGACTGACTATAATAAAGACCGATCCATATGCAGGGTACCCTATGGAACTTTGTGATCACACTGTTAAATAATACATAAGCGCTTCTTTTGTTTCTGACTCAATTTTCATAATGGAGAATTAATAATGACAATCAATAACTACAGTGAAGCATGTCTATGTGAACACTGAACCTAAATGTGAATACTTTTCCCATTGATTCCCATATCATCAGAACCTTTTCATCTGAACGCACTCAACATTGTGGGTTTCAGTATTAATCACGTTAGACAAGTTTTACTGTATAAACAAAATGTTGGTTTTTGATTTCAACTATCATATTTCTATTTCAGCAGCCCAGTACATTTATTTACTAAAACCACCACTTGACATGACAAGGCATTAACATGCAATATGTCATCACCTACAAATTGTTACAGACCGAATGCCACCCATCGAACACCAACCATCATCCACAAAAAGTTAGAGACAATAACAATATGTTACCACTTGTGGTGGTGACATAAAAATGTGCAACCTTCCATTAAGAAAATCAATGCTTTAAAATGATTTAATAAGTACCAGCTATGAAACTGTGCAGAAAAAGAAACCAGAACAACGGCAACGCCAAAGCGTAGCGAATCCCATCGAACAGCCATGGATGGCATTTTTACAAAGTATATAGCAAAAATGGCAGCCATTTTTCAAAATGGCCGCCTTCTACAAAAAGTGTCATTAGACCATGTGCCATGCTTATAGTATTCATATACCAAATATGAACAAAATCGCTCCACTACTTTTCAAGTTATAGTAAAAAACATTAAAATGGCAGCCATTTTTCAAAATGGCCACCTTCTACCAAAAGTGCCATAAGACAGTGTGCCGTGCTTATAGTATTTACATACCAAATATAAACAAAATCCCTCCACTACTTTTCGAGTTATAGTAAAATACGTTAAAATGGCAACCATTTTGAAAAATGACCGCCTTCAACCAAAAGTGTCATTAGACAGTGTGCCATGCTTACAGTATTCACATACCAAATATGAACAAAATCGCTCCACTACTTTTCGAGTTATAGTAAAATACGTTAAAATGGCCGTCATTTTTCAAAATGGCCGCCTTCTTCCAAAAGTGTCATAGGACAGAGTGTCATGGTTATAGTATTCACATACCAAATATGAACTAAATCGCTCCACTACTTTTCGAGTTATAGTAAAATACGTTAAAATGGTGGCCATTTTTCAAAATGGCCGCCTTCTACCAAAAGTGCCTTTAGACAGTGTGCAATGTTTATAGTATTCACATACCAAATATGAACAAAATCGCTCCACTACATGGCCGCCAATTTTCAAGATGGCTGCCATGTGCTTCTTTAATATCTACATTTCTAGCTTTATTAATGTCCTATATAATTTTTTTACATCTAAAACATATTGCTATTACAGTTTTACATATTGCACCTAAATTACTGTAAATTCGGCGCTAAAATGGCCGCCATTTTGAAATGAGCGGCCATTTTGAAAATCAGCTTTCGAGCAGAACTTCTACCCCCATAGGGTATATGTGTACAAAATATGAACAAAATCGGGCCAACGGTATTTGAGTTATTGCCCGGACGTACGGACGGACCGACGGACGGACAGACAGACGGACGGACGGAGGCATTCCCTATATCCCTCCGAACTTCGTTCAATGGGATAATAAAAACAAAACTTAGAGAGCCATCAAATTAATGAATAGTATATCAGTATTACCATTATCATTTAATAATTTTTTTTTGATATGCAGATAAGTACATGTGCAGTTCAGTAAATGTGCCAATTCAGTAAATGTGCTGATTCAGTACATGCTACATGTGCTGGTTCAGTACATATGCCGATTCATTACATGCACTGGTTCAGTACATGTGCTGGTTCAGTAAATGTGCTAATTCAGAACATGTGCTGGTTCAGTACATGTGCTGGTTCAGTAAATGTGCTAATTCAGAACATGTGCTGGTTCAGTACATGTGCTGGTTCAGTACACATGTTGAATATTACCTGCCAGCATCTGTGTGACCCCTATATAGATCAGAGTTCAAGTAAATAGAGGTCAGAAATATGACAAGAGCAGTTTCAGGTCAGATCATTTTGTAAATGCAAATTTCAACCAAACTATATTAATATTAATAAAAAAAACTGATTGACCAATTAGAAGAATTTGACTTTATCACTCACCTCAATATTATAAACTGTGATTAAGTAGTACTATCACACTATGAAGACCAACCAGATACTTTTTTATTTTTTTGACTTTCCAAAGCAAGGTTCCAAAAATCAGCCCATTTTTTCGAAAAAGAATTCAATTGAGTAAGAATTCAGATGAGAAGAAACAAGAGTAGATATAAAAGCAGAACATCTCTCATAATATCAAGAATATGAAGTAGTTCTGAGCAGTCTCCTCCGTAACGCAACTAGGGCAATGTTAAAACACCATATTACAACAAACTGGCACTGGCAGATTGAATGGACTTTTATAATGAATTATGAAAACTATAATGGTCTTTAAATTAAACATACCTCCCAATCCTTGGACACTTTAATATCTCCTTCAAAATAATCATCTACTAAATTGAGATCCTCAGCATCAGAGTCAAAAACAACAAAGCCCCGAGCTTCAGGATTAATTTCTTCCTCACTGCCATAAATGTTTGGAGACCACTGGACAAAGAATGCATAGAGATGGTCCACTCTAAAAACAACAGTGTATCATAAGTGTGGTTAACTGTAGCTATTAATCCAATGTGTATGGACTACAGAGGGTTCTCTCCAGGTGCTTTTACACAGATGCCAAATCAGAAGCCCTTCCCATTAGGGCCCTTTTTAAAAAATGAGGCCCATTTCCCAAATACAGGGTGTTCCAAAATTAACAAGACTGGTGCGTTATTCTGCAACAAGTGTCTTGAGGCCCATTTTCCATATAGACCAATTTATTCAAAAAATGAAACTCACATATGCCCCATTTTGAGGCCCAAATTGAATACATACCTATCACGTGGAATAGAAAACCAATATTCGGGCTTATTTTTCTTGCCATATGATTCGATAGGGCAGGTTTTTGACACTCGTTTGTTGATAGGTTTGCCCACACGTAGACTCAGATAGAGAGGAGGATTCTCAGAAACTGGGGCAGGCTTTGGCACCAACTCTGAAAGATAACATTGAAAACTTCACAATTAAAATGTAGTTAGGATGTAACTCTACTGATGGAGTGCAAATTCCCAAGAAATGGCTCGCATTTACTACTCAAAAAACAAAAGTTAAAGACCACTTTTACTTGTACACAAAGTAAAGTGGTCCTTAACTTTTTTAGGGTAGTATACTTAATCAATGTAAACCAAGAAATTGCTGAATGTCTTTCGTGGGGACATCTGCTGGAAATATGCATAAATAGAATATGTTAATGTGGTGAAACTCTCCAATTGCAAGTACATTAGTTAAATGCTATCTTTGAACTGCTAGTGGTGAAAAATTGTATCCTCAAATGGGAAAAAATATGTTCAATAATTGTTATTATTAACTATGACTTCACAAATTAACACAGAATTTAATATGAATTATCATCAGTTAATGAGAAGAATATGAAAAAGCAATATTAGTGAATGTTAACCAGTAAAAACACTGGAAAAAGTGTGAAACATCTAAAAGTAGGCAGTGAATATATAAACAACAATTGAGGAATAATGATCTAGGATGGACATAGTTACTGAGTAAATTGAAGTTGAAAGTGTGTGAAGGTTTAGATTATAAATAATCATCAAGGTTAGGAAGAAAACAGAGTGAAAAGAATGATGTTCAAAGTATATTGTAACATTTAAATACAGCTTTAGTAAATGCAGACTTGATCAACAATTTGGTGATTTCTGTAAAAAGCAATGCAATGGTGATTATGAGACATGCTCAGCACATACTATACAGTATACATGTACAAAGGATGAGTGAAAAAATGAGAATACTTTAAAGAGAGCACAACACAAGGTGCAATAAATAGCTATGAGATAGCATTGCACAATAAGACAAGGTTCAAACTTGATACATACAGGGTGTTGCATAAATAATAAAATAATATACATCTCCATACCTCACAAGAGTTCATGGCTTTGAGGATGGGAGGTGCTAATTCATGAAACACCCTGTATATGTGTATCATACAACTACATGTATGCTATCATTATGATTTGAGAAAATGTACCATTTTGGTAGAATCAATGTATATACAGTATATATAATATTCAAACATCAATATTGTATTGATTCATAATCCAAAATAGGTAAAAATATTGCATACAGCATATACACTATAGGATGTCCAAAAAGATGTAACTCACATTCAGTTTAAACACATATGACTTTTGGGACACCCTGTTTAAAATAATACACTAGTATCCTATACAATTCTAATTATTAAATGAACACACAGTGACAGTATACCTACACTACATAGTATTTAATATTAGGGGGTGCATATACTAACCAATATACTCAATTTCATCATCTACATTTTGACTATTTTGCACTTCTTCTATTAAATCTAGTACTGCGGTCGCAAAAATATAAAACATTAGCATTATTTTATATTTCAAAACTATTGATAATCATTTTAGATTATTGAAATATTATAAGTTGAGTTGATAATCATATGATTATGGCAGCTTTATCCCACTACACAGCCAATATAATTCGACGCCGTTTCGGCATCGAACAAATTCGGCACCGTTCCGGCACCGTTTCGACACCGTTCCGGCACCAAACCTTTCAACACCAAAATTTGCTACCGGACTAGTCAGTCCATTTGGTGCCGAGACGGCACCGAAATTTGGCACCGAAACGGCGTCGAAAATCAGATTGCATTTTGGGGGTGTACTGTCATGACACATTTTGGATATCTTCAATTTAGTTTCTATACTCTTTTCTGTAGTTCATGATTTTCTATACTTAACAAATCCAAGTCACAATGTACAATTGACAGTGTCTCACAAAGTTACATTTCATATGGTACATCTAGTATAGGGTTGTCACAATATTTTCAAATCAAAATTCCCAGTATTATCAGATTTAAGTATCAATAAAAAATTTCAAAATATTTAAGAATTATGCAGTCCTTCAATGTCAATTTGTTAAGAGCCTATTATTCATGGCAACAGTTTTTCTTATTTCATTTATTTTTTAAATGAGTTGTCCAACTTTTAATTTCAAAATTTCATTCACTTAAAACTCTCTGAATTCAAGAATTCCCTGAGAATTTTAGCCACTCTAAGATTTCCTATTTTTAAAATTGTCACAAGAAAGGATTCTGGTTTTCCTCAAGTTGCCTGATCATGACAACCCTGATTTTACAGCAATATGATTTTAAAGCACCCTGGAATGGTAAATACCTCTTCCCTCATTCTTGTGTTAGAACATGCAATAGCTGATGTAAACAGACCCATTTGAAGCAAGATGAGGCAAATGATTTGCGAAAGTGACAGTTTACAATTCCATGCGAGTGAATGAATAGCAGAAACCTTGTTAAAATGTTAATGCAAAATAGTCAATTTCAACACTTTAATATAAAGTCAAATTTCTACTGTTAATTTAATGAGCTAACAATAGTATACTAGATATTCTTTTAATTAATCAATGATATAGACATCATAGACCCAAGAATCAATCTAATAATAATGTTGATATAAAGTTGTCATGAAAAATGGAATTGACATCTTACTCATAATAGAGTTGTACATTTAAACTCAAATCTTAAATGATTGTGTTACATTATTCATTTGAATGTAAGAAGTACAAGAAGTATAGGTGATTTTAATTCATTAGATTTTCTCTGTAATATAATACTATGGACATTGATATAGGTCTAAACTTAATTGCAGTGGAATTCATTTATGTACATGTACTGTACTTTACAATACATTACAATTTAGAGGAGTTTGGCTGGAGCAGTCATTACCTTAGAATGTAGGGGGATTGTGCCATTTCTTGTTTGTGCACATTCTGCTTATTTCAATAGCTAAAGAATAGAGGGTTGTGCTTTATGTGAGGGAATAAAAGGTGTCACTCAAGTAAAATTTCATTTTTCCACGTTTACGTGAGGGTTGCACTGATATAACATATGCGTTGAATGGTGATATTTCAAATTGACTGATGCAGTCATGTTGAATCTACCAGCCAGGCACCTTCACCCTCTTATGAGCTTATTATACTTGAGTGAAACCAACTAAATATGCAGCTGCTATGGGACCTACCGCTGAGCGTGCGAAATAATTCAGGTTTGTCATCCACTGTCACAACACTCTCTACTTCTATGCTAGGTGGACGTTCTAATAGAGTCTTGGAATTTGCTTCTGTGACCCAAGTAACAGTGCCCTTGGAGCTGGAGAATGAATCTGTAGTTGAGTCCAGTAATATATCACTCTCTGTTACTTCCAAGGCTTGCCCAGATGCATCGTCTAGTTTTGGTTCTATGTACCATATAGAGTTTTTGGGCTGCCCATCGTTAGACACTGGGGTGACTGGGGTCACATCTGAAATGTCCTTGACCTTACCTGCATCTCCTTCCTGTTTGCTAAATAACCCACTGGAAAAATCAACAAGGTTTGTTAGTGGCGTTGTGCTCGCTAGTGAGCCGATCGATGATGCCACTGATGCCACTGAGTTCCCTAATGTTCCCACCGAGGAACCTATAGATTTCAAAAGTTGTTTTGGAGGTGATACACCTGTTGTGATTCCTCCATCCATTCCAGGAGATCTCTCTGTATTGCCATTTTCTTCAATCCCTGATTGTGATGGCACATTGCCTTGGTTTATGTCACAACCTTCGCCCCCTACATTAACAGGAATGGACTCCTCCATATTGCCAAAATGGAAGTGTTCGGCACTATTCACTTGAGTTGCCGAAACTGAATTGTTTTGTGGAATGACCTCGTTGGTATTTGCATTTTCATTTGCACTCTCACCTTTCTTTTCATTAGCACCAATTGTTGGTTCAGAGTCAACTTTTGTTTCATTTACTGCACTTTCCTCCAAGTTGCCCTTTTCATCATTGAGGGTATTCGAATCTGAATGTGAATCTGATTTACGATTGGTCAAGTCTATATTTGCTGCTGGGTCACTTGCACCACATGAACAGCTTTTCTCCCTTGGTGGTTCATCCGTCTGCTCCTTATTGCCGTCTGCAAAAAATCAATGTCAAGGTCAAACATAACACCATCACCATTAAGCTAGAATCACTAGAACAAATTGATAGGAAGGGTTGGGAGTAATAAATAATTGTATTTGCAAATAGGATAATTTCAATTTTGGGTAAGCAAGTAAGCAGCTGCATGGTAGTGTCAATCAACCAATCAATAAATCAACCGATCAATCAATCAATCATCAATTAGGTCAAGGTGGGGAACTAAGCTACTACCCATCTTCGCCCAATCAACAGAGTAAGACAAGCGGCTACAACAAGAAAATGGTCACTAACTCACACCAAAGAAACACCCTCATTACATATAACATGCCAATTCACCATCACCTTTATTTTTTCCTATGAAATTTATAACTGTTATTATCTTCTCTCATGTATTGTACATATTACACAATATCTGTAATAAAACTTATGTTAAGAAGCGAGAAAGTACTTATTCTTTATACTAAATCCATTCAGTCCTGGCTTTCAGTATGTTCATACATATGAACATGGTGTGTCAATTAAGTTGTCTCCAAATCACCAGACATTCATTGGTCTACCAATTAATTATTTGAAACTAGACCACTAATGTTTGTATTTTTAAAGGCAATCTGCTATACAGCTGACAATAATATGTTGTGAAGTGATCAAGTTTCTGAATATGTTCATTAGCAACTTGATAACTTAACATCAATAATTGTAAGTTGAAGCATACTAGACTATAATATGACATAATAAAAATATTACATGTACTTATATTATAGTTAAGGAATTATGTAATGCACTCATCCAATTGACTTGGAGTTGAACTCCCCTGGAAAGTTCGGGTAAGGTAGGCACAAAGCAATACTAATTGCAAGACAACAACCTGCAAAGTTGACTGACTACCTGTGAAGAAAATATACCTGATTCTCTCATAAATACACTTATTTCATATATTTTTAGAGTAATTCATGTTTGATTTCAAAGATTTCAAACACCTGTGTTTACCACCAATGAGGGGGCTGCAGGGTGAATTTGCATGTGCATGATATTAGTACTGTGGTAAAAAGTCAAGTGGAACACTTCTGTTAGTGGAACACCTCACATGATATTACTATTATATAAAAAAACTGCCAAGTGGAACACCTTTGAAAGTGAAACGCCTCACAAGTGGAACAGATTTTTAAAATCCTGTGACACAAACAAAGTGACTTCATGTAATTGAACCATCCTTAGAGAACATTCTTTGTGGTTCCAAGGGAGTTCCACTTTCACATGATTTGTAGTACTCTGTTTGATATGAAGCTCCAAGTAATGAGACTGATTCCACATTCTACTCAGCCTACCTAAAAATCACCCATCTCTGTAATGGGAAATGTCTCTTAACTATTGAAGTGATCAAGGCCATAAATAGTGGTTAGCTATAAATTGATTATTGTGATTTAATTTTATGTTACTTATCATAGGAAAGTGGCAAATTGCTGGAAAATTGAATAATCTAATGAAGGCTTCTATTTATGAAGATTTGCGGACAGCTATACCTATATTACATACAAATGATGGCATTAGCGCTAGCTAAAATCATTTAATGAACAACATGATACAACAGAGGAAAACATTCTTAATAAGAATCTGAATCAAAAAAGGAATAAACATATAAATATTTGTATATTCGATACAATTCAACTCAATTTTAAATTATATTCAAATGGAAATTTCAAAAAATAGAAATAAGAATACTATTAAACAAAAAAATAAAATGATGAGTAGACACAAACAATATACAGAAAGACAATTTTTACACCATGCCAAGGAATAATATAATGCTGATACACAACCCCCCCCTCCATGAAGTTATTAACTGGACCACACCATTGGACAGTGTGTTGAAGCCTGTAAGTGAATATTCAAGGGATCAAACTTAACTACAGACTTTAACATATGGTTAAAAGGGGCTTCTGATTGCCATACTTTGGAGGGGAGTGTAAGCAACAAAATATAATAGATCCAAATGCATCAATGCATCAACTTTGTTCAAAATACCTGATTTTTCTTGTGTTTCTTCCTCTTTATTATTTCCTTTTTCACTGGCAGTATTTTTGTCATTGCTACTTTCTTTGGAAGTATATAACGGACAGTCCTTTGCATGGTACACCTCAGATTTCTTCCTAACCTCACCTCTGAAGATCATTAGAAGGCAATGTATGCAAGATATAATAGAATATCATTCAATGGTTAAATTTCTAGTGATCTGATTGGATCATGTGACGAAAAAACATCACACATTTTAAAAATTGTGTCTTCGAAAAAATATTTTTTGTATTGTACTCAATTATTTTTAGCATTCTTCATGAAATTTTCAACTGGTTTATTACAAAGAGAAATTAACCAATAATATAGTTTATTAATATTACACCTCATATTTTTTAGTTATAATAATTAATTTTTACTTAATGTTGGTTGCATCGAGATATGGTAAAATGGGTCATTTCAGTCAATTTAGAGACTGCTGATAGACTCATATTGTAAACTTACTGATCTTTTGCACTTCGAATCCTCATAGCAGCTATATCATGGTACATTGCTGCACTAATAATAGTCTCCATTGGGGCTATCATCCCATACGCATCAGCCCCACTCTCTATGACTAGGGGGTCAGACACATTGGGATCAAACATTACAGCATTTGGGGTAACTAGTAACACTCCATTCACCACTCCCTGAAAATATTCGAGTATTTCTATGGCTACTTCATATGTTTCATTTTTTTAATTCAAGTACTACTATATGATGGCTTGACAAACAAAAAGTCGTGAATAATTAAAAATATATATATATGTTTATTTAAACTTCAGATGCCCCAAGAAAATGTTATCAATTTTGGTAATGTATGTTCAAAGAACATATACCAGTATATGATTAACATGTCATCTTATAGCCAGTTCATGATATACCTCAGGTCCTCAGGCAGATAAGTTATATTAACTTCAGGATTATCCCAATATCCTGAACCTCATATAGGATAATCTCTATGAACATTATAATATAACAAGCAGCTAGACTTCTAAGGGTGTACACTTTCTTATTTAGTAATTCTATATACCTGCCCATCTGTGATATGTTTAACATTGATTTTGATGAAACGTGCATAGCACTCCTGGTCTAGTTTCTTGGCATCGTCTTCACTGAGTGGTTTGGGGGCTGCTGGCTCAGGAATACTGTCAGTGAAGACTCGCTCAGCATGACCCGGACTCTTTAACGGAGGTGGACTTTTAAGCTAAAATAATGTTTTATGTATAAGATATATAATATTGTTATACATGTATTTCGAAACATCTATTGCAGATTTTAGGAAACCAGGAATATGTATCAGCACACTAGATCAAAAAAAAACATGCATTGGTATGAAGAATGAATATTTCCAATGTCTTTTACTTAATGTGAATAATTCACCAAACTTGGCAAAACTAACCAAGAGAAAAAAATTCAAACAAAGGAACATTGGGTTTAAACCAGAAGGTCGACTCACATTCCTAAGCTACTTAGGGAGCATGTCAATATTTTTTCATGTTGTACCACAACTCATATAATTATATCTTAGATTGACAACCTCCCTTCCAAAAAACATATTTATGTTTTGTTTCATCATTGCTCTTTCAAATAATTATGACCTCTAGCAAAGCATGACTGGACATTAAACCTCCACCCCATAAATAATTGTGTTTGTATACATCAATGTATTGACATGTCTCTTAACAGACATGTGAACAGAACATAATTGCTCACCTTGTTATTTGTTGGACTAGATTTGTTTGGCTCATCAGGTGTAGGAGGATCACTGGGAACATAATCCTTATCTGGTATATAAATTGTCTGCAATATAGAGAAACATTGTGTTAACACACACACACTAGTCTGACTTCCCATTGGATGGCATGTTAAAGATAGTTTGTGTTTGCATTCGAATCTCAAATTACATTGGGTTGAAATATCTGATGACTTTCGTTCAACTCACCAAACATGCACAGATTTTACCAATGCCTAATAGGGAGTTAGTGCTGCCAAAGAAATTGAGGGAAATACATTGTATGTACTTACCTGTCCTGGGAAGACCATTCGTAGATGTAACTTGTTAAGTTTGATCAGATTTGTAGGTGTGGTGTCAAATCTTGCAGCTATGCCCTCTAATGTGTCGGATGTCGTCACCTGAAAAACAGGTATACAGTGTATTCCTTAAGATCATATGAATACTTTGATGGATCAAGGTACAAAGGGTCATTATTTTACATAAGACATGTAGTTGGAATATTACAGGAGGGTCTATACTTCAAATAGGTTGTAGTAGTACAAATGCATGTAGGTTTTTACAGAAGTTTGAACATTGAAAAGAATAACAGCTAGACATATTAAGAAAATGTAGTGTTTGTGATTAGATATAGCCCAGATTAGAAGAAAAATGAGTATGGGCATAAAGTCTGTAAATACAACCAGATCTGTCATGACATCATGTCACCCAAGTTTGTCCAATCATTAAATGGCAAACATGTGATATATAAATGATATAATCGATCGTATATTCAAAGAATTACAGTCTGTGTCTGGTAACATTAACACTGTAATTAAGGAGAACCTTACATCCAGGCAGGTGCCAATACTATTGATCTCATTCTGACCTGTATGTTATTACATCATGCAACAAATGAGTATACCATGACATTTAAAGACTAGGCATTTACATGCAAAATGTCATCACCTGCCATTTATTACAGACACTGACTGGTGACCATGGAACGCAAACCACCGACCACCGTCCACAAAAAAGTTGGAGACTAACAATATGTTGCCACTTCTTGTGGTGACATAACAAGATAAAAACATGACATGCACATAGTATCTAAGTGCAATTAATTTTATTTGTTATAATGGTGATCGATATTGCCCAAGATCTGAAGATGTCTACACATAGAGAAAAGGGAGGCAATTTCGCCCATGTAGCTAATAGTCAGACAAATGGCTGCATTGTCGGATAATTACCTACATGAACAAGATTGCCTCCCCATCCTCTATGCGGTTAGATTAGTCAATTTAACCATCCATCATTTTAATGTGGCATTGTTGCATAAAGTTACCCGATATAACTAGGGATATTTAACTCGGAAGTGGAAAATAATTTTATTTTATTTATACAGAATTCACATTCAGATGAAAGGGGAGGGGATTTCAGAGACTTAATGCAAGACTATGTACTCACATCGTAAGGAATGGTGCCTTTTGGTTGAGTGACATGTCGTTTCTTCTTCTCAATATCTTTACCTCCATTACTTTCATTACCTCCGACTTCTGAAAAACATAAAAAACATCAATAATGAGTTTTCTGTATTATTGTATTATGTGTACTTCAGGGTTCAATCAATTTATAAAATATTAATAATAATGATAGTGTCTATGTTTTAAACATATCATGCATTTTGGGCATATCATTGTTTTACACTAGTTCAAGCAAGATTCTAAATTCTGCATGATCACCTCTCAAGCTTGGAAAGCTGCTAACCGCACTGACACCAAGTTTACTTTTATAAGTCTTTAGAGGGTCTAATACTGGAGCACTCCGACTACTTAACAACCCTAACTTGCCATCAGGGCCTATTTTTAGAGTGTATTTAACTGATTCTGGTTCTGATGGCTTCTCTAGTTTTGTGTTCATATCTACCATTTGTTTGAGGGTCCTTTCAGACATTGGACTCATAACCTCAGATAATTCAGGTTCAATTGTGCCTAACATTAAGTGAAGAGGATCATGTATGTCAGCCCCATGATTTTCTTTATAACTATCATTACTTTGGAGTTTTTCACCAGGGGCTGCAGATGTGTCAGGTTCATTGACAGGAGAATCACTCAAAGTAACATTAGCTTTAGTGGGGGTTCTAAAAACGTCATGCTCAGGTAAAGAAACAATAGAGTCCTTAGGCTTGTTTTCATTTATAACATCGTTTGTATCATTTATAGCATGATGATCTTTTTTTAGACCAGAGTTCATGTTTTCATCAATATGTCTTTTATGTACTGCAGCTATTGGGTGTCTTTCTGCCCCTGGCTGAGATATACTTTTCAACAAATCTATATCGACATCCATGTTAACGTTCTTATGATTCAGGTCCAGGATCAAGTTTCATCTAATGATCTTTGAAATATTGACCAATGGAGAACCAAACAGAATATAATAACAAGAAACATGAACAAGTCAATCTATTGTATCTATCTGACAATTCAAATTGCGTCAAAACATTCCATTGTTTAGATAAGAGTTAAGGTGAGAGAGTATGCTATAAAAGCTTTGATCCCATCTGCTGGAAAAGCAGATATAGATTATGTATATACCTTTGACCTGAAATCAATGAAATTGCATGATTTACGCAAGACAGTTGAATATTAGACAATATTATCGAGCAAATGTTCATTTAAGTTCATCAGTTCCTCTTACATCCATTATTTTGTCAATAATGCCATCATTTCTCTATTTTCCTGTCTGAGAGTGACTATGCTCAACTCTAAGCGACAATATCCTACACAGATCTATCGAGGAAGGTAGTTTAAGTGAGTTATACCAACACTCCTCAAACTCACAATGATAACTTATGCTAGAAAATCGATTCTAATCCAAAACCTTCTTTTATGTTTTCCTTAGTGTTCAAACAAAGTTTCCATGTCGTCATTCCACGTTTAAAAGTGGTTCCTGTGATCTTATAAGTATCCTACTTGGGTAATGCAACATTATACTAAATTAGCAGCAAAACAGATGCCAATTTCCATCGGTTTCTTAAGTCAATTCTTAGGAGGTGGTTCACGCATATGGATCATTTCATTGTACTCTGAACACACTTTGAGATAAAATGTATTGTTGTCCTGCAATAAGGCAACATGTTGATCATGCTTTAACATGAAAATTATGCAAGAAAGAGTGAAATTACCCTAAAGTATCGAGTAAAAATAAGGACATTGACATTGCTTAATTATATTATATGCTATAAAAATAGGTAGGCGGTTCATTTATTCAACAAAAGAGGAAACAAATTTATGTTTGAATGATATTTTACAAAAGAGGTTGTCCGTTTGTCCTCCATTTCTCATATACACTTGTGCTGAATGTTATCTTGTCTGAACAGAATGACAGGTCCCTGTATCTTATATATGTATATTCATTGTCAACACTTAAGACTTAACAGCGATAAGACAGAGAAGCACATACAGTAGAACATGTGTAAGTGGAACACCCTCCGTTCTGCCAAAAAGAGTTCCACTTAGGACTTTAAAAAAGTGTTCCACTTGCGAGGTGTTCCACTTACGGAGGTGTTCCACTTAGCAGGTTCTACTGTATCTGTACGACTTCTATTATTATAAACCACAATTTCCAATGTATTATTTTACGGTAGTGTATAATATTTCAAGCTTATGATCATAAATTAATTGCTCCTTTTATATTATACATTATTTCAATTGCTACTGTTTCATAAAAGATCATTTTTGCAGTATATTATTTCAATCTGCAAATGTTATGGCAAAAAACTAATCATTTTTGTATCATTAGTGAAAAAACTCAACATTATAACTGTTTTCATTACATCTTTCTTACATTTGAATTACCTTAGTATTCTATGTAATTTTAAAATGTTAATTTTGTATATGGATACATATATTTCAAAGAAATGACAATGCGATTTATGCTAAATAACTAGGGAATAAAAATAACAAATGAACTACATTGACATATTTACTTTTTCTGTATTCACCTTTTTTAAGAGTACAGTATGTATATATTATTTATACATGTAATAGAATTACGCAACTATTGTGATAAAAAATACCTAGCTGAATCGATAAGGCAATCTATAAAACCTTGCCCTTTTACAAGACATCATTGTGTAATCAACTCAAACAGGCCGATATATTGATTACATTAGCTATTCTTTTCCTTAAATAAACATGAATTCTGCTGATTCTGTCACTTTCCATTGATAACATGTCACATTTCTAACCTTCAAACATTCAATGATAACATGAGACAATCATATTAAGATTCAAAAAATAATGAACAAGGAAATATAATTAGGAAGCAAAATAAGGCATGGTCTGGTCAATACACAGACGTGACATATTGAATATTATAACATACCTATGATGATGTATAGTGCAAAGTGTACACAAGACAGCGGGCCAATATAAGTTTTGAAAAGCCCGCGCCCGCTAACTTTCTGATTGGTCAAGGCGCTGACGTCATAACCAATCAATCGAAGATAAAACTGCGCGAGCAATTTTTCTAAACTCATTTCAATCATTTTCAAACCATTTGCTTGTCAATTCTTTAAGAAAACGGTACTCTCTGACCAGTCTACATCATCATAGGTATGTTATAAATCGTTTATGTCACTATCGTGGCACATATGCCCTCGGTTCTCAGAGATCAATGTCCCTCCCAAGATCGGGCCATATATCACTGAGACCTCGGGCATATATGCCACGATAGTGACATAACCTCTAAATACTTGTATGTTACCTATGAGGACTAAATTGGTGTTTGTGAAATCATTTTAGAATACTCAAAGACTTCTTTGTATCCTCATTATGTTAACATGTGTCCATAGAAACATCAATTACTAATTGACTGGTATATAGAAACTTCATGATTTTATAATACATCGTACAAAGCACCTGAAGTATCTGTACAAATAAGAGAAATAAGCAATACATTTACTTTGATTAATGGAAGCAGAATTTTATGACTTGTAATTGTGAAATTCATCAAACAGGATGAGCCAAAAAAGGTAACCCAAACAAATGTTAATAACTTAGTCATCCAATATGGGTTTTAAGTCATATTTGGCACAATTACCCAAATGCGAGTAGGTAGTTACCAGTTTCACCACCAGGTGGCTGATTCGGGTCAATTAACATGGCAGGTATGTAAGAAAGTTCCCTTAAACTTGAATATTATCAATTTAAGTGGCTCAATTTTCATATAATCCTTATGTGTCTGATACTTATACAAATGAAAATATGTCCAGTAAAGCAAAATATTACCTGTCCACTAAAAGAAAAGATATTTCATTTTTTGTGATTTTATAGCATGGGGTCTATGGGGAATCTCCCCGAGCTAGAAGTCACATTTTCAAAGAAAATTAATTTTTCGAAGTTGATAAACACTTTTCAAAACCACATTTCTAGATGTAATTTTACATGTAGATTTCAAATATGATATTACTTTGACTGAATTTTGAATTTTTAATGACGTAAATCAAGATTATTTCTACTCGCATCTGGGTTATTGAACCTTGTTCATTGTTCTTTTTCGTTGGTCTATTCCAAATGGTCATGATTGTATGGCCATTTTAGAAAACATGTTAAAAATGCTGGTCTTGTCTTTAGAGGCAAACTTGAACGTAATGGGTGAAGTTTTCTGACTACATGCTCACAGATATCTTGTATAATGGCTCTCTGATGCTTCTAGGGTTGTTTATGTAATATATATTATCTTTGAAAAAGTCCCGAAGATAAAATTCTGGGGTTTCATATTGGGTGATTTTGGTATGTTTCGGTATTTGGAGCATGTTTTGTAAAAAAGCCATAAAATCTTTAAAACTATTAGAAATAAACCAATGACACTTAAAGGAATGAAAGAACATCGAACAGTTCAATTGTGCCAAACATGACTTAAAGCCATTCTGGAAAACTGAGTTATTAAGATTTGTTTGGGTTACCTTTTTTGGCTAACCTTGTAAACAAATAGATCGACCTCACAATGTTCTGGCATCAGTACTTTCAAATTATGTATTTAATGCTCATTATTTCACATCACAAAGTATCTTGCTGGAAGTTCACATAACATAAACAGTTATTTCCTGTTCATTATCTTATAGAGGTTGCACTAACCCTTTATGGCAACTCGCATATAATGGAGATATAGAATAATAATAATGATGGATATCTTGTCATATAAATATTACTTTGGAAGAAAGGGGTGTACAACATTTATCACTCCTCTAGAATTCCGTTTTTGGTGTGGATGGAATTGCCTTCTGAAATTTGTTGGCTAATGCAAGGATGGACAAATAGATAGTTGGATAGACAGTCAGATGTAATTGAGAAGCATTTACATTAGCAATTATGCTATTTTGCTAATCAGAATAAATATAGTATTATAACAAAACAGTCACAAGCTAACCATATGTCTGATATAAGCTTATTCAAGGAAGATAGAATATGCAGGATGCACAAGTGTATAAAAAATGCAACAAACAAATAAATTGTAAAACCACAAAACTAGCAATGACTGCATTCATTTCATTTACTGTATCATGAAGTCATATTTCCCCTCGTATTTATTTACACGGGGTCATGGTTGGCTGAATGA
Organism: Owenia fusiformis; assembly: GCA_903813345.2. Classification (NCBI taxonomy): domain Eukaryota; kingdom Metazoa; phylum Annelida; class Polychaeta; order Sabellida; family Oweniidae; genus Owenia; species Owenia fusiformis. The sequence continues at coordinate 36,865,467 of CAIIXF020000001.1, forward strand.
TAATAATCATTCCTTTTGGACAGTCATTACAAGTCAGTGTACAGGTCTGGTGTTATTGGAAGATCTCCTGACATGACTTGTGAATTTTCCTTTGGGGCTATCTCAAGAGCAAGTTTTCACTATTACCTTCATAACATTGCAACATATCGAGAAAAATATCACCAAAAAGCTGTTGTTCTCTGCCCAAAACCTACAGATGACTCAAAGAGCTCTGTATACCATGTTCAGCACCAGGTTCATGTGCTAACTTCTCTAATGTCTAAAACTCCTTAGTCCATAGATGATTTGGCCTATTGTGCAAAGAATGATTATTCAGCAAACTATGACAAACAAATGAAAATGAAAAGAGGATAAATATGGCTTCTTTGTACATTGAATGAAATAGATGCTGTAATCATCAGTTTTGTGGTTTTACAATTTACAGTGTATTTGTTTGTTGCCCAATATAGCTATATACCTTTTGATATCTTTCTCCTACTACAGAACTGAATTCCAAACATGTTCAAAATTGCCAGATTGAACTTTCAATCCTTCCATTTGGTCAATGAAGCATAATGGATCACATGGATGACTATGGATTGAAGGTTTCCACAGCCAATCCTGGCATTTGGCTCAATGTAACCATCCAAATTCTCCACCCTCATCTAGAATAGCATTTATCCTAGCATTTTTATCATTACTAGTGTCATCATCTCCTTATTCATGCATGTAACATATTTGAATGTCAATTTCATTGACAATTCAGCTAGCTGTCAAGCTGACAATAGTTTTAATTAATCCAGATAACAGAAACACATTGTGACATTAGTTGTTTTGCTCCAAGAGGCCATCTCGTATACATCATCTATTTTAATCCAGAAGCATCTCGAAATGACTAGAGCTCAAAATGAAATTAATTTGAAACTGTCCAAGTATCATCTCCAGCTTATTTCATATAGTATGGAATGACATTTTCCTTATAAATATCCTTATAGTCATCATTACCAGTACTTGGTTTATATATAACGTGAAGTTCATTGTTTATAATATTTGTTGCATCGTCGTGATGCTATTAATAATACATCCAGGTCACACTGTTACTTATGATTATTTTCTACAATAAGCTATCAACTAGATCTCAATCTATTATTAATAAATTTAACTCATCTATATTATAATAAGTCCCAACAAACGTTAATAGTTCACAGTAAAATGTTTATGGTGAAAATAAATATACGTGTACAATTAATTAAAATAAAACATCTTTTTAATATAGACCATAAATAGCTTGTTAAGAACAGCTGTTTTATTCATTATAAACAAACCAGGAATTATTTTTATTGATCTGACATTATTTTTCGATTGGAATGTAGTATATGAATGAAAGATGTGAAAATATCATATGATGGCCTATTAATTGACTAGAATAATCAGGCTAATTGATTAATATTTTTTTGGCACAATTCTATTCCCTCTTTAGTTCTAGGTCAGTATTAAGTGCAATGCCGCGAGCCAAGTAAACATCCAAAATCTCAATGAAGGATTTCCCTTTTCTGAACATAAGATTCAAAAAGTGTCCAAGCAGAGGCATTAGTATTAATATTATCCCTATTAATGAAGCAATTAAGACAAGTCATCATATACATGTCAATGATTGATTTAAGAGTAAATCTGTGCTGAGTGCAACATCCTGGTGATGAAAGGTCAAAACAAACATACCAATGTCTGTGACAGACACATCTCTACTTTTCCTTTATCAAAAAAAAACATTCCAATACAACCAACCACCCACCCACCAAACCACCAATCAAGCCAATTATCAAACAAACAAGCAACCAACCAACAAACTAAACAACTAACTAACCAGCCAAGGCAACCATCAAACCAGCCAACAAATCAATCAACTAACCAATCAATCAATCAGCCAGCCAGCCAGCCAGCCAGCCAACCAACCAACCAAACAGAGAGACCTTGCAAATCAAAGTTTTCATCATTACCTTTACCTTTCATTTCTGTGATCAGATTTTTAAATGTCATCTCTGATTTTAGCACTCCGGGCATGCTGAATCCTTTCTGTTAAGTAAGTTGGCTCAAAGTAACCTTGCAGCTTAGGATGACATTTTAATTTTACACACAAGTTGATTCTTTGCCTAAATTACATCTCAGACTTTGAAGCATGATTCATTGCCTAATTACAAAAAAGAAAAACAGCAAAGTCAACAGTGTCAGCTACACTGTTTACATACTATTATAAGTTATTAAGTAACTAAGTTTGAAAATTATGTCATCATTTAACTTGATCACATTTATCTGAATAATTTGTATTTGTGGTTTATTGACAATATGTTTTGAAAATAGAAAATAGCATATCATTATAGGTTGTTTGTTGATAATTCCACTAATTGTATGGGTTGTTTGTTGATAATGACATTTATCATCAGAGATCACGATAGTTGAAAAAACTTGTTAGCCATTGTGGCTAAATCTTCCAAAATATTTTTAGCCAACCAAATATGAATTAGCCATTTTGAAAAACCGTAAAAAAGGGAATTCGCAATAGAGGTGTCACGGTCCAAGAAAATTTCAGTACGGTACGGAACGGTACAAATGGTCTCAACACGTTACTTTCGGGACGGGACGGGACAGAACATTAAAAATGATGAAATGTCTGATGATGACAGTTTCACTTTCAGTTTCACTTTTCAAAATCATATTCAGGAATAAAAAAACGTCCATTAAAATTGAATGTAAAGCATCTGCCGCGAATGTGATCGGTATTTCACATAGTCTGCGCGGTGTAATATTACCAATTCGTTTACCTTGTGATATCGGAGTCCCAAAATACTTCCAAACTGCCGACTTTTTCGACTTAGATGCCGGCTCGATTTTTCTATTTCTTTCCTACATCCGGCATACTGATAATGCACTAGATTTGCGAACGACGATGAAGAAATTTACGAACAAGCATTACCATCTACCTGAAATCGCGGGTCCGTTAATAACACTTTTCAATGCAAAGAAGTGTAATCTAGGTACGAGGTAAGTGAAAATATTTCAGAACGAAATCGGAGGTGTTCCTCGCTATTTATACACGTTTTATGCATTTTAGTGAAGGAATCTATGTACCGATATTAACCCTTTCTGTCCCATGTCCCGAACCGAAGCATCTGGACCGAAATTCGGTCCAATATCGGGAAACCGTGACACCTCTAATTCGCCATAACTGCGAAATACCTTTACATATTTTTCGCCACCTCTTTCGAAAATTCGCAATTGGCGAATGGCGAACGTCTACCGTGATCTCTGTTTATCATATGGGTTGTTTGCATTAATTGATGAGAGAAACATATAATACACAGTTCACGTCTATAATTATGACTATGATAAGTGAAAAAGGAGCTTTTCCAAGTTAATGGCAGATTCAAATATTGGAACATATCCTGCCTTATTGTATGGGACCATTGTTTGTGTTTGTTGATCAGACATACTGCATGTCTTGTTTACAGTGCCGGTCTTGAAAATCATGTCTGCCACTGTTATATAACACTCAAAATCTTTAAAAATGATTATTCTGTCAGCTTTTTACTAATTATCGACATTGTTGCACGCTTAATACATGTACTCTTATTTATTTCCTTTGGTAGTTTTTGTTTATGAAAAGAAATAAAGGTTAATGTTATAAGGGAAAATCAAGACTGAACTGGAGTTTCACTCTCAGGAACTATATTGAAATGACTTCAGTCAAAGTCTTTAGCTCGCCTAAATGTCAAGTTTCTGAACTCTAATGAGAATTCTGCCAATTATCTGTACATTTATCAAGAACTGAACGAAATAAGTCAATCTATTATTATATTATGTTAGCTCCAAGAACCTCAGAATTACGTGAATTCAGCGGATAATACAGTCAAATTACAAAGCCTGATAAGATTCAACTTGAAAGGGTTTCATAAATTCTAGGATTTAGATATAAGTAAGCTAATAACTTACTTATTCCTGCATCATATGCAATTACATTGTATACATAGGTTTGTCTTCATTGAAGACTGATACAGAAACAAAACGTTTTTAAGAAACTTTTTTTTACTTTGACCCCAAATCATACAATATCATATCTGTGATTTTTAATCTTGGCAATTATTTAATGAGGTGCTCAGACATAATTGTAAGTCTTTTTAGAATTAACTTTCAGGATAAGGCCATAGGCATCATTTTGAAGGAAATTAATGTATGTTGGTTAACAAGTGTGTCCAGTCAAAGAATATCTCATATATTTTTGCTGTATTGTATTTATTTCCTGGTAAAAAAGGGGATGTAATGGCAAGCATTGCATACTAAAAAAATAAGATGCACTGAAAATACCTCAAAGTTGAAAGTAGAAAGCAGAAGGTAAAAGCAAAATAAACACCATTACTGAAATTCTCTGCAGTTTTTTTTAACTAAATAACAGAGTCATTGTTTAACATATAAACGTAGAGAACATAGTCAGCGAGAAATCAGGGTGATATTATAGATACTTTACATCAGTCTTGACTCCTATTACAGCTCAGACAAATGAAGAAATGGGCTTGGACCAAGAATTGGGAATAGCAATTTAAATTGTTTCATGTCCATCTAATTCGTATTGACGTCATGGTTAACATACAAGATACAGGTTGACTAATTCACCCAATGATTTAGTAGGCAGCTAAAACGTGGCTGTGTAAGCAAATGGACACATTGATTTTTTTCAAGAATGTTAAATACTAGTTCCTTTTCTGGTTAAGTTGGATTGATTTCTTCACAAAAACCATCAGATTATTAATGAAAAAAAGATGGAAAGTCCAAGTATTTAGATACAACCTCTAATGATTATTTCTTATAAAATGAATTGTTAAAAATTCTATTTTAAGCCTATAGCTTTAACTGTTACAGTAAATGTCCTTTTGAACAAATCATCTAAACTCTACAGTTGCTTTTAAGAAATATATTTAACTGACAAGACAGGAAATAAAATAAGTGATTTAAAGTCAATGAAAAGCACAGTGATACTATTGACTATAGCCTATGAATAACAAATATAAATGTTAACATCTTGTGACAATTAAACACATTTGCTTCATTTGAAGCAGTTTCTGCATTCCCCTGAACAAGTGAATTGTAAAGATACATTCATCATCTAATATTTTTTAATTTTTTTGGTACGTAGTTCATTTTGAACTTTTTCATGATGATAAATACTATTATGTTGGCAAAATTTGCAGGTTGGGTTTGGTTCTTCAACATCCTAATGTTTCTAGTGTATGTATCTATTATTTGAGTAACATGTTTTTAGATATAATATATTTTGAATATATGAAATATCGTAAATACAGAAAGCTAAAAACAAAAATATAAAATGCATGGGTGGAAGCAATAAGAGAATAAAAATGCAAAAAGTTACACATTATCTTGCATTAGTCCCTTGTGTTCTCTCTCCTATTCTCTCTTATTGTGATAACATTATTCAATGTGGGTAATAAAGCATTCAGGGACCATAGCCTTGACTTAAAGTAGGTTAAATCCAAATTATGGAAACAACTAATGCTGAAGAAAGTAGATCATTCTACGAAATTGAAACCTTCGTTGAATTTCATATTTATAGCTATTTCTGGTATTATGCTTTGGTTAGTGATTCAAAGTGTCAATACTAATCAAGTCAGTATTAAATGTCAAGAATCAGTAGCCGTAATAGATCTCCTCATTCCACACTATCTGGCTTTTTTGATTTTCCAATTATAACATGTCATTATTGGCCTTATAAATGATGAGGGTTGAATTTGTGGCCCCTTGAATGATACCAGATTGAATTGCAAGTTGTTTTTTGCAAGTTTTAAATGTCCCAGCAATACAAATCTGCAATAAGAAATTGTATTATGTCCAACTGATGCTTGCCATTTTCCACATCCTGGTTGACCAAACAAACATTAGGCTACATAGCAAATGTACCAAACTCAAAGGAACTAATGTAATCCAATGTAAATATTATTGTTTTGGAAAGTATATTGATTTATTGACCATTTCACTAATGTGATGGCTCTAACACCCCCTATCTTCTAAGCCAAAATGCCTGATTTTGATTTCGTATCCAATTAATTGGCAAAATGTTATTGGTCGATAACCACACTGTTTTGGGTTGATAAATAAACGCAAAATCAATGCAACTGAGAGCATACTTGTAGAGTATTGCTACTAACAATCTGAAGAAGACCAACAAATCTGATAGTGCCTTGTGCAATTGTTCTTATCTGTAATATATACCGTCGCACATTGTATATATGCGATCCACTGACAGGGTTCTTCCATATTACAACCCCCATACCGCAGACATATTAACAATCTACATCAAGAAAAGGCTTGAATTGTACTTTGATTCCATTCATTAATATGGGGCAATCTCCGTGATTTTTAGGCAATGTGCAAGCCAGTCCCATAGCTAGGGTAGGGGGGGGGGTCGAGCAAACCTGGCCAAAAATTATTTTAAAATGACAGAATGCAGTTTCTAATTATTCTGAGCACTTTCCAGGTGATTTTGGGCCAAAATTGGCAAATGTGAACCTCCTGGAATATTTTGAAAATAATATATATAATATAATATATAATTTTCTAATAAATGTCACAAAAATAAGATCTTCAGCTTGAGTTGAGTTCTGGGTATTACAAGGACATGTAAGAACATGGAATTGTTACAGGCAAATTGAATTGCATGATTGATCTTCATTTCTATTGGGGTTATTAGGCACTTTTGGCATTATTGAGCTCAGGAGTAATTTAATCCTGGTCCTTTTGAATTCGCTTGAGGTAGACGAACACAACAGATTGATCCTTAACTGTCACCAAATTAAGTTACTCTTACATATTCTGGGTTAACACTTTCAATTATTTTTGTTTATGTCTCTATGTATTGACTCTTGAGTATAGGTTAGGATGTGTATTGTTGTTTGATTGCGAAAGGATCACCTATTGGAGCCAATTATTTTGAGCAAGGCAGATCTAATTTTTGAAACAGTCAACCTGCAATTAATAGACTGTCTGATTCTTAATGAGTTCATGGTCAGATGATAATTTGTCCTTGTTATACAGCAGTTAAATTGCTTCATTACAGAGCATTTTTGTCAAGATTAATAATGAAGGATTTTTGACATGGGCGTTAAGGCACAATGATACCATGAGCACATGCTTTGAAGATCCGAGTTGTTTGAACCTACCGTCAAGTTCACTTATACATCAAGACCCGTTACACAGTCATGATACCGCCGAGCAAGCTCATTGTATCATCGGGTCTGCTTTACCCCCGTGTGAGGTATTACGCAGGCATAAAAATCCACGGTTAGAAAGCATTTTGTCAAAATGTCTCTTGATCTCAGTTTGCCTATTGTCAGAAATTCTACTGTAACACCTGAATGTATAATTAACTAAAATGAAATGATCCAAATATCAGGAAAAATCAATACTTTCTCCCTAATTGTTTGCTTTGATTTAAATGTTAGCTGCTAGCTACATAGACACACAGTGTGTTATAATCAAATAAGAACACCTACTCTGAACAATAGATTTAATGTCCCCCTTGAGGAAGCAATAGCACTCCAACTGTTAATTCCTTACACTCTCATTCCAGCATTTAATATAATTCCAGGTTGCATCCCATTGTATACTTAAGTGAATGTATTTTGTCCAATATAAAGAAAGATATTTATAAGCAAATGTCTGATTCTCATAAGATAATATTCTGGGAATAAGGTATAAAGGGGAGACAACACTGTTGTCATATTAAGGGCTCCTTCAGTGGATGGCCTATGAAAATTTTGAAGTGAGAATACATGAATAGACAAAAAATAGTGACAGGGAATTCAATATGTAAAGGTAAAATTCCAAACAATGTCAGTACATGTATATAAAGACATAGAATACAAATGCACTCACCCTTAGTTTGTGTTATGAACGACATTCAGTACAACTCGTGCTAAATGTCACCATTTTGAATGCCCTTTCATTACTTGTTCCTTAAATACTACACAGAGCCTAGAAAGAGAACACCTGATGTGAATACCTAATCTGAACACTGGTCCAAGCAATATTCAGATCAAAGACAGGTTTTACTTACAAATGACAGAATAACAACTATCTGTTTAATCCAACAGAGGAAGATAACGACTATGAGATGGATTACCCTCTCAGTCCATTTCCTCAATTAAATCATCGCAAGGACTCTACAAAAGATGCAGTTAGGAGAGTTGTTTTGATCCATAAAATCTGAACAAATGGACATGTAGCTACTTAAAATATTTCAAATATTCATTTTCGTTAATATTTCACATTCAAGGTCCCTAGTTCTTACTACTGTATATCTTAATCTTATCAAACAAAGTTCACAAAGCAGCTGCGCCTGCATACATTTTCCAAACAAAGAAAGGTATGATAGTTTGCTTGTTTATATGGATGAGTGTGTTTGTTTGTTTGTATGTTTTGGTGTGTTGGTTGGTTGGTTTGGCAAGGTCATGTGATGCTTTTTCCTTTTTCTCTATAAAACTCAGTATTTCAATCAGGACATGAATCTTTCTAATTCTGACTAATACCCCACTCACATTTGATGGCAACCATACAGCAGCCGTAGCTTCCCAAAATTGAGATAAATATGCAGCATAAATTATAGGGATAAGCAGTGCCATATAGATTTTCTATGTCAATTTTGTGAAATTACGGCTGCCGTACAGTTGCTGTAGAGCAAATGTGACCGAGGCTTAAAAAATGTTTAAATCTGGTCACAATATCCGAATTGCTACATGAGAGCATATAAAACACTGATATAATTTAATTATCCATTTAGCGTCTAATCTACAGGAATTAAAGGATGGTATAACAGTTGTGATGCTGGTAATATCTTAACAATCTCCAATGCAACTTTCCTACCCTTAAATCTGAATGTGAAAAGAATGTTAGCTGCTCATAGGCAGAACATATAGTTCAGGATTTAAAGACTACACATTCTTAAAAGTTCTAGATAATAAAGGAGAGATCACAGTGTTGTTTCTCAATTTTAAGAGTGGAGGTAAAGTTGATTTTAGAGAAGGCAGATATTCTAAAAATATCATGTAAAGGTTTTTATTCATGGGTTCACCCCCCCCCCCCATGAGATATAGAAAATAAAGGGATTGTTCTGAAGTTTGGCTTTTTAGTATTATCAATATTCTACAGTACTAATATGATGACATCATAACGCAATTAACCTCAATCCTTAAATACATGACAAGCACTAAACCTTTGACTTATGATACAATATTCTTTATGCCAACTGTCAAAGACGTTACCAGCTAACTTAGATTATAAAAATCATTTGTCATAATTATCTGGAGTCATAATCCTTTACAATAATGATCCCAGTAATACAACATTAGTCCTATGCCACAATTGTATATTTAACTCAACCATATAAGGGATAATTATTAGACTTGACTTGCTTGTGACCAAGGCAACAGATAAGTAATAGCTGAACAGCTTCTCAAAGAAGCAGTTCAAGGAATCAATAGATACTTCACAAAAACACATTTATTTCCTTCATCATGGAAGGAGGTGAATACACCTGTCATAGAGGAAACCATTACCTTGGGAACCTGAATTAACCTGAATTGAATAGGATAAGTTAGATGGGGCACTTCAAGAGCATCCTTTCAAAGAAGTCGGAGTTAAAATTAATTTCTCACTTCATTGAATGCATTTAACACCAATCAGGTCTAGATTCTAAAGTAAGCACTCCGACTCTGTACAAAGCATGTTTAACAGATTGACCACTAAGTAAAGATCTAGTGTCAGAATATGACCTATTATTTATGATCTTAAAATAAATCGGAGTAAGATTGATCATATAAAAACAGAGTTTCTCTGGCATAAGTGGCAATGGATTGACATAATCAATAACCTTATGATCTTATTTTATGTCTTTATTGTTTTATTATTGGAAATGAAGATGAAGTCAGGACTGTAACTACTAATACCATAATAAAGTAAGAGGGCAGAGCCCAAGGCAATAATAATGAACTTTAACAGCACAATTAAAGGGCAGGGCTACAATGTTTGAAAGATACACAATGTTATAACTACATTGACCGAATTCAAAGTAGGCCCACTAATACCTATAGACTATTAACAAATCAACTGAAAACCTTTTTACTGATCCACCGATAGGCATTTTCTAAGAGGAATATACATGTAAGTATATGTTGATGCCATAATGCCAGTTAAGAATCTTAGTATGCCAAATCATAAAAGCTAATTTTACAAAACTGAGTGTAAGTTTATCATCAAATCAGTTCAGAAATATTTGTATTTTAGGCTTTGCTTATAATATATGCTAATATGCAGAATTTAATACAAAACAATATAGACCTTTATTTTGATATTTCCAAGTGCCTGGCATTCGCTGATCAAGCTGACCAATAATATTCATATATGTATACATGTATGTACTCAAGCAACCAACCTACCATTACGATATATCAAAATTCTATCAGACTTCCTGTCTATTGTAAAAAGGAGATGTAATGAGTATCAGAATGCCAACCTACCAGAAGACAACTCTTGTTTCAAGTTGTACAATTCTGGGGAAACATATTACACAAACAAATATATCTTTCTTGTTCTACAATTGAATTCCCTGTACAATTACGTGATGAATTTCTTGAACCTCAACATATTTCCCAGAAGACTACGAAAAAACATGACGCCAATTTATAATTCCTTTCATGTCATTATTGGTATTATCATCCTAGGGAAAGATTCACCTTATTGTCCTGATCCCACTAAGCCATTTCTGTATCAATTGCCGAGAGGTAATTTCGCTCAACTGTTTCCTTTGTGAAGTTGATGGATGTGAAATCAATGTGATAAACTCGTGCTGATTTAACATAAGACAGATCCCTGAGGGGAAATTCTGAGTAGGATTCTCGGAGAACATTAGCTCTGGATTCAGAGCAGTATCTTTACAGACTGTCAGAATATGCTGTTGTTTCTTTTGTGTTATTGAGAATATGATGTCAAGAAGAATATTGCTGCCTGTCCCTGAATGCAACTGACAGAAGATATAACAGGTCAATAACCTTGATGATAGCAGGGGTTTCATTAGCAGCAGGCAACAGGCGATTTTCTCCAGTTGTTTTAACAAAATCGCCTGTTGTTTTTAGGGACTTTTCAACTTTTCCATGTTAAATTATGATTTCCATTAATTTTGTCTGTTGTTTTCACTGTTGTGAGAAATTGTAGTGAAACCCCTGTGATAGCCTATCCAAAAATATTTCAGACTGATCTCTTCTGTACTAAAAATGTAAATGAGCATTTTATTAGTAAAGGTGAATGCTGACATTGTTCCAATAAGGAATCTTTTTAAAAAACATTTTATAACCTTTTTACATGTTAATCTTGCAGTATCAGTCTTCCCAACAATTACCATTTATAAAATCAAGGTCAATCTCTCCTCTTTAGGTGAAGTATGTTAGTCTGGAGACATGTTAAAAATTAAATCAAGGTAGTTATGCTCAACTTTGTGATATCACAAACTATGAAAAATATATATTTTGCCTTGTTATTTCGTCCTTCATCAAAAAAATGTATATATTCATACATGTACATTGTTGTATTTATTTTGGAAAGGGTCAGGCAAATGCCCATTTCATTTTGTAAAGGCATTGATTTCGTGTAATTCTGGGGTTTATATTCGGCAAACTCTCCATCTAACGCTGTCAAGTCACATCCACACAAATCAACAGAGAAGATCTCATTCTAAGTGAGAGAGTGGGCTGGTGGGGTTAATTCAAAACAAAACGAGAAAACTGAATTATTAAAGATTACATTTGTATGAAAAATAGTGTCCACTTCGAATTTAGGCCCTATTCCATAATGTATATAAGCATTAAAACTTAATATGTCAACTGATATTTGAGGTACCACCTGGACAGACAGGCAAATGAACAAAAAACAAACATAACATTTTCAATATACATAATTTATGTTCATCAATTCCCTTATCTTACCTGACAGATCTGTGTTGACTAGGGTGATTGGTGAACGCAGGGGAGGTGATGTAGATGCTTCAACGATCACACCACCAGATGGGTTAGCACCTACATTTCCTTCTGTTGGGCTCTCTAATGAGCTTCCCCGAATCCTAAAAAAGATTAAAACCAATATTGATGCACATAATATGATAACTAGACTCCTAAAGGGCTTAATCTGCACTGTCATTTCACATGAAGGAGGATCAAATGTCTTTAAAATGAGTGAATATTATTCTAATCTAACTAAAGAATACCCGGCACAAGGGCATAACAATTCAATTAGCATAGGCATTTATGGTTAGTACACTGGGACTCAACTCTATTGATTAAGATGACATTTTGGAAGAATTACTTGTGAGAAAGAAGTAAGTAATAGTTGCTGCAGAAGATGGGCCCTTTAGACAAAGTGACAGTGATTGAGTTGACCCTTAAGATCCACACATTTCCACTGATTGGTTTTGAACCTCAACAAGCTCTAAATAAGATACCCCTGATCCTGCAAAGAAAAAACCACAATTGCTTCAAAATGGGGAATAAAGTGAAAGGGATTTAATTAGCAAGGAATAAAGGAGACAAGCATAAGCTTCTGGCTATAAATTGTTAGAAATGAGACACCCAGGGAATCACGGCTTAAATCATTAGAATATTCACAAGCATATAAATAGAGCAATATTTCACTTACAGGGGACGGGACTAGTCCATGGTTAAATTGGCTTCAAACTATTAACTCATAATTTAGATAGTGCAATCAGAAGTATGGATTAAGTAAATGATAAAATGGAAGAATCTACCATGGGACATTGCCAAATACTATAGCAACACGGCTATGCTAAGTAGTACATGAAAGGCAACGGGTGGACATAGTTGATGGTTTCATGCCCATTCTGACAAATTGGGCCCATATTGTTATAGATCCGAACCAGTACAACGGCAACGCCAAAGCGTAGCGAATCCCATCGAACAGAAATGGCTGGCATTTTTACAAACGAATAGCAAATATCATAAAACAACACACCAGAAAGGCCACCATTTTCAAAATGGTTGCTCACTAGCCAAGTTGTCATCAGAAGAAATAATATGCTTTTCAGTAGCCACCTCTAAAATTTTTGAAAAATCGCACACGTACTTGTAAAATAACACACATAAAAATGGTGGCCATTTTTCAAAATGGCCGACTACTCCCCAAAGTTTAATTAGACAATGTGCCATGCTTAAAGTATTCACATATCAAATATGAACAAAATTGATCCACTACTTTTCGAGTTATAGTAAAATATGTTAAAATGGCGGCCATTTTCAAAAAAAGTTTCAAAATGGCCGCCTTCTACCAAAAGTGTCATAGGACAGTGTGCCATGCTTATAGTATTCACATACCAAATATGAACAAAATCGCTCCACTACTTTTTGAGTTATAGTAAAATATGTTAAAATGGCGGCCATTTTTCAATTTTTTTTTTCAAAATGGCCGCCTTCTACCAAAAGTGTCTTTAGACAGTGTACAATGCTTATAGTATTCACATACGAAATATGAACAAAATCGCTCCACTATTTTTTGAGTTATAGCAAAAATCGTAAAATGATGAATAAAGGCCGCCATTTTTCAAGATGGCTGCCATGTGCTTCTTTAATATCTACATTTGTAGCATTATTAATGTCCTTTATAATTTTTTTACATTTAAAACATATTGATATAACAGTTTTACATATTGCACCTAAATTACTGTAAAATCGGCACTAAAATGGCCGCCATTTTGAAATGAGCGGCCATTTTGAAAATTGGCTTTCGAGCAGAACTTCTACCCCCATAAGGTATACGTGTACAAAATATGAACAAAATCGGGCCACCGGTATTTGAGTTATTGCCCGGACGGACGGACGGATGGACAGACAGACAGACGGACGGACGGACGGACGGACGGACGGACGGACGGAGGCATTCCCTATATCCCTCCGAACTTCGTTCGATGGGATAACAATTGGATCTTCAAAATTAAGCATTTTTTCATCTAAAAATTTTGACAGACAATGGTACACTTGCATACATACCTCCACAGTATATAATAGTCTATAATGAGGTACTTTAATAAACTGTTAATCTGTTGGCATAGATCTCTCATTCCATTCATATAATATACAAGGCCAACAAGAAGCAAAATGTCAAAAATACCAAGGCTGATTACCCAATTTTTGAATCGTAAATGATTTATTAGGATATAATTTTTTCCCAACATTACAACTCTGTGCTTAACTTCCCATTATTGATTGATCAAAATAGAAAGTGGAATCAAGAAAATATAAATCTACATTTCATTGAAAACAAATTGAGATCTTTTGCTTCTATGATAATAAATACTAAGACTTGTATATAATCAAATGTTAACGATCTAAAAACAGGTCTAAATGAATTAGATAATGAATCATGAGATGAGATGTAACAAAAAGTAATGTTTACAATAAACATAACAAATCATTCTGCATGTTATGCAACAGAACTGTACTCTATGCTGGAAGTAATAATTCAATGTCTGTTAATCAAGATAAGGAAACAGAATCAACAGGTTGCCATGGCATTCATAGACATTTAATCAATGTACCAGTAGCAATTGTATCCCTTTAGAAAGAAGATCTAATTATATCTAATTGTTTTTTGTTCTTATCTTTTTCAGTCATTTAATCAGCTGTAGGAGGTTTCTGTATAACTTCCCCAGGCTGTCTGCCAATGGGAAAATACGAGATAAGGCAGTTTCACGTGACCAAATAAAAGAATCATTACAGACTTCTCAGTGAAAGACATCTGTGTGATGTCAATGTCAGGGTCACCAGCACTTTCCTTTCACTTCAATGCTAAAAAATAATGTGTATATTTTAATGTACACTTGTCTGTTTTGATTTAATAAGGTTAAAATGAGACTCAGAGTTCATGCATATACAGTTTTCAGACTCAGCAAAGCATGGACAGAGTATATTATTTATTCACTTTAATCGTCTTGCCTGTGGACCCTTCTATATACACTTGTGTCACATGGGCTTGTAGCCCCAGGGCTTGTAGCTATCACTTTAAATACAAGATGCTGAAAAAGAAGAGCCTAATAAAACAGAAATCTTTTTCCAATCAGTTAATCTGAAAACATAGGATCAAATCCTATACTTAGGGCTGATGTGAAAAGACACTCCACCCCACTCTTCATATGAGAAATTGTTTAATAAAACAAATATTAAGACATAAAAGACATGTTTATATATTAGTTTATGTTCATTCATTCTCTCATTTCATCAGTATTGCAGTTTAAATACATGTTAAGCAGCCTGTTATGTGCTGTAAATGATACACAAGTAAACTCAGGGATGCTGTTCAGAACATTTGTTAATTTTGTTAAAGGGAGGGGGCTAATGAAGTGAAAAATGTAGATTTTAAGTGAACGCAAATAATCATTTTCAAATATTGTTATATAAGGGAGGTTTAACAATTACAAAATGAATTTTATTTTTCTACTGCTAACATATGACATTTGGACACGATCCCTTCTCTAGATCACAAGACAATTAGTAAACACATACACATACACAAACATAAGTGCAATGACTCACAAACATTACTGAACAAAACAATAATGATGCAAAAATTTGGCAAAGTATTTCAATTCTCTGTTTAGCTTATTTCTTTTCATGGAACGATTAAGGGGATAACATCTTTTAGTTTTGTATCTGTTAAAATAGAATATTTTCAAAAACATTTCAGTAAATACAGACCTTACATAATGCATAAACAGTTGTGAGAGGATATGCTAAACATATTGAATATTTAGCCTAGCCTAATGCTGAAAATCGCAATGATGCAAAAATCTCAAATATAAAACAAAATAAGGCGGTACTCATACAGTCTAATATAATATGAGGGTGTGCACAAACTGTAGAGTCCTATGGTATATAATGTGGAATATCAGTAAACATAACACAACATTCATTCAATCCATTCAAATAACCTGGAGATATAACCCATAAATGGCATTATCAAAAACATTTAGCACGACTACATTTATTAAACCACTTCATTCAATGTTCATTTCCTCCTGCAGTTGGTCATAAATGGGCTAAAATAAGGGAAGGCTCAGTGACAATACAGAATCATACATAAGACAATGCGAGCTTTATGAAACATAAAGCCCTGTGCAAGTCACTGTACAGTGTACATACATTCTCGGTGTAGAAACTAAATGACTGTGCAGCTAGCGAGCTAAATCTTGCAGCCATGGTTACCTACATAACTGACCCCTAGCAACATACAGAGCCCTCTGGTTGCTGGTTCTTAGTACATTGCCAGGGGTAGGGGGAATATGATAATTTTGCTGCATTGCTTATAAATATGCACTGTAAAAATACAACCAAAACTTAGTTAGTTTTCAACAATCACTATTTTTTCAATTTCCTCAAATTTCAAGTGACATATACGCGGTTGTGACTGCAGACTACAGCAAAATTAAAGGTCATGTAGGTTTAGTGGCATCATTCTCTACTAGCTACTCACCCATCAACAGATTCTAAGGGTTCCTTAGAATATTGTAGGGGCTCTAAGGGTTCCTTAGAATCAGGAGACCAATCATCTTCGCTTTTAGACAAGCTCACCCAGTTTGCAATTTGTGAAATGCCTGTGTTAACACTAAAATACAAACATGTTAATAGATGTAGAGTTACCATAAAGAAAAAAAAGAATATGACTAAGTTTATGGAGCAAGGGGTCTATCAACATATTAGGTAGAAGGACCACCAATACATATGATACATAATAGGCCAAAATTACAGTTAAGGTTGAGAGGTATAAATACCTAACAATTTGACGTGTAAGGGCTATGGAAATAATATATTATATTTAATCAAAAATACAATGATAGACTCCCGCTTCATAAAATATGTTAAATATATATGAAGTATGTGATGTTAAAAAATATGGTGCTGATTAATTATGGTGCAACTGAGTTAATAGAAGCTAGAAAAGCTAGCAAAACAAGAAACACTTGGATATTGTAAACCTAAAATTATGCCTTGGGTCCTTTTACTTTAGTTTTTTGTACAGTATATTTTATAGATTTTTGTGTATTCCCAACTCAAGACACCTTATATACCCAGTAATAAAACATAGTCATTTGAAAAGACATTTTTGTATAAGATTATTACAAATTACAAAATTAGACCCCATTTCAGATAATGCAGAGAGAGAGATATGCATGAAGATAATTGTAATATAGGAGAAGATTAGAGAGAATAGTATAGAGAACAAAATATGGAGACAAACAGAACATTACCCTAATTGCTGAGTCTAGTTATAAACTACCCTCTGCCTAATATACACTATATTAAAGTTTAGTTGCCCCGCCCCCAGGAATGGTGCCAGTGACAGCCTGGCTCATAAATCATTTCAAACCTACAGCGCTGACCTTTTCTCAACCAATCAGCGAGCTGGAAGGAACATGTGCTAAATGCATGCTCATTAACTATGCAATGGCTTCAGAGGAAATGACCACATAAAGAAAGTCGTCCGTATTTCGATGACAAACTCTGATTAGCTCGATGAGTTCAGAGATTTATTGTGAGCTGAAAGAGTGAAGAGGAAGCTCTCTTTTAAGAAGCGAAGATGAACAAATGCAAAGGGTAATAGAACATAGATTAAAACTAACAAATTACGTATATGATGATAAGAATGATGGATGTGAAAAAGATTGTTGATGCATGACTAAATAGTAATTGTGCGGTGGTTTATTGATTGTAGAAAAAGCATCTGGAATGACAAAATAAACGACGTCTGGTTTGATTGATAGCTAAAGGTGCACTGGAATAATTATAAGAAGCAATCAAACTTGATCAGCATTGGTATTGCTCGTATGTGCTCAATGTACGATTTCTTAATCTTATCTTGGCATTTAATGAGTTATTTATTATCCTTTCCCCAGGGGATTATTTCTAACAACGTACATGCGTAGACATTACATTTCTACTGTCAACATTTACCAGAGTCTGTATGATAAAAGGACAGTTAAAATGTCCTTTTAGTGAGTTTTACTACCATACAGGAACTAATAATCAGACACGGTCAAATAGAATTTTGGACATATTCGTTAATGAAAACACAGAATGAAATCCTGTGCTAAGGGCTGATGTGAAAAAGTCAGATCCAAATAATTTTGGACATATTCTAAAAACAAGACATTGAGGTAACATAAGCAAATTTTCATATTGGAGGTTCAACCAAAATCTTGAAAACAACAGGCAAACGTTTGCTCCTACATCTTGGGAAAAAGCAAGGTTCAGTGTTGCAGTAGATATTCTTAACAGGTTATAGTGCCCAGAAGTATAACATACCCATTTTTGGTAAACACATTTTTGACAGTGTCTCCAGCAACATGTACTAGGCTTCCAACCCCATCATTCATAGCAATAACACTAAATGTAAAAGCAAACATAAACACATATTATAGAGTATACTATACATTACTAAAATCAACATCTGTTTTAAGTAAATACTAATTCACATGTACTTTAAAGAAATTTCATAATCTGCAGTTGTACTATTTTTCTAAAATCAATGAACTCAGAAAGGAAGGGCATCCAGTTGGCAAGCCATCAACTCTATTTGTGATCTCCCATTCTATTCAACCTACTGGTACAAGTAGTTGATGTTTATGGAAATATGTGCCTTATTTAATAGATCTTATTCTACTTTTTAGGAAAGCCATAATTGGTTGCAGTATATATTATGGATGGGGGAATATATTTTAAGAGTTAACCTTATGCCTGGCAATTGGAGAAAATAAAAGGGGGGTGGGGGGAAGGGGGCCAGCAAGCGATTTCTGCTAGAAAATTCAACAAATCTGGAAGATTTTTTCAGGAGAAAGTTTACTATTGAATTGCTGAATGAATAAGGCCAGGTACAGTGTGGAAAAATATTTTGAACCAACAGTAAGATATGAGCTCTATTTAACAAACAACTTAACATGCAAACTGTTACCACCGGCCATTTGTTACAGCTACCGCGCCACACAAAAAAGTTGGAGACCATAACAAAATGTCAACACTTGTGGTGGTGATGCAAAAGTTATGTTTTTGCTATTAATCAAGCAATGGGGTCTATGTGACCTGTCATAAATAAGTGACATTAATATTACAAAATCAATGTGGTTGCTGGCTTTTAAAACAAAATATGTCATATATAAAAAATAATAAAAAATGGAACGGAGGGGGAGGGAGTAAATAGAGGAGGGAGTCGGTAAAATGCCAGTAATGACATCAATTTTGTGATAATAATACCAGTTACAAGATATTTATAACAGGTTGCTTGATTAATAGCAAAGACAAAAACATAGACTTAAATTTTGCAAAGTCAGTGACGTTGCACCTTTTTAAATAGATTTCATACCTTAGAAGCCTATCGGTTCAATAGAATCCTAGAAGACCTAGCATAATTTACTATACCGTGTGCCTATTCATTCAGCAACTCAATAGTTAACTTTCTCCTGAAAAAATAAATTTTCCAGATTTGTTGCATTTTCTAGCTGAAACTGCCTGGTCCCCCTCCTTTTATTTTGTCCAATCACCGGGCATGAACCTAACAGGTAGAAACAAGTACAGTTCACAGTATGCATGTGTATATCCTAGGAGATAACTAACAAGTAAATGACATGTGTAAAAAGCATTGGTATCCACTGGAAATAGAATGTGTAAGGATCCTGGGGAGGGATATAGTATTTCTTGCCTGATTATCTTACCCCTGTTTTGTAGTTTCTAATGCTTTCATTACCCCATCCCCAGCCTTATGTACAAGGCTACCTACACCTGTATTAACTTGTGACAGGCCATTGGAAAAACTAAAATAATATATAGAGGACACACATAAAACATGAAATGTATTTACTTTCACAATGAAGTATCATGCATTAAGAAACACAAACTTGTGATATATACACAGCTATAAACTACAGGGGTTTCAATATATTCTTAGAATATAATTCTTGGAATTGGAAGTACTGGTCAAATTGCCAAACAAGTGACAGTTTTGGTTTTAACAGGCAGAGATGCCTCATACATCTTCCTATTGAAACCCCTAAATCTATCAAAAATATACAGGAATAAAAACTAAAAAAAATATAAAAGAAACACATGATATATTTTTTGGTAACCCCATCTGACATTGTCTTCTGTTCTTGCTACCATATGCTTGGAATAAAATGAAACATCTATCCACAAAATGACATATACAATGAACTTAGTTCTCTCAATATCAGAATTATACAAAAAGGTTGATTTAAAAGGAGTATCTTAAAAATAAAAGTATATACGTGTTTTTATTTTTATGTTTATTTTGGGGAGGATGTTTTTTAGATATATCTTTTTAATCAACCTTGCTTTCCTATTTTGACTACAATGGTGACCTGTTAAATTGAACATCTCTAGAAGTGGAACACCTCTATAAGTGGAACACTTTTTAGACCCAGGACAAATTGACTTAATGTTAAATGAACCTAAATAAATGGGATACCTCCCAAGTAGAACACTTTTTAGATGTGTCAAAGGTGTTCTACTTGGACTGACTTCACTGTACAATATTGAGAGCTAAGTACATTACTATGATTATCATTTTGTTCTAATGAGGTTTGGATGGATGTTTCATTTCAATCCAAATTGGAAGAAAAGAACAAACAACAGTGTCAGATGGGTTTACTAAACCAATTAGGCTATCTAAAAAATATATAAATGATTTTAAAATTTAATTGTTACCATTCAAAGACCAACATTGAACATGTGTATTTTTTTTAGATTTTTTGATAATCAGTTTTAGAGACAAAATGTTGAATTTAGGTTCATCAAATTGTAGTAGGCCATTTCCTTTCAAAAAATGTATCATATCATCATGACATGCATCAAATAATTAGCATCTTGATGATACATAAATCAAATCGTTGGTTTTTGTATCATGGGAGCAAGACAATGAAGCTAGACAAACATAAAGCATTCAAAACATCAAATCCCAAACTGCATCACACATGGAATCAGAAAATTAAATTAAATGTCAGTGGGCCTTATGGGAATTTAATCCCAAAGCATATCAGTGTTAATAATGAAAATATAGGTAGACATGAAATCAGTATGGTAAGCAGCTTAAAATTTCTGCACTTTGGTTGGAGTTTATGCGTCACAGTAAATAAGTAAGATGGAACTTTTATTTGATGTAATGAGAATCATTAAAAGCAATTTTCACTGAGACTCTTACAGCTATCATACAGGAATGCATCAAAGGCGAGTACATTGTACAATCAATACTTGTAGAGTATGATAAGAGACTGCGTCATTTTCATGAACTGGCTACTGTGGCGTTATTCATATAATAACTGTTAATAAAGATATTAGGTCATAATTTGGAATCATCCATTTCAATCAACAGGAACAATATTTAGAGTAAACAAAACACTTGTGCATGTATATATAAACATGCTATCACAAAGCTATTAAACCTATAAATAATCACCAATTGTTGTACAGTTTCAAGTTTTACAAAATAAATCATTAACTTTCTATGACATAACACTCATATTATTTCACTATCAAAATCATACCATTGTTTATATGTATTTGAGTTTGATTTGTTTTTTCTTTATACATGCATGTAGTATCATTGTTCCACTGGAATGTACATGTAGTATATAACATCTTATTGTCGTGTACTTGTTGCAAATCGTGAACTTGTGGATAATTAAGTTGCGTTATATTGATTTCTTCCTCAAAGAAATCATGGAATTTGCCAATACATTCCAATTAATATAAATACACAGTACACTATTGAGTAATAAGTTGGGTTATACTTAGGTCAGCGCATGTATAATTTATTTATAAATATAGGTGCCTTGATGTTGTATGTACAGTGTATGGTGTTATTAGAGTAATTAGACTTTAATATTACAACTTGTAACAAATGCATGAGAGAGGGGGTTACAAATTACAAGTCATTCCAGGTAAATAAAATCAAGGTCTGGTGAGAAATGAACCTAAAAATAAGATAAGAAACATAAAAATTGTATCATGTTTCTTGGTAATATCGTCTATCAATATATCTGTTTTTTGCAATACTATACTGTTTCCAGCTACTGTCACTTCTCATATTCTCTCAATTTATAGCACAAACACAGTTCAAACAAAAGAAAAAGGTGATTGCTAGTATTAATACAATATGATATTAAATTTACAAAAGTAACATAGAGATGGAAATATTTATGATTTGCTCAATGTAACTCTATCATGGGCTTTCAATTGATCTCATGAGATATGAACCATATACTGTTTGAAAAGTGTTATCAAATATTATTTCAATATGATTTTAAATCTGACAAATTGAATTCTGGCATTATGTGCTGGATATAGAGATGGAATTATGTTACCAATTATGAACATCTTATCTTGAAAGCTTGACCACCCTCCCTCCCCCTCTTCTAACGAAAAGTACAAAATGCTGAGCATAATGAGTTAAAATGTTGATTTGTATGCAGCGTACAAGTACACAGCATACAATATCTGCAACTGCTATAAACAACACCGATATCAAATTCCCTTATATCTGTTGAGTATATTTATGATCATACTATTGCAGAAAATGCAACCCTGGGAAGCTAAAAATCAGTTGTCCCTCTTTAACATTCTATTTTTAAACAGTATGTAGAGTCCATTTCACTGCTTCATTGCGTCAGTAGAACGGCAAAAATAAGAAATTGGGAGACCATTGTGCATGGAAAAGTATATTCATAATGTTAATCTTATTGAAAATAACATGGCAGAGAAGCATCCAAATATAAGAGGCCACACGCTTTATAAGCCAAACTAGAAGCGATCCAAGATATACAAATGTCATTCATGTACAACCGGAATATATTTTTCCATATATTATTGCAAAATGATATTTTGATTTCTTATTTTTTAGCTTTTACTGACGCAGTTAAACATTGAAATGGACTCTAGAAGCTGGCAAGATCAGTCAAGACTGACAGACACAATGCCAAAATTAATGAGAATTTTGAATGGTGTGTATAAACATATAATTCAGTTGTTTCATTGAAAAATTAAAACTGTTTTTGGCAAAAACAGTATGATATGATGTCAGTTGAATTAGCTTTTTAGATTACAAGGATTGAAAATCTCAACACCAACTACATATGACTTACGTTATCTAGCTAAAAGCCACTATGACCCTCCCCCCCAACTTGAAGCAAGATAATAGCAATATACAGTTCCGGTTACGCTGAGTTACAGTAACAGTTCTAAATGTACTCACTTTGTTCCAATATTTCCTAGCTTGTCTCTAGCTTTATCCTTGAATGATCTTTTGGTTGCAGTCGCCATTGTAGACTTGAGCTAATTGTGCAATTGTAAGTATTGATCCAAAAATTAGATCTAAATTGCTAAGTCAAATCAAAACAAAATATTTTCATATCTTGAAATTTAGCCCGACACTTCCTATCATTTTTCGTCTTCGTTTCATCGAAACATATAATAACGAGGTGTCTCGTTTATGACTTGATATACGTTACTTCTCCTGGAATATACTTTTGTACCAGTTTGCTTCACAAAGTGAAGATAAAGCTGTAAATATTCAATGAATTACGTTCAACTTCCTCTTTCCTGCCATGTTTTGATTCAGAACGAGGCTAAGTTAAATATTAGGAAAAGACTGTTGCTCAATATGGCCATGAATTATTTTTGAGTGCTGACATAAATCAAACAAATCCATCATTGTAATATTTATCATGATATACATGTAACAGTTGTTAATAAATGAATAAAATAAAGGATTCATATATTCACCATGACATTTAGTGACATTGTCATTTGGTAATAAACCAAGTTACCAATAAGGGACAGCCTGGTCAATGTATCATAGGGCCATCATGTACCCATACATGGGGCCATACATGTATGCACACCCACTTTATCTAGTTCCAAGACTCATTCTATTAATAAGTCTTGGAACCAATGCTGTTTGGGGAGGGGTAAAAGTCAATATTGCATTTTGTTAGCCAACATCAATCAGGGGTGTATCCAGCAATTGTCAATTGGGGTGCGTTTTTTTGAGTTTGCATCACTGCGAGTGAAGCGAGCCCTGAAAAGGGGATACAGTGTTCAATTTAGTACATTGTATATTGTGCATTTTTAGCATTTCAAACTATGATTTGTCAATGTTTTTTTAACTAATTTTACAAAATTGCTTTTTCTTCTTTTTTGTGAGGGTGAGTTGTTGCGATACACCAATCGCATCCCCCCTTTGGCTACGCCCATGTCAATTTAAAAAAAACATCAAAACTTTCAATTTTAAAGAGAAAAAAAAGTGTTCAATTACATTTTTGGGAGGTCGTTCTTGTGTTAAGTGTAACTAATAACTATGTTTTGGAACAACACTGTTCCTAAAACTGAAATTATTTATCAAATATAATACATCTCCTTTAGCTGAAGGCTAGTGAAGGGGTATATCTAATATACTACATATATCAGTTGTTGCAGTGAGTTCCTCCTATATTTGGAGGGGTATTATTATATTTCTATGGGTCAAACTGATGAAGGGGCAGTAATACACTCAGGCTATACTGTACTATTAGTAATCTTGTCTGCCATCTATCTTGTCTTATCGGTTGAAAATTACTTCCTCAATATAAACATGCAAAATAAGTCGGCTTGTCATAATCTTTTTCTTTGTACCTGGTGTGGCATTACATTTATGAGTATCACTAATAACATGTGAGGGTGTTATAATTGTTCATTATTGGAATTTTAGAATTGAATATGAAGGTTTTGAATCATCATGGAATACCATCACTCTTAAAAATTATTACTTGGATTTCCTTATATTGAGAAATTGTACTACTCATTTTAAGTCAAAAATTACTTAAATAATCTTGAACTACTGAATAATTTTTAAGTAATTTTTAAGTAATTCATTTATGGTGAATTTACTAATGCAAGGAGAGAAATTGAAATACTTACTGTAGTAATTGTAATACTCATTTACATAATTAAGCAATTAAAATACTCAAAATGACAATATAAGTTAAACCTAAGTAAAATGAAGTAAAACTAAGTATTTAACTTTAAGTAATTTTTATACTTGGGAAATACTCAAGTAATTCATTTTTAAGAGTGATGGCTCTCTCTTCTTGCATCATAGATTCAGCTTAACCTGTTAACACAGACAGGTTTTTAGATGCGATGTGTATCAGAATGGTTTTGAATGTGTTACATAAAATACTGATGAAAAAAGTTAGTTTCTCCAATGTAATAATTTTTCATAAAAACAAAGACTCATTTTATATTTTTATATTACAGTTAAAACCCCAATTTTATTCACCATTCCAATATAAATGATGCAAATGTCCAGTCTTTTTACAATATTCTACCTCCAAACAATACATCATGTACAAAAAATACATCCTGAATAACTGCAGACATATAACAGTCTCTTGATGAAACAGGGTGTACAACCGACATAGTAACATGTAACATAGTAATATGATAATCAGTGCTACTGCTATGTATACAGTGCAGGAGAATTTATCCTAAATCCAAACCAAATTAATTATTAATTCCTAGTCAAAAGAAACCTTTATATGTCCAAATTCATTAGCCCTAAAAAAGGGGCATTACTTAAAACTTACATTTTCAAAATTATTGCCAGGCCAGGTAACATTAAAAATGAAAGGGTTATCATGAAAAAAGTCAGAACTGTTGAAACTGTCAAAAATAGGCATGATATGGCATATTGTGAGGAATGCGAATATTGAACTCTCGTCTTTGTTGAACTGAAGAATCTGAAGAATTTTATTCAAAAATATTAATACATGTACAAACTAACATTTGGAGAGAACACAGATTTTGTAAAGTATAGTTTTCCATTTCTTTTTTTGGGTATAGCATTAATCAGCAATTCTAACAATACTCCTATTGGGACTTATGCAAGACTGTATGATTAAGATGAATGTAGATGGATTCATTTTCTAATAAATACTGTATGGTTTTGGAATTTATATACAGCTAGTTTGAAAAAGTTATAAAATGATAGCTATACATTTTATTTGTTTACTCAAACCATCAAAATTTCAATCTTGTATCATGGATTTATGAATGTTTTAAATCTGCCAGATAATGCACATCTCCCCTCCATACTTTTAGACAGCAGAATATCAACTGTTACCCTTTGTAATAAAATACTACTAAAGCTAGGATGAGGCCCACAGTTACCTTTCGGAAAAATAAACAAAAATAAAAATATTCTATGTTCCCCAGTTTATTTGCCTCAATGTGGACCTTGTTACACCACAGCAAGACCAAGAAATAATAAGGCACCCATATTATTAAATAATAATACATGTACATTATGTATATTACATTTATATATAAAATAGTGCCAGTGCAAATTATGAATTCATGTGAGCCCTTCCTCTTTCATATCATCCTCCATACGCAGGGCTCCAAAATCCAAAATTCAGAATATCTTCTTTCTTTGAAGGAGGTATGGAATCTGGACACCTGCTTAAGAGAATGCTTTCACATTGAAATTATTTCAAGCATTGATGTATCCTTTCAGTTACAATGTAAACAAAGTTCAGGGTTTTTGTCAATCACAAGGAAATGGCACCCAAATCCTAGTTTCTATGCACCGCATAATGGTCATGATCATGACTTAATCAAATCAAGACGGACAAGGTTGGGCTACCATACATTACATATTCCTTTAAGAACTAATAAAAATGAATACATAGTTAGCTTTAATAATTATATATTGCTACATTTCAGCTTTAGCAACTGGTTGTGCTATACAGGCATTACCAATTCAGCAATAATACAAGTCATATTGATGCATGTGACTTATATAGCCTACCAGTAATTGGATTTCCAATTTGTTCATAGCGGAAGCAGACCAGGGCTTCTTGAATTCATTTTGGCCATACCCTTTAATATAAGCTTCACTCTTCCCCTCTTAGAATTTCAGAGCACTGATTCATATACACATTGCAGATGTTTCAATAATATTCTCTATGTGCAGATATCATGATAATCGTACAGCACTAAGACTGTCACTAGTTTTTCGAGATCTTTGAGCTTCTTTTTCTAATTTTCGTTTTTGATGTTCTAATTGTCTACGTTCTCGTTCTAAACGTCTTTTTTCTTTAATAGTGGCCTCAGCCTCGAGTGACAAGTCTTCATCTTCCTCATCCCAAGCATTAGTGTCGTCCTGCCATTCATCAAGGTCAGCACTCTGAAATTAAATATAATCATCAGTGTTATCCTGCTTGCATGAGAGCACTCAACACTCTGAAAAACAATATAAGCATCAGTGTTGTCCTGTTTACCTGAAACCAAAAGATAGTTCAAAGGCTCAGAGAAATAGTCCGACATTAGGCAGCTGCATTTCCAAAATATAGAAATATTGTAAATTTTAATTTTGCTAAGACTAAAGGTAGAATCAGATCTATAGAGAGTGACAAAATTGCAAGCAATATGAACAATGATCTACCAATATGTTTCTTATGGTTTAAATCAAATCAGAGTTGATATTGCACCAGTGTTATCCTGCATTTGTTTATTTTGAATCTGGCAGGTATGCACTGATTAATAATCGTGCAATATTGGATGAATGTTATGTTTAATTATACAAGTCAAATATTAAATTTTTTAAACAACTAAATTATGTATTTTCATTGAAAAATCAAGTAAGGGGTAATTTAAAACCATTTCTAGCTTATCACAGACTTTTGTAAGTTACATTCTTTCTGTCATATTGTCTCATCATATATAATCAGCTGGATGCTAAAGTCACTGGTATTTGTATTCAAATATTTTACCTGTATGTTAATAGTAACACCAGGTTACTGAAAAGCGAGTCGTCAGGAGAAAATATATCCAGCAGCTCCAATAATTGAGTGAGAATTCCTCACTTCAGCTACCAGGATGTTATCTGGTGAATCTTGGTTATGTTGTCTTGCAGACTTTTAACGTCCTAATTGCTGAAGTTATGGAGCCCTTGGATGAATATACTTGTCACTGATTCGCTTTTCAGTAACCGGATGTTATTATTAACATAAGGGTAAAATATTTGGATACAAATCGACCTCCCTCTTGATGAAAATGATGAAAACAAAAATTTCCTCTGATGGAAGTTCATCCAATTTGTTATAAAGATGAAATGTGAGTGAAAGTGAATCTAATTTGTTATAAAGACGAAATGTGAGTGAAAGTGAGCCATCAATTTTTAATGTAAGAGTTAGTACTTACTGCTGCTGGTGCTACTGTGTGCATGGCTAGTCTACTTGACATGTTCCCACTCTGGCCTGAATTCAAATCTTGACGCTTTTTCACCAAAACCTAGAATCATGAAATATTAATGTTTTGCAAACCCAAATGGGCTAGATTTAAATGGTAAAGGAGGAACTTGGTTAAAGAGTATGAATATGTTTGAGAGGAGAATATCAAACTTTTTATTGATTAATAATTTCATTGCAAAAACATACTTGAATATTGAAAGTAAATAGCCCATGTGTCCCTTCACATTATTTACTTAGAGAATTGATAGTGTAAGGGTGAGGGGGGTAGAGGTAGAGGGAACTGATCAAATATTAAGGTATAACACCTGTTCAAATGTTGAACAATTACAGAAAATCATAAGGCACATTATAATATGGTCACTGTTTGCATCCATATACATGTACATGTACAGTATATATATTTACTGTACATATATCATAGCAAACAAAGTTAAAACAATCAATTGTAAAAATCACAAACCTTCTTTGGTTTTTTATATGATGGAGCCATGTCTTGAAAAAAGTCTAAATCTGGTTCTTCTTCAGGCTCAGCACTTTTTCTATTGCTGCTATGGTGACTGTTACTAATGATATTATTAGATGTGTGATTAGTTGCTGGAGCTATGTTGCCATGGTGATCTTGAACTGCGACACCTAATGGTTGTTCTTCACCTCCCCAATTATCCCATGATTGCATCTCCACCTAGAATTCAATCCACATATACTATATAAAACTAGGCAAAAGGTGTATCTATTCATTTTTTGTACAATACTAGGAGTAAGATCTCATTGTGACAGTAATCTCATAAACTATACTTTTAATTTGTTATTTACCTAATATTCATAATACCACATTTCTCTCACAATACATTGAAAAGCTAGGAATTGGGGAATGATACGCTTTCCCAAATCCAATGATTGTAGTTTACAGTACATATTCATGTCGATGAAACTGAATTCAATGTGAAATTGAATATTTTGCAGTAAAAAAAAGAATAATATTGATGTTCCTTGATTGAATCTTTTGATATCTAAAATTAGATCACTGAGTGTATGTAACTTTTAAGATGGATCATTAATATGTATCAAACATGCCAAACCTCTTCATTTCCTGGGAAGGACTGTTGTACTGATGATACGGCTTCTAAATGCTTGTTGGCAAGTGGAAGAATTGTGCCCGAGTCTCTCCTATGGCCCTTCACTCTACATATTGCACGTCTGAATAGTCGTGTGAATATCCCTATGATCCCCAGGAAAAATCCCAAGACCTTCTTCAACAGGAAGTTCATAGCACCATCTGAGGAATTGTTCACCTGAAAAATTGAACTTATTTAAATAAATATCATCTGGAATTGGAAGTTCCTAATTTTTGAGTCTGAAGGCTTAGACGTGGAACAATATACAGGTTGGGTCACAGAATTAGTACCCTTACGTAATATAATAAACAAGGGTAAGATTGGCGGGATGAGACAAGATGTTGTAAGATTATGGAAAACTTCAGTAAATGAAATTTCGACCACCATCTTGACAGAAATAACCCAGACAATTGGGGTTTGAACAAAATCAGGACTTATATTAGGAGTTCAAAAATATATTGAGCTATGTTATTTCAGTTGCAAGGCGTGCCCCATTGCAGGACTATAGTCTTTGTTGTATCTGCGGCGGACAAAAACCTGGCTGTTAGTTACTTGTAATTGTCTGGGTCTATTGTGGGAGGGGGGTTCAAGATATTGGTCCTTGGGAAATCCAACTAGGCTATTGTTGATTTTATAGAGCATGGTGAGCCGTTGTTGTTGTCTTCTCTGCTCCAGAGACTCCCATTGTAGCTTGGACAGCATAGCACCGACAGAGCTAACACGGTTAAAGTCATTCATGACATACCGTGCTGCTCTACGCTGGGTCATCTCCAGAGCTTGTTTTTGGGTTGATGTGTAAGGGTCCCACACACAGCCTGCATATTCAAGCCTTGGTCTAATCAGGGTGAAATATGCAGTCTGTTTAGAGCCTTCCATAAATGACATCTCAGCATGCCAAGGAGTTGATTACTCTTGGTTATGGATTTAGCAATATGCTGGTTCCACTTAAGGTCTGCCTGCACTGTAACACCTAGATATTCTGCCGACGGTACCTGTTTAAGGGCATGTCCCTGCATGTTGTAGATGTTCCAGTTTCCGACAGCACAGTGCACTTGTCTGGGTGGAATTGCATCAGCCATTGATTTTCCCAGGCTACTGCAGCATTAAGGCCTTCTTGTAGTAATGCTGTATCGAGTGGAGAATCAACTTGTCTGTAAATGATGCTGTCATCTGCAAAAAGCCTCAAGGTACTATGTTGCAGGACATTGGGTAAGTCGTTAATGTAAATGAGGAAGAGGATCGGACCGAGGACAGTCCCCTGGGGGACTCCTCACTCCATCTACACTAACTCTTTGGGTTCTTGCTTGCAAGAAGTCTTTGATCCAGCAGTTGGCCTGACCTCTGATACTGTAGTATTGGAGTTTGTAAAGCAGGTGGCGATGTGATACCTTGTCAAATGCCTTTGCAAAATCCATCACTATGACATCAGTCTGGTGATTAGTGTAATTTGGTTGGGTAGACAGGCCAGGAAAGCATTTCCCGCAATATAGAACCACCTAGTGTGTACGACCATCGTATGCAAGAAAAAAGAAATATCCAAATAAGAAAAAATTACAATAAATAACAGCATACGACGGTCGGATGTATATGACTAGATTTAGTGATACGATTCGATACCAGGAACCCTTACCAAGACAGCAAGTTTTCAAAAAAATCTTCAGTCGGTGATGTCACACTGTTTCTTTTAGATTAAGTTTACCAATTACGAACCAGCAAAAATGGGGCCTCTTCAAAACCATTTCAATTTACAAGATTGAAGATAAGTTTTAGATTGAGCATGAGATTCTAATATTCAGAAAATAAACAATTGTTGATCATTCTCTATGGATGGATTTTTGACTAATAAACATGATGTGATAGTGTATAATTACTGTATCTTGGGGATATATGTTTCAGCCAGTAAAAAGGACAATAAATGATGATATAGAGAGAAAAACTTACGTTTTGGATTTATTTTACCAGATACAACAGTTCGGCAAATGTTGAAGTCTCGCAGAATCTCTGGGGTTCTCCTTCAACTTCTCGAAATCCCCATGACAACAGAAGGAAACAAAAGTTTACTTCCGGATTTGCGTCGTTTACGTTATTGAAATTCTGTCCTCGATTTTTCATTATAAACAAGAGAAATGTAAAGAGAATTATAGCATGAAGTAGTTCTTTATAATAGACAGTACAGTAATTAAAAAGTAGAATCCAAATTTTAGGTGACGGGAGCGGAATAGAAGGTAATTAGACAGATAATTTGTAGCCTATTTATTTTTCAACAAGAGAAAACAGATGGCAGAATTTTTCTAAGAAAATACATCCTAAAGAACCATAGCATACGGTTTTTTAGCCATGACATACGGCGCCGTATGCATAGGATGTATTTCCTAAGAAAAATTCTGCTATCTGTGCAGTAGACTAATTAAAGAAAGTATTAAAATTGTTAGTCTACATATAGATCTAATCAAGAACACATAGACTATATTTTTGTCTTTCAGGTTTATTACAAGAGAGAGACTATCAAAACTAACAATGTCGGAAAACAATGCTGACACACTTCCTCCAATCAAACAAAAATTCGTTCCAAAGGTATGGACTCATTTTAAAAAATCTGAAGGATCATTGCGGAAAATGGCACCACAACTCAAAAGCAGGTACCAAGCTTATGAAGAACCTCCAAAAGAAATTAGTGACGCTCAAAAAGAAGTGAAAAAGAGACTACGAGAATTAAAAAAGAAACAAACTCTAGCAAATATGCCAACCCCACAAGATGAGATACAAGAACAAGATAAACACGAGAAATTAATTGGACAATTAAAAGCAGCTGAAGCTAGGAATAGATTACGAATTATGAGGCTGCGATATCAAGCGAACAGAGTGAGTTTTTGTGTAGTAGTCTTGCATCATAACTTTGTGACCCCTTCTCCCATACAGACATTTTAACTCCACGAAAGTGAGAAGGAAGTGGAAAGGGAGGGGGAGGATGTTCTCGAGACTTGATGCACAACTATCAATTATATTATAGTAAACAAACAATACATTGTATCATGAGCTTTCTAGAGAAAAGTTGACAATTTTTGGTACTTATTAATATTATATATACATAAATTGTTATTATAAGGTTTATTTTTTCATGAAATATATCATGTATTTACAGGCTCAGGAAGTGAATCATTTAATAGCATGTCAGCCTTCAGCATTGAAAGCAGTGAGACTCCAGGCACTGGTACCTCCCTACCAGGGGAAGGATGGCAATGGAGACAACTTAGACAAACTTGATGTAAGTGCATTTTAAATTATCTTTTTTTGCATTTGCTTTAGTAAATTCATGTACATTTTCAGTTTTACAAGTCACATAGTAATTGCACATTGGAAATTTATACTACCATTTGAAAAATGGCTTTGAAATTAATGTAAGATATCATTAATAGCTATGTAATATATGTGAACTGGTGAATGTTCAATATTTTTTCTCATGCAGCAATTTTAGTCCCATTGTACATGTTCTATCACTTTTCTACTTGCAGAGGAATCGGGTAGAATCTCTATTAGAAGATCCACAAGGCTTGCTGACAAATAGAATTTCATAATACATGAACTGTATGTGCAGGATTTAAATACAATGGACCCCTGATTCCAAGGACAGTAGGACTCTGATGAAATGATGAAAGACAGTTTAGAAAATAATGTGTAAATACATTGAACATGATCATTGGATAGGCCTATATGAAGTGCTTTAAAACTTTACAAATCAATGAATGGAATGAACATATGCTGATGAAACAAAGGTGTCATGAATGGATGGTCTTCCAGAATATACAACTCATTGTTGTTAAATTTACATGTTGTGAATGGAATTAGTAAGAAATCAATGCATTTTAACTGCCCAATGTTTCTAAAACTTGAGGTATATGGTCATAATCATTATCAACCATCTCACATCTGATCTTTCTATCATGTATGACAAGTGAGTGGAAACCAAAAGAGATTCAAACCTTTATTTTTCTTTCATTTTTTCAGTCATTTACAAATCATAATATTTGAATAAACAAGTTGATACTCTTAAATTAATAACTATTTTTGATATTGAAAATACAATAACTTTATTTCGTTATGAAGAAAAACAGTTTAAATGAAAATCAATATAATTATTATTTTTGATATTGAAAATACAATAACTTTATTTCGTTATGAAGAAAAAACAGTTTAAATGAAAATAAATATAATTATAAACTTGAATTGAATTATTCATGTGGTAATGACCATTCACTGATTGTATTATTATAATAATTGTACAGTGATGTACATGTATGTTTAAGGACAGAACAAGATGTGTATTGTATGTTGTGCAATATCCAAACAGAATACTTTATATAAATAATCATGTTGTTTATTGTTATTATTTTATTTAGTTGGAACAACACTACAATGATATCACACATTTACCTATAAAATAACTTATCTCTCACACAATCGGAATAAATAGTGTTTGTGGCATATGAAATACTGTAAAACAAGAAGCTTACACATTTGAATAATTTTGTATAAATCCATGATTCACTATTTTCTGATCATCCCAATATTGAAGTGAAATTTTAATTTTATTGCAAAAATGACAGTTTTACAGTATTCATTAATATCATTCATAGTGATATCTATTCAGAACAGTATTTTCAAATGTTTTCATGAATCATTTTTATAATTCAAAATTTGTATTTTTAATTACGTGTTTATTCATCGATTGCATGCAAGTGGAAAATAACAATACCTCTGTTGTTAATTTATAAAAAAATATGTTGGCTATAAAAAATGCCTTTTCATGGTGTATTACTAAATAATTTTGGCACTTGCTGGCGGCATTTTTTTGGTGACATGCATTTACAGCATAAATAGTAAAATTCATTCCATAAACCTTAATCTAATTTGCCTGATCTATTAGATTCATAATTGGTATTTCTCCCTACTGTTTTACTATGTGCAGCTGTAATCCATGTGTCAGTAAATCTCAAACCTATCCAATGAGAGTTTTCTGTGCATTTTGTGCATTAGGGGATTGAAGTACCTCTCCTTCACCTCCTTTGTCCTTAGCTCCATGTTTTAATGTTTTCACAAACTCAGTGTAGTTAAACATTCCCTGGTCTATAGGGGCATCATGAAGTAGTTGGTCAACCATATCATCTGTCCAGCGATTGCCCATAGTGGTCATAATCTCACGGAGTTTGTCTTCTGCTAATACCCCTGAAGTTATTATGGGTTTTTATTAAAACACAATAACTCAGTACACAGGGAATTTTTTAACAATTTATAACATTATTCCTGGGCTTCAGTTGTGCAGGATTCACCTAACAGAACTTTTAAAGATTCGCCTGATTGAACTATTCAATATTCACTCAACTGAATACTCACCCATTTGATCATCATCAAAGCAAGCAAATGCATTCCTGATGACATCCTCAGGGTCTGTTCCATTCAGTTTCTCACCAAACAGTGTCAGAAACATTGTGAAATTCAGTGGACCTGTAACAAACAAATCATGGATGTGTGAACACACATGAGTCTGTAAATGCATAACAATGGTTTACTGTCAATTAAATGCACCTAAATACCCACACTGTCTTCACACCACTAGCCACACTATCTTCCCACTACTAGCCACACTATCTTCCCACCACTAGCCACACTATCTTCCCATCACTAGCCACACTATGTTCCCACCACTAGCCACACTATCTTCCTATCACTAGTCACACTATCTTCCCACCACTAGCCACATTATCTTCCCACCACTAGCCACACTATCTTCCCACCACTAGCCACACTTTCTTCCTTCCACTAGCCACACTATCGACCCACCACTAGCCACACTATCTTCCCACCACAAGCCACACTATCTTCCCACCACTAGCCACACTATCTTCCCACCACTAGCCACACTATCTTCCCACCACTAGCCACACTATCTTCCCATCACTAGCCACACTATCTTCCCACCACTAGCCACACTATCTTCCTATCACTAGCCACACTATTTTCCCACCACTAGCCACACTATCTTCCCATCACTAGCCACACTATGTTCCCACCACTAGCCACACTATCTTCCTATCACTAGTCACACTATCTTCCCACCACTAGCCACATTATCTTCCCACCACTAGCCACACTATCTTCCCACCACTAGCCACACTATCTTCCCACCACTAGCCACACTTTCTTCCTATCACTAGCCACACTATCTACCCACCACTAGCCACACTATATTCCCACCACTAGCCACACTATCTTCCCACCACTAGCCACACTATCTTCCCACCACTAGCCACACTATCTTCCCAACACTAGCCACACTTCCTTCCTACCACTAGCCACACTATCTACCCACCACTAACCACACTATCTTCCCACCACTAGCCACACTATCTTCCCACCACTAGCCACACTATCTTCCCACCACTAGTCACACTGTCTTCCCACCACTAGCCACACTATCTTCCCATCACTAGCCACACTATGTTCCCACCACTAGCCACACTATCTTCCCATCACTAGCCACACTATGTTCCCACCACTAGCCACACTATCTTCCTATCACTAGTCACACTATCTTCCCACCACTAGCCACATTATCTTCCCACCACTAGCCACACTTTCTTTCTACCACTAGCCACACTATCTACCCACCACTAGCCACACTATCTTCCCACCACAAGCCACACTATCTTCCCACCACTAGCCACACTATCTTCCCACCACTAGCCACACTATCTTCCCACCACTAGCCACACTATCTTCCCATCACTAGCCACACTATGTTCCCACCACTAGCCACACTATCTTGCTATCACTAGCCACACTATCTTCCCACCACTAGCCACACTATCTTCCCATCACTAGCCACACTATGTTCCCACCACTAGCCACACTATCTTCCTATCACTAGTCACACTATCTTCCCACCACTAGCCACATTATCTTCCCACCACTAGCCACACTATCTTCCCACCACTAGCCACACTATCTTCCCACCACTAGCCACACTTTCTTCCTACCACTAGCCACACTATCTACCCACCACTAGCCACACTATCTTCCCACCACTAGCCACACTATCTTCCCACCACTAGCCACACTATCTTCCTATCACTAGCCACACTATCTTCCCACCACTAGTCACACTGTCTTCCCACCACTAGCCACACTATCTTCCCACCACTAGCCACACGTTCTTTCTACCACTGGCCACACTATCTACCCACCACTAGCCACACTATCTTCCCATCACTAGCCACACTATCTTCCCACCATTACAGAGGATTTTAGTTTTGGTACTGAAATGATCTTAACAATCTCAAATGTAGCTTCAATGGACCTTGAATATTTGAATCAAAATTACTAAAGTAATTTTATATTTTCTCTCCATACCAGGGGCCTCATTGATCATATCCTCCAAGTATTCATCAGTGGGGTTCTTCCCTAATGATGTCAACATTTCTAACAGGTCCTCCTTGTCCACAAAGCCATCATGATTCTGGTCTATCATGTTAAACGCCTCCTAGAGTCAATAAAAAATTGATATTAAGAATCGGAAAATTGAGAGCATTAAGAAATTATTCCATCTATGCGAATTATTATTAGGTAATGGGCAATGGGTAGTTTAGTATTTACCTTAAATTCCTGTATTTGTGCCTGGCTGAACATGGCAAATACATTTGAGGTGTACCTCTGGGCACGCTCCCTCTTCTTCTTCTTGGCTTTTGCAGCAGACATCTTTACCTAAGGCTAATGTAAAGAAATGAATGTTTAGCATATCCCTCCTCAACTATTTCACTTGCCATAAGAATAAGGTCAATGCAGTACTAATGGAAAATAAATTATGGTTCTCATACTTTTCATTTATTTTGACAGAAATAGGTACTCTATATACTTTGATAATATGGTATGATGGGTGGATTCCCATAGATTTATGATTTAATAGTCAAATCTTTATTCCAAGTCATTATTAACCATTATAAGGCTGCTGTAGTCTTTGTCCCATGGGTCATTTATTGAATTCTTTTTTCAAAGTAATGCTTATGGGGATTTCATTTTAAGGGAAAGGATACATTTTTATTTGTAAGACAATGTGTTCAATGAGACCATATACCAGCCCCTACATAAATATCTGCACCTATTTTGTATGATTATTTTGTGATAAAATTAATTTTGTGATATATACAGGGTGGTCAAAAAAATGGAAACCCTATTACCATTTTCCTCATATCTTTGTTATTTTAAAAAATAACTCCCTGATATTTTACACTTTTGTACATCATTCAATTTGCTACCAGCCTACCTTATTTCATGACCATCAGATCGATAGTCACAATGTTACAGTACTTTAAAGAACATGCCCAGTGGCCACTATTGCGTTGTGGGGAAACCAGTACTCATCGTCTAAAATGTTCCTACCTGTGGGGATATAGCAGCGATAGAATATATGAGAATGACCTCAGGACAATTGCAAACCTCAAAAGTGAGATCATCTGTTTCATTCAGGCCATACCTGCTGAGGAATGCATTTGGCTCATTGACAACTGTGCTGTTTTGCCTACACCGCGATAATGGTCAAATCTGAAGCACGTTATTCAAAGTGCTGCAAAATTGTGACTGATGGTCATGAAATATGGTAGGGTGGTAGGAAATTGAATGATGTACAAATGTGTGAAATATCAGGTAGTAATTCCTCAAAGTGACAAAGATATAAGGAAAATGCAGGGTTTCCATTTTTTACCACCCTGTAGTAAATAAATGTAGCATTCTCAAAAATTTCTCATAATTTATGTCAAGTGTCATATGTCAAGTGACACTAATTATTAACACTTGTGTCAAAGTTTATTAAAACAAATAAATGCAGTACATTTGTTTTTTGAAACTTGATCATTCATTGTTCTTTAAATCTCAATTGTAAGGTTGAAATGAATATTCACAAACTTGAAGAAAAAATCTTCAAGTCTACTGTATTGTATGAACACTGTCTAGCCATTATTTGTTTTAGGCTAATTGTACAAATAGCCTATTGTCTATAACAGAGACATATAAAACGTTTATATGTCTCTGTCCTGTCTATAATAGTGTGTACCCCAAATTGCTTCATCATATGATTATGTAAAACTGGCCATTGTATGTATGTATCAATGAATTGATGCCCCTTTCAGGAGTTTGATTTTACATCTGAAAAAGAGAGTTTTATTTACATTTTCTGAATGAGAAATAATTCTCTGATTTAGCCTTATCCAATCAGATATTAGGTCTAGCTATCCATTTTGAAGCATTAAAACTCTGTGAATTTGTCCATCCTTGTCAGAGGATCATCAAAAAGATTGAGATTCACAAATTTTCGATTTATTTCTAAATCTTCTTCAGAAGAACTCTTGTCAGAGGATAATAATTACTTGACTCCAGACTTCAGGTTGATGGTTCAATGAGTGTGTGATTATGTAACCAGTCAAATTATATCATTATCAGACAACACTTATAATTTATTTGAGATGTGTGAGTCTAGTCTATTTTTGCTAACTTCTTAGATTGTCCTTTATGCCAACTCTGGTTTTGCTAAATTTACAAAAAAACGTATGATTAAAATGATTTTAAAGGTTTCTCAAGAAAAATTATTTGAAAGGGTCAAAATCACTTAAACATTTTCAATCTGGATATGCCTTCAGAGAATCTCAAACAGGCTAAAACTATTAAAACATTTTGCGTACATCTTATAGTATACCATAGATTATATACATGTATTTCCATTACATCTGTTATAATTACATATTCAGTTCTTGCGAATAAAGATTCTTTTTAATGAAGACAGAATTCTCACCTGTTCCCTGTATAATCCTATTTTTGACTATGATCACATTCAGTTGAGGAAGTAGAAACTGTTGCTTTTTCTATTTCTAATAAGTCAGATAGGTTCCTTACTGATGTTTTTTTCACATTAACCATTCCTACATGAGAATCTAAATTAATGGTATTGATTTCCTGGGGGAAATTAGCATGTATTGACCTTATCTAAGTTTAAGTGTTACTCGAGGGCAGAACCAAGAGAGAAATGTAGAATTGATTTTAACTTTCATAAGGAACCATCTTTCTTCATTGATATTCTTTTTTATGTGTCCATGAGTAATCAGAGTTTGCACTTATGCAGGGATAATGTAGCATATGTGATGATATATTAGTGGAGGAAATACAGTAACATATCAACATTGATACAGAGCATTGATACATCATCCCCCATTTTGGCACTATTTACTGTATAAGTGGTATTTAGTCCGAGTGGTTAATTTTCCGAATGGTCACATTTCATCATTTTCCTAATTTTAATTTTCCTAATGACAAGA
The DNA here is from genome assembly GCA_903813345.2 of Owenia fusiformis. Classification (NCBI taxonomy): domain Eukaryota; kingdom Metazoa; phylum Annelida; class Polychaeta; order Sabellida; family Oweniidae; genus Owenia; species Owenia fusiformis. The sequence goes on from CAIIXF020000001.1 coordinate 36,905,327, forward strand.
AACCTCCCATTGGATAACATTATAAAGACAATATTTCTGACATTTAATTTTCCGAACCTGGCAAAAATTAGGAAATAGGCAAATTAAATGATTAGGCAAAATTTACCCTTTGCATTCGTTTGACTTCACTTCTTAAAAGAGAGCTTCGTAGTTTAACTAGACTCTGCACGCAGGGTAGGCAAAATTACCACTTATACAGTAATTAAAGGTGATTTTTTTTACATTGAAGACTTTTTGAAGAGTTTTCATAGATGACTTACTATATATCGATTGGAAAAAACTTAAAAAAGATGGCAATATGAGTATTGTTTGGGCTAGAATACATGAAGAAAGTTACTTTTTCCAAAATTAAATATTTAAAATTAGACTAACATGACTAAAGTAATGTAAAACTCAGGATACAACCAAGACGACTGAATGATCTTGTTGACATGAATATTGTGATTTAACCGTACATAACTAAATGAAACCAACTTTTAAGATTTTTTAACAGAGTGTCAATGGGTATTTAGCACAACCCTCAATCTCTGTCAATCTCTCTTTTGAACTGGTTTATGGTTTCACAGTCAAAAATGTGTTCTTTGGGGTAAGCTATTCCAGCTTTGAATGTTGCTATTCTTGTCTGTTCATGAAATTTTATTTTTTGTCATATATCGAGGTGAGTCTTTTTCAATTTCTGTATCGTGAAGGAGTGTATTATTGTTCATTACATAGTTTTTGTTTACGCTTCCAATGTGCATGGTTTTACATTTTGAGGCATTAAATGGTGATTGCCATTTCAAGTGATCCATTGGTCCAAGGCATCAATATCTCGTTGTATATTAATAAACTTCGTTTTAATTCTATCTCAGAGGGTGTAAAAATGCATAACATTTAATATTTGCATATCAATTTTGATCAGTCAGATACACCTAGGCTAATAATACAGATATTTTTGAATATCCAATGATTTTTTAATTGAAAAAGATGTATCACTTTATTCTGCATTCATCAACAGAATATATATTTTGTCTCAGCTTATACTGATACACATGTATAGGCTTCAATTTATTTCATGTATTTTTCTACATAAAGCAACATTTATATTTAAAGTGTAAAAATATCTATAAAATACATATAATTCTAAACTAACATTGGTTCATTGAATACAATATTCATGTAGAGATTTTTAACAAAGAACACATGAACAATACTTTTATTATGGTATACGTCACTGGCACATGGATTGTCATTTAGAGACAATGCAATTCGTTATGCAACCTAAATATATCAGGGGTGGACCTTTAAATCAGCATATTATATTGATAATAAAAGTAAATCATTTACACCTTTTTAGGCTCACATTTTAAAAAGACAAATTGTCCAAAACCTTGAAAGAACCTGAAAATGAGGCCCATCCCAGGCCCACCAGTGAATCGTATTTATTTATAAACAAACAAAAAAGTATTTGTTACTCGTATTTAGTAAAACCTGTGTATTTGAACACCTCTCTAAAATGATCACTTCCAGCACTTTGATGTCCCATTGAATCGCATTTTACAACAACCTCCTAGTGAGAACATTAAGTTATGAAGGTTTTACTGTATTACTGTATTATACATTCATTTAATTATTTGGCAATTATTTTCAGACGACTATTATCACTGTATCTATTCTTTACAAGAACATTTTGTGAGACATTTTCAGGGATATGTTCAGATTTATTATGTCCATGTTTAAACATACAGGATTCGACTAATTATTGAAGGACACAGGTTTGAGTCCTACTGATGTGGATGTCGTATTAGTGTCCATCTTTCAAATGTGTCCCAAATATTCCAGTGACTGCTGTTGACTGTGAAGTAATAGAATGGCACCATTGGAATGGTATTGTACCGACGTTATGATAGTAGGACAGGAGTCTCCCTGCTTTTAATCCATTTCAGCCAACTGTAAATCAAATGCAATAACCCTGATTTTCAAATGTACATGCTTTTATTTTCCCACTTAATGTATTACATTAACCAACTAGTATGCTTAATGATACACATCCAAAATTGGATTCAGTCATATTAAGATAATATATTATTGGGCGAGGATGTTCCTTATCATACTAATTTTATAATAAATTGATGGAGATTTAATTACATTTATATACAAGTAGAGGACCATCTTTAATAAGCGAAAGGCTCTTATTGTCTCAATGAGAGTTCATGCGATTATCAGTTACCTAAAGAGGGGGAGAAGGTGATCACTTTTGAAAAGGGTAATCTGTAATTACACTTACCAGATCATCTGCTTCTTCCTCCTGAGTGGGTGCTGTGTCTTCAGTCTTTACAACATCTCCCTCTAATAACCTATCTGCCTCTTCCTTTGTAACATCACTCTCTGGACACTCACTCTTATCAATTACCGTAACCTTATCTGGAAATACATGAATTTGTATTAAAAATGGGTCAAGTGTTATGATGACATGGTATTGTACGGTCTACATGCTCAAATGTAAATAACTAGGATTTGGTTTTTCAAAAATATTGTTAATTTACGAGATTTAATATCTTGCCTCATGGTTTCTCACTTTACTTACCCTAAATGAATTATCAAAGGAGCATTTTTATCAAGGCATTAACGTGACAAAATGTCACCACCTAGTTGCTCACAATATTATGAGTTCAATCTTTGGTCAATTTGAAGCAAGTTAAAAAATACCGTTTTTGACCCTGAGAAGGTCATTGAAGGTGAAATCCCAAATCTAAAGTCAGATTTGAACTTCTGAGAATTTTTGACCTTGAGAATGTCACTGAAGGTCAAATCTATAGTCAGATTTGAACTTCTGATAACTTGTAGATGATTTTGAAAAAACAAATTGGTCAATCAAGTTGTAAAATACCTTTTTGACCTATTTTTGACCTTGGAAAGGTCATTGAAGGTCATTTCTTAAATATAATGTCAGATTTGAACTTCTGAAAACATTTAGGTGATTTCGAAAAGAATTGAAGTCAGTCTAAACAGTATTTGTTAAGTTATTGGAAGTTGTAAGAATTTGTTACAGACGCCGATCGCCAACCACCGTCAAAAAATTGGAAAACATAACAATATGTCACCACTTTTTGGAGGTGACATAATAAAGAATGCCTTAGACCTGTTGCCATTGTGTATTTGTACATTGTACATAAATATATTAACATCTATGGAGCTAGAGTTAATGTCCTCATACTCATTTCTTAGAAAATAAAATTCTAAATAATGAGATGTACCAGTTTGGACAATTTCTATGCACCCGGAAATGACATACCATATACAATCCTGTCCCAGAAATCTTTCTTTCCTTTACCAACTATTGTCTCCTTCAGCTCCCTCAGGTATGTGTTAAACATCTTTGGCTCACTGTTCTAGAAAATAACAGAAGGACCTTTATCAACATGCATCTTGTATTGAATTAAGGTATTTCTCAAACAGAATACAAGAGCACAAGATGAACATAGGAAACCAACTTAAAATATTAGCCAACGAAGCAAAGAGATAACAACCAATGGAACAAACCATTAATCATATAACATTAAGAGGATACACCTCAGTGCACCTACATTAAACCTCAAATAATTCAATGCCTTTGAAGGAGACTTTCTACTGTATACTATAGTCTTGCATCAAGTCTCAATAATGTATATAACTTAGTGCAAAACATATATAAAGATGGTGATTGGGACTCACCTTTATGGACTCCTGTCTGAGAACAGTCAAACAATCCATTGCTTTACTGTAAGCCTGTGTACCAAAGGAGTCCATCACAATTTCTATCAGTTTTTTCTGCATCATTTTACAAGCTAAAAATAAACATTGTAAAAACTTATTATTAATTTTAGGAAAGTCTCTCAAGGATACATTCATTACAGATATACATGTAAAAGAAAGATATTCCTCTTATAGTATACTGTAGGTTAGAAATTCAACAAAGCACCAAAATTAGAAGAAAAAAACATTCTACTCTTTATTTGATACTTTCTCTTTTTTCCAAAGCTATATGTATACTCAAACTTTGCACTGAACATATTATCAGTATGTAAGCAAATATTAAAGAGGAAATCACTTGAAATTTTTACACAGTTTATACTTACCTTCCTCAAAGCGATCCTCATCTTTCTGGCTTATGATTGTTTTAAAGTCATATACTGGATCTACCGTACCAACCTGAAGCAAATGAAGAGGTAATAGTTGTACATTGTAAGGCATTAACATAACATGCAAAATGTCACCACCTAACATTTGTTACAGATGCTGGATACCGAACTTCAACCACCAAACACCATCCACAAAAAAAGTTAGAGACTAAAAAGAAATATGATTCAAATTCAATTGAAAATATGAATTCATTCATATGAACATACCTCTGTAACTTTGGACTTAGTTATATCTTCCATTCCACCTTTCAAGTCATCATCTACCTTAACTTTCTTGGCAGGAGGGCCATCACTTGATTCACTTGAAAAACAAGACAACTGGTATATGCATTGAGAGACATTTTGTTAAAACTGATTATTTCTATACATGTACATGTATAACAGCAGAAATTATATATTGGTTCATATAACGATATCCTTGTCTAACCATTTTCAAATAAAATGGAGATTATATATTTATGATTTCTGTACAAGTACCTGGCCACCTGAGGTACGCATATTTATAATTGATTGAGATTGTAAATGCTTATCTTCATTTGTTTCTTTCTATATGTATTTGTACTTCCATGAATACTGCAGATTATCCTTCTAGAAAATGAACATTTCTAGATTTTTTCAAATTAACCATTCATTCTTTTTAAAAATCCATGCATGCTAATATAACACAGCATAATGACTTTCACCCCTTCCCAATTTTTAATTATATACCATCAGATATATAATATAGACATTATCTTCGACTTACCCATCCTTGAAGACATTTTGCCCAGTCTTTTCCTCCTTATCTTTTTTCACCATTTCCAATTTGAACAATGTTTTCATTTTCACTACAACAGGCTTTGCATTGTTGACGATATTCTCTGGAGGAATCATAGACTTCTCTACAATGGACGATAACTCAGGTAGGGGTGCATCGGGGGACATGCCTCTTTGTTGAATACACTGAAATGTATGAATAATACCAGATTATTAGTGCAAAACAACCCTAGAACTGGTATTCTAAAGAAAGGCAAAATGAAAGAAATGTCATTCAGTTGATTTTCAATGCATATATTTTCTCACATTCACCAGATATATTTTTGTTTTCATTTTCCATGTTTTTCTATCAATTGCAAGTTGATAAGATTAATGTAATAATGTAATGATCTCACCTGGTATAAACGTTGGAAATATGGATTGAATGTAAGTTTTGGTTTAAAAGCCTCTTCAGTGTCACCATCTTCATCTCTACAACATATACAATATAATTTAACAGATACAATAAAACAGATAAATGTACAATGAACAGGTACAATTTTATACATCAATATGGCAAGTAACATGACATGAGGCTAAAATTTCTGGATTGAAGAAATGACTCTAGTACATACATTAATTGATGTGATACAACATTTATATGAATTTCAATAAATGTTGATCTTGGGAGACAATCTTACAATAAAATAGAAGGATTATGATTTATAATACTTCAGGTAAGACCCCCCTCTACTACAACTTACACAATTGCTTTGGAGAGATCCATATTCTCAATGAGGTCATCCATCACCTTTAACTGATCACCTGAAATATAGGAACCCAGGTATAGGAAATGAATCGAATGATCACCTAAAATGTTGAATATGATCACCTGAAGTTTTGAAAATGAGCATCGTAAATGTTGAAGGTGATCAAGAACTAGGCATGCCTCAAGTCACCCCCGAGAGGTCACCCCTCAGCTTAACATTTGCGGATCTTGGATGGGAGATTCTACTGCATGTAATTGGATAATTACATGTGACTAAATGAGATTTGAATGTGCTTACAATGTGGATGTATTGTTAAATAAACAAGAAATTTGGAAAATAAAATATAGCAATCTTCCAAGCATACATAATAATAACAACTGAGCACAAGTGTTCCATTTGAAAGTTATAATGCACCATCCTGTTGAAAATGATATGTGGTGATAATTAAAATTAAGCAGAGAATAAAATCTGGAGAGATCACTGAATAGTTAGAGGGACACTTAATGCAATAATACTTTCTGGTCTCTACTTACTTGAAGGCTGCTGTTTCTTGTTGGGTAGATCTGAGTTGTCTTCCTTGATTGGTAGGGAACCAAATGTAAACTGTCTCAGATCTTCCATGAAGGGCAGTTCAGTGTAAAATAAACACTGAAATTAAGAGCAGTTTTGTGTAGAATTTATACTGGAATTAAAGTAGCAGAGTAGAAAAGAAGAGTCTGGAACGATTTGTAAGAGGATCAATTTTTACTGGAAATAAAAGCAAGAATTGACAGTTTATTACAGATAGATTGATACTGGAAATAAAAGGTACAGGTAGTTTAGTTTAGAATTTAATGATGTTCTTTAGGAACCTGACAGTACCTTACCTCATAATTTGCCTTTATGTGTGGAGACAGGAATCCTATCTTAGGGCTAGCTGCAGCACTATAGCAACGCCTCACTATGGCAACTGAGTTTGTTTCATATAGGGCTTTAATTATGGCAGACAAGGCAAGGGCTGCGGCCTGTAACATAATGGGACAAAGTTAAAACATTTTAAGTGGTAAATTCCAAATGAGGGTTCACAAAGCATGATTTCAAGAGATAATATCGAATCAAAAATCCAATCTAAATCTACCATCCAATGGCACATTAAAATTGATATATTTAAGAAATCTCTAGCATTTACAAATTGCAGAACATATTGTGGATATGTTTTCTGAATTAAACAGACATCATGGTACCCTGGTTGTATGGCCCTAACTGTTTCGGATTGAACATTTTGCTGAAATAGTCGGTCCACTACAGAAATGATCTATTGTTCTTATTTAAGGGATGTTTGAAAATCAAAACTTGTTATAAAATTCATTCCATAACTAGTATTTATATTGTTGTAACCTACCTCATCGCCTTTCTGTGCAGAAAAGGCCATTACAGAATTCCCCATGTAATGATGTCTTTTTATCTACAAGGGAAATTATTTATGTCTAAGATTTATCTAATTCTAAGCCTCTATGTAAAAGTTTGGCTTATACTGAAGTCTCACCTAACGTAAACAAAATGTAAAAGTGATTTGTGAAACCATTCTAATATTAAATATTTCTGTGTAAAGGATTTTGTATGAACATCTTTACTTGTTACACACATCTATGTGTGTATAAATAATACTTTACACTGATGCATTTATTCATTTGTATTTTGGACTTATAAAAATACTGAACTTAATAATTCAAGTCCTGATTCAACTTACATCATCACTTTTAGAAAAACAAAGCAGCTTTAAACATTTAGTGGCTTTGAATTTCATATTTTCCAAGTCATCCTGAGAAAATGGGACTAAGGTATTACCATACCTATGGCCTGCAAAATATTAACATTTCAATGACAATATTATAATGCAGCTTCAAAAATTATACAAGGAATTAACATACAAAATGTCACCCCTTGCCATTTATTACAGACATCAAACACCATCCACAAGAAAGTTTGAGACTATAATAATATGTCACCAGAGAGTTAGAGTTAGTATTTTTTCATGAATCTTGAAATATGCATGTAGACTTTATAGTAATACTTTTATCATTGAATGATTCAGTTTGAATATTTAAACTACAGCTTCACTTTGGCATTGATTTTTTCTTTTATAAACTTTTAACGAGAATATTGAGAAACATGTTTCCCAAAATATATACCTTGAACCGTATCCTCTTTTTCAATTTCTGTTTCATCATCATCATTGAGATGATATGTCCGCACTGTAGTTATCTGCTCATCAGGATCTTTAGCGTAAACCTTCTTAAAAGACTTGGCTGTTGCAGCTTGAACCTTTTCAATATACAAAATAATCATATGAAAGCTATTTATCCAAAGTTTAAATGTCATGCTACTTAGATTATCAATAATATCCATGAATGCATTAACTTGAAAACTTAATGTCCATCATATACACTCTACAGTAACATCTATTGACTTTACTGGACAAAGCTGCCTCCTTAGGACAATGATACACTAGCCTATTGTTGATCAAATATGGCCATATACACTGATGCAATGTAATACAATTACATGTACATACAATTTATTTTTCTCTGAGCAGAAATAACTCAGATAAAATGATCGTGTTCGTATTGAATAATAAAACCTGAAAGATGAACATTCACAGATTGCTATGTGGTTTGGATGTTACATTCTGATACTCATAGCATCTTTCTGTTTCACCTGAATCTCAAGGCTGAGAAGAAATGAGATGTCATGGTTTATCATGATGTGGATGTTAAGTCAAAATACCTTTATCAACCCCTGGACAGGGATCTCAAGTCCAGGGCCAAGTTCAAGGGGAACCTTCCATGCCATGGATCTTTTTTGTCTTGCTTGAAAGAAGCTTAGGGCTGGCAGGGCTTCACTGAAACATTCAATACTTGGCTTTCAACAGTTATTCAATGATGAGTAAAATACAGAAAACATTACAATGTATCAAAAAAACATTTTCTATATTTTATGAGATAATTCAAAGTGTGTGATATGTTAAAGGGTAACATAGACTTTGTACCCCATGGCACTTTAATAAAGAACTTACTTATGTCACTTGAGAAAATCAGATCACTAGAAACTTCACCATCACTGAATAAACCAATTTCATTGATTTGAAATTGCACTATTATGGCAAAAATATCAGTTATGTTCTAGTTCAGAAAAATTGGGATCTTAAGTACATCAAAATTTGGTTATTGGGATTCATTTTGGCCTGGTTTATATATGGAGACCATGCTTTTTTTCTTAAGGGTAGCCTACCTAAATGCATAATGTGCTCCATCTACAGCCTCAATTATGCTCCTGACAACTACCTCCCCAGCTTGTTGTTGGGCAGTCTTCTCCTTCTTGTGACCATTAGCACCACCTTTAGCATCACCATCTCCAGACTCTTCATCAAAGTCTGGACCTCTGCAACAGTAAGCAATATTTGACTTGTGACCTTTATAGGCCAAACCCTTAGCATTGCCACAAAGCAATATTTTAATTATGCCATACCTTTTGTACCATATCATAAGGATTATTTTTTCCAAATTATGACGAGAAAAAACAGTGACTCCATAAGGAAGCAAATTCTACCAAACAACATTTTCTATCCAAATCACTTGATGTAAAAAAGTCATGAAGTTCATAAATATAGCTGGATAGTGATGGGGCTCATGGGTTTGATCCCTACTGGGATGAACTCTCTCATCTACCCTCAGCACAGGATTTCATTCTGTATTTTCTATCGCAATAATTGGAAAAAGTGGTCATATTTAATTTAAACACAAAACAATTCTGGTGAATTATTGAGGAATTGACTTTTTTACTTGGCTTAATTCCATTATTTAATTTGCAGTAAGGATACTGTGAGAAGTGTTAATTATACAATTATAAATAATATGGTACATGTACTTACATAATATTAAAATCTACATTTTCATGTTTCATGCTTGCAACTATATCTTCCAGTCCATCTTCTCCAAACTCTCCCCCCAAGTCAGAGAACAGGATGATTCTCTTGCCAGTAAATCCTTTCTTACCCCTATAACAATCAAGCATTGCCTTTTCCAATATCTATCACATCTAATATGAAATAATATTATTGAAGTCAAAAAATAATACTGTACAGTACTGTTCTTCTTCTTTGGCGGCTGTTTTAATTGTTCAAGTCAAATTAAGTAGCCACCAAATTCAATATTTCATATTTCAATCATGACTCTGTATGGTATATACATTTCATTATTGCAAGTCAACCAAATGTTCAAAACAGCAAAACTACCAAAGTTGTAATAAGTTGTACCAAATGAAGTATTTTCAGAAAATAATATTTGTACCACAGTCTATTGAGGAAGCAAGTAATGGATCATTATGAATCAAACACATTAAGTACAAGTGCAATATTAGAATTAGAATGACAAGCACTTCACCAAGCACAAACCAAATTGTTTATGTTACTTACTGTATTCCCTTCACAAGATGATCCATTGCAACAACAGTGGCATCAATAACTAGAAGTGGTTAAGAAAACTGACCAAACAAAACAAATAAGCCTTTATCTATGACAACACCAGAAGTGGTGACATATTGTTAAAAGTCTCTAATTTTTGTGAATGTTCGGCATCTTTAACAAATGGAGTCTATAACAAATGGCAGATGTTGAGATTTTGGATGTTAATGCCATGTTCAAGCTATATGGATTAGAATGAAATTGTTGAGAAGATGTGATATACCATAATCACATGAAATTTAATCCTATTTACAAATTGCTTTGCTAAAAAATGATGATGGCAATCATGCCATGATGGCAATCATAAAAGGGCTATATCCCCCTCATTATTTAAGTTACTCAATGCAAGGATACAGTCTCCACTGACGGAGCTTGGTTGGATGTCTTTTTGTACCATCTCAAGCAGAGGCCAGTCAGGCAAACATAGGGTACGCTTTACAGTGATGTTCTCGTAACTATCTCCATCAGCAAGATCATTTTGGGTGTCTGCAGTACCACATAAAACTAATGCCACTTCATCTTTAGCCTCGGCAAAGATCTGGATAAAAAATAAATATACTACTACTGTATGTTTATCACCTGTACTATCTAGTCTACCTCGTATAGTATCTCACTGTAAACATGCATGCATTTTTATACATTTTACTTCTTTGTGTATAACTATAGAATTAGAAATGAGAAAATAGCTGAACAGAGCTTGACAGAAGGCCAGATGGATGGACTTGTAGGTGGTGATTCCATAGACTCGTTATGTGAGCCAAAGAGAATTGTTTAAGATTATTGTTCTCTTGATCAATCTTTATTTTCAAATAATATCAAAACGAAAAAGGACAAGTGTACAGCTACAAATGGGTCATATCATTGAGCATATCAGGTATCTCAATAAATATAAACCATATACCATTACCAAGGATATAAAATTTTAAGACAAAATTCATTTAAAAGTGATGGCAACGTCATACATATATATGTATTACCCAATACAATGGAATTTCAATAGAGTATCAAAGTATTTTTTTGTAAATATCAATTTTCTCACCTTCCTTTGTAGAATCATAGTGATAGCATTGAGCGAAGACTGTAGAGACGTGATCTCACCAGGGGGTGCCTGGTTCATTGAAGGACCAATATCCAACACTATTGCAATAGCTTCCTAAAGACATGTAAAGTATGTTTGTATATATTTATTAGATGTTATCCAATACTTAAGTCTGAGCCCTATGGGACATAAAATTGTGAGTGGGTGATCTACCTAAGCCCCAATGTCATCAAGGGTTATTGATTTATTAATGATTATTGTCGTTACTTAAAATTTGGTCATTAAAGTTGTTTATCTATGAATGGCAGTTCTGGAAATTCTAAAAGAAATTAAAAACGGGTTTTGAATCTAATTGGCTGCCCAGCTCAAGGCACATGCCCGGTTTGCTGATGGTTGTGTACTCATGTCACTTGACAGGGTTTTCCCTCGATTGCCGCGATCGAACTCAATTGTGTTTAATTTTGACAATTTTTGATTCTGCCTACAACGCGTGAAATAAGGAAAAAAGAAAAATTGTACCTTCGACTTACTCCCGTCAAGAGCTTCCATGTTAGATTTTGAAAGTATACTTTCAAAATCTAACATGGTAGCTCTCGACGTGAGTAACCTTCGACGTTCCGACATTTTGTTACCGAAACGAACCATTTCGTTAACCAGCGTAATCGAGTGGATCACCAATAATGAGAATTAGGCCTTATAGTAATTTGGCTAGAGTTTTTAATGAATGATTTTTATATGATTCTCAGAGCTGTCAAGTGTCCCGCGAATGGCGGGATTATCCCGCGAATTTGATCAAAATTAGGCTAATTCGCGTGTCCCGCATTGTCCCGCGAAATCCCGCAAAATGTGGCTTTGACCTCCGCGAATTTCCGAAATTGTTGCAATCCCCTATATTTTGATTATCTTATCTTATATAAGAAGCTAAGTTTTTGCACTTTTGAGGAATAAAGTTTACCTAATTTTAAGTACCTAGCATGCTGTTGTTTGGTATCAAAATAAAGGGGAAGGGTTCAACTTTCATTTTAATTACGAAAATAGGGATGTAGGTCACAAATAGTTCCAACGTTGGCCTTTTTACTACCCGTGTGGCCTTCATCTCAGAACTGAGCAAATGTTAGCAAACGCGAGTTACAATAATGTACGCTGATATCTAGAAAGGGTTTGTATAAAAAACCGGGTACCGGGTAGTAAATCCTCCATGCTGGGTTCAAACTTGGTACCCGGTACCCGGTCAAAAAAACGGGTACCCAAAAAACGAAAAATACGAATATACAGGGTGTCCCAGAACTCATGAGAATTTTTTGAGGGAGATATAAGGCATGGGTGGTTTTTCTTCAAATTTGGTACACTTATTAAACACACATTGAGGAATAACTAACATGAATTTCAGGCACATATCTTTTATATTTCCGAATTTATTGACATTTGAATTCTACATCGCCACAAACCCTGGAGTAGTCAGAGAAATACAACAATTTACGTCACATTTTGATAATATTTACACAACTTCTCTACTCTAATAGCATTGTTTTCATTGAATTATTTTAGTGTTTCAGTACATTAGTTAATAGGATCATACACATTCAGCTAACGTATCTCTACAGGAGTTATTATAGCATATTATCTGCAGTTGATGTCGTCTTTTCAGCTACTCTATACACATTCCCAAATCGTCCAATAGCCATTTCTGTAGGGTCCTCTGAAACAACATGACTCAATTCATCCTCCGTTTCAGTGACATGGCTCACTAATCTTTGAATAAGGTCCCCAAAGAAATCAAAAGTCTAGAAGAGAAAAATAGTGCAAGTATATAGAGCTACTCTATACTGTGGAGTCTCAATAGAAAGTAAATTGGATGCACTACAGACACGCGCGAGTGACTTATTCACCGGTGCATTGTCAATATGCAAGATCATATTGGCTAGCAAATGAGGACATTTCTTTCAGTCCCTCAGGAACATGTCATTATGATATTTTAGCAAACCAAATGTACAGTCTGTTGATGTATTGGGTCTCTATCAAAGTTTATATATTGTTTTATCAAAGTGCATCATCAATATGAGAAAAATGCTGAACTAAGCTCATACAAAAAACGTTAGTTTTATAGTTGAGAATCTGTATAAAATTGACAAAATGTGACATAAACTGTTGTATTTTCCCGATAACTCCGGGGTTTGTGGCGATGTAGAATTCAAATGTCAATAAATTCGGAAATATAAAAGATTTGTGCCTGAAATTCATGTCAGTTATTCCCCAAAGTGTGTTTAAGAGGTGTACCAAATTTGAAGAAAAATCACCCATGTCTCATGTCTACCTCAAAAAATTCTCATGAGTTCTGGGACACCCTGTATAACATAATTAGATTATGAGAAAACGTGTAAGATTTGTTTTGAATTTGCAAAAATGTATGTAACATGATTCAAAATTGAGCTAGAAGCTTCAAATAAAAAGCATATTTTAAGGCACTTTTCTTCCTCTATCGTTATGGCCATATTTTCATTGGTTATGGGGGGGGGGGGTGCGATCGCACCCTCTTCTGGCTACGCCTATGACATTGTAAGACATAACAATTTACAATTCAGTGGACATTTTGTCATAAATTGGGATAACTTAAATTATGATTAATAATCAAAATCTTACACGTTGCATCATGCAAATTAACACACGTCACCTCTCTGCTAAAGCAACGATAGCTATTTACAGATTTAAATCATAATCAAAACAATTCACGTACCAACATACGAACTATTGAAAATAGAGTAAGATTGATTTGTCTTGTTTTTCAAATCGTCTTACAATGTCATTGGCGTAGCCAGGTGGGGGTGCGATCGCAACCCCCCCCCACCCATAAATACCAATGGAAATATGACCAAGATGATAGAGGAAGAAAAGAGCCTTAAAATGCTTTTTATTTGAAGCTTCTAGCTCAATTTTGAAGGAAGTTACATACATTTTTGTAAATTCAAAACAAATCTTACACGTTTTCTAATGATCTAATTATGTTGTGTATTCGTATATTTCGTTTTTTGGTTTTTTTCGACCGGGTACCAAGTTTGAACCCAGCATGGAGGATTTACTACCCGGTACCCGGTTTTTATACAAACCCTATCTAGAAAATTAACCTCATTCCCTATAATTTGATGTAGATTAATCGAACCCCTATATCATGGGCTTTCAATTGAAAGCACGTACCTACAGTATATGAATAGGTACATTTTAATATATAACATTATGGGGGTAAGCGTTTCATAGTTGGACATCCTGCAAATTTAGGTGGATGTCCCGCGACTGAAATCCCGCAAATTTAGGGCACTTTGTCTAAAAAATCTGTCCCTCTATGAAGTTTTTGGTGGTACACCTGTTAACTGTCCCGCAATTAGGGTGTTTGTCCCTCGAATGGTCCCGCGAAATCCCGCGAATTTGATAAAAAAAATCTCCTATTAGCGCAATCACGCAAATCCCTTAAGGTACAGCTGGAAAGTAACATTTTGGTAATAAATTGCTATACCTGCACATGTTATTTTCTGGTACAAAATAAAGTATGAAGGCATGTGTCAATTTCCTTGCTTTTTTCAGGAAAGTATCATTACATTGTCTTCTTTTAGAATATCTGGTAGGCGTTCAATGGAACCTCCAGGAAATTCTGATATTTCACACTTTCTATTTTTCCAAATTTTCTTTCAAAGTTTCCAGACAACACAGGAGCTACCATTGACCTGTTTCTAGATATTCTAAAAGAAGACAGTGTAATGATACTTTCCTGAAAAAAGCAAGGAAATACACACATGCCTTCATACTTAATTTTGTACCAGAAAATAACATGTGCAGGTATAGCAATTTTTACCAAAATGTTACTTTCCAGCTGAACCTTAAATGTC
This sequence comes from Owenia fusiformis, assembly GCA_903813345.2. NCBI lineage: Eukaryota > Metazoa > Annelida > Polychaeta > Sabellida > Oweniidae > Owenia > Owenia fusiformis. The sequence continues at coordinate 36,920,410 of CAIIXF020000001.1, forward strand.
CCGCAAAATCCCGCGAATTTAGTAGATGTCCCGCAAAATCCCGCGAATTTTGGGCACTGGGTCTAAAAAATCTGTCCCGCGAGAAAATCTTTAGGGGTTGACAGTACTGGATTCTAATACTATTCCAAAAAGGAGACAGATTATACAGCATTTGATTGTGAATGATTGACAGATTCCCCGGGACAGATTCAAACACACAGACTGAGAATACAGAGAGAAAATCCCACCCCTAATCTCTTTGCCACTATATGGGACAGAAGTTGGATTAACTAAAGAAAAGAAACTAGCTGATATGAATGCCTAAATGTGATATACAAACCTTTTCTGCCATGACTTTGTTTGGTTTTGCTCAAGCAGGATCGACACACATGCCATCTATTATTATTGGAATTCCCTCCTAAAATGAATTCGTTGATTGGTCAACTATTGTCAGGTGACCATTATATGAGGGAATACGTTAAGATGGCGGGTTAAACTTCAAAACATATTTTTACAAATTTAGTAACAATTGTATATAACGAGATAAGTGTAAGTACCAAACTTCTATGAGTATAGTCGATTTTAATTGTGTATTAATTATGTTTGAATAAAATACAAATTGTTGTGATTGTTGAATGTGGCTATGTATAGACTAGTCAACAGATAAAGTTTTTTTTGAAATTTTTTGATAAAAATTAAAATAAGTTAGAATCTAGCCTAAGCTTACAGTCTGCCAAGTCTGTGCCCTCTTGTAATTTGAGGTCTGTCCGACATGTTATTTCTTTCAGAATAACATGGCAGAGTTACCATATTCTATGTCCAGTGTGGCCATAGAATATAAATAAGACAATCTTTGTTGTTTTGAATTTGCCTTTAATTGCCCAGCCGTCTTATATTTATTTACAATAACTGCAAATAAATCAAATAAAGTTTTAGGAGTAATAAAACGAAGCTACAAGTATATTGATGAGGACTCACTTAAGCTACTCTTCAATGGCCTTGTTCGTCCAATCTTGGAATATGGGAACTCAGTTTGGAGCCCACAGTATAAAAAAGACATTGAAGCCATTGAAAACATACAGAGGAGAGCAACAAGACTTTTACCAAACCTCAGGCAATTAACATACCCCGAAAGACTAGCCACACTTGACATGACAACATTAGCATTTAGAAGGTTACGAGGAGACATGATTGAGATGTACAAGATCATGAACAATTTCTACGACATCAACCCCAAGACTATCTTTCCCCAATTGAACAATATAACAAGACAACCAGCAAGAGGACATACAATGTACCTAAAACGACAACACTGTAGACTTAACACGAGGCAGCATTTCTTTTCCAACAGAGTCATATCACCCTGGAACAAACTGCCTGAATATGTTATCCAAGCAAAAAGTGTTGACCAGTTCAAGAACAGGTTGGATGACCATTGGTACAGCCATCCACTGAAATTAGACTGGGAGCATAAGCCTTAACTGAATATATGCCAAAAATTGACTTGATGTGTATACGAAATACACACACCCATACAGGCAAAAGGCTACATAAGCCTACAAGCCGGTGTTTTTCTTATCTTATCTTATGTTATCTTTGATGTAAACATAATAAACTCACCTTCATTGATCTTTACACGCAGTCCTAGTTCATACATTCGTCTACTTCGCAGGATGTTTACTCACAAAAATTAAGTTAAAACTGAAAGAAATATTTTATAACAAGCGCGGCCATCTTGTCTTTTCGCTATAGCGGAAATAAGGCATGCTTTCAAAATGGAGAACGGGACAACGTCTATTTTAAATGAAAACGTTCAATATCTCATCAACAAGACAAGCCATTACCATTTCAATTCTTGAAATATTAACAGGACGGTTTTTAGAATATTACTTAAAATCATTGGATGGCGGCTAAAGATTTTACAATAGTTCACGGTGTTCCAGATGGAATTACTTCTAGTCAAGAATTGGCTAGAGACTCGAGTAATGGCCGAGAAGCATCAAAATATAAGAGGTTACAGACTTTATAAGCCAATCGTGCAATATGAATATATTTTTCTATATATTATTGCATAATAATATTTAGACTTCTTATTTTTTTAAGTTCAAATCATAGGCTAAGGTCGATAGAAATAATTTTTAAATAAAGATGGCATGGTAATCGATCTGTGTTTATCTATGTTTCTCATAGAAAAAGATATATACTGGATTCTTTCTGGTGCTGCCATCTTTATATCGGCCCAGAACCTATGGTTCAAATGGTTGCCTTGAGGCAGTTTAACAGACACTGACTATAGGCTAGGTATCTAGATCTAGCCTATAAGTTATTTTTATGAGGACACACCATTGGTCTGAATCTCATTTGTCCGAGTCCCAATGGTCTGAATCTCAATCATCTGAATCCCAATCATCCAAATCCCAATTGTCTGACTGAATGTGATATTTTTGAGGGACCACAAGGAAATACCATGATAGAAAAACTTTGCTCGATGTCTTAGCTTCAAGTTTCTAAAATCTGCCTTCAATTCTGTTGACCAAATCTAGATGCGAATGACGTTTCTTTATGTGCAGATACATTTAGGGATACGGTAAACACAAAAATGGGGCTTTTGTACGTGTTGGATAATAACATATCTAATTTTAACATTCAAGTAAATTGTTGAACATAATAATCGCAATAGAGACGTTTCGCATGTCGCAACATTTCAAGCATTAGATATCAAAATCCGTAACGCATCGCTATAGAAAATGTGTAATGTATCTCTGACTATCTCAGCTCATTGAGTATGTGGTATAAAGGGTGTCTATAAAGTACAGTAGAACCTGTGTATCTAAACACCTGGCTAATCCGAACACCTCCCAATCTGAGCATTTTTTTTGGTCCCATTTTTTCCTCCCATTGACTTCCATGTTAAAAAAACCTTGAAATGTGAACTCCTCTCAATTTGAAGAGTGAACAGTCATATTTGAAAAGACAAATGGGATTCGGACCATTGGATTCGAATGATTGGGATTCGGACGATAGGGATTCGGAACATTAGGATTCGAACCAATAGATTCGGACCTATGAGGTGATCCCATTTGTATATGGCTCATTGACCGTGATCAACATCATGTGCATGTGGTCAGGTGGTGCATTTGTTGAGTTTGTTCATTCTAAATTTAATGTAGTTGCTGAGCATTTTGAGCCTAACATGACTAAATGTCAGATATGGTATATTTCTCTCAGGTATTCCTCATTGGTAAAAGTTTTTTGTTGTCCTTGTGGCAGTATTAAAGCGTACCTACACTAGGCCTAGTTTTTTGTTTACTGAAGCCGGAGGACGAACTTTGGCCACCTATACCAAATTTGTAAATAGAGGCCCTATTTTTCCACTAATAAGTTGGAGAAGGATTTTTGATGTGGTAAATCCCCTCAACCCCTTTGTTAATCTCATTTCACCTGGCTTCCCTTGATTGTCAGATATACCCCTCGCCATGTTATTTGTGCCTGACCCAATTTTTGTAATATTAATTCTGAACCAAATCAACATGTGAATACTTTTGAATTTCTATTGCAGAATAAGGAAAGAAAACATGTTTTCCAAACGTATCAAAGAAGAAACTAGTCAAAGGTTATCTGGTGGTGATAAAATTTACGTCAGCTTGGGTTCAGGACCAGGAACTGTTTCAGCCACTGCTCAGAAAGGTTTCAACAAAATGAGAATTGATGATGTCCTGTGTGATTATACCATCAAAGTGGAAGGAAAACAGTTAAAAGTTCATAAGGCCTTACTTGCAGCAGTCAGTGATTATTTTAGGTAAAACTGCACATCATATGTCTCCGATAGATCTAATGTTAATTATAAACATGGAGTAATAGGGATCTTAATGAAATAAAATTTTAGTAAAGTCGGTAATGGCTAAAGGCCCTAAAGGGATAAAGCTCTTGCCTTCATATTAAAACTTTCATGACCATCCTTTTTGGTTTTAAATGTCCCTGAAATTTTGAATGGCTGGTAATGAGGTCATTCAGTTAAATTAGCTGCTCCTTGTCTAAGTACATTAAGATGTGTGTAGATAAGTTTAGTGGCATCTCCATCCTCTCTTAATCCCTTGTCAGTGACTTTAAGGATACCGTTCACAAAGATTAAATGTCCTTAATTCAGTAATGTCACAGGTAAAAACAGGTGGAGCTTTATACATAAAGTACTTGAATTATCTTTGTAGGTCGATGTTTACAGGGGGAATGCTAGAGTCGAAGCAGGACTTTGTTGAACTTAAGGATACTAGTGTTAGTGGAGTAGAAGCTGTACTAGATTTCATATACACAGGCGAGCTGGCAATCAACATTGAATGTGTCAATGATATATTAGCTACAGCATCTCTAACACAGGTACTGTAATAGAAGTTTGTATACCATGTATACTGTATTATAAAAGCGCTATGGTTTGGGTCACATCTCACATTACTTTTCAAATTGTAAATTGTGGAATTTTGTAAATAAAGCATTCATTTTGTTTCTTGTGTATACATATGAGACATAGGCTTGCCATTTACAGTCCTTGATTTATATGCTGGATTTTAACATTGTAAATGCAGCATGGTCAATCTCTTGAAAATGGGTCACAAATAGGTTCTATAATCATGAAAATAGTAGGACATCCAAAAGATGTGACCTGAAAGTTTTATATAGAATTTACGTTACCGTCCTTTTAGATATTTTTTTCAAATTCTATATTATTAATTTATTTAGAAAAAAAATGTATATACAATAATAATACATGACTAATACTGACACCAAATGGCATATAAAATATATTAACTGATATTCCCCTTGGATTCTCATATCATCTGTTGTTATGAATATTTTATGAAACACTTGTCTTTGAAATTCCTAAACTGAAGATGACAAAATTGTATTGTACTTCATTGTTTCAGGTAGAAGATGCCTTGAAGTTATGTGAGCTATTCCTGCAGGATGCGCTAGACCCATATAACTGCCTTGAGGTGCTTAATATTGCTGATGTGTACAACTTAGAAGACACCAAGCAACATTGTCAGCAGTATATCACTGGTAACTTTGAACGTATAACACATACAGACGAATTTAGTAAAATCACAGTGGAACAACTAGAGCGTATTGTTTGTAGAGAAGATTTAGGGATTGATTCAGAATTGAATCTGTTCTTTAATTTAATGCTTTGGATAGCTTATGATCGACGTGAGAGAGAGAAACATGCTACTAGATTACTCAAGCATGTGCGTTTTGGATTGATTTCCCCTGAGGATATTGTTGATGAGATACAAGCTCATAGTATTATGAACACTAACTCTGAGTGCCGAAAATTTGTAGATGAAGCACTGAAGTACCACGTGCTTCCTTTGAGACAACCCCTATCAAACATGCAATCTATACGTACCCAAGTCCGTGGAGAGCCTGCATTAATTGTGCATGATACAAATGAATCGCCTGAACAACTCAGACTTGTACCAAAAAACATGCAATGGGAGAAGCTTCCAAACGCTCCTCAGCTCCGTGTGTCAACTGCATCTCTTGCCACTCACAACAACTTTCTTTTTGTATGTGGAGGTAAAAAGACCCCAACTGCAGACCCCAATAATATACTACGGATGTACAACCCTGCATCTGATAAATGGACAACATTGGCTAACATGAGGGAATGTAGAAGTGGCTTTCCACTTGTTGAGCTAGATGAGAAATTATATGCTCTTGGTGGGGAAACAGTGGATAGTATATGTACATCGACTGTTGAGCAGTACTGTATTGAAAAATGCAAGTGGCAGGATGTTAAACCTCTGCCCCAAGGGTTGATATCGCATGCAGCGTGTGCTTGTAAATCAAAGTTGTATGTGAGTGGTGGCTACAACACGTCGATACAGCGTCAATCAACCATGTATAGCTACCATCCAGCAATTGATAAATGGGACCATCTCCAGCCTATGATTAAGGTACGCTCACGACATACCATGTGCTCAAATAATGTTGATGAAGTGTTTGTGATTGATTGCTTAAGTGACCATATTGAGACATACAATGTTAACACAGATCAGTGGACATTACTTGACCGGGTTGACCTTGCAGCCCTCCATATATCACTACCAGTGCGTGAATGTAGAATCGTCACAAACAATACTGATGTTTATTTCATCTCGGAACAAGTAGACGATCCAACAGACTCTACCAATTTCAAACTGGACTTAAAAAGCATGAGTGTTAGAAAATTCGAAAGATACACAGGTCTCGATTCAAAACCGTTTGGATATTTTTTGACAATACCTCTTAAAGGAGAACCTTTGAAATTGTGATTCAGAATCACGAATGCTCCCCTAGGAAATGGAAGAGCGCAACGCTGTGCACTCTGGGGAACCAATGTATTCCATTGATTATCTTTGAGAGTAAAGCTTTTTATGAATCTAACTGTATCTGGCTATCATCATTTTTATGCAGAGGGGCAGCAGTTCATTAGCTTGAGTAGCGATAATAATTACCCCTTTTGGTCATCATGTTGAGTTTGCAATATAGAATGGAACTATAGTACTTCACACAATAATGTGTTAATCATTCCAATGAATTAAGTACAGGGTGACACAAAAATGACACTCACCTTAAGTTGCATAACTTGTTTGTCTATTAACATAGACTTGTCCTTTGGCACATTTAAAGTAGACATAATGCGAAAGCTCCTCCAAATATTTCAGATGTGTAGCTCAAGTGGGTCAAATTTTATGAGTGTTATAACATTTGCCCTTAAGTCGTCCATTCCTTCGCAGACACACATGGATTCTACACAAAAAATGCCACCATGCTTTTGTAACATAACTTTGTAAATACTAATGATTATGGCTTGTACTTTCAGGGAAATGAAGTCCATTTATTAAACACAAAATAAAGTAGTTGTTATTGATAAAATCGTAACTTATTTCCAAAATCATGATACAAAAGCTGGGTGTCATTTTTTGTGTAAGATCCAGTTGTGCCAGCAAAGGAATAGACAACACATTTTGAAACGCTCATAAATGTGCATCTAGGTGAGCTAGTCATCTGAAACTTCTTGTGGAGATGCAAAATGAAATTTAAATTTAATGTGTGAAAAAATTCAGAATTCCTTCAGACAAAAAAGTTATGAAACATTCTGTGGGTGGGTGTTAATTTTTGTGTCACGGGATACTTGTAGAAAAGTCAACCATCCATTCCATTTTTATAGAAAACAAAGGTTGCGACAAAGTATGTTGGTGATGCATATTGCTTGGTAATATGCTTTTTAGAAATACTAGGTATTGACTTTAAAACTGTCATGAATTTATTTCTTGCACCTTGTCAACTGTGAATACTAACAGTTGTAATGAGGTTAGTTGAATTGCAATATATATGGTTCATTGTATGGATGAAGTTTTTCATGAGATTTTGTCCCAAATAACTGCTTAAAAATAAGACTGGACCAAATAACTTCTTAAAAATAAGACTGTACCAAATAACTGCTTAAAAATAAGACTGTACCAAATAACAGTTTAGAAATAAGACTGTACCAAAAAATAACTGCTTAAGAATAAGACTCTGTACCAAATAACTGCTTAAAAATAAGACTGTACCAAATAACTGCTTAAAAATAAGACTGTACCAAATAACAGTTTAGAAATAAGACGGCACCAAATAACTGCTTAAGAATACAATGTAAGACTCTGTACCAAATAACTGCTTAAAAATAAGACTCTGCACCAAATAACTGCTTAAAAATAAGACTCTGTACCAAATAACAGTTTAAAAATAAGACTCTGTACCAAATAACTGCTTAAAAATAACATAATTTGTATTTGTATATCAACATTTGTAAGCTGTTACTTGGTACAGATTCTGAATATTTAAACAGTAATTTGGTACAAAGGCTGTATATTTTTACAATATTATGGTGCAGTCTTATTATTAAGCAGATATCTGGTTATTTGGTGCAAAATCTCATCAAAAATTGATCAACAAATCAATCAAAAGTGTATTCAGAATTCCACTTTCATAATCTAGCAAAGAAATTAACTTTTTCTCTTTAATGAATCTCTACCACGAATTTTGTAGGCTATTTTGACTTTGGTATAGGCCTATGTAGAATCATTGTGACCTTTATAATAGCACTGCTGACAACCGGCAAGTGAATAATCAACAGAATGAATTGTCAATCTATGTAATTTTTATCTAATACGATTATCCTATTTGTGCGATTATTAGAATGGAGATGATAAATTAATCTGAAACTGGTGTACATTTATCACTGTTTACCAGGCACCAGCATTTGAGAAGGAATAGGTCATTCTAAGGGGATGCGTGTACGTACTGTCAGAGAATTGAATGTTAAAAGTGCTTAAAGGAATGGGTTCAGATAATTTCGTTATTAACAAGTCTTACAAAGAATGCAAAAATTGCGCACGACGCAATATCGAATTCAAAGATGTTCCATTTTACGTGAATATTCAATGGTTTCTTTCTTGGATAAATAAACATGTAACGTTATTTCAATGCTCTCCAGGTCTTTTTACTTCCGTTGGTGCTCCTGGCCTGTGCCGCGTGTAGCATTGACGCCTATGGAAGCGGCAGTGGAAGCGGAAGCGGTAGCTATGGTGATGATGAGGATAGTGAGGAATCTGGAGAAATTGAAGAATCGGTTGAAGTGATCAACGAAAATGGTGAATTTTAATGAAGCGTGATAGGAATATGCGTTAGAAGAAAATGAAATTTATCTTTCAACGTTCTAAATAATATGTGCAACTGCATTCTGATAGTCCTAGCATCTTTCTGTTTCACCTGGGCTGAGAAGAAATGAGATGTCATTGTTTATCATGATGTTCATTGTTAATCATTATGCAAATCGTTCGATTCTACAGCTTTTTGTTCCAATGGTTGGGAGAGCTTTCGTGGTAAATGCTACTACTTTGGCAGAGCTGATTTAAATTTCACAAAAGCTAGATCATTCTGCCAAGGTGTTGACTCCGACCTTGTAGTCATTGGCTCTAGATTGGAAAGCAATTACATTACGAAGAAGGTAACTGAACATAAGCTTGGATGGGCGTGGATTGGCCTAACGGATGCAGAAACTGAGGGCCAGTGGAAAACTGTTGAAGGAAATCAGCTGAAATTCAAAAGTAAGATTGAAAGTCTGAAATAAGATTGCTTTTTAAACCAGCGTAAAAAGAACAAATATGACCATAAATGTAGTTTCCCCTCCTTAACTTTTTTTTGTATACCCTGTTCACTTTTTAGTCCCCAATCCTCTAGATTAGGGTAAAAGATAAGAATGATATTGAGTTAATTGCAGATTGGCAAGATGGCTCTCCAAGTCAGTGGCGGGGTGATACGACGGATTGTGCACATATCGGTTTTATACCATATGTTCCACACGGACGAGGCGTCGACAAGTGGAAAACTATACAATGTTCACAAGATTTGCCATTTATCTGCGAAAAAAGCGGTAACCGTTTAAAATGTTTTAATTATCTGTTTAAATGACTAAAAAGCGCATTTTCTCTGTTTTAAAAAACTTGTAAAAGTAAAAAAGACCTAAAATCTGTAAAGATTTGGTTAGGAAGGCTTTGGGAGGCGGTAACCACATACGATTCATCTATATTGATAAAAAGGCCTTATTTAAACCTTTTTCAAATGATATTGACCTCTTCCATCAGAGTAGTTCCAACACGATAATATTACAAAATAGTGTACATTATCATATCAAGAGAGCTAATAGGCCAGTCCCAATTTCCTATTTTCTAATTGTAAATATATAATCATTAGGTAATTATTACAATCAGAGGCATTAATTATCTACTACTGAGTATTTATCTGTCATTAATTAGCATCCGAGTTCTCTACACTGTTCCAACAATGTAAGGTAACAGGATTAGGGGCGGAGTACATGGGCAACGAGACCAAGACGAAATCCGGCAAGCCATGCCTAGAGTATGTATCAATAAACCAACTTATTTTCTCAATTTAATTCATGATTAGTTTGATACTTCCCCTTGTTGCCATGATAAAAGTTAAAATTTCATCATCTGTCAATAGTTGTTATATAAGTGAGGTTAGCCATGCGTATAATCGAAACGAAAACGTATAACGTATTAACACTTGAAAATGGTTAAAACGGGAAAATGAACGGAAAAGATTTTCCCATGTTTCCTAAATGTACAGTTATGTGTGTTTCTTCAAATGTACAAAACGTACATACGATGCCATTGGTAATCCTATAACTGGTTTTCTGATACATATTTTGAACAATCTCGTTTAATAAGATATTTGGAGTGCGTGACGTGCATCATTTTCTTCAAAACATATTCAACTGTGAATCGAAACCAAAAATTCCGACATAGTATTAAATAAACATAAGTGTAATCATTCCCGTAGACACCTACGTGTAATTTCAAAGTTTCCATTCTAAACATGAAACGTTGAAGCTGAACAGGTACTGAAAAGGTAAAAAAGTATGCTCCTACTAGATATAGTACACATTCCTTTGATAATCAGATTTAACTTTATTGACTTCAAGTGTCTTTCCGTTCACGTTTACGTTTTGAAAGACCGTGCAAGCTTAACCTCTCTATTGGCGTACTGTTACGGAGCCATCCAGGGTTGTGGAAGCACTAAAATAATCCGATCCTATTGTGTTGTAATATTTGACAAGGACGATTGCTTTGATATCTCGTTGTTACTTTGTTGAAGAAAATCAAATGGTGGAGGTGCATGAGTTACAACTGGTCCATATCTATGAAGATATCTATGATTTGGTAGTTGGCTATTTGGTTTTATATGACTCGCTATGGTTTATTACGCATTTTCTTCACATTTTGTACTTTTTAAATTCATCCATGTGGTGATAGTTGGGAGAAAGCTGTTGGTTCCAATAAGGAATGGCTAAAGGCTGTTGACTGGCCCAAATGCAGAGGATGTAAAGCTGAGAAAGCCGAAACTCCAAAAGCTAAAAACTCCTGTAGAAATCCAGATTCAACAGAATTTGGACCGTGGTGTTTCACGGATCTTAAAGGCACAAAAGAAATGTGCGATGTTCCATTCTGCGAAGGCCAAGACGAAAATATCAGTAAGTTTCGAGTCATTGTAGATAGGAACCAAGGACGTCTATCTCGATAGGCGTCCTTGTAGGAACTATGCAGTGACCAAAAATGCGACCAACGAATGATCATAAAAACGTCAGTGACTCAAATTCACAAGTTGTAAAATTTTTAACATTTTTGTAACTAATACGAGCCATCTGATTCTCTATGGCGATAGTAGTCTCCGACATATAACATCTTGGTTCATTATGATTCATTTCACAAACAGAGACAGTTTCTGATACGTACTCCGGCAAGGAATACACCTTCGTGCTTCCTCCTACCTTGATGACATACCGCACAGCCAGCGCCTTTTGTAACTCTCGGGGAGGAGCCAAGCTGTTGATGATTGACAACGAAGAGGAGGATATGTGGGTTGCCAAGGTGATGGTGAAGTTGGGTCAGCGTAGATCTCTAATTGGGATAACTGATGACCTCTGGGAGTGGGACTGGAGAACACAGGATGGCGAGGATTTTTACAGGTGGAAGGAATACCATAGTAAGATTTTCCTTTTAAAACTGTGGTGGGGATATTGAGAGGGGGGTCTATCGTAATACTAGTAATGTCTAACGTAAATGCTCGTAAAGATAGGACAGGCCTATATTGTCTATGGCACCTTTTTGGGAAAGGTGTGTCTTAGTCGTGATTAAACCATAGGCAATGAGCCATCTTTGGATCTACATTGAAATCGTGATTTCCGTGGCAATTTTATTGGAACAAAATTCACGCTTTGCAGATTGGGGATACAGAGAACCAACTACCATCGGAGGCGAAACACAAGACTGTAATTATGTAGATGTCGATTTTCTGATCGACCCAGCAATGCTCCCCTCGGCTAAAAAACCTTATTGGGCTGACACTACTTGTAATACGCCACTCAATGTCATATGTGAAAAGCCTTTAGCTGGTAAAGGTAGGCCAATCTTAGTTGAATTGTGTAACTCTTCCAAACAAATTAATTTCAAAGCAGACGTTCTGTATCATTTCGGTTAGTATCGGTCAAGATATTTACATTTATAGTGTATCTAATGCAGTTAATAATTTGAGAATTAGTAAAACGAAAACCATGGATCCAGAGTCGTTCAATGCTGAACTAGCCTACAACGTTTTTTTGTTTGTCTGAATTGTTCAAAAATAAGCTGAAACAAATACATGTACTTATATCCATGAAAACAAATATTGTCCGAAGAAATCATTAAAATTTTGCTAATAGCAGCTGATAGGCAAATAATCATTTGCTCAACGAAAAATTATGTTAAAGGCCCACGTATTTTCAACGTTTTTGAGCAAAATAAAGACTTACAATTAAATTTCATAGTATGTCGAATGTATTGATAAGAACCTTATCTTTCATTTGGCACCAACAACAGCTCAAACGGACCACATCAAAGCTTACAATAAATTATCAAAAAATATTTTCGATCTGTCAAGCTTTGTATACCAAGTTTTTATCAATGCCATTGAAAGATGGCAGAGTTGTTTGTATTACATGATACATTCATTTTTATAGAAGTGTCGTCATCTTTTAAATCAACAGTAATTTAAAACACGCACTTTATTTAACATGTGCATGCATGTCTAAAGATCTCTGAACTTCAAATGCTTTTTTCTATGCGATTATTTTTTTGGTTCAATATTAAAGCAAATCAAACTTTGTGTCATATTTGAGCGAGTGTGTGAATAACATTGAATGATTATTTCTTTATTTTTTTCTTCTAAATTAAGTATAGTGAGCCTTTAAATGATTTTTTTATTCTTATTTCAGGTAAAGAAACAAAGATCTAGAATTATGATGCATCCTCACTACTATCATCACAGATCGCACCGCAATGGTCGAACATATTTATCTATCAAAAGATGATCGTAGGAAGATGAATGTTCTTTTTGATGAACCCTGGGTGTCAGTATTCTGTACCTGTAATGAATATGAATAAAGTAAATATTAAGCTACATCTTGTGATTTTTTGTTAAAATCCTTTTGTTTAGTGGTTGAGGCAGCCGGGATGTAATAATCATTTGTTACTTCGGATATGTATACAATACAAATCACATTTTGGCTACAGTCTGCTAGCCATATGAGGATATGAGGCATTACGACCCTTGTCGTGCAGTACACCCGACGCTGCTACGTAAAGAACCTTCTCGATCAAGATCAGGCCTATCTATTTATTCGATTTCCGCATTTCCGCTGATATAATGTAAGTTAAGTCTAAAAATGGTCATCTACGATGAATTTACATTTTCCAGAACATGAATAACGGTCAACTCCCTTTCCCCTTTGGACCTGTTTATGTTTGGAAAAAACATCTTTGTCACACATTTCCGAAATAATTGTGATTGAGTGATATAAAGAGGTTATTTTATGGGAGGTTTTTGATACAGGGTATATCCGAGGGAATACAATATATCTACCCGACGGACCGTATGGACCGAGGTAAATATATTGTGTTTACCGAGGGATATACCCTGTATCAAAAATCGAGCATTCAATAATTAGTAGATGATGAGAATTGAATGTGCATTGAATGTTTAATATATCTGATATACTCTAGGAGCTAGCAAACATTTATAAGACATCTCGAGTACAAAAGGTTTGAGGCCTGTAATTAGTAGATGTGGGTCTAACATCCCCAAAAAGGCAACTCTTAAGTGACAAATTTGGGGCTACCACCAGGGGGCACTTTTTGAAATGCCCCTAAATTTAGTTTTAAATGACATCTCGAGTACATCAATGAAACCTTTGTCAAAATGTTCCTTTGGACCCTCTGAAACATTATGAGTCCTTAAGAGTAGCCAATTTTGGGGTTTAACCCGTTTCTGAGTGAGTTAAAGGTCACCATGGATACAGCCACACACAATCAAAATGCTGTATCAGAGCCTTGTGAACTTGAATATATTTGATATTCTGATATATCCATAAAATATGTAAGAAGACCTTTCTAACTGTCATAATACATCAATATATGACAACTGAATCCAGAGATATTGAACTTTTTTCGTCAATTTTGATCCGAAAATGTACACTTTTAAGCCTCGTCTAATTTGTGTTTGTAGCTTCAGGCAAAATGTTACAGCTTTAACAGCTCAAAATAGTATTCCAAGAACATTTCCAAGGTTTGAATGATATTGTAATACAATTTTTTTTAATGATGAATCACTATTTTGTAATTTAAATATGACGTTATAGTGCCCTACACCTTCAAAAAGAGGAAAGCAGGCATAGTCAATGTAATCATTTTGCAGCATTAAGTTGGAAACATGTAGCACTAGAAAGTGAATCAATGCATCAAAAGCATCTTCATATGTTGTTTGACATTGTAATTTATCTTTTACTAGAATATAGGACTCATACACATTTTATATAACATATATAAGTTTTCAATATAGTACATGTATTATAATAGAATACTAATGTATCATGCAATCCAGACAAAGGCATATTATAAACATTATATAACTATTAATATTTTTCATCTGAGTAACAAGATTTAAATTGTGCCCCATGTCATTTGAGGCATATACCTTAAATGTTGAAATCTGTATGTCAATCAATGTGAACTTAACCAGTGAAGGCCGTTTCCAGTATGCTTGTGCGATCTTAATAAAAGCATTCTGCTCTTCTCTTCTCTGATGCTTTATGGCTTAATGAGGACCGGGAATGAGAACTGCAATATGGTCAGATGATGAGAACTAAGGGGCCCTCTTCAACAATTCGTTCTGTCAAATATTTTACAAATATTTAATTACTCAGATGTGAGTAGGTAGTTACCAGTTTCGCCACTAGGTGGGTAATTTGGGGAAAATAACATAGCAGGGTATTACAAAGTTCTCGTAAACTTGAATATTCATTAGTTTTAGTGGTTCACATACAAATGTCCAGTAAAATAAAATATTATCTGCCCAACACAAGAAAAGATATTTTTGAATTTTAAATCTTTAATGTCGTAAGTCAAGATAATTTCTACTCGCATTTAGTCTATTCTATTGAGGTGAATACCTGTCTTTATTCCACCCTTAGTAGTGTTATAGGTAAATAACACGCAGGAATATAATTGATATGTGACGTGAGCGGATGATATATATATATCACCCGCTCATCTGATCTACAACATCAAAAATTCAGGGGGTAGATACTGAGCCAGGGGACTTGGCTTTTATTCCTCATAATCTCAGTTTAAAGGTGCAACAATTAGTGCAATTCAACAGTGTCAAAATATATTTAAGTTTGGATGTTTCATCAAGACTTAGTTATATTTTTATTATCTACGAAGAAACCCACCGGATGAACACTATTTGAAGTCTATTTCAGCTGATATTCCTCTTGAAACATAGTAGATCTTAAAAATCTTTAAGTGGGACTCCCTTTATAGAATCATTGAATTGAATTTACACTTCTTAATGCTGAAATTGATATATTAGTTTATCCATACATTTTACAAGAAAATAGGTATGCCAAAGAAGGTGTTAAGCCAAATGTTGACCTGATAGATCAAAAAAGTAACAAATTTCGAATTTTCTCTCTACAGGCCTTGTTGCCCCTTTAAATGCTCGATTTTTGATACAGGGTATATCCCTAGGTGAATACATTATATCAGCCCTCGGTCCCTCCTGTCCCTTGGGTAGATATATTGTATTTCCCTCAGATATACCCTGTATCAAAAACCTTCGATTCCATTAAATAACCTTTATATCTTTCACAAGTGATATTCCACGAAGCCCGAAGGGCTAATGGAATATCATCTTGTGAAAGTGCCACATTTATTCACCTCAATAGAATTAAATATTTGTTTTACTATTCACTGTTATATTCCTCACTCACATTCCTTGAATAATAACTGATGTGTAATCAATCACAACAATGTACTCCTGGGCTATATTAAATTGAAATAATACGGGACCAAGTCTTGACTGGTGAATATCATTTGATATTTGATGC
This sequence comes from Owenia fusiformis, assembly GCA_903813345.2. Lineage (NCBI taxonomy): Eukaryota > Metazoa > Annelida > Polychaeta > Sabellida > Oweniidae > Owenia > Owenia fusiformis. Next base: position 36,936,416 of record CAIIXF020000001.1, read on the forward strand.
TAGTCTTGGACTTCCGTTGATTTCGCCTATTATTTCCAGTACATGGACCAATCAGAGAGTGAAGAATCTGACAGTGAAATAATAAAATACAAATACTTAATTCTATTGAGGTGAATATTTGTACCTCTTTCACAAATAATATTCCAGAAATCCCGAAGGGCTAGTGGAATATCATCTTGTAAAAGTGTCACAGGTATTCACTGAAAATAGAATTACATATTTTTTTATTATTCACTAATATATTCCTCACTTACATTAATGGAACAACAAACTATTGATGTCTGATTAACCATAACAATGTACTCCCAGGACTACATTAACTTGAACAAAGTCGATCGTGACTAGTGAATATCATTTGATATTTAACGGATGTCACATGACTTCCTTTGAATATCGCTTGTTATTTTTAGTCACGTGTGGGACATGGACTTATCAGAGAGTGAGGAATATGTTCTTTTTTCGTCATGTATATTACATAGACAAATCAGAGTGAGGATGTCTAAAAAAAACATTGTTATAATTATAATATTTAGACTGCATGATTACATAATATTTCACTGATTTCATTTTAAGAGAGGCACTATATCAACAACTTACATATAAAATGTGAAGAATCCAATATTCTAGTAAGACATAAATTACAATGTAAAGCAACATATGAAGATGCTTTGGATGCATTGATTCACTTTCTAGTGCTACATGTTTCCAACTTAATGCTGCAAAATGATTACATTGACTATGCCTGCTTTCCTCTATTTTGAAGGGGTAGGGCACTACAACGTCATATTTAAATTACAAAATAGTGATTCAGCATTATATAGTTGTATTACAATATTACACAAACCTTGGAAATGTTCTAGGAATACTATTTTGAGCTGTTTAAGCTGTCACCTTTTGCCTGAAGCTACGAATGCAAATTAGACGAGACTTAAAAATGTTCATTTTCAGATCAAAATTGACGAAAAAAGTTCAATATCTCTGGATTCAGTTGTCATATATTGATGTATTATAACTTGTTAGAAAGGTCTTCTTACATATTTTATGGATATATCAGAATATCAAATTTATTCAACTTCACATGGCTCTGATACAGCATTTTGATTGTGTGTGGCTGTATCCATGGTGACCTTTAACTCACTCAGAAATGGGTTAAACCCCAAAATTGGCAACTCTTAAGGACTCCTAATGTTTCAGAGGGTCCAAAGGAACATTTTGACAAAGGTTTCATTGATGTACTCGAGATGTCATTTAAAACTAAATTTAGGGGCATTTCAAAAAGCGCCCCCTGGTGGTAGCCCCAAATTTGTCACTTAAGAGTTGCCTTTTTGGGGATGCTAGACCCACATCTACTAATTACAGGCCTCAAACCTTTTGTACTCGAGATGTCTTATAAATGTTTGCTAGCTCCTAGAGTAATATGATTATGTGAGAAATATATCTCCCGCTCACCTCAGCGGGAGATATATATATCACTCGCTCACCTCAGATATCGATTATATTCCTGCATGTTATTTACCTATAACACTACTAAGTATGGGATAAATCCGAATACAAACGTGAACATAATTTTAATACGCTATCCAATGGGACGTGATCGGGTAACCGAACGTTTGGAGTTTGAATATGATTGTCAATTTATAATGTTTTTACGACCGCATCGATTGTAATTTCTACACTAACGTCCCTATTGTTGGATCTTCATTCGTACCGCTATCCAAAGCTTTGCTCCTCAGATAAACACTTCTAGTTATTATACTATCCAAAGATTCGTTCCAAGGTATAACGTACATGACGTTGTCAGGGTTTTGTTCTAGAATAGCTTTACCCTGGTGTCTTCTCATACACAAACAGTAGGAAAAGCAGGATGCAATAACGATGACACAAATGCATATTGCAACTGTAATTGCTACGACAATCCCCAATAATTCAAGGAAATTATCATTTCTTTCGGAAATGCCAAAATCAGATTCGATTGACACTCCAGTTGCGTTTTCTTCAACATCAATCGCGTCCATAGCTGTATCAGTTGGGATTGTATCTACTTGCTTGGTTGTTCGTACAGTGTTAAAATAACTTTCCGAAACGTTTACATTCTCTGTGATTACATCCTCTGCTGATTCTGTAATCACGGGTATGAATATCCCAGTAGTTAACTCCATCTCACCACTAGACTCTTCGAAACCATGTTCCTCCACACCTTTTGTAGATACTCTAATCTGCGATGTTGTCGAGTCATCTCTATAAGGTGAAACTGGTGAATGATCATTGAAAGTGACGTGAGTAGCCGGGACATCAGTATTGCCTACACGGTCGCGATTTACAGTTGTTTTCATTGCTGTTACCGCTGTTGTTGATATCGCAGATGTTGTCATATCAGATGGCTTTACTTTTGGTCGTGTATTAGCAGTCTCCTTTGTGATCTTTTCTTCAATGGTATGATAAGTTGTATACAGTACATGGATCGGTTTGCTACCTATTGTTGTCGTTCTTGTCATGGAGTACGTTTGTATTGTAGGTGTCGTCCCATCAAACGCATTCGTATTTGGTTGTGTGATATCAGACTCTGTTTGTAGTTCTTCTTCAATGAAACTCGTACTTTGTTCTATAGTAGTGGTCTCGTTAAATCTTTTCATTCTCATCCAACTCTTTGTGGTCAATTCATTATCACCAGTTTGTCTGTTTGGGCTGTACCGTCTAAGTGTCGTCCCATTCCAACCAGAAGGACCAGTACAGTACATAGGCCCGATGAATAAAGTGGAACGTTTTTGTATGATCTCCTTCAATTCCATGATACGTTCATCACACTGAAAAGTGTTGTAAATTATGTTGATCAAAGAAATATTGGTGAATCGTTGAATGACTTTTGCTGGGAACGTTGTAAATCGGTTGTGACTGAAATCTAACTTTGTTATCCCCTTTGGCAAGTAGTTTACTTCTCTTGGCAGTTGAGATAGCTTACAGTGAGAACAATTGAATAATCCAAGTTTTAGCGGGATATGAAAGTCCAGTATGGCTAATGGATTGTGACTGAGGTTTAACTCAATCAGTTTTCTCAATTTTTTGAAAGTCGTCTTCCCAATTTTCGATATCTCATTATTACTGACTTCAAGTCTAGTAACGTATTTTGAATTAGCAAAAATATTAGACTTGAGTTCAACAAGATGATTATAACTCAGATCCAAAATCGTTAACTTCCTCAATGGATAAAAAGTCCGATCCTCGATTATTTTGATTTCATTATGTGAAAGTATGACCATTTCCAAGGACTTTACGGGCCGGAAAGTGTTATATGCTATAGATTCGATATTATTGAATGATAAGTCCAACAGTAGAAGACCAGATGGCATATTGGGGGATTTGGTCAACTCCGTGATGTTGTTGTAGTTGATCTCGAGGCTGGAAAGATTCATCGGCAGATTGTTCGGAACTGCAGTCAAACTATTGTTCAAACATGTTGCTACGGTAGATGTGCACTGACATGTTGCATTGCACGGGTTCCCGTACGTGACATCATATAGATGCAGCAATAAAATCACAGTTATCCACATCATCAGTGATCTTGCAACATTCAATAGCACTTATTGATTCATAAGTACGTTTTTCACAATTTTGAATAATTTTCTTCTATATACTCTTATATATAGCTTTCACATTTCCACTTATGAATCGTACATTGAGCGCGTATAGATAAGTTCATTTCTTGGAAAGTAACAAGGGAAATTATCTCTCAATGTGGGTGTTACTCCATCTGTGATAATCCACACTAATAGATTTCTTCCTGGTGCAGGCACTTTCAAATAAGAACAACAAACCACTGATACTGTATAGTGCTCCCATCCAATAATATTCTCAATGCAGGAAGAGAATACCATTTGCAAGAGATCCATTTCATCTACACTCTTTAATAGACTAGATCCAAGTAAAAAAATCTTAATTTACGTCATTAAAAATTCAAAATTCAGTCAAAGTGAATCTAGAATGTTGTTTTAAAAAGTGTCTATTAGTTTAGAGAATATAATTTTTTTTGAAACTGTGACTTCTATGACTTCATGATGTAAAATCACAAAAAGTGAAATTAAATATCTTTTCTTATATTGGACAGATATTATTTTCTTTTACTGGACATATTCTCATTTATATGACAATAACGTAAGGGTAACATGAAAGTTGAACCGCTAAAACTGATGAATATTCAAGTTTCAGGGAACTTTCTAATACCTTGCCATTTATCTGATCCGAATTAGTCACGCTACTCGCATCCAGGTAATTACAATATATTCTTTGATCCATCTTTTCAGAATATGAAGAAACCCACGATCGGTTTGCATTAGGTGAAAGATACATTTAGGTGAGATACATTTGAGATCATTGAGATCCCAACACTATTGAAAACTGTGAAACCATTTATAATAGTCAGAGGGTAGTGTAGTTAACTGATGGGGATTCAGGGTATGCCAAGAGGATTGAGACTTTCTGAGGGAATTATTCAATTAAGCTATATTAATTGCCTGGAGTTAGTTTTGATAAGAATATGTTGAGAGCTGAGATTCTGGAGGAGATATAGCCTATCTGCATCCTTCAGGAGTTTATTTGCCAACAGATATGGAAACACTTAGGCGTTTTGAACCACTGTGTTTTGATAGTGTATTCTATAGCCTACAGCACAGCATTGTGTATGAAATGGGAGTCTGTAAATCACACATCACTCCAATGTCCATGACCTTTCAGAACAAGGCATTAACATGACAAAATGTCACCACCTAGTTGCTCACAATGTTATGAGTTAGATTAAGTCAGATTTGAATTTCTGAGAACTTGTAGATTTTAAAAAAATAAATTGGTCAATTTGAAGCAAGATGAAAATAGACCTTTTTGACCTTGAGAATGTCATTGAAGGTTAAATCTTTTTTGACCACGAGAAGGTCATTGAAGGTCAAATCTAAAGTCAGATTCAAACTTCTGATAACTTGTAGATGATTTTGAAAAAATTGGTCAATTTGAAGCAAGTTGAAAAAAGACCTTTTTGACCTTTATTTGACCTTGAAAAAGACCTTTTTGACCTTGAGAATGTCATTGAATGTCAAATCTATAATCAGATTTGAACTGTTGAGAAAATGTAGATAATTTTGAAAAAAAATTGGTCAATTTGAAGCAAGTTGAAAAAAGACCTTTTTTTAACTTGATCAGGTCATTAAAGGTCAAACCTCAAATCTTAAGCCAGATTTGAACTTCGGATAACTTGAAGATGATTTTGAAAAAAATTTGGTTAATTTGAAGCAAGACCTTTTTGACCTTTATTTGACCTTGAAAAGGTCGTTGAAGGTTAAATCTTAAATATAAAGTCAGATTTGAACTTCTGAAAACATGTAGATGATTTTGAAAAAAAATTGAAGTCAGTCTAAACAGTATCTGTTAAGTTATTGGAAGTTGTAAGAATTTTATCCAGATGCTGATTGCCAACTGCCAACCACCAACCGCTGTCAAGAAAAAACGGAGACCATAACAATATGTCACCACTTTTTGGTGGTGGTGACATAAAAATTGAAAATAATTTGTCACATGTACAAGGTACAAGAGTAGTTATTTGCAGTATAGTCCAATGGTCTTATATATGGTGATCCCTAAAACTCATGAGGAAGATACAAATAACACATTTACCTAGGTTTTGCCTCTCACACCTCATGTTCAAAATGCCCTTATACTTTATCTTGATATTACCCCCATTTGTCATGTTCACAGAACAATAGCTGACTGTTTAAGCAACCCTTATATGACATCCATCTACCTCTTAAGCTGAACAATTTAACAAACATAACAAGGTCCACCCAAGGGTAGATAGAGCAGTCAATTAGTTCTATCAACATCGCAAATTTAGATCTTTACAGAATAACAGAGAAAGCACTTAGAACTTGGCCCTATGCGAACCTCAAAAATGAGAAGTTTCAGTGACCTTCTTTTTGTACTTTTAAAAAGTAGGTCACTGAATTTTCTCATTTTCATTTTTGTAAAAAAATGTTCTCCACATTCTTTTCTAGGTACAAAAAAAACCCTGAAAGATGTAGACAATGTGGGGAAGGAGGAGTTCATATTTGAAAAGTAAAACGGGATTGCATCAAAATGGACAAAAGTACAAAGTTACCTTAAACAACAGCTTATAGGCGGTGGGTAAACTAGGAAAATTAATAATAATGCCTGGGATATCCTCTTGAAATTGCATTTATAGAAATGTCATTTATGAGGAAATACCATTATCTATATTCATGTATTTTGCTAGAGGATGTATGAAATCCCCTCATCCTTATGTACAAACAAGAGCTTTAAGTTACATAAGAAACATTCTGAGAACTTGTTGATGATTTTGAAAAAATTGGTCAATTTAAGGCAAGTTGGAAAATACCTTTTTGACCCTTTTTACCATGAGAAGGTCATTGAAGGTCAAGTCTTAAGTCTAAAATCAGATTTGAATTTATGAGAACTTGTAGATGATTTTGAAAAAAATTGGCCAAGTTGAAGAAAGACCTTTTTTTGACCTTGAGAAGGTCATTGAAGGTCGAATCTCAAATCTAAAGTCTTTGAACTTCTGAGTACTTCTAGATGAATTTGAAAAAAATATTTAGTCAAATTTGAAGCAAGTTGAAAAAGACCTTTTTGACCTATTTTGACCTACAGAAGATCATTGATGGTCAAATCTCAAGCCAGATTTAAACTTCTGAGAACTTGTAGATGATTTTGAAAAAAATTGAAGTCAGTCAGTATTTGACATGTTTGAGAAGTTATTGGAAGTTGTAATAATTTGTTACAGGCGCCGATCGTCCAGGTCAATAGTACGAAATATTTGTATAATATACACTATGTGTGAAAAGAATTTAAGCATTGACTCATGAATTGTACATAATTTCTTGTCTACCCGCTGTTGAATTTGGATGCCTGGCCCAAAGTCTCAAACAAGGCAATCGTGCTTAAAATAATACACAATTCATTGAGCCCTGGGGTCAAATCGTTTAGTCAAATGTACGTAATATCAAATTATATAAAAAACAAAAAGTGAATTCTGTATGCTTAACACAATTATATTTTCTTCTCTATAAATATATTATATAAAATGGTTTACTCTATCTATTATCTAATAAGTCAGTCTCCTTTCAGAGAGATGTTCTATATAATATTTATATAATATAAATATCTTATAATATCAATAAAACATGTATAGACTATATTGTAAATTACAACTATGGTTATTTCAACTAGGTACTGATACAATAGAGTATGTAAGTATATAATAAAGAGCCATTCAGCACTAAAATTCTACAAGATAGCACCAGAAGCGCTATAGTAACAGGAGCGCTTGTAAAAGCTTAACCTGATATCAGCCAAAGGAATTCAGAATTATCAACTCAACAAATATAACATTTTATATTAAATTGGAGTTCCTTTAAGTTTAATATTTGTGATCATGCTTAAAATATCAGACAAATTATTAATTCAGATTTGTAAACTGAGCTGAATTCAGAGGGTTCTATGACCAAGCTCATCATAATTACATTACAGTGACTAAACTACCTTTATTTGAATATTCAAATCACTATATGCAAATAAACTTTCAAATAAATTTACGAAATAGTTCATTTTCATTTTTAGACTACATACACATGTATATGGTAGCATAGAAAGCATTTTGCATGTCTCAACTAATTAGTGACTTTCTAAGACAATTCTGGAACAATTTTGGCGAAAAATGGTTTCCTTTCGCAAAAGTCATGTCCTGTTACTTTTGGAACACCCTGTACTGCAAGGAAACCAGTAACAGGTTGAAGCATCAAAATATATTCTAAGAATCATATAATAATTTGCCTGCATCTCACTGGCTCACTTTGTTCAAATTAGACATTATTATTATATTTCAAATTAGTCTATCAGTCAATATTTTTAATAAGATGATCTACATATAGAGCACACAATGAAAAAAGAACATTACAAATATTCACGTTGCAAAAGCAATACAATGTAGATGTTTCTATACAGTACAGGTACAGTACATAACAATATCAAATGTGGTAAATTGAGTACCTAAATCCAGAGAATCAGAATACATGATTCAAATAAATATAAATATGTTGATGATTGTTATTTTCATTCCAAAATATATAAAATAGTTATCAGGGATTAACATGACAAAATTGCACCACTTGGAAATAGTTGTAAATGTGGAACATTGTTCCTCATGGTGTCACAAAAACCCTGTCTGTCTTGCTTACTACAGAGTGGGACAAAAAACAAATAGACAATGAAATGATAAAAATGAAATAGACAATCTTAAATGAAATAAATTATATACATCACATATGAATTGATTTCCAACATTTTGGTAAATAACACTTTTGCATTATCTGGATTGGGAAGCTGTAACAAATCAATATGCTGGAAGTCCTCTTTAAACCACATCTATGATGAATGTTGTGTTGTAATAATTTCTTCTTGTAAGATTTACATTTAATACAGTTTCTTTCTTTTTTGACCCACTCTGTAGATATCTCTACAATTCAAATAAATTATTGCTGTGATATACAAGTTGAAAAATGAAAATAATATAACACCTGAAATTTGTGGTTGAAATGGTGTTCATTCACTGGACATTACTCCATCAGTTATAACATAAACAGAAGATACCAGCTACATTTAAAGCCTCAGTCACAATTGCTTACTATGGCAGCCTAAAAATGGATTATTATTGTGCCTCCACTTTTCAATTTTCAAATTCCCCTTATAGGTAGCGATCTGAGGCACTTCGATCAGGGTGTTGTCGGGACAATTTCTCTTGTGACTTAGGTTATGTATTTAGGTCTATCTCAACAGATTTTACTGGTCTTATGCTTATGTAACATGGGGTCTATTGGGAATCAACCCGAACTAGAAGTCACATTTTCAAAAAAAATTAAATTTTCAAAGTTGATAAACAATTTTCGAAACCATATTTCTAGATGTACTTTTACATGTAGATTTCAAATATGACATCACTTTGAATTTCGAATATTTAATGACATAAATCAAGATTATTTTTACTCGCATCTAGTCTATTGCCAAGCTCCAACCACAAACCGCCGACCACTGACCACTGTCAAAAAAGAACAGAGACCATAACAATATGTCACCACTTTTTATTGGTGACATAAAAATGATAACATGATATGAACCATCCTCCTAAGCAGGTGTCCAGAATCCGTACCTCCTTCTTCCCCCTACCTCCTTCTTCCCCCTACGATAACCAATTTGGACGCGCCTGATTTAACTGAATCACATGTTCTAATTATGCACAATGACGTATACATGATTTCTGTCGCAGTGTTGCGACAGCCAATCAGATTGCGAGTTCTTAATCGGGGAAATGGTAACTGCTTATTGCTGGGGGTAAAAAGAAAGAATATGTTTTGGATTTTGAAGCCCTGTGATCGGAGGATGGATATGAACATGAAGTATTTATTTTGAGATGAACATGCCAATATGGCCACGCCCTTCTAAAAAGGGAAAGAGGGGAGAGGTAAATTGACCCATATAGGCAAAAAACATGTTAGAGTTTGAGTTTTTTTTTTATGGTAATGTGTTGGGGACATGTTAGTGCTACTTTTAGGAAAGTTCCATTAATATTAAACTGAGATTGATTGAGAAATTAAAAAATCAATTCCAATCAATGTCTCCCAACCCCCCTAAATTCTATGATTTTAGGGTGAAAAAATGTTGCTGTTTTTAAATAAAGTTAAAATTCTTCAATTTTTTTACATATGCATTTCAAGTATGATTACTCTTAACAGAAACACCAAAAGAAAAAAAGCATTGGTTGTTTAGTTTTTGTTTTATAGCTAAATAATAATGTACCCCCAAGAAATCTGAATTTTAGGGTCGAAAATGCAATTTTAACATCTTTCGCACCATTTGCGGCGCATAAGACCAGTAAAATCTGTTGAGATAGACCTAAATACATAACCTAAGTCACAAGAGATATTGTCCCGACAACACCCTGATCGAAGTGCCTCAGATCGCTACCTATTAGGTTTTATGTTTTACTTATACTTTTCTTAATACTGGAAGAAGTAAGGTCTACTAATATCAATATTGTCTGATATGATATGTCTAATATCAATGGTAATCGGTCAATGATGTGAAGTTTAAGATAAATTGTGAACACTGTAAAAGTATGTCTATTCTCAATGCCACAGCAAATAGTTGAACATTTTTGTGTCAAGTAAGATGATGTCAGGTGCAATGCACTTGATGTCAGGTCAATAATGCTGTTGTATGACATCTAATAACTGATAGCAGCTAGGTAAACTAATCAGTCTAGCTTTAAATACTCACTCATAAATACCCTTAATCTAATTGGATATAATATAACTACCGTAGATTTCTTAACTTCTGGATAAACAAAGTATGATCTTAGTAAAGTAAAATGCAATTCAAAATGGATTCCACGCTATTTTTCTGACCAGAGATGATCGCGGACAGAGTTGAATGCTGACAGCTGCAGGAAAATATAATGATGAATTTGATTTTGATTTTGACCCCTCCCAACATTTCTCAAATTCTGATATTCCATAGAAATCTAGAATTTTCACATTTGTTATATTCCTAATTTGGTGGGTGAGTACATTGGTTCATAAAGTTACAACCGAATATAACAAGCAGACATTTTTATGAAACCAATCCATCATGTAATGCTGTTGTACTTTACTGACAGAAAATCCATATTTTACTAGAACTGAAAAACTGCTTTCAATCTCTACTCTTACAACTAATTATATATTTTCCACAGCTGTTCATCCAGAAAAGAGAGCCCAATGATTAAAAGAGGTAAATGAAGTCCTATGTGGTGTGTCATGACTAAACGAACTGTGGTTCTCTGTCATCATCAGCATAAGGAACCTCTTGTTCATCACCACCTTCAAATGCTGGAGTCTTGGATAAAGCAGCTACTGAAATAATCAATTTCAAAAATTTAAAAATGCAGATGACCAGAGGATTGTTATTGATTTTGACCAGCTGATATGAATTCATTAAAACACTACTTGACATAGCGTGAATTGCAAAATAATTGATTTGGATACAAGAGGTGTCTGAAATCAAAACCGCTGAAATAAAAATCATGTTTCAGAAAACTGGTTCACATTGTACCACGGAATTGAGGAGCAAAAGCCATGTATCAACTTCTGTAGAATTATCTGAAGATCATATTAAACATATTATCTAAATTTTCTTTTGATATGATGTGAAAATGCATGGCCTACCTGTTGAAGGATTGGTGTCTTCAGGTTGACTAGTTTTACTTGGGGCAACTAAAAGAAAAGTTAAAACAAAAATATTAGTCAAATTGTCAAAGACAGTGTGGCATGCTTCTGAATATTTATATAATACAGGGTGTCATGAAAGTATGGCCCACATGTAACTTTCCACCATTTGTGAGTTGAACCATGATACTTGGCAAATCAATGTAACTTTGGATAAGCTTTAAAATGATATTCGACACATACTATGGAGACATTGGTAAATGTCTGCCTAGGGGGTGGACATACTTTCGGGACACCCTGTATATCAACAAAATCACTCTACAGCATTTCAAGTTACTGCCAAAAATTTAAAATAGCAGTTATGGCCACCAGTTTTTAAGATGGCTGCCATATTTTTGTGAAAAAGTGATTCGGATTCAATTAACATCATAAAAAGTATTATGCAAATAAACATATAAATATTACAATTTTATATTATAAAATTATTATATATTATAAAAATACTGTAATATTGACACTAGAATAGTAAGCATTTTGAAACATGAGGATATATGGCTGGAGGAACCATCTATATACTTGGAATATTAATCATGTTCATGTAGATATCAAATTTAATTACCTGAGCTGACAGATGATGATGCTGCGTCTGTAAGAGGGGCTATATGAACTGGATCTGCCATGCCTGGTAGGCTCATTGCACCAGATATTTCCTCCTGCAAATTAAAGTACATGTTAGCGTCATGTTGTCTTGATATTTCCACATGCAAGTACTTATGAGGGGCTATAGTAGACAGAAATGTAATTTTTAGTCCTGCAGAATAACACCATATTTTTATTAATGGTCCCGAAGGAGTATGTATGCTTTGTCTTTGCATTTTGTTAATTAAAAATCAGAACTGGGCCAGTTTGGCACAAATGGGCCGAATATAATTTTGTAAGAAAATATTAGCTAGACGTCATCTCCATGTCATAGTCAGTGAACTGAACTAACATATTGTTTCTTCTGTATCATTATTTGTCACAAATCTAAATGGTTTCAAGCCATGACTCTATTCATTGGAACAACAGAGCAAAACACTTACATCAGGGTTCATCTGAGAAGGCTGTACAAGGAGATCATTTGTTGAAGAGGCCTCTTTCTGAGATGAAGCCTCTTTCTGATCTGTAGTGTCATCAGCATTTTCCTCATTCAGGCTCTCTAATGTTGGCTCTGTTGTGAGATAAGAACATAATTCATTGCAATAATAAACCAAAATTGTAAAGGTCCAATTTTAAATCTTTAAATTGGCCCAATCAAGTTCATGCTTAAAGACCAAGGTCTCAAATAAATGGAATTCACATATGAAGGTCCAAAACTAAAAATGTAACGCTAGCTAAGTTCAAGGTGACATTTAGAGGTCAGAAACATTTAAGAATCTTTGATTGTTTCATTGTTCCAAGGTTCCTTTGAAGTCTATGGTGGCAAATGTAATGCATCTTGAGATTTGCCACCACTCAATGGCTAATAAGTTACACAGACAAAAATATATGAAACAGTCCCAATTTTAGTCAAGCAATCAATTGACCAGGAACTAAATGTTAAGAGTTCTGAGCTCATATATAATATTACATACTATCATTTATTCTTAAATAACTAGAATACCCTGGAGCAGTAAATTCCACCAAAATACAACATCCAAGTATTTTATAAGATTATTCATCAGTAGCCGTCTTGGAAATTCCTTCTTGAAAAAGGGTCCATTTCGATGACAGGTCATCTCAAACCACATAACTATCCTGTTGGCATGCTCACAATAAAATCTTTCACATAATAACAGTTTAAGGAAGTGATATAGGGAGCTGGGAAACTTACCTTTAGGCTGCATTGACTTAGGGTAAACATTCTCAGCAGGTCCAAACAGCATCTCTGCATTGATAATGAGGAGCTCAACAGACCTTGTCTGAAAAGGTGTATCCTTCAGGGAGTTCAGAGAGGCATTTCCTTCGCTGAAATATGAGAAAATATATACAATGACAGCATTTAGATATCCAGGATGGATCGTTAATGAACATATTAGAATAAATGAAAAGCCTGATTGATACAAGCTTAGCAGTTATCTCTAAAAACATAATTTCTTCAAAATAATTTAGCTTGGTGAATGGTAGTTCCCAGTAAAAATATATAAATCTTTTCATAATATGCTTAACTTTTAAAATAAAGCAATATTTTGTGCTTCTTTCCTACACTGTTATTGCCTATTGGCAAGGTTATGAAATTTGAGAGTAGATGACATCACTACCTGAGTGAAATCTTAAAAGATGGTAGAGTATATATATATTATATGATTATAGCTATCATATCAGGATAGAAATGGTCTGGCCAGGAATGTCCCTTTAAGGATCAGAATAACAGAAACTGTAAAGGGCTGTAAACCTTGTTAATAATTGAAACGAAGTAAAAAATATTAGAATATTATTTATAGAGGTGCAAGGAAATGAAGATATGTACATCCTTGAAAATGAGATGCTTAATTAAGTAAAAACTAGAAAACAGCAACGCCAAAGCAAAGCAAATCCCATCGAACAGCCATGGCTGGCATTTTTACAAACAAAGTACATGTATATAGAAAAATCGTAAAATAACATTTTCAAAATGGTTGCTCACTATAGCCAAATTGTCATCAGAAAGTGTAATATGCTTCTTAGTAGGCACATATAATATTTCAACAAAATCACACACATGTTCATGTAAATGGTGGCAATTTTTCAAAATGGCCGCCTACTTGCCAAAATGCATAAGACAGTGTGCAATGGTTATTCACATCACAAAATCACAATTTCATTCACAAAATCGCTCTATTACTTTTGAGTTATAGTACAAAATGTAAAATAACACATGTAAAAATAGTGGCAATTTTTCAAAATGATGGCACCTACAAAGGTGTCATTAGACAGTGTGCCATGCTTATAGTATTCACATACCAAATATGAACAAAATTGCTCCATCGCTGAAAATCGGCTTTCAAAAGAACTTCTACCACAATAGGGTGTATGTGTACTAAATATGAACAAAATCGTGCCAAAGGTATTTGAGTTATTGCCCGGACGGACGTACGGACAGACGGATGCATGGAGGCATTCCCTATTAGACTATTAGTCACATGAAACATTCAGTCTTGTGACTTACCTTGGTCGGAGGAGTGTTGGACCAAACACAATGCCAAGATTACAAGCTCCCATCTGATTATGTTCTTCCATCTTACTCACACGACTTAAATGGTGCATCATCATTGCACATGTTTTAAAGTTTTGAACAGGGAGCTTCTGGACTAGAGACTTCAGCGTTTGCAAAGTTTCGGCACTGCCACCTGTTTCTGTTCCTTGGTCTTTTTCCGCCATTTTGATGAACTCAAGGTAAAGTCTAAATGTAAGCAGGGGCTCTGGAAGCTGGAGAAAAACCCAGAAATTTATTTTTCTACTATGTTTATATACATTATCTGTATTATATTAAAGCATAATGAAATTGCACAAAATAATGTGTATTGATATGTATATGTGATGAAAGCATGACATTTTGTACAGGTGGTAATATTCCTTTACAATTCTAGATACAAAACATTAACCATATCATTTCTTTAACTTTACATATCCAAGATGGTTGACAATTAAAATTTGTAATTTTACCCTTTCTCAGGCTGGTGGATGGTTCCAAACTTAAAATTAAAATCATAAGTATATGAAACAAACATACCTGCCGTAGATATAGCTTTAATACATTGGATATAACATTGACATTGTGTTCTGAGAGATCGACGGAGGATTCATTGTTCTCAAAACTCTCACACAGTTTCTCCACCTTTGATTTCACTCCAGACACCCTGTAGATCCCCTAAATTGACAATAATGAAAACAAGTTCAGTGGGATACACCCTGTAGATATACTAAATTGACAATAATGAAAACAAGTTCAGTGGGATACACCCTGTAGATATACTAAATTGACAATAATGAAAACAAGTTCAGTGGGATACACCCTGTAGATATACTAAATTGACAATAATAAAAAACAAGTTCAGTGGGATACACCCTGTAGATATACTAAATTGACAATAATGTAAACAAGTTCATTGGGATACACCCTGTAGATATACTAAATTGACAATAATGTAAACAAATTCAGTGGGATACACCCTGTAGATATACTAAATTGACAATAATAAAGACAAGTTCAGTGGGATACACCCTGTAGATATACTAAATTGACAATAATAAAAAACAAGTTCAGTGGGATACACCCTGTAGATATACTAAATTGACAATAATGAAAACAAGTTCAGTGGGATACACCCTGTAGATATACTAAATTGACAATAATAAAAAACAAGTTCAGTGGGATACACCCTGTAGATATACTAAATTGACAATAATGAAAACAAGTTCAGTGGGATACACCCTGTAGATATACTAAATTGACAATAATAAAAAACAAGTTCAGTGGGATACACCCTGTAGATATACTAAATTGACAATAATGTAAACAAGTTCATTGGGATACACCCTGTAGATATACTAAATTGACAATAATGTAAACAAATTCAGTGGGATACACCCTGTAGATATACTAAATTGACAATAATAAAAACAAGTTCAGTGGGATACACCCTGTAGATATACTAAATTGACAATAATGAAAACAAGTTCAGTGGGATACACCCTGTAGATATACTAAATTGACAATAATGAAAACAAGTTCAGTGGGATACACCCTGTAGTTACCCAAAATGTCCATAAGATATTAGCCTATAAAATTTGCACATTTGCACGTTTTAAAATTCACCAATTATCTTAAAAAAATTTTGAACAGAGCTCCTATATTTCTATGCATCAGCCTACAAAATTTTAACAAAACCTGTCACCTGGTATTTGAGTTATCAATCAAATATTACATTTTTTACGAAAAATCCTATCCTACACCCATAAGGCATAAGCCTGTAAAATTTGAATGACATCTGTCATCAGTTATTTGAGTTATAGCCCTGAAACACTAAAGAACAAACGGATGGCTTCTCTATATCCTGACGAACTTAGATTGGTAGGATAATGAGAATAATGATGGAAAGAGACATACCTTTATATCTATTCCTCTTTCTTCTATCTCTTTGACACATTTCTGCACCAAAATGGGGATTTCTACATTGGTTTCTTTGACATGAGCCATGAAATCTACACCAAAGGTAGTCATCCTCCTAACCGGTGGCTTACTTCCACATGGCACCCCTAGGACCTCTAGGCACTTCTTATGGCAGGCTAGACCACACTGGAAAAATGGTGTATAATCTTAATGATCTAAATAAAGTGCAATATCTTAACTTAAGGAAGTACAAGTGGAAGTGGAAAAATGGAAACTGGAAATTGAATATTAGATGACAATGGTGAGAACCTAGAATAGATGAGATAATTTTCTCATATTTCCGTTTAAAGACAACATGTTCTGTATTCTGAGCTTTGTTTAATAACACAACCTTTCATGCTCAGTTAAAGGGTGACGCATATCGTTTAGCAAATCGAACGCTCGTTTCTGGTGTTGCTCACCTTTTAGTATAAAAGGCCCGATCCCGGAATAATACTCAAGGGTTCACAGGTTCGAGGTCGTTGTGTCAACACCTCTAACTGTTATATAGCATAAGTATATTATAGATCGTCACACATTTATACAAGAACACAAATGTGTACAAAATGTCCCCACCAATGGGTGATCCCATGAAATGGTTATCCTGAAAATGAGTAGACAAGACTTTACTGACACAATTTGAGAACGGAAAATCCAAAATGGCTGCCTTAAAATTTACCCAGAATCCCCCAAAATTAGCTAGTTCTAGATTTTCATACTAAGAACCACCCCTGAAAATTTGAAATTGATCCGTCAAACAGTTAAACAAAACTTTACAGACAAGATTTTAGGATGGAAAATCCCAAATGGCTGCCTTGACATTTACCCAGAATGTCAAAAAACTAATCAGTTCTAGATTTTCATACTGAGAATCATCCCTGAAAAGTTGAAATTGATCTACCAAACGGTTCACCTGAAAACACGTAGACAAGACTTTACAGACAAGATTTTAGGACAGAATATCCAAAATGGCTGCCTTGACATTTACCCAGAATGATCAAAATACTAATCAGATCTAGGTTTTCATACTAAGAATCACCCCTGAAAATTTGAAATTGATCTAACAAACGGTTCACCTGGAAATGCGTAGACAAGACTTTACAGACAAGATTTTAGGACGGAAAATCCAAAATGGCTGCCTTGACATTTACCCAGAACGCCAAAAAACTAATCAGATCTAGATTTTCATACTAAGAATCATCCCTGAAAATTTGAAATTGATCTACCAAACGGTTCACCTGGAAATGCGTAGACAAGACTTTACAGACAAGATTTTAGGACGGAAAATCCAAAATGGCTGCCTTGACATTTACCCAGAACGCCAAAAAACTAATCAGATCTAGATTTTCATACTAAGAATCATCCCTGAAAATTTGAAATTGATCTACCAAACGGTTCACCTGAAAACGTGTAGACAAGACTTTACAGACAAGATTTTAGGACGAAAAAACCCAAAATGGCCGACAATAAAAAAGTGATTATGAGTTTTTGCTGATTTCCTTTTACAAAATTATCACATATAACTACTGTTAACAATAACTAGGCTTTTTCAACAAAGTACACCTGAAATTATTTATAAAGCTACTAAATAGTTAAAGTATGAAAACTCAAAAACACCATTCAATATGATACAAAGTATTATCGCGCGCTAACTTTTCTTCAGACATTCAAAATGGCTGACATGACTGAGCTAACAGGTCCAAAACCTAATCAGATGTAGAATGAAGTGAGCTGAACAAGATGTTAAAGTTTTAAAAGCAACTGTGAAGCCGTTTTTCTTAAAGTTTGCAGACAAGGATTTTAGCATTTGACCTCAAAATGGCCGACAGGAAGTAGCTATCAAGTTTATTTTTTTTCATCCACATCTGTATGCACTCACAAGTTATTCCTGAAAATTTGAAGGTGATACCTGTAGCGGTTTTGGAGAAAACTGCCGGACGTCCGGACGGACAGACAGACAACCAGACAGACAGACGGACGGATGCGCCTAGGACGACAATATGGCCCCACACTATGTGGTGGGGACATAAAAAGGGTGATTTTTATTTTGACAAATCAATTCCACATTTATGGGTGAAGTTTCAGGATCTTCTATTTGTATATAATAAGGAAAAATTGGCATCTAAATTTCCCCATAACGTAATAGCACACAGCTTGGCATATGAAATATCCTACAAATGAGACAAAGCAAGACAAACTGGTTTCTAATACAAGGATTTATATTGGCTGTTGTACATGTATTCTTTGAACGCAATCACTCTTTGGATAACGTTTTCAAAATCATTATAAACGGATTACTTTATCTCAAAGACAATTTCAATAAACTGGATTTTACAGAACTCCCCTTATTTCTTAAAAATGGACTGATCCAGTTGATTCGCCTGGAGCCGCCATATTGTTTTTATACGGGATGCTAATCGGAACCCTTTAAAACTAGAAAAACAGCAACTACACGGAGTGGACTATCAAAACAAAACTATCTCCCACCCCCCATTCAGGGAAAATTATCGCAATCCAAGATCACAAGACCAGGGGTTTCACTAGAATTTCTCACAACTGGATAAATAAATGAAAACAACAGGCAAAATTAATGGAAATCATAAATCTAACATGGAAAAGTTGAAAGTCCCTAAAAACAACAGGCAATTTTGTGAAAACAACCAGTGAAAATCGCCTGTTGCCTACTGCTAATGAAACCCCTGCAAGACCATGGGATATTTCATTCATACTGAGGACCATTACAATACACATATTGAAGAATAAATTAGAATTGATAACCAAATCTCTGACATCAAAAATAGAAATTTTACAGACATAAACATCCTGTTTTCTATATGCATCTTCATCATTAATAGTAGTGCTAATGGTTATGTAGTTTTTTTACATGTAAATGTCTTCTTTTTCCTTCCTTTATAATTGTTATAATTTTTGTTTGTACATGTACTTGACCCCAAGGGGTGTGAATGTACTTGAAGAATAAATAAATATGTATAACTTACCTTTTCACATTCAGCACCTTGAAAGTATACATAGCTGTCACACTCTCTACATTTTGCGGGTGATCTCAGTTTGCGGAACACATGGGTAAGGCCACATTTGGATACAAGGGCATTCTGAAATGGCCCACTGAGGTTAAGACCTAAAAGTAAAACAAAAATTGTTGATGAAATATTTATTTAATTTTCATAGATATTTCACAAATTAATGGATTAATGATTAATTCAAATTGAGTTCTAATATAGTTGAGCAAGGTGACAACATGAAAACATTTTTTGCGTAAAACTTTTTTCAAATAACCATATTTCGATCGATTATGGAGAAAAATTAGTTAAGTTGTATTAGAGTTATTTTCCAGACAAAGGGATAAACTGCTGGATGGAGGGGTTCACTATATCCGTATTGAACTAGGTTCATTTGGGAAACTAGTGAAACTCTCTAAGCCAATCAAATTAATCCAAATGATATTGTACTTTTATCTTTCTAATGGTGTATTGCAACCTTGGGGGAAATATTGTCAATTTGTGCACCTTAATGGAACATCTTAGAAGCTCAACTCTGCTCAAGAGCTCATGAAAAATAGATAGGAAGTATTATCATGCTATTAAAATGTGTAAAACAGCACTTTTTCAGTTGATCTTAAAGTAAAAAAAGAAGCTTACTAGCATCATTTTCGTCGTGGTCTGCCATTTCTTCCAGACTATGTCCACTAACGATCTTACGACGTTGTTGAGTGTACGGTGAAGCAGAAGGAGATGAATCTCGTGATTTACTACTGTCGGTATCACTCCCTTGTAACTGTCCCCACGCTCTTACTGCTTGCTGTGCATTGCGGTGCTTCTCTGAAATTAATATACTTATACATAAGAGACATATCATTAACTAGACTTGGGAAATTGAACGAAGTTCAATTTCAGACTCCAGATCTAGACTTTTTTTTAGCAGAGTCATCCAGAATAAGCCGAGTCATCCAAAATAAGCTGAGTCATCCAGAAAAAGATGGATGGATGGATGGATGAAAAAGGAAGGAAGGATAGGCTAGAATAGGAAGGGACGATAGGATAGAATAAGAAAGAATGATAGAATAGAATAGGAAGAAGGAATAGAATAGGAAGGATAGGAAGGAGAGGATACGAAGGAAAGGTAGATAAGAAGGATACGATAGGATCACAAAGGAAGGATGGATGCATTTTTCAATATTTTCTTCTCTACTCTTGACTTTCTATCAGGATACCATCAGATCGATTTTTCTCGAAATTTCAAAACGCCATAACTTTCGAACCGGAAGTCTGATCGAAATTTGGTTTGCAGAGTCGGATTCCTGAGAAAATTCTGACTTTAATTCATAACTCATATGTTAAATTTTGAGAACATTTAATTTTGACCTACTTTTCGGACACCATATCTCAAAAGTGGGTCGAAATACTTTCTGACGGCAAAAGGCAAACACTATTAGCACACTCTTTCCTACCTGTATACAAAATTTTGAAGCAAATCTTATAAATATAGTGTCAGAATCGCAAAAATAAGGAAAAACTATGAATTTGACCTAGATTTTGACCTAGGGATTTTGGTGTCCAAATTTTGAAGTTAGGTAGCCTTCGAGGTCCCCTTCTTGCATAGGCTTTCATTATTTTAAGCTGTACTTAGTCTATATCTCGTATTTTACACTTCAAAAAAATCCTTTTTCCCATTGACATAACATGGGGCACCAAATTTAGCGATTTTTGAGCTTTCAAAATGTCATAACTTCCGAACCGGAAGTCGGATCGAAATTTGATTTGCAGATTCGGATTCCTGAGAAAATTATATACTTAATTCATAACTCAAACGTTAAATTTGGAGAATTTTTTATTTTGACCTACTTTTCGGACACCATATCTCAAAAGTGGGTCAAAATACTTTCTGACGGCAAAAGGCTAACACTATTAGCACACTCTTGGCTACATGTATACAAAATTTCGAAGAATATAATTAATCTGTAGTGTCAGAATCGCAAAAATAAGGGAAAACTTTGAATTTGACCTAGATTTTGACCTAGGCATTTTGGTGTCCAAATTTTTATGAAAAGAGGGTTTTGAGGTCCCTTTCTTTTATGGGCTTCCATTATGTTTAGCTGTGCTTAGTCTATATCTCGTACTTTACACTTCAAAAAAATATTTTTTCCCATTGAATTAACATGGGGCACCAAATTTAGCGATTTTTGAATTTTCAAAACGCCATAACTTCTGCACCGGAAGTCAGATCGAAATTTTGTTTTCAGATTCGGAATCCTGAGAAAATTTCCTATAAAACTGATATCCTGGACATTGGATTCGAAGATTTTTTTTTTGGACCTCGTTTTCGGACACTGATATCTCGAAATCGGTTTGAGATACCAAAAAACTAAATCGACCCTAGATTTTCTACTTTTTTATGAGGAACACAATGAAAAAAACCCAGATCAAAAATATTGAAGGACGACCGAGAAAATCGAAAAAAGTGACAAAGTACTGGATTTGACCTAGTTCTTGACCTTTGACCTAGATAAAAATTTGACCCAATTTCCCACCAACTAGATACTGAACCTAAATGAACTGTATAATGGTCTTTACTGGATACCTTATAGTTATTGAAAAAACTCTTAAAGAAAAATAATAATAATAAGAAGAAGAATACTGGCAAAAACAATAGACTCCAGATTGACATCTGGAGTCTAATAATTAGTAACAAGAGAGGTAGCATAATTTATTAACACAATTTTGCCTTCAAGATTCCAATTCTCTTTTGTTTTAAAATTTAATTAGGAGGATATGTGACAGAAAAGTTGAAAATCAATGTTACATTTTTATTTCATGAAGGAAAGGCTATTATCTTTTTTCAATATTTTAAAACTTTAATAACGTAGTTACTGGGTAACAACTATGGGTGATTCTTTGAAAATTATTCATTACTATCTTCAATACTAGTACTTGACATAAGAAGTATTCCAACTCCCTCCCTCTATCCTTTCATTCACATTATCAACTGATTTAAACATGTCTCTGGATGATTTTAAGATATGTCGAATTTATCTATGAAATCTCTGCCTAGAATATTACATCCTCTATGAAAGGAGGAGGGAAGTTAGCGCAACAGATTTTGGACAGTCATATGTTTGATTTCGGCCATTTCCTGGGGATTTAAACAGGTGCATATGTTTGGCGAATGTTTTACCTCCAGGAAAATCACTTCTAGAGATGATAAAATAATTTTGACTTTGAGACAGGGTAGATGCAAACAACCCACCCACATGTTTTTCTGAAATGTTTTCCTGATTTTCAACCCCTTCCATCCTTTCTTTTTTAATTTTTCTTGCATCAATATGTTGCGTTTCCCTCCTCCTTTTACAGGAGTAGCGCTAATTGTTCTTTGTATCTCCTGAAATACATGTATCGTGTCATATCAAGGTAAAACTCAAATTACTATTCCTTATTAAATAAACACGAAACAATGTATTATATTAGTTCATATCTAACCAGAACAAAGCAAGCAGACCACACGAAGACAGACAAGACTAAGTAGCTAACTTTCAACAAAACAAATATTGTAAAATTGATTGTCTTTCTTGGTGTAACTATAGAATAAAGTAAAATGATTTTCACACTTCATGGTATCACAATAAAATATACAAATGTTTTTCAGCATAGAATATGCACAGACAGGCTTCAAGTAACACAATTATACATGAAAACTTACATAATTTAAAAGGATCAAGTCGTCCAAAAGCGCAATTAGAGTAACCCCTTCTGGTATTTTCGTGTTATATTATGTAAAACAAGTATTTCTATCGACTTACCAATGTTGGGGCTTCCGACTATTCTTTAACGTTGTCAATTTGATGATTGTTCTCAGCCATAATTTTCACTTACATCAGTGGTAATTCGACAAATGTTCGAAATAAAATTGAAATAACCCGTTTCAATGTGCTCTGATCTGTGATTGGCTGCCTGGGCTCAATATCCTGGCAACCAATGTTTTTGCCAAGACTAACGACTGGAAGTTCGATGCTCAATAAAACATTGTAATCAATTAATTCAGTTTCAAAAAACTTTCAAAAAATCATACATTTCAGTTGGACTCTTATCATCCTATCATTTTGTCCAAAGGTGGGGGTTAGGTTCCTGGCGTGGGCAATCTTTTTTTTCTTTTTTTTATTACAACATATTTTTATCCTTTGGGAATGTTATTTTAATTACTTAAAAGGGTTTTACAATATAGATTAATCTAAAAAATTGTATGTTTTAGACTTATTGTGTTCTAGACAATTGGTTGTTCTTTGTTTGTCCTGTTGATTTTCTCAATATATTGGTAAAACTGAGCTCATGATTTGGTCTCAACATATCTCTAAGGTATATATGATGTTATATGAGCAGTTATATAAGGACATTACTGGTTGTCCGGGAGAAATATCCGGACGATCTGATCCCTTTAAGGTAAATATATAACAGATTTTCTGAATTTTGCCGAGAACCATGTAATTAACACTAAGAGAGTACTATTACCAAGAGCAAGGCCATACTGGGCAAATGTCGGTGTCATTGATAATGGTGTGTAGCTAAATTTTTTGTTTTTAATTATAATATATAAATCAACCTTAGTGGAATAAATAAAGAGTAAGAATAACAATGTCAATAATCTTTTAATAAACAGGAAAGAAGATAGCTACCTATTGCCTTTTGCATTTTATGTCCACACTATTTATTTTTTGAAGACCTACTTGTGAGATTTTACCTTTAATTTGAAAAACAGCAACCATGCAGAGTAGCAAATGCCACAAAACAAAACACATTTTATCAAACCAATCATCATTTTGAGAATTTCATGATTGAAGTAACCAGGTAGTAGTATTATCCTATTTGGCAAAATCTACACCCATGACCTGACATGGCAACATATTGGAAATTTCTCCATTATGGCATTGTGCCCATAAGAAACAATAAAATTTGAATCAAATTCTAGTACAATTTCTTATTTGTCAGCAAGGCATATAAAATTTGAAACAAACCTGACGACTAGTGTTTGAGTTATCGAAGATTTTCATCTTTTACAAAGGATGGGAGCCATATTGGAAATTCACAGCGGTGGTCCTTAGCCTATATGCCATTGGACAATAAAATTTGGACCAAATGTGATAACTGGTATCTAATGGTAATCGAAATTGGTAGCCATCTCGAGTACATGTCCTATGACCCCAAGGCATCAGCATATGTTATTTTAACTAAATCCATCAAATGGCATCTGAGTTATCAAAGATTTGAATTTTTATGAAAAATTATGGACAGTTTGAATTGACTGGCAATATTCCTGAAATAAGCCTGAAACTAGTCTGTCAACAGGTATTTGAGTTATCCCTTTATAAATGGAATGGATGGACAAAGAAACTAACAGATAGTTGGCTTCTCTTTATCCCTCCCGACACTGGTGAGATATTGTAAGTTATCACACATTTCAGCACTTGATACTGGAAATATTCCATAAAAGGTAACAGTGTATCATCCACATTGATACATTGTTACCCGAGTGGAATATTTCCTGTATCACATAAACCAAAACTTGTGATGACTATTTTATCACATGTCTAGGAGTTTATAAGCATTTTGATTTGGTCAATTATGATTATGTCCTATACTCTGCACGGTAGTTTATTATATTTTGCGTGTTTTCAAATTTCACTGTGTAATAGTATGACATCATACCGTTGTCTCCGTACTTGTTTGTGAAATAATATGACCTCAAAAGTGATTGTGACTCCGTAGTGATTAAGTCTATCATATCACATGAAAATGAGTCACATGCCATGTGATATGGAAAATGCATCATCACAATTGACCAATCAGAATACTTAGAAACCATGTGATATTGAATTGTGTAAAGTGTACTTCATGCTGCATATAGCGTGTAGTGAAAAGCAAAGCACACACCCAAATATCCACCTTTACGAGGATATCCTTCTGTGTCATCAACTGTGATCTGCACGTCTCCACTCCCCTTCCTGTCATCTCTAAAACAAAAAGATTTTTTAAATATTCATCTGATATATTAATATAATTTCTTCCACTTTATGTGCTATATTGTTGTTGTCTTGTGCAGATGGGCCTGCATCTGTGTGTGTGTGTGTGTGTGCATTTATATCACATTTTTGTCTTGTTATGTTATTACAGCTTCAATAGTTTATAATTAAGAAATATTTTCTGGGAAACATCATACACGTATTTCCATAATGACTGATAACCCAATACCTCCCAGTACATCCTTACATATTAACACTGTATTCATATTTCACATGAAAAACACATATTCAAAGTGCAAGTTAATTGAACTTTTGATTATGTATCTTCGAAGATGTGACGCTCTCCTTTGTAGGAAGATCATATTGGGAATCATCACATACTTAACAGAGGTATAAGCTCTTACTTGCTCCCTGTATATGGCTCAAAGACATATGGCTCTGGTAGACAACTGGTCTGTGGTACTGGCAAGCAGCGAACAAACTCTGCATACTGGGCACCTTGCTCATAAAGCCTACTGCTCTCACAAAGTGTCTGAAACTGCAGTAGAGTATCACTTTAAAAACTCTAATTTTCTCTTTTCCAAATTAAAAGAAAAAAAATTGAAAAAAGTGTTTGTGGCAATGTTTGTCATATCATGTATCATCATATTTGATGTGTTTATAAGATTTAATTAGTCTTATGTTATGTTTATGGATGGTTAAAACAAATAAAATGTATGAATCATTGTAGTTATGATCAAAGTAACTGATAGGCATTCATTGTCACACCTTGTCTTGTATGCTTCCTGGTGTCATCATGTTTGAACATAATTCAACCTCTAAGAGCCATAGCAAGTACAAGGAGGTTAGTATGATCTTATGGATTTGATAAGTCTCAAGGGACTCGAGGGTTGCTTCAAATTACTTGGTTAAATGACTAAGGACTTTGCAAAAATAAACTAGACAACAGCAACGCCAAAGCGAAGCAAATCCCATCGAACATCGGCTGGCATTTTTACAAACAAAGTATATAGCAAAAATGGCAGCCATTTTTCAAAATGGCCACCTTCTACCAAAAGTGTCATTAGACAGTGAATCATGCTTATAGTATTCACATACCAAATATGAACAAAATCGCACTTTAATATCTCGTCGCGTGAGAATAACTTTGTACTAACTGCCATTTTCAAAAAAATTGAGATAGACATGGAATTTTACTATTTGAAACACAGGCTTTCATCTCAGATACATGCCCCATCTCAATTCCCTCTCATTAAGCTAGAATTCAGTGTGAAATTGTACCATCTCCAGACAAACAGCTTATTTCTAATTTCAAATTGTCATATCTGATATCAACTGTTTCAACCAATCAACTCTCTCAGAATTGGTCATGTGACTTGCAAAACTTGGAGTTATAACAATCTTATATTAAAACGAAGTATGCCAATATGCATGATATTGTATCTAGAATGAAATAATGTTTTGTAACACAATACCATGCCAGTTTGCATGCCTGGCCTTTCATGTTTTAGTTTTAGAACTATTACAAGTAGATCAAAAAATAAAATAATACAGTATGTGTAATCCCATGCATATTCAAATTATATGCCATCAATTACTCTTTGTATTATGGATGCTCATTGGATTATTCATGGCCACATGATATGAAATAGAATTACTAATTTCCTCGAAAACCTAAATCCTTGCTGCCAGGGAAGATGAAAAGTACAAATGACCAATTAATTAGATCATGTGAGCAGTCAAAAGTACCCTTTATCTTCCTTGCTACCAGGTCTTATAGGGGTTTGAATGGCCAAATGTAATAGAAATGCATATACGAAGCTGTCATCATTAAATGTTGAAAATGAAAGACTACTTATTTGTTTCTTCAAATAGAGTACATAATAATAGGTTATATACTAGATATAGTAATCAAAACAAATAGTAACTGTCATATTTTGCACTACATTGCTCAAAGGCAATCACTGTCTGTATACTATTGAAATCTCTTTCAAAATGATGTTTTATAGTTTGTGGAAAAAAGCTAAATCTATTTAAAACTAGCTTTAACTTTTACTGATCATACACTATATCAATAAGGAGTTATCTTTATGTTAGTATAGTCCCTTAAAACACTTATTTTATTTTCTGTTCATCTATGATTTACTTTGCGCTTTTCACTGAACATCTGGGATCTTTTTAGTTATTTTATTACTAGTATGTTTTTCAGATTTGTCCTTCCTTTTCCATTTTTGGGATCATTGTTTTTAGATCATCTACATTTTATTTTGGAAAAGTAACAAATTGGTTCAATTTCTTTACAAAGAGCCACTCTTAGTCTCCACTTCTACAATTGCTTCAATTCCCAATTGTACTCCACAGAGTAGCAAACAACAGAAAATGAATGGATAATGATAGCTGCATCCCAATGAACAAAATGTGATTACCTAAATCGAGGTTTCATCACTTTCATTAATCTAAAATGAATTAGAAATTATTTTTCTATTTTCAAATTTCTTCCATGTGCATGTAATAAAAATTGTTTATGTCTTAGGCCCTAAGGATCTGAAACCTGCTGGTCAAAATGGAATTACGGACCAGTTGCAATGTTATTCTCCTATACCCAGTGAAAAAATCAACTGGTCTGTATCAAAAATAACCTGATAATGACCAGCAGACCGGCCCTTAGGGGCTACATTGTAATGTGCTGGGAGGTTTAGGCTACAGGGTTTATACCGAGGGAAATATGTGGGGGACCGTATTGGCATCATTGGTTTCAATGCATTGTATTTCTGCCTTAGTTTCAAAGGCAATAAATTCTTTTTGAAGGGTGTCCTGAGATTCCAAAATTAAGAAATAATTGTGCTTATTTGAGAAATTGATTTTAAAGTTTTATAAATTGAATTTTCTTTATTTTATTAAATAATATTCTTTGGTTTTTGAAGATTTTTTTACAAAGCAAAACATTATTTTCATTCTAGATACAATAACATGCATATTGGCATACTTTGTTTTAATATAAGATTGTTATAACTCCAAGTTTTGCAAGTCACATGACCAATTCTTAGAGAGTTGATTGGTTGAAACAGTTGATATCAGATATGACAATTTGAAATTAGAAATAAGCTGTTATTCCGGTGGGAAATTGTATCAACTCCATTTCCATAGTTTTAAAAAAGGATCTTGTAAATTGTTTCAAGGTATGATATTTCATATAAGATATCTCTAGGGTGAGACCAGGTGACATACAAAAAATCAAGTTTCACATAGCAATACTAAGTAAGATACAGACCTCTAAACTTTCAAACCTTGATTTCTCAGTTCCGTAAAAATGTGAGATAGTACAAAGTTATTCTCATGCGACGATCTATATTTCTAGCTTTATTAATGTCCTATATTAAACAAATACTGGATGACCATGAGGTGGATATGCCAGATTATAACATACCTATGACGAAGTATAGTGTAAACTCTTCACAAGAGAGCGGGCCAATATAAATTTTGAAAAGCCCATGCCCGCTAACTTTCTAAATGGTCAAGCACTGGGACTACGTCATACATTAGGCCTAGGTCAAATTGACTCGTACATTCGTAAGATACAAACATGGGAATAAATCATCATTTCCGAACCATTGCTAGTCAATTAGATAAGAAAAAAAAGATACTCTCTGACCAGACTAGATCATCATAGGTATGTTATAAATCGTTTATGTGACTATAGTTGCACATATGCCCTCGGTTCTCAGTGATCAATGTCCCTCCCAAGGTCGGGCCATATATCCCTGAAACCCTCGGGCATATATGCAACGATAGTGACATAACCTCTAAATACCTATCCAAGGAAAAAAATACTAGGCAAGGCGAAGCCGAGCCTAGTATTTTTTTTCGAGGATAGGTATTCTGGCATATCCACCTCATGGTCATCCAGTATTTATTTTATTATGCACCTCCCTTGGTTAATATCATATTCCTAACATTAATTTACTATAGATAAATAAAAGATGGTGTTAAATTGTCAAGAAATACTTTACTTTAAAGAATGGGTCTACTAAAACAGAAGCCGAGCCTAGTATTTTTTTTCGAGGATAGGTATTCTGGCATACGGGATGGTTGGAGATCTCGTTCCTTCAATACTGGATAGAACGAGATCTTGCTGCCATGTATGGCAATAGATCCTGCAGCTCTTAACCAATCAGATTTGAGTATTTTAATGAGGTGCATAATAAAAAAATTTACATTTAAAATATATTGCTATTACAGTTTTACATATTGTACCTAAATTGACCCTATCATAAACTTTTTTAAAGGCATTTAAACAAAACTATATTCCAGTCTTAAATAATATGCAAGGGCAATCTGCTGAACATCATGTAAATAGCCCTAGCAGAAATGTCTGCAGCAGTTATAGCATTGGCAGATTTTTGATATCTTGGTATATCACAGCATATTTTTCCAAATATACATGTTCTAAAGTCATTCATAACTTTTTGTTTATATAGTGCTGTCATGTAATTTTTGATAGACAATATAAAGGATACCCTTATTGTTTTAATCATCAAAAAATGAATTAATTAAAAACATTACATTTTGAGCATTTAGACTCTAAACTTGACTTATTTGTAAAAAAGTCCCATATAACTGAATGACAGAATGAATCTGAGACTTTGTTTACTGCAGCATGGAGTAAAGCTGGAGATTTGATTAAAAGTGCAGTTGGAAACAGCCATGACAGACAGACGGAGGCGTTCCCTATATCCCTCCAAACAACGTTCGATGGGATAACAAGACATTAACATGCAAGAGGCCGCCACCTGTCACTTGTTGCAGACACTGAATGCTGAACACCGTCTGCCGAATGCCATCAAAAAAATGTGGGAGACCATAACAATATGAACCTGTAATAAAAAGTATTGAACTTATCAATTGTAGTATCCTTTACCTGTACTGGGGCTGGTGCAGTGGCTGTATGTTGGAGCTGAAAGTAGCCAACTGTGACTGTCTTCATTGTTTCATCACACTGGTGCATCAAACTTCTAATCCTGGCCAGAATATCAGCCTGCAAGCAACATACAATTTATAGTGACTGTTTGCCTCAAGACTTTTCATCAACTAAATCTAGAGCAGCTAGACACCTGTTATTCAAACCCTTTTAGACTAAATTGAGTAACTGGATAAAATACTGGGTAAACAGTTTCAAAATGTTTGTAACACATGACGTTTTTTTCAAGGCTGGGTAGACCACTTTCATTTTTTGATATACAGGGTGTTCCAGATGTTTCAGGAATGATGCTGTGTTTTATTGGTTTTTTTTTCAATCTTACTGAAATTTTGACACAATTTGTCTAAACATGTTTTGAATAAGTTGGGGAAGTTTCATATCGCGAAGTTTAGTAGTCTTAATTATATGGTTGCTATAGTAACCTAGGGGTAGGGTAGGTGGAGCAGGTGTAACAACGCGCAAAATATATGAAATATTTGTAAAAAAAAAAAATTTGTACGAAATGTGACCAAGTATTAGGTTGTCAGAGTTGGATCAAACTTGTCAGTAATTAAACAAAAATGAAGGTGGATTCCAAGAAAGTAAACAAATGTCATCATCCTTGATCATATCACAATTTAATCACCTGCCATGTCATGAGTCACAAAGGAGAAAAAACACAGGTCATTTTGGACGAGCGGCCATCTTGAAAAGTGAAAAGTCATTAGCAAAGGAAAACCTTCGACTTAGGCAACACACATCAATCTGTGACAAGACATGACATGTGTGAATAACAGTTTTCTGCAGCAGGCACAATTAAACTCCTGATGAATGCACATTGGGGACTCAATGATGGTAACCTCTAGAGTGTATGAATTGTACAAGCGGTTCAAATCTGGAAGGGAAACTGAGACCGATTATCCAAAATGTGGACATCCGAGAACAGTGAGAGCGCTAACTAATGCGGAAGGGATAGATGCTGAAATAATGATGATGGCTAATAAAGGGTGTGATAACATTTTTAATTTCCAGGAATCCACCTTTATTCTTTTTATTTTCCAACAAGTTTGATGCGACTATGACAAATTAATACTTTGAACACTTTATACAAAAACTACTATTTTTACACAAATGTCATGTTTTGCGCGTTGTTACACCTGCTCCACCTACCCTACTCCTAGGTTACTATAGCAACCATATTATTCAGTCTACTGAGTTTCATGATATGAAACTTTTCAACCTTATTCACAACATATTTGGACACATTTTGTCAAAAAATCAGCTAGATTGAAAAGAAAACCAATAAAATACAGCATCATTCCTGAAACATATGGAACACCCTGTATAGCTGGCCATTGGTCATTTTGTCCCCTGTAGAGATACAATGATAGTGTGTGACATGAGCAAAGGACGCACAGCAGTCAATTTCTGTACATACTCTTTGATATTTCCAATGTAATGGGGGTTTATATGCACTGCATACTGTTTGTTTGGTTCGACATCTGAATGTTGAAACTGCATATGATCGTTAAAATACCAAAACGATTCTCCAAAGGGAACAATTACCAAACCCTTTAATGGAACATTTTCCTACTTTGATTTTCTCCAGCTCTTGTTGCCTGTTATTGGCCTCCACTATACATGCCTTGTAGGTAGTCTCAGCCTCAACAGCCTAAAACAACACAATATTCTATTAAGGGAGGCAACAAAGTATATAAAATACACAACAGTGGTATGACAGTCTGTGTTCTGACAGTTCATGTTCTAGCATGAGATTGGTTAAAGTGGCCATGCAAAAAAGCATTTCACAAGCTCTTACGCTTGATCATTTTCAAATCCCCAAATCTGCTAAAAGCACTTAACTGATGATATCTCATATCATGTATATTTTAACTCAAGACTGATCATGTGTGAAACAAGATAATTGCAAGCCATGCCATTCCTGTCAAAATGTTTATCACATGACTGATTTTCATTATTTTGATCCTTGAGAATATGGAAGTCAGGTATGATTGAAGTGTTTATGCTTAAAGTAGCTTGTGTTGTGATTCCAGTATTCAATTAATAGTATCTCAAAGATATAATAATAGCAGGTCTTGTCTCCTACCCTGTGTAATGCCTCCTCTTCCAGCTTCTTTCTCTTATCAACCTTGCTCTCAGCCTTACTACTACTCTTTTCTTGAACCTCATACTCAGCCTTTGCCACCGAATCCCTGGCTTTGTCATACTCCTGCTGTCTCTGTATATACAGGGCCTTTGCTTTCTGCAGGTTAATGACTGCATCTTGCTGAAATGATATAAAAGTAGGATGACTTAATTGAACTGAATTTTTTCACTGTATTGCATGTAGTTCGGAATTAATAGGTACATGTACAAATGAACAATACATGAAGCAGTAACTTGAAGTTTGCACAACTTGATTGTTCATATACATATTCTATTTTAAGTTCTAACCAAATGGAACAATAGGCAGCAATAAAAAACAAAAACAAATCCAAGACTTAAAATAAAATTACGAGAGTCTCTTTCATAAAATGTGTGAATGTGTATAGGGCATGCACAGATGGAGGATTTCTCGATATCTGACATAATGTCAATTCCTTATTTACCATTTTCCTACACTCTTTGGCCCACAGATCTTTTAACGCTTTTCTAGATTTCTCATGTTCATTTCTTCTTGCTTCTAAGGGCTGAAAATATAAAAGTTATATGCATCATGCTTTATTACTCCAGCATGTGAACAGATTTCTATCCATTGTAGTACATACATTTCAACTCTTATATAGCAGTACATTTCAACTCTTATATAGCAGTACATTTCAACTCTTATATAGCAGTACATTTCAACTCTTATATAACAGTACATTTCAACTCTTATATAACAGTACATTTCAACTCTTATATAACAGTACATTTCAACTCTTATATAACAGTACATTTCAAAAAATTGAATTTTATTGAATTATTTGTGTTGAAAGGCACTTACCTTTCAAGATTGATTCATGGAATAAAAACACAGCCCCCCCACAAAGAAGCAAACCCCCCAGAACAAAACATTTTTAAAATAAAAAAATTATATCTCATTTTGAATTTTCATGATAGAAATAGCAGTGGAGTTGAAATTAGCAGCCATTCAGAAATTCCATCTGATCAGGGAACTGAACCTATTAAATATCATTATTTGAAATATGACCAAAGTTGGTAAAGAAGCAAATGATGATTTTTTCATGAAAAATAGCAGCAGTTTTAAACCAACTTGCCACTTTGAGTAAAAACCCGATTTACACTTCTACAATCTACACCTATGAAGTACAGTTCCTAAATTAAGCCAAAACATAAATCTTAGCAAAATTGAAATTTCCTTTTGAGCAGATATAATCAAAATATGAACCCCATATAGGATAGTCTCTATATATTTGTAGGCATACATATACTTTGTCCAAAATTTATTTAAAAGTAACTCTCGAGGATATCAAGTTTACTGTATCTTACTTCAATGAATTTGTGTGTATTAATGAGAGCACATGTGCCTTGAAGCATGCCAGCATGGTCAAGATCCTGGTCCAGAGCAGTGCAATAAATGGATTGCATGGGGAGGAAGCTCTGAAATAACAAATAAATCAAGTTCAAAGAATAGTGATAGATGACAAACAAAAAGTAGAATTATCAGCCCTTATCTACTTGAAGTGGTTGTTACAAAACAGGAAGGCTGGTCAGGGTCGGAAGGTGGGGATCTTTTTGTTGCATAAAATAAACCATTTCACCACCCTACCTGAGTATTATCCCGGAGATTCTTTAGTGACAAGGGGTCTAGATGGTTTGTAAAAGTACCTTTCTAAAACCCAAATCACGGTTACACCTGAATTTAAGGAGCGTTATACCCTAAGGTGCTTTTCTTAAAACACTTAGTCTAATTCCAGTAAATGTTAATTCAATTGATATGAATGTTTTGAGGTTCTATAAATATATCAGCTCAATAAAGAATACAAAATTTTTACCATATCTACAAATCATAACCTCAACTCAAACAACAGACTTTAATTAAGATACTGCTTTACATGTTACAACATTGCAAGCCCTGAACACTATTTTCAGCTTTTATTCCAAAAGTTTATATGCTGGTTATATACATCATGCTATATAGTGATAAATCCTTTTATCTAATCAATCAATTTACTGAAGTCGTAGCTAATTATAATATTGTCACTTCCAGCATTTCTGAATGTCGGTGGAGATTCAAATTATTTTCCTTATGCAAATGGCCTATTATAACTTAAAGCAGAAAACACGTTCGTAGCTTATTATAATATTGTCACTTCCAGCATTTCTGAATGTCGGTGGAGATTCAAATTATTTTCCTTATGCAAATGGCCTATTATAACTTAAAGCAGAAAACACGTTCGTAGCTTATTATAATATTGTCACTTCCAGCATTTCTGAATGTTGGTGGAGATTCAAATTATTTTCCTTATGCAAATGGCCTATCATAACTTAAAGCAGAAAACACGTTCGTAGCTTATTATAATATTGTCACTTCCAGCATTTCTGAATGTTGGTGGAGATTCAAATTATTTTCCTTATGCAAATGGCCTATTATAACTTAAAGCAGAAAACACGTTCGTAGCTTATTATAATATTGTCACTTCCAGCATTTCTGAATGTCGGTGGAGATTCAAATTATTTTCCTTATGCAAATGGCCTATTATAACTTAAAGCAGAAAACACGTTCGTAGCTTATTATAATATTGTCACTTCCAGCATTTCTGAATGTTGGTGGAGATTCAAATTATTTTCCTTATGCAAATGGCCTATTATAACTTAAAGCAGAAAACACGTTTGTAGCTTATTATAATATTGTCACTTCCAGCATTTCTGAATGTCGGTGGAGATTCAAATTATTTTCCTTATGCAAATGGCCTATTATAACTTAAAGCAGAAAACACGTTCGTAGCTTATTATAATATTGTCACTTCCAGCATTTCTGAATGTTGGTGGAGATTCAAATTATTTTCCTTATGCAAATGGCCTATTATAACTTAAAGCAGAAAACACGTTCGTAGCTTATTATAATATTGTCACTTCCAGCATTTCCGAATGTTGGTGGAGATTCAAATTATTTTCCTTATGCAAATGGCCTATTATAACTTAAAGCAGAAAACACGTTCAATATTAGATAATTCTTAACAAGCCTTATAGGCTAAAATCACTGAATTTTACAAAGACGTGGACCAGCACCTCAAGACAAGTAATAATAATACTTTTACTTAATGAAAGGAAGAGGGTGATCATATTCCCAGTTTTACCTTCCTAATTCTTCTAATAATAAAACAAATCACATGTTGGGATTGGCCAGGGAATGTGACTTTATAACAATTCTACAGAAGGAAAAGGATATTTCTCACTAATGGGAGCGCAGTGTGTTTATGAGTATCTGAGTGGGAATTAAGATTTATAGATATGGTTTAAAATGTTTATTCTCATTTGAGCTAATTATAATTAAAGCTAATTTGAGCTAATTATTTTAAAACAGCCAATCAATATTGGAAATTGACCCCTCAAAACACATTGTTATGATAACAGGAATTTGATGGATGTTCAGACTTTTTTCATTCTTTTAATGGTAAACAGACAAATTGGTTGTTAGGTCCCTATATGGAAGAGAGGTCTGAATTTTGGGCTTTATTAATGACCTTTGCCTAAAATGTAAGGTATATAGTCATGTTTCTTTCAAAATAATGAATTTGGGAGAGAGAAATTATTGATATAAAGTATATTTAAACCTGTCAAATATTACATATTATAATATGATACGTGGCATCACAATAGCTAGAACAATTGATAAACTGGTCGATTTTATGATTTATGTCAAATATATGACCTCAAATTTTATTCTGGCCATTGCCAGTTATAGAACATCAAATCAACTTGAATAAATATTAAACAAGGCATTAACATGACAAAATGTCACCACCTAGTTGCTCACAATATTATGAGTTCAATCTTAAGTCAGGTTTGAATTTCTGAGGACTTGTAGAAAATTGGGCAATTTAAAGCAAAATGAAAAAATACTTCTGATAACTTGTACATGATTTTGAAAAAATTTGGTCAATTTGAAACAACTTGAAAAAAGACCTTTTTGACCTTTTTTGACCTTGAAAGGTTACTGAAGGTCAAATCAGTGACCTTGTAAGTACTATATTTAGCATACTGGAGGGCTATTGGCCAAAGTTGGACAAAAACTTCAAAATATCAGTACAGAAGTCTTTATCAACACATTGTCTCTTATAAAAATGTTATCTTTCAAAACGTTATACTAACACATACCTCATCAGTTAGTACAGATTTCATTCCTTGAGCTAACTTGCTCAGATTCTTGGCAAATTCAAATTCTGAAAAACATAAGTGTAGGCTGTATTGGCATGTTTTCTTTGATTCAAATACAGTGAAATAGACTGACACATGACAGCTTTTATGAACTCATTCAATAGAGAACAGACATCAGAGTTTAAAATCTTGAAAGCACATGTACCTCTTACGCAATAGGTCCCGGATTCGATCCCTGGTTCAGGCAAGACTTAATTTGCTTGTTTGCGTAAAGTACTTCAGATTGGTTGACTGAGTGATTAATAACTTGTACAAAAGGCCATGGATTATATTTATACAGGGCTCCTTCAAGGAGAGGTTCCTGGGTCTGCCTTCCATGATTGCATACGTTAATTTTGACCGTATATATACGGGATATACCCAATTGCTCACCTTCATTGGTGGTAAACAAAATGCAATACAATAAGAATTGAAGAAGGCAGTCCACTTTTATCTTTTGCAAGATGACCTTAAAAATCGAAGGAATATCCTGAAATAAAGTCAGAAGTGTTTGTTAAGGTATCAACAAACTAGGTTATATCCTACCTAAATGTGTCCTTTTATCAATGTAGGTGATGATGTCTTTGGCATATTTCGACCAGGCTTTACTCCTCTGGAGGGCAAGCTCCACACCAGATGTCATCTTCAGTAAGGCATGATCTATGTCTTCCCCAACAAGAGCCTCTGCAATACAAAGGAACCATAGCATTAAAATGACAACATTTCACAATCTAGTTGCAATCATCCAAGTGTAACCATTTCGTGCTGACTGTACATTACAGATGTATTCCATAACTACTGAGGTTCTTTGTACTTTATACCTCATTAAGTTCTAAACTTCAAAAATGTTTGTGTATTCATTTTCTTGGGTCTTAAAAAGTATTTTTTAAATTTGTGAGTTTGTGACACATATATTACTGGAGAAGATCAATGAATTAATATTAAATTTTAAATATACAGTATAAGTTTGAAAAATATAACCTTTATTTTGTAAATTGAGTTAAACATAAATTGAGTTTGCTTTTCAGGAGCGATAGGTCCATAGATACACTATATATTCCCGCTCGTTGGGATTTCAACAAGTAGGACGAAGGTAGTGTGGCTAGCC
Source organism: Owenia fusiformis (assembly GCA_903813345.2). NCBI lineage: Eukaryota > Metazoa > Annelida > Polychaeta > Sabellida > Oweniidae > Owenia > Owenia fusiformis. Next base: position 36,974,297 of record CAIIXF020000001.1, read on the forward strand.
ACTGGTAATTCAGAATCAGACTCATGCAAGAACAAGAGATCATCTAAAGAATGTCCACCTACCCATTTGTACTTCAACAGGTTCAGATGATCCAGGGAGCTCTTCAAATGACTGAAAAAGAGTTATGGAGGGTCATGAATCATATTGATCTCAAAACATTAAAATGTTCTCAAGAAAATATACTGTTGTATGTTTTTTTGATTTTGCTTAGATAGCAAGCATAATTTGATTTGATGTTCCTCAAAATATTAATAATTAGAGACTGAACAATATGTCAGTTCAACTGTAACACATACTCTAGTTTTTGCCATAGGCTGTACAATGTCCACATCTCCCATCAGGTATTCTGAGACACTAAAAACAAAAGCATGGTATGACACTTATGTTCTCATGTATCACTTTATTACTGTATACTTAAAAATAATTAGACTTTCAGTAATATTGAACTACAAAATTGTAGAATAAAATCAGCTAGAGATTTCAAAATAATCCCTTAATGTCACAATATAACATTTGGAATCTATCAATGATTTCAGCAAATTTCTAACTTTTAAACAATGCCCACATTTAAGCAGCCATTTTGATTGTTTTTGTGCAACCATTTACTTCGAGACATACATCCTTCCACCAATTTTGAAAATGGTCTCTTAGTATTTGTGCTATCCCAGTTTCCCATATCCCTTACAAACTTGTTCATTAGGATATTAATACTGTATCAATAAAAATGTCAATTTAAAGCTGTTAATGAACTCCAAAAGATATACTGTATACCATAAACCACAATTTGATATAATGTTTTCAACTTGGTATAAAAGAATAAAATTCTTTCAACTTCTCTTAATTCACATGCATGGGAGAATATACAGGGTGCATATTTTGTATTATCCCATATACATGCTACCCCTACATAACCCCACGCATACATACCTGCTGCTGAATGCCAAGGCAAGTTGGTCTATGTTATCATGAAACTCTGCAAGTTGACTAGTGGCACCATCATATGTATAATCTACAAATATGAAAGATTCAAATAAAGGATTATATACAAATCAAAGTTATTCTACCAGATGAAACTTCATACTGTTCTTCTGTGTTTCTGTGTTCTTCATTGGTGATAACCAAACGGGGCATTAACACCAAAAATCTAATAAACAATACAGTATAAAGAGTGTCAACATGAGCACATTGTTAGTAAATGTAACAATTGTTACAAAATGGTAGCTTTACAGCTATAATAATGTGTTCCACTTCTTGGAGAAAACATAATAAAAAAAAACAAGGCATTAACTTGCAAAATGTCACCACCTGTCTGTGTTACAGATTCCAAACTCCGAATGTTGAACACAATCCATAAAAAAGTTAGAGACTATAACAATATTTCACAACCAAAGAGACTATTCATTGAATTTCATTAAATTGAAAATCAGGAATTACAATGCACATGAGTTTCCAAACATCTTCTAGAATTAAAATAGCTATAAACAGTATACAGAAATGACATCTATCTGAAAACTAACATTTTATTCTTACTTTTGATGAAAGATATCAGAAGTCCTGCAGCAGTGAGGATATCTGTAGAGTGGAGGGAGGGATACTTCTGTAGCACCATCTTTAATATAGAGAGCACCTCTCCCAACCTGTCATGCGCCAAAACACGTACACTATCTCCCTTCTCAGATTTGTCTGCAAAATAGTGAAAATGCTGTGTTATAATTTGGTACATGAACAGCCCCCACGAAGGAGTATAATGTGACATCGTTGGTAATATTCTAGCTAAATAGAAGTGTATTCACAAGCTAAACTATACACACAATTCATATGAAACTTTTATTGATGTTAAATGTCAACATTGGTGGCTATATATTCTCCATACTTCTATGAGGTGGCTATATATTCTCCATACTTCTATGAGATTGAAAGTGCCAGTTACTCCATTTTTGACTTCAGTTGATTAAAATTACTCTAAACATTATTTTGATACTTAAATCACGGCCAAAATCGCTTGCTAATCATAGAGATTGAATACAAGACTAAGCACACAATTTCTTTGCTATTTTTCCTTACTAAGACTTTATGCGATCATCTCAAAACACTGAAATAAGAGCAAATAAAAAGAATGATGTATCTACTGAGAGATATAACAAAAGATTGTGGCTCTGCAAAAACTTGTTTCACTTGATTAGATCTTAAATAAATAATACATAAATGTGATGTGCTTGTATTTGTGATAAAGGTATAATCAAGTGAAGGACAAATCAACATTTTTAAAGTTTCGTTACATGAGGGAGGGGTTAAACCTGAACAAACTAACTTTCCATGACATTTGATAACTAGACACCATCTCAAGGCCCATATATATCAATGACAAGCAAACTTTTAGGGTTTGCTAAACTTTCTCTGTTTTTTATAGGTTATTGTTATTTATTTCCATATTATTCAACATAATTATTTACATAGATTGTGAGGGGCCGAGGCTATATAGCATTATTGGCCCCCCTCTCTGTTCTGCATTTTGGTCATAAATATACAATTACAAGTTTAAAGTGTTTATTTCTATGGAACACTCTCATATCTGAAGTAGACTGGTAGAGATTAGAGTATTATCCTTCTCCCTAAGTCTACACACATATAAATCCATGTTCTTAAGATAAGATCCACTTTGAAGATGTTTGTAATGGTATCACAGGAACATAAGATATGAAAATGAACATTTCAGTATTTAACCTTAAAGGCAGAATCAGATCTACAGGGGTGACAAAGAGCTACAAGCAACATTTACAATTGACCTACAAATCTATTCCTTACAATCTCAAATACAAAAATTTCCCTAAAGATTCACAATATGTTATAAATTGGTGAAGTTATATAATGTATAAAAATGTTTAAATTCTTCCAAATAGTAAGAATGATAACCATTCTTATAGAAAAATAATACTCTATCTTTAGTTTTCCTGAAATAAAGTGTGCATTATGGGTATTTTTAGAAAATAGACATGACAAGGAATGACATGAGCCAGAAATATTTTCTGTTTGCCTGCCTGCTAGATCTGATTCTCTCTTTTATTAACATGTCAAGTGAATGACACAAAGACTAAGGACATTTGGTGATTAAGGTCACAGATTTGCCATTAAAGATGTAGACTCACTCTGTTTTTTCCTGTTTCAATTTATCTTGATAATACTTTCTATATTTATATACAGGAAACTGACATAATCTTTTAAAAATGCCAACTCAGAAACGAAATACCAGTCACAAAAATGGTAGATATAACAAAATTCTTAATGAAGAAATAAAAGCTTAAGTGAGACTGAAAATCTTACGCACTGAACAATATCTAATTTCCCGGGGAAAATTGCTGGTCATTAATTGCACTATTGACCGCCATAATGGACCACCACTATGACGTCACATATTGCGTAGGTCGATATAATAAATGAATGCCTTCATAACTAGCACTAAAACCCCTAGAACTGGCCTGGCAAGGTGGTAATAATTGTAATTACTGCATCATACAAGCAAGTGTGTTCTAATTGAAAGCCTGGCATTGCAATTAAATCATAGTTAAGGTGTTGTGAAAGGTTATGGTGAAGTGAGATTAATTGAATGTGATAAACAAGAGGCCAGCTTGACTTACACATTGCATCCATGCTAATTACCCAATCTGTTACACAGCTTCAAGAAATATATCCATGGTTAAATTTCCCAGATTTCTTCATTGTTTATGACCCAGCATGAAACACAGCTACAAAAATGTATCCAGGATTAATTTTCCAATCTGAAGCAGAGTCTCAAGATAAACTGCCATAACTAATATCACAGCTTCAAAAAAATTTTTTTTTTAATTCATCACTTGGTCTGAAGCACAGCCCCAAAAATTGTGCCCATGATAATTTGTTGATTCAGAAGTATGTTTCCAAATTCATTCAAATTCCAATATAAAAACAAAGTCTGGAGGAATAGAAGGAGCATGTATATGAATATTTTTTCTTACTCATTTTGTGCCGTATCATTCAATGAAAATCCAACAAAATTAACAACATAAAATTTGTGTTGAACTATGTATATTCATTAGTATGAGCTAGTAATTATCTATTGTATATGAATCCAGGATTATGCATGAGACTGCCTCTTCGTTTGATAAGACAATACATGGTACAGTGTATATATAGAGGTTGTTGACTTAAACAACTGGACCATTCTGCCATTGTTATCAGCTAGAAAAACTTATTGTCCAAAGTGTCAGAGTCTAGTACATTCTAAAGATGAAGCTTTCTTTTAAAAGAGCTTCATCAAACTATTAAAAAGGGTTATACTTTATTGCTTTGATAAATGAAACAAAGAAATATGTCAGGGTAATGAACAGTGGGCAATGAACTGCCCGCTGCAATGAATTGCTGGTTTGAATATATTGCATATTTAGACAGATTTTTATATAATTATGTTTTTCAATGAAAAATTAAAATAATCCCTGTTTGTAATCATGCCCTCAGAATTTGAAAAACTGAAATAATAGAAAACCCCTGTATGTAATCATGCCCTCAGAATTTGAAAAATTGAAATAATACAAAATCCCTGTATCTAATCATGCTCTCAGAATAACATTGAAGCGTTTTCATATTGAAAATAATACAAAATATCTATTTGCAATCATGTACACGGAATGACAGTGAAGCATTTTGTTAACGTGCCAACAAATTAATGAGAGATATTGTTAAGTAGAGCCAGTGAATCTATGCCAAAAATGACACTTAATGGAAAGATAGTCACAACTAATATTGTTTTCATACCATAGTTTGGGAATTTGAACACAATTTGTGAAAACAATACAATTTGCATTTTTTAGGTTAAGTTAGGGGGGGGGGGGTAAAGCAGCCTTTCAATCAGTATAAATATGTAAGTGTATGTTGTATACAATGTACATGAATGTTCATATATCTGGCACTAATTGAAAAGCCTTAGTTAGTCATAGAGTGGTTGACCTGATGAGGTCACAGTTGTGTCCTAAAGCCATTTAAATACACTAGAGATAATAGTGAGAGGATACCAAGAGTAAATCAATGTTAATATATTGTACAGTAAAACATTTGGAAATAAACATCTTATCTCTCTTATGTACACATCTCTCATATATGAGATAAAATGTTTCTGAGACAGGACAGCGTGCAGTTATTTTCATGTCATATAAAGTGTTCACATTGAACATGATTTTCTACATACCCTCGAGGTACGGCGTTGAAGGCTAGTCTTAGCATCAGAATTCACCAAAATCTTGTAACAAATGTACCACCCATTCTATTTAAGTATTTTTAATGTAATTTACATATTTCATGTATGAAGCAAAACTATCGCCACTTGTGCCAAATAATATAAGTGTCCCTAGAAATCATCTCTTTTAAAATAAATTGGTCAACAATAATTGTTTCACAGACCATATAATGCTAATCTATATGTACTGCCAATGAAGCCAGGGAGCATATTTTGTAAATATTTTCAAAATGTACAACAGGAGTTAAAAGCAAGAACAGAACATCGCTTTCACAGATATATTTCATTCATTCATAGAACTGTATTCTCAAGCTTTTACTAATAGCAACATGGCTTTAATGATGTTTCAATAAGAACCGATAAATGAAGTCTCTGCCAAATTTTTGTTATGAAATTCCCTCGCAATTTTTTGTTATGAAATTCCCTCGTCGATTTAATTCCTCACTGAAGTTACATAAAGTATTTCGAAAAACAGTTAAGATCTGCACTTTAAACCCATACCGTTTTTGTAATTTAAGTGAGGAATTAAATCGACGATTCGGTTGTCTTCTGAGCTATTTTTTCGCAAAAATGTACATTTTCTAAAACATATGATACTGATACACGTTTGTGAGAAAAAATGTCATGGGATTTCTGCCTACAATGCGTAAAATAAGGAAAAAAAGGAAAAATTGTACCTTTGACGTTCCGACATTTTGTTAGGGAAACAAACCGTTTCAGTAACCCGCGTAATCGAGCGGATCACCAGTGAGCTGGGGATTCTGAACTGAAATACTATACCCATATCCCCTGATGAACCAATCGACAGGGACATGTCCAGTTTTTTGGCCATAATTCCAACTATAGTCCCATATGGAGGGGGGGGGTATGTGAAACATTGTTCCCAATTTTTGACAGATGAAGTTATATATCAAAGAAATTTACTTTAATAAATTCAAAAGTGTTTGACTTTATAAACAATAGGCGTGACATTTTACGATGACATGGCCATATGGGGGGTATCCCATGAAATATTGTTTTCAATTTTTGACAGATAAAGATATCAAAGAAATATACTTATATAAAGTCAAAGGAGTTGACTTTTAAAACAATGACCTGGCAAAAAGATTGTCAAATTGTGACACCTCCTTGAGACTCTCAATGTATCTTTATCCTCTCTTGGAGGGTTTTGAGTAAAACTTGACGACTATAAAACCTCTATAATTCAAACGCCTCTAGGACAAGCCAAAAATGTTCGGATTAGCAGGTGTTCGCATTTTAAGTTTTTTCAACATGTAAGTCAATGAGAGATCACAAATTTGGGACCCAAAAAGTGTTCTCATTGAGAGGTATTCGGATTTGAGAGGTGTTTGAATATACAGGTTCCACTGTACTTCGAAGTCCAGAGACTAGAAGTAAATAAAATACTACTGATGTAAAGTTCCCAATTTTAGAGTGGTGAAGTAAGATAAAAATTCAAGAAAACATACCTGTATCACTTTGAAGGATTTTTTTCAACCTTGCAAGGACATCAGAAAATCTTCTTACATCTTGAGTGAGTGAGAGGATCTCGCTATGATCCATATAAGGAGAGTCGGTCGAGTCACGTTTAAGATTCTCAGCACTACCTCTTCTACGCATTTTACACGCATCTCTCTTAAAAAGAAAATTATTCAGATTCAGAATGAAATTTAGAACTATGTGATTAAAGATTCAATAGTGAATGTCACTGAGGCTCAAATATGCCTCATAACATCGTGGAAATAATTGCTATTTTGTAGTTAATTTCCCAGTTTTGGTAATAAAAAAACATTTACTTTTTTTGTTGCTCCTTTGCAAAGTATTAATTTTATTGATGGAGGACTTCATAGTCTCTCAATGCTCTAGTGTTTTTAATTACTAGTATTTTTTCACATGGACACATATATTTCGTATCCCAGTGCACTATTTATACCAATCAGGCTTAACAGGTTAAATGGGTTAAAAAGGTGTTCTACTTAATTAAGGGTACTTTCAATTTAAGTTATTTTTGTTGATTCTTATTCTCGATTTTATGTATAAAAGTAATTTGTTTTTTCAATTAAATATTTAATCACAGTATAATTATTAGCTATTTTTTCTGAATTGAATATTAAGGGCAGAATCAGATGTATAGGGGTGAAAAATACAAGCAACATGTACAATTGACCAACCAATCTATTCCTTGTAATCTCAAATACAGTATCTCCCAAAAGTTTCATGATATTTTATAAATTGGTGAATTTATTATGGGTTCAAAGTGCAAAAATGGGTGAAAAATGTCTAAATTCTCCCAAATAATAAGAATGGTAACCATTCTTATAGAAAAATAATTATTGTAAAAATCTTTAGTTTTCCTGAAATAAAGTGTTCACTTTGGGGATTTTTAGAAATTAGATGACAAGCAAAGACATGACCCAGAAATATTCTAAAATTGAAACAATTTTTTGTTGGCCTGCTCGCTAGGTCAGATTCTCTCTTTAAACTTAATCAATAGCAGAAGTGAGCATAGGCCGTGGGAACATGTGTAAATCAAAAAAAAAAAGTCAAGTTCTATTAGAAAAGAGATAACTTCCTATTCTCTTTTCATAAAGAACTAGAATTAGTTTTCTCAATATATGTTCCTAAGGCCTATGGTCGTGAGAATATGACAGTCATCAGACCTTTTCGTCTTTCCAAATACAGTGGTATGCCACTTGCCAAAATACAATACATGAACCTGTTATAAGACAGCACAGTGAATTTTGGCACATCAAGTTGTTTTTATTTTTGTTGATACCTTTTCATTTTTGTACTTGTCATCTTGATTCGTCTTGGTATATCATGCCTTGCCAAAACTGCACTTCTTTTCTATTCACAATATGCCAACAAACATATTTTCCAAATAGGATTTTGTGATTGACATTGAGTTTTTTATTATCTTACCTATATTCTTATATTTAAATCTATAAGTCCATCATTTAGAACTATAAATGCAAAAGTCGAAGCTCTCCAAAATGCACTTGTTTAAGATCAGTTGTGTACATAAGATGTTTCCATTGACTGATGTGCATTCAGATTTCTAAGGAAAAGCAATAGTAAGGAGGTTTAAGGAAAGACAATAGTAAGGAGGGCTGTTATATGGTGTCTTCAAAAATGCCCTGAGAGGATCAACATTGTGAAGTCCCGTCATTACCATCATTTTTATAAAACAATCAACAAACATGAGATAAAAGGAACTCTTGACCAGCATATAGACAAGGTAGATAGTGGTCCAGCCATGAATTCTTCTCCAAAACGAGGCCTCAACACAGTACTGACCCAAATAGCAACTATTCAAATTAACAGATTCACTTTTCCCTTAATTTACTCCAAATCTAAATAAATTGTTGAATGCATTCTTTTAAAGTTGGTATCACAGAAAATATACTTGTATTTGGCATGGCCTATGTGTCAAGAATCATAAAATTACATACATGACATTATGCATAAGCCATATAGCTATAAACTACATTTGAGAATGGCTGGAATACCCACAGGTTCCCTGTTGAAGCAGGATACCAGGGATTTGCTGGACATTGTTGTGAAGCTGTGCTGGATGGCTGCCCCACTAATCTACCATCTCATTTCCACCACCATAAGCTTGTTCTTTGTGCATGCACAGCTTCTCATTATGGTTTCCATTATAGATGGAACATAACAGCAAAAGACACTTAAGGATTCACCTGGTGTTGTACCATCCATGCATATAGACTTGAGAAACTATAGAGTAAGTTAGAAATGAATTGGGGTAACAGTTCATCAGTGTTTAATTCAACTTAACTCACCTTTTACCTACAATTCCAGTCAAAACATAAACAATCTAGACAGGTGTAGATTTTTCCATATATCTAATCCTGTGCATAATTAAATATAGGTAAATCGTCCAAAATGCCCTAGATTTTCACCTAATGTACATTGTAGTACAGTGACAATGTCACAGGGATCTCAACTCCTCCAAAACAAAATCCAAAATTTCCCAATCATACCAGTTATTAAAATGTCAACTAGGGCAAAGGGGTGTAATGTCGACGTGTGGGGTAATGTTGACATAATAGACGGGGTAACTTTGACACTTACTTATTGGAAGTAGAATTTCCGTTTTCCGCCATGTTTGATTTCTGGAAAAATCTCTCGAGATCTCGCTCTATGCGAGAAAAAAACATAGCTTCCCCCTAGATCGGAAATTAGAGCAAATAAACAATAAGGTGTCAAAGTTACCCCAATATGGTGTTGACGTTACACCACTTCACCAAAATCAATGGTGAGATATAATGCCAATTGTGCCAATGTGAATTAGACTATATCCTATTTAGTCTGAATTATATTCAGACTATAAGGCACCTATGTTAAAGTTTGGTAATTATAGATATTTGTTTACATAGGAAGTGCTATTCAAAATGGCCGATTGGGTAAAATTAATTTGCAATTTGTTACTTCAACTAGCTTTATTTCCACTTGACAATATGCTGTGTTACTTTTTATTGCATTCAATTGTACCTTACTATTTAATTGAAATTTTGTAATGTTTATTTTATTAAAAAAATGGTTCCCCTAATTGATAATTTTGTGCAAAAAATTTTACTGCAATTTCCACAGGAAAGTAGTACATCATAACAGACTGACTTCTAGTCAGTCTGTTGGATACATACTACAATGTGAATTCAATATTCTGTTTTCATTTTGTTCAATTCTTGATTTTGTTTTTTTCCGTTTATATAGGGTAGTAACTTTGTAAAAACAAAAGTAATTTATGTGCAAACTCAACATGTACTCACGCTCTCTTTGTGGTAAAACATCAATCAAGTGTAAATAAAATACAAGCTCGGCTAGAAAAAATAAATAAAAAATCCTCACTGAATTTTGCAGGGAGTCCTCAGGAATGTTGGTCTTTTTCTTCGAACCCCGCGACTTTCCGAAGCCTAACACCAACTTCTTCCCGGCTGATGACATTATCAATATATCGGTATTATGTATTCCTCAAAATAGTTTATATTCCTGCAACTATTTGAGATTGTTCCAGTACAATTTTTGATTTTCTAAGTTTATCTCGACTTCCATGTTTGATCTATTTTTAGAATGACACGCCACACGTAAGATTCAAAATCAAGACAAAAGCCACATGGACTTGTGCATCGCAATAACCCCCTCCCGCAACCGACAGATAAGAACGGGTCTGGTAAGTAAAGCCAGGATTGATATTGATACGATTTGCTATTCGCACCTTCACATCTTATGAAGATGGCGAGCGTTCGCAATACTAGCATAATATAACTATGTTCGTATTTTTAATGTATGCGTTTTTTTGAAAAACGTCAAGTACACTTTCTATGTTTTCATTCTTGTAAAACACGACTTTTAAAGATCTATAGTGTACTATTTCAATGTATTAGAATAGTAACATGTCAGAGATTAAGGTGGTACCACTTGGTAAGTGCAAACTCTTCTAAATTTGTTAAAAACTCATATACAATGAGGTTTGAATATAACTCGTGGGTGATAATAGTTCAACAAGCTAAACTTCATCCGGCTTATCCAGATCATATCTCAGTTCCCCTTTCAACTTCAGAAAGTCTAGGAAATGATTAATGTCAGATCTGTCTTTTTTACAGTGTTCAGGTTTCTCTAATCCATTATAAATTCATTCACATCAACCTTAGATTCCTCGATGCCCCCATGGGCTTTCAACTCTAATTGAAACTCTAATTGGAGAAGATCAATGCAGGCAGAGATATCCCGTGAACTTCTAGTACATTTTAACCTATGCAGCTGCACAGATCACTAGTCTTTATGGGTAGACTGTAGCTAGTAATCACTATGATGCACAACCACGCCATCTTTCAATAGCAGTAAAAGTTTTTCTATATTGATTAGTTCCCAAAATGCACTTCTACAGTGGTATACGCTAGAGTGGCATACGGTGGAGTGTATACGATGACGATATACCACTCTCCACTATATACGAGGGTTGTCCCAGAAGTAATGCACTATATGCTCTAACTTTCTTTAATATTCTACAATTCAGCTGAAATTTTATATATATAACAATTGAAGTTTTATCTATTATATCCTGAAGTTTCAGCATCAAACATTAATATTAAGTCTCAATATGGTTGCTATAACAACATGGGGGTAGGGGTGGGCGGGGCAGGCACCAATTTTTCTAATTATGAAAAGATCTAAAGTGTTATTTTATTAATATTTCGTTGCTTTAAATGGTCAAAATGTTTGGGAAATTGTTAAATTTATTCAACATGATGTTAACCAAGTACAAATAATGACATTTAGCACTCATGCACTGTGATATCATAATACCACATTTCAGTAGTCACGAATTCAAATACAGTCACAGTCAAGAAATTGCAAAAATGGCTGCAATTCTTACCTGATAACAGAAGGCCTTGCGTTTAGTGGCCTAATTTCATACTTCACTTGGACTCACAGCCACGCAAAGCAATGCTACCATGGAGAAAGTATATAAGGAGTATATACCAGATAGAACTAAAATTAAGGGGTGGCAGAAACGATTTAAAAGAGACTATTTGACCCTGGATGACGACCCCAAACATGGGAGGCAAAAACTCCACAAGTCCCAGTGGAAGAAATTGCCAAGAGTGTTTGACCTGACAGGCATCAAAAGTACATACCATGCAAAGGGCATTGTTTTGAGAAAATGTGAAATGGGACACTGTGCAATATACATCCATTAAATCTAGGATGTGCTCATAGTAATTTCGTATCTCAAAAATGTATTTTTGAGCATACTTCTTATAGCTACACAAAATGGTATTTGTTGATTAATTATTTCATATTTTCAATTTTTTATTCCTTTTGACGTGAATGTATAACCTGCCCCGCCCTACCCAAACTCACCAACTTGATTTTATTATAACATCAATATAGTTTTATCAGTCAACATGAAATTTTTCAAAATAATCAAAATGTCTCTAAGGAACATTTTCTGAAAATTTCATGGAAACATATCAATTATTGATAAAGTTAGAGCATATAGTGCATTACTTCTGGGACAACCCTCGTATTGTTGTCATAGACACCTGTTATACAACTATAATTGGACTTAGAGTGGTATAATATGTATTACATTACTGTATAACCTGTACTCATCAATGCAATTTATTTCTTGTATTTAGGGGCAGGGCAAGATGTAGGGAGAAGTTGTATTCTTTTGACAATAGGGGGTAAGAATATCATGTTTGACTGTGGCATGCACATGGGATACAATGATGATGTAAGTATCTTTTACTAACTTATAACTATACATGCTTGAATTGAAATATATATGAATCTTACATAATACATTTGTATTTAAACACAGACCAGAGCATGAAAGAACAGTCAGAAATGTTGTAGGTTACTGTCCATGACATAAATCATTCATATTCTGCACCTATGGCACGCAGAGATGTAATATCTACAAAAACTTGTGATGTACATGGTGCCATTGTATTTGTCAAAATATGCTCCTATATAGATATATGATAGACAATACGTACATCCTCTCTCCAAATTTTTTCTAATGTAATAATATGATGAGCAATGTTAAAAACATACAATTTCATTATTTTTCAGAGGAGGTTTCCTGATTTTTCCTACATTACTAAAAATGAAGAAATAGGTCGTCTGACAGAGTTCCTCGATTGTGTTATCATAAGGTATACATATTTTAACCTAGTCTTTTAGTTTCTATGATTTCTTGAAAGATTGCAGAACTATTGCAAGCCTTTTAGCCTTCATTTTGTATAGTCCTTGAAAAGAATATATAAAAATTAGTGTCAGATGAGTTCTCCAGATTGTGATTAGAAGTAAGAAATATTAGATTAATTCTTTTACTTTTCAGCCATTTTCATCTGGACCACTGTGGTGCTCTTCCATACATGTCTGAAATGGTGGGGTTTGATGGGCCTATATATATGACACATCCTACAAAAGCAATATGTCCCATATTGTTGGTAAGATATTTGTTCAATACTCTGCTCTTTAGTTTCTGACTCTAGTTGACATTGGAGTTAACACAGCTGAAAAAATCAAATTCTGTATAAAAACATATACAAAAGATATAAAATGTTGTTCTTGTTATAGACTGATCTCTTTGTTTTAATACACTGCATAGCAGACCCCATAAAATTCATTTATTTATTTCAAATATATGAGCAATGGTTTAGAATTGAATAATGGAAATATGAATCAAATCAACATTTTAATTTTAACTCATATTGAAATTTTGCTTTAAATATGAGTATATGCATATTTGTTAAATGATTTGATTTGAAAATAATAAATTCAGTTGTATTTAAAAAACTAAAATTCATTTTTTTCTACAGGAAGATTATAGAAAGATCACAGTTGACAGAAAAGGAGAAACAAACTTTTTTACCTCAGAGATGATAAAGAATTGTATGAAGAAAACTGTAGCAGTGAATCTCCATGAAACTGTCCAAGTATGTAGATTGAACATTGTTATGTTACCACTAGGAAGTGACATTGTGGTGTTTCTCAGCTAGATATTTGTAACCATTTGCAATAACTAACAGGGTGGTGCCATCTTTTCAGATTATCATATTCATGACTTGTAAAGTTGTTTGTGTTGTAGTGTGATGAGGGGGGGGGGGGTTGAGGGACTTGATCAAAAACTATATAACCCCCTGGTTGGTGGTTTAAGACTTAAGAGGTCTAAAAATGAGTTACATATGATCCCTATTAGATCAACCCAACCAACAGGAAGGCTACTAAGGGCTATGTGAAGCTTAGCAGAGATTTTAAAAATTATTTGTAGGAAAAATAGACCAGAGTTTCTTACATTTTTCAAAATAATGTTTTTAGACTCCTAGTTAGGATACCAATTTATAAATGATGCTACATCCTTACACCAAACCAATGTACAGCATACATTTGCTTTCAATATGTTTTGTCAAGGTTGATAATGAACTGGAGATCAAGGCCTATTATGCAGGTCATGTGCTTGGTGCTGCAATGTTTCATGTCAAAGTAGGTGGTCAGTCAGCTGTCTATACAGTGAGTATAACAATATTAACAGTCAGAAAATTCAATAAGTAATGCCTCAGTCATATTTCCTCTATGGCAACCTTATGGTGGTCCAAGCTTCCAAAAATTGAGAGAAATATGCAGAATAAATATAGGGGTAAGCAGTATGATGTAGATTTTCTTAATCGATTTTGTGAAGCTACGGCCACCATAGAGCAAATGTGACTGAGGATCATAAATACAAAATCCAATGAATCATGTCACAAATAACATTAAATTTGAACCAATTTAAATTCACAGCATTTATTAAATCAAGCCATCACCAAATGAATTAGTATGAAAAAGCGGTGCCGTAAATACTTGTGGAGTCATATTTTAGACACGAGTGTCCTGAAAAATCTTGTGAAATTACAACATAAGATGTTCTTTGGAGGGAAATATAAACAGTATATACTCTTTGTAGGGAGAACACAACAGTACAATCATGGTTTTTGTAAGAAAATTACATTACATGTTCTTTGTAGGGAGATTACAACATGACCCCCGACAGACATCTTGGTTCAGCATGGATAGACAAATGTCGCCCTGATCTGCTGATTACAGAGTCAACATATGCGACAACCATTCGAGATTCAAAACGATGTCGTGAGCGGGACTTTTTGAAGAAGGTTCACGATTGTGTTGACAAGGGAGGAAAGGTTAGATTTCCTTATATGTTCAATCAGAAGCAAATTCAATTTACAATTCAACCTTCGGGAAATTATTGCGTATGAGAAACAAAGCATAGATATGCAGAGAAACACATTTTTAATTGCTTCCCAACCTCAATTTATTAAACATTGTCACGAAAAATTACACTTATTATTGACATCAAAATTATGTTTATAAATTACAATTACAATTGAATGTTCAAATGTAACAACATATGATACTAAAATATCTAAAATGTATGCATTAGCATTGGCATGGCATCATGTCTATTGTATCACAAAGATACAATTTCTACAGTAGATTGCAGATGCTGGAATAATCAGCTATAGTCCATGGTAAAATTAGTCAGTATTCAATGGACAAGTGCTCGTTATGTTGCACCCTCCAAATCACTGTCAGCTTGGAGAGAATCATATTAATACGAAATTGCAATCTAAATTAAAGTGGTCATACCACAAGCATCGTATCAATCTGCTAATATTATAATAATTTGGTGAAAATATCAATGCTTGAAAATTTGCTTTAGAGGTCATATGATGTAGCAACTGAAGTTTCAAAATAGTGTGTCGTAAAAAATTTAAAAAAGAAAGAAATTCACAAAATAAACCAGCAACCTTTTCAAGCTTTGATCTTTGCGAAGAGAAAATGTTGAACATCAATGTACTTTAATATTAAACTATTGTCACTTTCAAGAAAAATGTCTCATCCCTAGGTGCTGATACCAGTCTTTGCTCTTGGGAGAGCGCAAGAGCTTTGTATATTACTAGAATCTTACTGGGACAGGATGAATCTCAAAGTGCCAATATATTTCTCTCTGGGTCTCACAGAAAAGGTAAGGCTTAAGTTAAATAAAGTGTAGAGAATATCCTCTCTTTGCCCTTTTGAAAAAGACCCATGTAGCATTAGCTTTTGAAGATAAAAGAAAAACAAGTAGCCCCTTATCCTGGAAAAATGTTGGCAAATGCCTAACGTTAAGTTCCACTGTCCCAGACATTCTTAGCTCACATGGTGAACATTGTCAAAAATGAGGATTTTTACTTTCAAATATTTTTACAATCGAATGTTGTCAGGATTCCTGAATCTGGTAGTAGTAGGTTGACTTTGTTGATAGGAATTTTAAATTGAATTTTATTTTATTCAGAGAATATATCTAAATTATAATCATAGCCCATAAAGAGAGGTTTAAACTAAATAAAATATATTATTAATCTGAAGAGAAAGCCCATGTTTAAATATATGAATTGATGATATCGAAGATGGTTCACCCTATCAGTTACATGATAAAACGAATATTTCATTCTATTTTCATTGAATACCTGTGTCAGTTTCACAATATGATTTCCACTAGCCATTTGAGCTTCGTGGAATAGCACTTGTGAAAGATGTACAGGTATTCACACTTTAGAATGAAATATGTGTATATTATTTCACAGTTAGTATGATATTCATAGTTTATCATGTCAAAATAAAAACAGTATTTTTCTTCTTTGAACTGGTTCACCTGTGATACTCATTTTATCAATGTGTTTTAATTCCTATTCCCCTTTGGCCATTGCACTTACATATAAAGCACATTTTCAGGTTTTGTGAAGTTCACTGTTTTCAGTATTTTCTAATGGAAACACTTAAACAGAGTTTTGCCTGAAAACCAACATTCTTAGTGCCCTTCTAAAATCTGTACTTTTCCATCCATACACAAAAGAATTACAAAATGAATTGCAATAATACATAATAACTGAAAATTGTTCATACGTGACCAACCATTTTGGTTTCTGTTTGTAAAATAACACTACACAAGTAAATATCCAATATGGAGTGTACAGAATTACTAGAGTTCCGAAGATAATAGCCATCATTTTTACTATCTTCATATCTGATTTTGAAGTGTCTGTAACAGGCCCTATGGCATTCTGCTGCTCATTTTGTTGTTTCTTATGTGCCCAAGCAATGTAGAAAATTCTGCAGTATGCTGTGCATATAATAATTAACATGAGGATCCCAGCTGAAGCTATGATACCATAGAATGCTGCAGGCTGGTACAAAATCATTGACAAACTACATTGTAGACCTGGTGTCCATATGTTAAAACAGCTCAATCCGATAAACATGAAATAAGAATAAATCCAAGAACAAATGATGGATATCCTTACTTTCTTCATTGTAAATATATCTGGGTATGAAAACGGCCTTGTGATTGCGATGTAACGTTCTATAGAAATAGCTGTGTACATCATCATTGAAGCAGCAGTTGGTTGGTGTACAACCACCTGGCACACGAGACAAGAATATTTCTCAGAGTCAGCCCCATCAAGTACCAGACTCGCTTCTGGGTATAGCTGCCTTAAATTACAATATGGCAAAGCCAATCCAACCATTAAGTCAGCAAATGATAAACTCAGCACATATTGATTGCTTATTGTCTTAAGATAGTCAAATTTCAATATTGCAACTATTATTAAAGTATTTGACACAATGATGAGTGCTGATATGATAACACTGATTACTACATATGTAACTCCTAATTCATGTCCAGTTAATGTAGCATTTGTTTGGTTTTCCATATTTATTGAATTAAACTCATTAAATAGTCGACTCATTGCTCAAGGTTTACTGTCGCAACTACTTTTGATATAACTAAGTATGCCTAGGTATAGGTATGTATTTTATGACATCTTTTATATAAAACATGTTCCTCCATCTTTTAAATAAAACATGTTCCTCCATTCAACTTATGAATCATGATCAATAGCAAATATGTGATCCATTAGCGAATGAATACCTACACTCAACAATGATATACACATAATGGCCATATCAGTTTTATGGTCTTTAGTTTTGTCATCCCGTGTCAGTTTCACAAGATGATTTCCACTAGCTATTTGAGCTTCGTGGAATAGAATAACTAGTGGAAGATGCAAAGGTATTCACATTTTAGAATGAAATATGTGTATATTATTTCACAGTAAGTGTGATATTCATAGGATATCATGTCAAAATAAAAACAGTATTTTTCTTCTTTGAACTGGTTCACTTGTGATGCTCCTTTTATCAATGTGTTTTAATTCCTATTCCCCTTTGGCCATTGCACTTACATACTAAGCACATTTTCAGGTTTTGTGAAGTTCACTGTTTTCAGTATTTTCTAATGGAAACACTGCATCAGAATTTTGCCTGTAGACCAACATTCTGAATGCCCTTCTAAAATCTGTACTTTTCCATCCATACACGTTGTAGACCTGGTGTCCAAATATTAAAACAGTTCAATCCAATTAACATTAAATGAGAATAAATCCAAGAACAAATGATTGATATCCTTACTCTCTTCATTGTAAATATATCTGGGTATGAAAACGGTCTTGTGATTGCGATGTAACGTTCTATAGAAATAGCTGTGTACATCATCATTGAGGCGGCAGTTGGTTGAGTCAAAGCAGTCTGACATAAGGGACAAGAATATTTCTCAGAGTCAGCCCCATCAAGTACCAGGCTCGCTTCAGGGTATAGCTGCCTTAAAATACAATATGGCAAAGCCAATCCAACCATTAAGTCAGCAAATGATAAACTAAGCACATATTGATTGCTGATTGTCTTAAGATAGTCAAATTTCAATATTGCAACTATTATTAAAGTATTTGACACAATAATGAGTGCTGATATGATAACACTGATTACTACATATGTAACTCCTAATTCATGTCCAGTTAATGTAGTATTTGTTTGGTTTTCCATATTTATTGAATTAAACTCATTAAATAGTCTACTCATTGCTCAAGGTTTACTGTCGCAACTACTTTTGATATAACTAAGTATGCGTATAGTAGGTATGTTAATTTTATGACATCTTTTATATAAAACATGTTCCTCCATTCAACTTATGAAGTATGAACAATAGCAAATATGTGATCCATTAGCGAGTGAATACCTATACTCATTTCAACAATGACATACACATAATGGCCATATCAGTTTTATGGTTTTTGAGTTTTGTCATCCTATATAGATCAACTAGTTAGAAGTGATGTAAAAATATTAAAGTAAGGTTGGTCATGGCTCGGTTTGAAAGCGATTCTTTTAATGCCTGAGGAAATACTTTCTTTTTATTTGTTGTCACATCTTTTGCGTAAATGATCTCTGCTCTGGCTCTATTTCCTCTAAATACTGAATGGAACTATCATTTAAACAACAATTATACACTTAAGTGATCTATAAGATAATTGCTGTATATTGTCTCTTTTGATACATGTTTTTCAACACTGCCATGTTGATTCTTTAAAATTACATTTATATTTAATTAGCCAAACCACGAGCAAACCAAGATATACAAACATTTTGCTTGTAAAATATGAATGTATTTTATTTCCTTGATACTGCACTTTGGTCTTTCGATTCATTTTTTTTGTTTTATTGACTCACAAGCCAATATATTAGTTGCAAGTAGAAACTTGAATGCCCATGGTAGAAATAATTTGGATTTACTTCAATAAATATTTAAAAAGGCAGGTACTTTATTGCAAGCTTTTTTAGACAACTCTTATTTAAGTTCTAATATTTATTTGACCATGAAAACAAATGCGTCTGTTTGGCCAATATGTTATCTCCAAAAAGGTACAATAGAATGAAAGTAAAATTGATTGGATTATCTCTTAAGCTGTCATTAATCCACCCATCATCACCAATCTTCCCCAATTATGAGCCAATTTTCACCAAAATGCAGCATTTTATTCCAATTTTTACGACTGAATTGAAATGTACTGTAAGTCATGATTTACCTCTGAAAAGGAAAAGTGAGTCTCCTTTGGATTAGGATAATCAGAAAAACAATAAAAATTTGAGGTCAAATATCTGGCCTTAAAGTGAGGGCCTATAATGTCACAACTAATTCGAATATTGCTAAGCGGCAATAACGAATGTTTGGTGAAATAATTTTCATAATACTAATGAGAAAACATGTCCAAATACATTTATCAAAAAAACTATATTGATTCCTATATGTCAAAAATACGATTTCATATCTGCTTTAAACATACCAGTACATAAAAGTCTTGTGTGAACAAAAAAGGATATATCCATTATGCATGATGATAGTATGATGACATCCATGTCCGATCAATGGCAATACATTACCGGTTCCATTAGTGACTCATTATTTAATAAATATTTTACAAAACACATTATTAGGAGGCCTCCTGAAGAAGGACTCATTTTTCTTTCTTTGATTTTTATTTTATTTTTTATTGATTTGTCTATATATTTATTTACAGTCCCTTTTATTTATTATTGAGAGCCCTTTGGAAGAGGACTCAAGCATCTTGAGTTTTGGCACTACACTAAATATTTTTTCTTAATTTTGGAGAGATTTTTTGAAATTTATTATTGTGTAAGCATTTTGCTGTTTGAAAAATATTTCCCGGATTTTGAGATACTAGAGGTTAAAAATGGTAAAAATGTCATTTTCAGCTTAAAACCATTCACAAGTTGCCTAGGGCTAGTTGCTATTCATACATTATGATCTATGGCTAGTAGGGACCGCACAAAAAAATTTCGGCCAAATCAGACATCATTTGCCTCACCCCCTCAAGCCATCTTTATGTGACACATTTAGCATGAATACATTAGATTCAATTATGAAACATGTACTAAATTGAAAACTGACATATAAAATAGGTGGAGTCCTATATTTTAGTAATAAATGAAATTACAATGTCAAGTGACATTTGAAGATGTTTTGAATGCATTGATTTGCTTTCTATTGAGACATGTTTCTAACTTTATGCTGCAAAAAGATAAAATTGATGACACTCACTTTCTTATATTTTTCCAGGGGTAGGGCACTATAAAGTGTTATTAAAAATAGAAACAGTACTTAGTCATTATAATAGTTGCATTAAATATCACAAATAGCAACGAGATGACTTAAGATTACTTGTTTGAGCTGTAAAAGCTGTCATCTTTTGCTTGAAGCTACAAATATAAAATAGATGAGACTTAAAAAAGTGTGTCGCGGATCTAAATTAACACAAAAAGTTTGATATCTCTGGATTCAGTTATCATAAAATGCTGTATTATGACTTCTTACATAAAATACATAAGAAGGCCTTTCTAAAGAGCCATTATACATCATTTTATGACAACTGAATCCAGAGATATCAAACTTTTTGTGTCAATTTTGATCCACTACACATCTTTTTTTGGTCTCATCTATTTTATATTTGTAGCTTCAAGCAAATGATGACAGCTTGTACTGTTCAAAGAAGTATTCTAAAATCATTTCCATGCTATTTCTGATATTTTAATACAACTAATTATAATGACTAAGTACTATTTCATATTTTTGATATGACTTTATAATGCCCTACCCCTGGAAAAATATAAGAAAGTGGGTGTCATCAATTTTATCTTTTTGCAGCATAAAGTTAGAAACATGTATCAATAGAAATACATCAATGCATTCAAAACATCTTCAAATGTTACTTGACATTGTAATTCATTTATTTATACTAGAATATAGGACTCCACCTATTTTATATGTCAGTTTTCAATTTAGTACATGTTTCATAATTGAATCTAATGTATTCATGCTAAATGTGTCAAATAAAGATGGCTTGAGGGGGTGAGGCAAACGATGTCCGATTTGGCTGAAATTTCTTTTTGGCTGTCCCTACTAACCATAGCTCATAATGTATGAATAGCAACTTGATCAGAAAAAAATTCCCAAAATGAAACACCCTAAAGTTGCCAAGTCAATAAGTTTCTTCATATTTTAGATTTAGAACTATCTACAAGTTCCCAGGAGTTTATATCTGCCCTTTGATTTAAGATGTCACCTATTTTAACCTTCAAAAATCATTTTCCAGGCCACTTGATATCTAGCACTTGTTATTATGATTATGTTTTTCAAATTTTCATTTCAAAAGTTCAGGTAATGATACATCAAGTGGTAGACTACCTGGAAATAGTCCTTTAAATCACCAGCTATATCTACTACCTATCTGCCCACATGGATAGAAACTATGAAATCAAAAACATATACCTAATTGCAGTTGTCTTATTTGTTTTTCGTTTGATGATATGTGATTTTAGACTAGCATATTGAACTATTTATTGATAAAACATCACTACCATTATCTAATTGGCCAAGTATTGTAAGGCTATTTACTTGATGCAATTAATGACAGGATCTTCAACATACTTCTATATCTTATATCGATAGTAGAAACAATGCATGGAAAGTGTTGCCAGGCTTTGTAATTTGTCTGTGTTGTCAGGCATTGTAATTTGTATTTTAATTACCAAATAAGTGAATTGAATCAAGGCCTCATCATGTGGTCATTCATCTCAATTCTTTTTGTACAATATAAATATTTTGTGAATCTTGTATGAATAGTCAAAGTTACTTACTCTTTTGTTAATTACCTATATTTCATAGAATATGGTAGGTTAATGGACTTGCAGGGATTATAAGTGAACACTTGGTTAAGTCTGTTCAGTTCGGTAAACATGGAAAACCAAACAAATACTACATTAACTGGACATGGATTAGGAGTTACATATGTAGTAATCAGTGTTATCATATCAGCACTCATTATTGTGTCAAATACTTTAATAATAGTTGCAATATTGAAGTTTAACTATCTTAAGACAATAAGCAATCAATATGTGCTGAGTTTATCATTTGCTGACTTAATGGTTGGATTGGCTTTGCCATATTGTAATTTAAGGCAGCTATACCCAGAAGCGAGTCTGGTACTTGATGGGGCTGACTCTGAGAAATATTCTTGTCTCGTGTGCCAGGTGGTTTTACACCAACCAGTTGCTGCTTCAATGATGATGTACACAGCTATTTCTATAGAACGTTACATCGCAATCACAAGACCATTTTCACATCCAGCAATATTTACAATGAAGAAAGTAAGGATATCAATCATTTGTTCCTGGATTTATTCTTACTTCATCTTTATCGGATTGAGCTGTTTTAACATATGGACGCCACATGTTCAATGTAGTATGTCAATGACCTTATATCAATCCGCAGCATTCTATGGTTTGGTAGCCTCTTCTGGGATCCTCATGTTTGTCATAATAGGCACAGTATACTGCAGGATTTTCTACATTGCATGGGCACAAAAGAAACAACAAAATGAGCAGCAGAATGCCATAGGGCCTGTAACAGACACTTCAAAATCAGATATGAAGATAGTAAAAATGATGGCTATTATCTTCGGAACTCTAGTAATTCTGTACACTCCATATTGGATATTTACTTTTGTAGTGTTATTTTACAAACAGAAACCAAAATGGTTGGTCACGTATGAACAATTTTCAGTTATTCTGTATTATTGCAATTCATTTTGTAATTCTTTTGTTTATGGATGGAAAAGTACAGATTTTAGAAGGGCATTCAGAATGTTGGTTTACAGGCAAAACTCTAATAAAGTGTTTCCATTGGAAAATACTGAAAACAGTAAGACTTACAAAACTTAATAAAATAGCCCTTGAGGTGTTAAAACATATTGATAAAATGACCAATGGGTATAGCCCTTGAGGTGTTGAATCAAACTGATAAAATGACCAATGGGTATAGCCCTTGAGGTGTTAAATCAAATTGATAAAATGACCAATGGGTATAGCCCTTGAGGTGTTAAAGCATATTGATAAAATGACCAAATGGGTATAGCCCTTGAGGTGTTAAATGACACCGTTATAGAAACTAATGATTCAACATTCAAATAAACAGTGTTCAATAATCTGGGCTCCCCAACTGTTCAAAAACTAATATTAGTGCTGAAATATAATAATGCATGTAAAAAAACAAAAAATAAAATAATTTAAAGGACAATTTCAGTAATCTGAAGTTACAAATATAAAATAAACATGTATCAAATAATTTAGGACACACAAAAAAGGCCCATGTCATATACTTGTAGTTGTTTTCTGCATTGAATAAACAGTATTGTAAAAGATGTAATAATAATGTGGAATTAAATATAATGAACATTGTTTTATTCTTGGGATTTAGAATGCTCAAAAATCTGGATAAAATTGAATCCAATTTTCGGAAGAAAATCTGAAAAACGGAAGTCATTTGCTTTATCATAACAGTGATATGATACAAGTATTTAATTATATCGTGTACTTTTACAATTAATATTCAATGAAGCCTAAAGAGTTAGTGTAATATCATCTTGTGAAAGTGCCACAGGTATTCGCCGATGAACTTCAGTGACCTTTTAATTATTGTAGTGAATTTTTGATATAAGAACATAGAGTGATAATTTATATTCGTTTGAGCGTAGCGATTTAAGAATATAAATACTTTCTTTAATGTGCAGTGAAGTGAAGTGAAGTGTAATAAGACATGAAAGTAGTGTTCGTTTAGAGTGACGGTTTTTGATAGAGTGGTGGTCGCTGGAGAGTGATTAGGTTTTCATTCTGGGCTTGGTCGCGGAACACTAAATTCCTAAATTTTGAATAAAAATTTGTTGACAATCTTTAGTTTGAGTAGAATTTATTTGAGATATTCTGATAGGTTGAGAGGTGGTTACATACCTTTCCATAGGGCATCGACTTCAGTCGAATAGCGTCTTTGGTTTTAATGGTGACCAACCACCTTAATATCAATCGGATAAATCATAACAATAACACGAAGTATGTTACAAAATGTATCGGGCACATTTATATCAGCAGACCTCATAAGTATGTAATCGCAATATGCCAAATAAGCCAAAGCTTGTTCTAAATTAGAAATGTAACGTAATGTAATCGCAATATGCCAAATAAGCCAAAGCTTGTTCTAAATTAGAAATGTAACGTAATGTAACGTAATGTAACGTAACGTACAGTATAGAAGTATAATTATTATACCTATGAACAAAGTTTATGGATCAAATTATGGAATTTGGTTCAAATTTTATAGGCTTATATAATATGGCCAAAAGACCTCTACACAAAAACAAGGGTCATTTTCAATATGATTCGACCTCTCATTTCAAAATGGCTGCCAATTTTCATGACAAAATTTAATGTTTGATAATTCAAATACCAGTTGATGGATTTGGTTCAAATTTAGTATACTGATGCTTCAGGGATATTGCATTGTGACATATCACAGCCATTTCTCAGTTTCCTTTCTAGAACTTGTGCATTGCCAGAGATGGTCTGAGTATCAGAATGGGGATATTAGGCACTGCTCAAGAAAGAATTTTCAAGATGGCTGCTGAATTTCAAAATGGCCACTATTTTTCATAAAAATGTTATTTTTGATAACTTAAAATATCATTGATAGACAAAATTATGGAATTTGGTCCAAATTTTATACGCTAATATCTTATGGGCAAAGGACCTCTACTCAAGGAGGAATTTTTGATATGGCCTCTCAATTCAAAATGTCTGGCATTTTTTGTAAAAAATGTAATGTTTGGTAATTCAAATGCTAGTTGACAGATTTGGATATATGCTGATGCTTTCTTGGCTTTAGGGTCAGAGGACTCTACTCAAGGAGGAATTTTCGAGATGACTGCTCGATTGAAAATTGTTGCCATTTTTCATGGACAAATGTAATTTTGAATAATTTGAGTAAGAGTTATAGGATTTTATTGGCTTATGTCATAGGGGCTATGGAATTTTTTTTAGAGATGGAATCACTTAAAAATGGCTGCAATTTTCATTAAAAATGTTGTCTTTTATACACTATTTTCACACTATCAAATTTTATACACTATTTAATGCTTTATGGTCATATGACCTCTGCTCAAGAAAGAATTTAAAATATCACATCACATCATGGGAGAAGATTTTGCCAAAAAGATAATACTGCTGTACTACAGCGTGTCCAAAAAACAGGACCGTAAGAAAGTTGAATAACTTGGTCAATTTTAGTGCATTCAATGTGAATTTTGTTGTGAAAGTTTGATGATTACCTGCAAATAGAGTCAAAACCTACAATTTCTTACAAAACATGCCCCAAATGTGCACCTCTCCTCTCTATGCACAATTCATTCCGGCGAACAAAGTTGTTGATCATTCTCCTACACACATTTCTTTTTGAATGGACAAGTTCTTTGGTGACCAGCTCATCAGTCGCAGAACGCAAAACATATGGGCAGCTCATTCACAAGATCTAAATCTCCCAGATTTTTATCTTTGGGGATTTCTCAAAGCCAATGTGTATACTGACAGCACCTAGCAATAACTACCATACCATCCACATTGATGTATATAGGTCAGGGTCATTAACAACTTTGTTCGCAGAATTCATTTGTGTACAGAGAGAAGTGCCCACTTTGAGCATGTTTTGTAAGGTACTGTAGTTTTTGACACAATAGACAGATCATCAATATTTCAGAACAAAATTCAAATTGGATGAACTAAATAATTCTAAAATTTCAATGCAAAATATGCAAAATTGACCGAATTATTTAACTTTCTTACAGTCCTGTTTTTTGGACACCCTTTATTTCCTCAGGTTATTCTATCATGTGATGTCCAAAATTATGACGTGTTTAATAAAATATGTTTTGTTCAGTAGGATTTGCTACTCTTGAGTTGCTGTTTTCCAGTTCAATTTCTTTTTTTTATAATTTGTATGTATGTATCTGAGAAAAAAGCAACAGGATTTCTAATTTCAATCCAGTTGTATTTGGATTGTATTGTATCAAACACAAGAAGTGTAAGTTGCATCGGCATTACAACAAAGATTGTTTGGCGGATCAAACTGAGAGTCTGCGAATGTGTACCATGTTGGATCCAGTGCAGTACAACCTAACATGCGGGAGAATGCAAACACAGGATATCCTGGGAAACCAATAGGCATTTCTGTGGCATCATTAGCTTCAACACGCTCACACATATGGTCGCCATATGTTTCATTCTGAAATTAGAATTTAGTGCATGTATTTTAAGGCATTGGTCTGAAAAGCAGAAAGTCTGGCTTCAGGCTGAAAAAGTAGAGGTCTTGGGTTCAAACCCAGGTCACAGCACTTCTTGTGATTTGTCTTTGACCTATGACTGCTGACCTATACCGGCGATTACTAGAGTAATTTACTCGATAAAAGGCTGCTCTGGCTAGAATTGTCTATGGTTCTAGCCAGGATAAAGATACCAGTTCTTCAACTCGACAATGGGAAGAACTGCTCTACCTTAGTGACTAATATGTCATGATATAAAGAGTCAATAAAAGATATATATATTTTAAAAATGATAACCATTTAGGTGTTGCAAATACCCCAGTTCATGTGATATTGGCCTTCTAATTTGTATGACACATTTTTGCTGACATCTTTGGTATTAACTGTCCTTCACTCAGTATGCTAACACCTACTTAAATGTGGTCCTAAAGTGTCTGAAAAATCTTGTGATATAAATCTGGTGCTATCTGGTATTTAGCATCGAGTTTACACTAGCAGAGTTGATTTTTAAAATGGGTAACCAAGCCCATCAGTTTTCATATTGTTTAGATCAGCTTTAGTCACTTGAGTTGAAAATTGTAACATCCATGTCACATTTAAATTTTACCAGTCATATTTTGACAGTTTCATTCATTTTTGGGTTATCAAAGCATTTAATGCAATGAATGGTCTGTAATGTTCCATTTTTTCCACCATTCCTTCCATCCATATACATTCATTTAGACAATGCCCACATACTGTAGATGTGGCTTTTCTAAACATGACCTCAACATATCATTGACATACAGATCAATCTTCAAGGGATACTTAATTGGTAACAATGTGGTTATTAGGAATTTCTGAGCATTTTTCAATTGTGATGATGCATATTCTGAATGAAAGTGAACCTTGTTTTCTATTGGTGGTTTAACAATTCTCCAATATATCATTACAAAACCTACACTGTGATCTGTTCCATCTGCAACAAGAGTGTAAAATGTATAGTTTCCATTAATTTCTCCTTTAATCTGTTGTCGACAGTATTGATCACACGCAGTTAAGTCCCCATTGTTGCATAGTAAACGTCCACCAAGGTTGACATATCCCCCTGTAAGGTTCTGAAGGTTAGGTTCAATGTTTTCCAAGAAGCCATCTTCTCTGAACAGAGCACACTCACACCTGGAATTAGCAAGTTGTTTTCAAATTTGATGATGTGTACTTATTTCGGGTTTGATTGTCCCTTCAGTTTATGTGGTCCTGGTCAGGTCACGCGACAGAATTCACCATAATTGACCCTGGCCCCGGTCCATAGCAATACAGAGGACATAAGATTGGATTTCTTAATTATTTGCGATTATTGGAATCTCGATTTTCCCATGGGCATTCTGTTGAAAGCCCATGATTTTACAAATAATTTGACAAATGTCATGAGAAGTAGTATTTCATGTAGACAGTATAAAGATTGTTTTGATATTTTAATTCCATTTTAATTGAATTTGAATTTCTGTTTTATGTAGTTTTGTCCATGGAGTGTATTCTTTGCTTATTCATGCTTTGGTGGGATTTGTTCAAGAAGTTCAAGAAATTGAAAATGTGAAAACCAGAAATCCCGAGGAAACTACAATGCATGATCTTATTATATGCAAATCATATTATGTATCTAAGAGTACAGTGGACTTGCCTTTTTTTGAAGCACTTTAAAATGAATTTGACTTTACAAACCACCCCATCCTATACTAGTTGTGACTTACCATTCTACATTCTGTGCATTTGTTGCCACACATGCAAGTAAAAGTACTGCTGCAAACACCTTCCACATGTTTAGAAACTCCCTCCTTGCCTTGCAATAAGTAAGACTGATGATTCAGTAAGTAAGGTCTTTGAGGTCTGAATCACCTGTTTTTATCTTGTGAACTTGCGGTTGAGTTATTTTGATCGCTGCTTGGGAATAAACATATGTTTTTATAAGCTGGTTGACGACCTGAGAGGAAATTTCCATTGGTGACCATTTTTAGGTTTCACATATATCTCAAAAACGTTTCACATTTTTTTCACATGATAGTGAGCTGAGAGGTACTCAAGCTTAGTTAAACATATCCTTGTTTTTGGCAGAGTCTTATCTACTTTGCTGTTGCAATATCACCATTGGGTGCATCATCTCGGTTTTGAGATATATGAATTTGAAGACAACAACCCCATTAAATCTACTTGATTTGGAAAAGATTAGTCCACTAGGCCTATAAGTAGTCTACTCAAATCACTCTGCTGTCATTTGAAAATATATTTTTCACTCATCCTGGAAATGTTTTAGACAGATCAGTACCCAGCCTAAAAAATGATCCTCAATCCATACATCAAACACAAATTGGCACTGTGCTGGGCTGTACCACTGCAGAAAGGGGAAAGGTGCTTTATTTGCCTGAAAAACCAAATCACCAATGGTAACCACTTGTATCTTGAAGTCGCATTTATCATCGAGTCCAATCATGGGCTTTCAATTATGGTCCAATGCACACTCTCAACAAGTAAAGTTATACACATTTTCAAGGAATTCTTGAAAATGTTGTTCTACAGAATCCAAATCACAAACAATTCCCTTGAAACGTGGCACTCATTTTTTGACAGAAATCTCACATCAAAATACCAGTGTATGGCTGAAGAAATGCGCTTGAATGACAGTATGACTTCCCTGCCTGGTTTGTCGAGTTAAAACTATAAGATGATTTTATTTCTTTTTCTTTTTCAGGCCAACAATTACTACAAGATGTTCATAACATGGACCAATCAAAAGATCAGGAAAACGTTTTTGAAGAGGAATATGTTTGAATTCCAGTATATAAAGGTAGTTATAGATACACCTGACCGAAGGCATGTAGATAATAATTTGAAAATACATCAATGAAAAATTACATGCATCACATCCAAAATCTTCATTCCACTACAAATTGTGTTTTTACTAAATGTTAAAAGATTTAAGCTCACGACTCCATAGACTGTAGATGATTTAAACCAAGTACATGTATATCTGGTATCAAGACTTCAAATTGAGGTATTTCCAGGGGCTTTATATTTGACTATAATCCTTTTATGTTCAGTTTTGTGAAAAATACAATGTCTGTATCTTCAAACAAAATATTGACTTGTAAAGATATGTTTTCTCTTATTTTGAGGTTTTGAATATTAAAAAATATGAGAAAATGATGAATATAGAGGCTTCAGATTTATTCTGCTCATGATGATGATTTTCTCTAGGCATTCGACAGAAACTATATAGATAATCCTGGTCCAATGGTAGTGTTTGCTACACCTGGTATGCTACATGCTGGCCTATCTCTCCAGATCTTCAAGAAGTGGGCTCCTTTTGAAAACAACATGGTAAGTACAGGGTGGTCCAAAAAATGGGCTGCTTGAATTTTAAAAATAAATATTGATTTTATTGATGAAAACATGTCATATTATATACCAGCAGTGGATAGGGAATTTAAATATCTTTAATTTGGTATATATGGTTTTTATATTGGATTAAATAACTTCAGAGTTGCTACTGAAAAATACTTTTTAAATTCTTGATCAATTGTACGGTCAAAGCCACTTTGGCATTAAATACATGGGCCTGACCCTGAATTTTAAGATCTCTCCAAAGTAAAAGTTTATTGTACTAAAAGGACTTAAAGTTGACCTCATAACTATTCTGTGCTGCACACACTTTTTATTTCATGGAAATTTCCCATGCACTTTTTTATCTTGATGGTGAATAACAAGTTATAATATTAGTTAAAATTATGCCAGAAACTTATAATTTTCTTATACAAAAGCAACATGATGTTTTTAGACAAATCAGTGATAATGATATAAGAGGACGTTTGTCATTCATAGACCAACAAGGGAGAGGTTTTGGTGTGGTATGGTGAGAGGTTATTCTCTAATCTAACACTACGGCGAACTTTACGTCTGAGGTCAGCTTTGAAATCTGAAATATAAGCAAAATTAAATCCAGAAACATTTCATCAGACACACTCAACACACTCTAAAAAACCAAAGTCCTCGCACCTTTGCGAAAATAACTCAAACGATTTATCTTCCCTTGGCCACCTAGACAAAATGTCAGCCAGATAATTATCAGCAGAACTTATATGAGTACAATCTAACTGAAAATTGAGATCAGCAAACTTTGATCCTAGGTTACTATACTAGTAGGCTATTCTATTGTATATTTTATTCCTAGGTTATTATGCCAGGC
Source organism: Owenia fusiformis (assembly GCA_903813345.2). Taxonomy (NCBI): domain Eukaryota; kingdom Metazoa; phylum Annelida; class Polychaeta; order Sabellida; family Oweniidae; genus Owenia; species Owenia fusiformis. Next base: position 37,005,414 of record CAIIXF020000001.1, read on the forward strand.
TATTGTATATTTTATTCCTAGGTTATTATGCCAGGCTATCGTATATTTTATTCCTAGGTTATTATGCCAGGCTATCATATATTTTATTCCTAGGTTATTATGCCAGGCCATTGTATATTTTATTCCTAGGTTATTATGCCAGGCTATTGTATATTTTATTCCTAGGTTATTATGCCAGGCTATCATATATTTTATTCCTAGGTTATTATGCCAGGCTATTGTATATTTTATTCCTAGGTTATTATGCCAGGCTATTGTATATTTTATTCCTAGGTTATTATGCCAGGCTATTGTATATTTTATTCCTAGGTTATTATGCCAGGCTATCGTATATTTTATTCCTAGGTTATTATGCCAGGCTATCATATATTTTATTCCTAGGTTATTATGCCAGGCTATTGTATATTTTATTCCTAGGTTATTATGCCAGGCTATTGTATATTTTATTCCTAGGTTATTATGCCAGGCTATTGTATATTTTATTCCTAGGTTATTATGCCAGGCTACTGTGTGGCAGGAACTGTTGGTCATAAAATATTGAATGGTGTCAGGAAACTTGAGCTTGAGAATAAGAAAACTGTAAGTATTCATGTTAAAAAACATTTCTTGATAATAACAATATCTTAATTAAAAAAACACAAATATATTTACGTCAATTGGTTGCACTTGATGATCTTAAAAGAACTTTAAAAGATAAAACATGGGAGGCTTATCAATTATGAAATGTGTGTTCATGTAATTTTTTCTCATCATTGGTTCTGGGCATACGTGTGTTTTGTAATTAGTGAATGTGTAAGTCCAGGGACATACTTTTTTAAATTATTTTTTTAGTTAGATGTAAAGATGTCAGTGCAGTATATGTCATTCAGTGCCCATGCTGATGCTAAAGGAATCATGCAGTTGATTAGACACTGTGAACCCAGAAATGTCATGCTTGTGCATGGGGAGGCAGTCAAGATGGAGTTTCTCAGAGCCAAGATAAAGCAAGAATTTGGTAAAAAAATATTCAGATCTCAATTCCTTCGTAAAACAGGACCTCACTTGTTGATCATATCATTCAAATGTCAAAACTAGAGAGAAACCAAGTAGAAACAGAGCAGTGTTTTGATGCTCAAGATTTTATTGTAACTGCTAGATTAAATGATTAGGATATTTACTCATTTGACTTTTCACTTAGTAAGTATATTTTTGGATAAAAGCCGAACTATGCTTTTTATGTCCAATAAAAGTACACACTTTCTTACCAACCATATTACTTGTACAAGGACAACTAGACCCAGGAGATTTTGTTGGGTGAAAAAATTCTTTCTCAAAAATATAGTTCCAAATTTTGCTTTAAGGTCTTCATCCATTTAATGGTATTTGATTTGCCTTAATTATAAATGTATCACCTCTGTGATTAAACATATTCCAATTAAATGTTGACATTATTTCGCCAGATATTGAATGCTACAAGCCTGCCAATGGAGAGACGGTTTCTATAGCAACAAAACCCTGTATATCAGCTGACATGTCAATTTCACTTCTAAAAAAAGAAATGGCTAAAACAGGTAATATGTGTTCAATTCTTCTTTCAAATGATATATAATTATATATTACTGAACCTTTAAAAAAAGGTTATAATGAGGCATGATGTACAATATTAATCATATCTAGCATTCATGAATGTAATGAAGTCAGGGGCTTGGTTCTGTTCACTAGACAGATCCTCTTTCAAAATCACAATGGGATATCATTGTGTTCTATTTATAACTTTCAAGTATGGCATCAGTATGCAAGCTTACATGTAAAAGAGTTAATTTGCCAGATTGCTCATTCTCCTTGGCCTACCTTTTTATTTGACATCAAGAAGTGTTGACTTAGTGTCGCCACCGTTTTTTGACTGGCATTAGCATTAAGCATCTAGCTACATTAGTACTAATTTGTAACAAAATTGAAAATTACCTGTTGCCTTGTTTCAATTTTGACCCATAAATCTGAAATCCTCATTATATACATTATTGACTTGAACTGTTAATTTTACTTTAGATGGTGATGAGCCAGAACCCAAGAAGGCCAAGCTAATGCACGGTGCCATCGTTATGAAAGACAATGTAAGTATAGCTACAATATTTACAAGCAATGTTTCAATGACAAAGATGAGATGAACTACAATCATGGTTATAATCATTTATCTATCATTGTCCGAGTTTGGACTTGTGTTAATACATTATTACATTCTCTTGCAGAAACTCCGCCTCATAGATCCCAGCGAGGCTATGAAGGAATTAGGCCTTCCAGAACACAAGATACGTTTCACATCAACTCTAGCATTGGAAAATGAAGGCACAGTGACGCAAACAATAGATAAGATATTTAATCTAGTTAAAAAGTATGATTTTGATTTGATTTGAATGTGTATTTTAATCTTTTGTGCAATTCTTCGAGACTCTAAAATGCATACAAGTCATGATGTGGAAGATCTTTTGTGAAGCTAATAAACCTGATGGCGGCATTTTAAAATGAAAAAATACATAATATAAATTCAAAATTTGAATTTCTTTTACATTTTAGCTATTTGGTAATGCCATATCTAAGAGATTTGAATTCCACAATAATTTTGAGAAGTGACCTCCATGGCTTTTTAATAGACTTATTATGAGTGGAAATGGCCCAGTGGCATATCTGATAACATCTGCTTCTTTTACAGGAGGTTAAAGAGCGCTAGTGTACAACATTCAACAGATGGCAGTATAACAATATCAGACTCTGTGTTGATCAAGGTATCAGGGGATGATGAGGAGTCTGAGAAAGATGTGCTCTTATCTTGGTCATATCAGGATGAAGAACTTGGGAGCTATCTACAGAGACTTTTGAAAGCTGGTTTACATGTAGATAGTTGATACTAATATGATGATGAGGGTATTAGTTATGAAATTGCCTCTGGTGATGGAGAAATGGCATTCCCGTTCTTTTTAATGTAGAAAAGTGGACACCTCTGTATCGAAAGAGTGCATATTGCTTCAAATTGGTTGGAAATAGTGGGTAGGGGTGTGATAGGAGTAGATCCTGTTTGTTCTCTCTCATTTTTACTCACTTTTTACCAAGTGGCCTGATCACAATTTTTTATTTGTTCATGCTCAAGCTGCAAGCAACAAACAATAAACAATGCTGGAGATTCTGCCTGCTTTGAAAGTGTGATTTAAACATTTTACATGGACATTTAACATGTGGCAGACTTGAACCAGGGTTCAAAGAAATAAACTGATTCAGATCAAAAGCAGTCACTTTCTCCATGTTTAGACCAGTGGAACAAGACTAAAGTGTCTTCATGATCATATTTACAGCTCATACCTGAAAATATTTATTTTCATAGAAATAAATGAAACACTACAAATAAATTAGCAATTTACTGTTTATTCATCTAGGTTATTATTATGTACAAGTACATTATAAAGACCACTCAAGACTAATTAAAGTAGATGTCATTATATACAATTAATCATCTCTATCTACAATATCCATCTCTATGTACAATATTCTAAATTCAATGAAACCCTTGTTTTAATCCATTACTTATTAGTTTTAAAAAGTAATTAAAAACTAATGAAATCATCAAATCAAATAGCGCAAAACTACATACTAGTAGATAACAGCAACCACAAGACAGCAAATCCTATCAATTAGAGTAAGACAACATTGCTAGAAATCATGTTTCAAATGGTGGTCATAGACGTATTGCCAAAAGACAATACTTTTCCAGTTAAGGCAAAAAATGTGGAATAACACACATATAGATGGTGACCATTTTATTCAGTGGGGTAATAATAAATTTTAACTAATCTGTATGATGCCATTTGAACATGGGTAACACTAAACTAAAAACCAGAACAACGGCAACGCCAAAGCGTAGCGAATCCCATCGAACAGAAATGGCTGGCATTTTTACAAACGAAATAAATAGCAAATATCATAAAATAACACACATAAGAAAGGCCACCATTTTCAAAATGGTTGCTCACTAGCCAAGTTGTCATCAGAAGTAGTAATACGCTTTTTTTTATAGTATTCACATACCAAATATGAACAAAATCGCTCCACTACTTTTCGAGTTATAGTAAAATACTTTAAAATGGTGGCCATTTTTCAAAATGGTCGCCTTCTATCAAAAGTGTCATTAGACAGTGTGCCATGCTTATAGTATTCACATACTAAATAAGAACAAAATCGCTCCACTACTTTTCAAGTTACAGCAAAAATTGTAAAATAACTAGTAAAGGCCGAGTAAAATACATGTACATTTAAATGGCGGCCATTTTTCAAAATGGCCACATTCTGCCAAAAGTGTCATATGACAGTGTACCATGCTTATAGTATTCACATACCAAATATGAACAAAATCTCTCCACCACCGCTCGAGTTATAGTAAAAAATGTTAAAATAGCGGCCATTTTTCAAAATGGCCACCTTCTATCAAAAGTGTCATTAGACAGTGTGCCATGCTTATATTATTCACATACCAAATATGAACAAAATCGCTCCACTACTTTTCGAGTAATAGTAAAATACGTTAAAATGGCGGCCATTTTGAAAAATGGCCGCCTTCTACCAAAAGTGTCCTTAGACAGTGTGCCATGCTTTATTATTCACATACCAAATATGAACAAAATCGCTCCACCACTTTTCGAGTTATAGTAATTAAAATATGTTAAAATGACGGCCATTTTTCAAAATGGCCGCCTTCTACCAAAAGTATCATTAGACAGTGTGCCATGCTTATAGTATTCACAAACCAAATATGAACGAAATCGCTCCACTACTTTTTGAGTTATAGTTAAATATGTCAAATTGGCGGCCTTTTTTCAAAATGGCGGCCATTTTTTCAAAATAGCCGCCTCCTACCAAAAGTGTCATTACACAGTGAGCCATGCTTATAGAATTCACATACAAAATATGAACAAAATCGCTCCACTACTTCTTGAGTTACAGCAAAAATCGTATAAAATAACGAGTAAAGGCCGCCATTTTTCAAGATGGCTGCCATGTGCTTCTTTAATATCTACATTTCTAGCTTTATCAATGTCCTATATAATTTTCTACATCTAAAACATATTGCTATTACAGATTTACATATTGCACCTAAATTACTATAAAATCGGCACTAAAATGGCCGCCATTTTTAGATGAGCGGCCATTTTGAAAATCGGCTTTCGAGCAGAACTTCTACCCCCATAGGGTATATGTGTACAAAATATGAACAAAATCGGGCCAACGGTATTTGAGTTATTGCCCGGACGGACGGATGGACGGACAGACGGATGCTGATGGACATACGGACGGACGTACGTACGTACGGACAGACGGACGGAGGCGTTCCCTATATCCCTCCGAACTTCATTCGATGGGATAAATATATGAATAGATGAAATTGAAATCACAGGGTGAGATTTTCATTTTTATCTGCTATGGGATCAAGCTATTTTTGTAAAAATACGAAGAAAACCTCACAACTGATTTTTAACTCAGATGTTTCATTATACCGTGCAATGGGTATATCATTGGCACATAACCTCCACTTCTGTTTGAAATCCAATGACACTATAAGTATTGAAAATGATACGAGCATCACGCTCTAACATTTGTACAAGTAATACATAATAAGTTGAAATTTTAATTCATTAAAATTGTAGTACTAGTAAAGACATATGGCACTTGGTCATATGTATACATAAAACAATCATAAAATATCTTGCATATGTCTGTTATTCATTGAGATAATGATAGAATATATCATATGGACATGGAACAAATGTAGTCATTCAACAACAATATTTTTGTATTTAAATTGACAAAGGCTAACCATGGAGTGTACGCATTTGATTTTAAAACCAACAATAATGAAACTTTTAATAATAGGCCCTTTAAAAGGAACACAATATGGTGTATATATGTACATGAGTGCTCTAAATATGTAAGTCTAACTAGATTGCTACAGCCTCTTACTGAGATCAATAGGATAGAAATATTATATAGTACTATGTATTTAAAACAATATTTACAAAAAAAGATTCCCACAACATTTGACACAAAATCAATTGTGTTAAGAGTGGGTAAAATGCAATTTTTCTCGTCAAAAAGATATGAAAAATAGTTTTAAACAATCCCCAAAAATTAATTTCATGAATACAGTGGGAGGATGGTCTTGCAGGTAATGCAATGGATGATATGTAGAAATGGAGTGACACTTGTGACATCAAAAATACAAACAATTGTATATACAAACACTCAATTCAGAACATGATTATGGAATTTATGTTGAAGCTGAAAAAACTGTCACCATATCGATATTAACATCCTATTTACAGCTATTTGTAGGTAGTATATACATGTAGTGCCATGATTTTTTGATGTGATATCCTTAATGATGATATATGAACAATACAAGAACAATATATACTAAGTCTTTGCTGCACGTTTCCGAGTATTTGAAGGTTTTATTGGAGTTTTACTTGTGGAGGATTTAGACTTCAATGCAGTTCGTGATTTCCTAATGGGAGGTGGTGGACTGTCTGGTTCTATGTTGGGGTTGATGTTTTCCGAATCACTACTTGTATCAGATTCCCCTGTAATAACAGTACATATGTAATATAAATATTCCCATAACAATCTAATGATAATGAAGATAATTTTAATACTTTTTCAGAATCAAGATATTTTTCAAAATGCATCAGTTGAAAACAGTTTTTGCCCACTCATAGGTTATCTGAGGTTGACCAGCCAATTTCTATTTATCATTACATTGGAATAAGTATCTCTTTAATCAGTGCCCTTGCACATCATGATGAAATATTGTGTATGATATGAAACATAGACACGCAATGATAATTATCAGAATTGGAAGAGCAAATTGGAGCCATTTAATTTACCCAGCATGCCCAAAACT